>CAWUFW010007346.1:0-600000 GCA_963921515.1 Calotriton arnoldi | reverse complement strand
ACCGGCCCGGACGTCGCATCACCGCAGGAGGCACACGCCACCACCGCAAGGACCACCTCCAACCGCCATCTGCCAGAGTCGAAACGGTGGTCCTGACAGACCTAGGGAGTTGCTCAGACCTGTTGTGGATGCCATCATCAGCCTGATACCCTGCTCAGCACTCCAGGTGCCAGTGACTCAGTGCACCGCAAGCCATTGTCCGTTACTGATTGAGTTTTGTGCTGTTGTGAGGTTGCGCAGCAATGTCACCTCATGCAGTGGGGAAGACCTGGGACTATGATGAGGAAGATGTGTCAAGTGTGCGGACGGGAGAAGGCACAGACAATGGGAGGGCAGGAGGCAACAGCCCCAAGGCAGGAATGCAGACTGGTGGTGGTAGTCAAGATACACACCTGGATCTATTACTGGGTATTGCGCTGTGGACTGCTGACGCAACTGTCACCTCAGGCAGTGTGGGAGACCTGGGACGTTGATGAGGAAGTTGATGCAGGTGTAACACACACCACTGCATCTGCATCAGGACTAACCCGAAGGGACACAATCCTAGCAATTTCTTCACATGAGCGCGCTCTTCTCTAGTGCCCCTACCTCAGTGCACTGCAACTCACGGAACCTCCTGACTGAATATTGGGTGACCTCTGTCCTTACTCTGGATCCCTCCATGTTGCTCTGCAGTTGACTCAGTTATACTGGTGTTTTCTGTTTCCATTACACTGGTGTCCACTGTTCAGGTTGTTGCCAGCACCAAGCACTCCGTGCGGGCTGGCTTATACTCACCCCACACACATCCAGCACAGGCGTCACTGTACATGTGGCCCTGCCAATAAAGGGGCCGGGCGCACGTGCCCGTAGCCAGTTCAACATGATATGTGCATGTGTCCTTGTGGTCTTGTTGTATGCATGGGGGCCCTGGGCCCTACGACATTACATTGTGCTGTGTACACCGGATGCAGACATGTCACCGCAGGCAGCGGGCTAGAACCTGGACATGTAGCTTTGTCGTCACCCACTCAATTTGTAAGGGGAGTGGACTGTGCCATCGTACGCAGAGCCAACGTGGGTGTGTGACTGATATGTGCGTGCCCCTGGGCATGGTTCTGTACTGGGTATGTGCATCTGCATGTGTCTCTATGGCAGTGTGGGTCTCCTTTGTGGGGTGTAGGTGGTCCCTGAAGGGTATTGGACACCCACGTATGTGTTCTAGTTCGCATTCCATGGGTTTGGCAACACCCGCACCTGTTGGGCCACCTCCTTTTGGCGTTCTGACACCTGGCATTGGGGTGCCATGTGTGGGTCGGTGAAGTGTTGTGAGGCAGCCGTGATTGCGGGTGCTTCATGCTGTGTGGTCTGTTGTAGGGGCTGGGTTCTCCTCTGAGTAGCTTGTCTGCCCTGGTCCTGGTGGTTGGTTGTGTGGGATGTCCATGGGCTGTTGTAGGGCGTTTGGGTCGAAGGTGTGGTGTTCGCTCTGGCATCACTGATGGGTTGTCTGTTCTGACCTGCTGGAGGTGTTGTTTGTCCCTCTGCATTGTGAAGGGGAGGTGCATGTTGGCATTGTGGTGGCGCCTTGTTCTTGTCGACATGCAGACTGTGTGACAATGTACATTGTGACTGTTTGGGCAGTGGTGGCTATTTGAGTTAGGACAGTGTACATTTGGCCTACATGGCTGATGTGGGGTTGTAGCCGTAGATATGCATCTCACAGTTCCCTGCTCTGTCCAATGTGATTGTTCTGTTTCTGCGCCTAGGCGGACCCAGTTGTGTCCCCTGTTCTGCAGTGTGGGTGTTGCACTTTGTGCCACATTGTCATGGTATGTGCTGTGATTGCTATGTGTGTGTGCTGCAGTGTGCCACGGGGATGGGGGACATGTCCCTGGGTAATTGTGGGTGTGCAGTGTGCTACACCTCGTTGTGCATGTGTGCCATTGTGCCCATTACCCCCGTCCCCCCAGTCCCTGTTGGATCCTCACCCTGTTGTTGTTGTGTCGGGTCCTGTCGAGCTCTGTCCGTACTCCCACCTCCTTGCACCATCTCCACACTGATGACTGTGGCCTGGGTTTCCTCCAGCTCCTCCTGTGGCGCTGGACTGCCACCTCCTGTCGCCGTTGCTGCCTTCCTGTTGGCAGCGGGTTTGTGCCTGGTTTAGGTTGTCACGTCCTGGCGGCGCCTCTTGGCCTCCTGGATTGGCCTCCTCGGCACTCCGACTGCATTCCAGGTGGTCTGCTTGTGGGTCAGTTGCTGGTAGTGTTCTGTGACTCCGTGGCGCTGGTCTTGTTTTCCTGCGGTCTGCACCCCGTCTTCCTCTCCCTTTTCTCCTTGGCCTTCCCCGACCCCGTTGTTCCCTGCTGGTGGTCTGTGGGGGTTGTGGGGTTCGGGTTGACCTCTGCGCTGGGTCAGGGTGCATCCATGTTGCTACATGCTTTGGCTTGTTTCTGTGGTTTTTATGGTGCAATTTCCCGCCAGACGCGTGGGATTTGCAGGCCTGTGGCTGCTTTTCGCTACTTTTTGTACCGCGATTGGCCTCATCGCATGATTTCTCGCGTTCGCGTTTCGCATTTTTCGGCGTGGCGTTGATTTTCACGCTGACATTTGACGCGTTATCTGTTGACTATCGAATGCTACCACCTTGTTGTGAATTCCACGTTGACACAGGGTTATTTTCCCGCGATAGGCTGCGATATTGAAAGTTGCGTTATGCTACTCTTGCGATAGTTATCGCACGTTCTTGTGAATATACCCCTCAATGTTGTACTATCACTACTATGCAACCATTGTACTGTAATGCAGCATTTATATAGCGATTACTACTCTTATGTGGGGCACTGAAGCACTTGCCTTCATGACCAACAAGCTTCGCTGTGTAGAGTGCGTGATAGAAAGGCTTTTGTGACAGGATTTTAACCCTATGTGGAAACGTTTCCATGTTGTACATAATGAGCACCAAAGTGTGTGTTATAGGACACAGCGCTTAGCAGTGTGGTGGATGACAAGGTGTGAGAGCGAGATGCGCAGTTCAGGGTTTTCAGTAGGCTGGCAGCTTTGAACAGCTCCGCGTGGCCCTTTATTGTATTCGGTATGGCCTTAGGCTACTTAGCAGATATGTTTAAAAAAATCTACAAGCTGCGCTTTCTGTCCTTTGATGTCACTTCCTGCTTCAGTGTTTGAGGACAGCTCATAAAATAGAGGGCAGCCTAAATAAGAATAAATCTCGTAAGAAAGTTAAAAATAGAATTGAAAGAGTTTTGATGTAAAAAATGCAGAAGATAAAACATAATTTCAGGATAATCTTTCCCAATACTTAGCTTATACTGCCACCTGGTGGCACGCTAGAGTAACAGCCTCATCTCTACCGAAATGTGAGGAAGGTACGCGCTATTGATGCCAGCAGAGCCCGGGCTTGGTCGGATAGCGTCATGGGCAGAAAGAAATGTGGCGCCCTCCCTGCAGCTGGTGAATAAAATAAGGTAGCAGGGGGTCCATTTTGTGTTTACAGGTCATTATCACACATCAAAACAGAAAATTAGCACAAACGTCGCGGCACCTCCCTAAATGTTCTGATTTACTCCCAGGGTAGCTTGATCAAGCCAGTGCTAAATTGGTGTGCAAATGGCCAAATGGGAGTGTTGGTGTGTCGGCAGGTGGGTGAAAGGGAGATGGGAGGGTGAAGAAAGGGGTTAATGGGGTGTAAAACGGCACCTGCAGCATGTAAAAAGTATTAACAGCAGTTCAGTCTGAATCATGGAGTCAAGTAAGAAGGAGGCTGCTGCCTGCAGGACTTTAATGCAGGTGGCTCAGTGCGCCCTCTGAAGATTGGTGCCCTGGACCTGGGCCCAGCTCGCCCACGCCAGAGCCCTGCCCTGGATGCCTGCACAACTACAAAAGAGCAGACGGCCTACGTGCACGAAAGGATGCAAAATCTGTGACTTCAGGGGCCTGGGTGGAGTCCTAGCCAGGACGCAAGATAGCTATTGAATTGTGTTTTTTCAGCTTCAACAGCTGTATTAGTAACCTCTGCTTTTGGATAATATAGCAAAATTTGACCTGCAAAGCTCATAAACTTGATATCAACAGTGGCACAAGTTACTTGGGCATAACACAGTGCCTAATTTGAGCCGGTGGTTTCCAGTGCTGGGCACTGGCACTTAATTGTCAACACGGCACTTATGACACACTGCCACATGATGGCACTGTCTATCTAATTTAGAGGTGAACACAACAACAGTTGTTTATTACTTCAATGTACAATAAAAATGACATACCTGCTGCCCAAGCCATTCTTATAGCTTTAGGGGCCCATAATAGTCTGAATTGTCACAGGAGTGTAATGGTTAGTAGTTGTATTGGTACTGTCATTGGCAACGCTTGCACAAGCTGCAGTGGCCATCTGATGAGGGTCCTGGCACTTATTTTTATTACAAATTAAGCACTGACATAACAAGCTTTACGAGAATGGAATCTATAAAGGGCAAAGTACATGACAAGGGACACACTTGTTTGGGACCACACTTCTAATACAGAGTGTGACATGTGTTGAAGGATATTTTAGTACCAGATGCTTTACACAGGGTTTTAAGGGGCAGACTGGCCTATATGGCTCTCTGGTAGTGCCCGCTGGGTTGGTCTGACAGGTCAGTATTTGGGTCGTTTTTTTGGCTGTTTATGGACCTATTTTATGGTCTGCTGGGCCGGTTTTTACTTTTGATTTCCCTGATGTTAAAACAAAAACTGCCTGCAGCAATCTCAGATCCATGCAGTCTTCTATACCATGCAAAACGCTTATACAGCGTGCCTATATAAGTTAGAACCTTACCCAATTTGCAAACATCGTCCCTTTTTTAGCTATCTAATTTACTAATAGGGCCACTTTTAATGTGGTGCTCCAGCCTATTTTCTGTCCCTGCACGACCCTTATTTTAACCTCGTTTGACATTCGGCTAGAAATAGCCCTCACTAAAGCAGTTCCCAGAGATACAGACAAGGGTGGGTCTGTAGCCAAAAGTATATTTTTAGGAGGGCATGGCCCTCAGCTATGACCTAACATTAATGCTGTGCTCTAAGGTGCATTCTTTTGCAAATACTGGTTGTGCTACTAAATATCAACCCCCAGAATAACATAGTGCAAGAATATTAAGGGCAGAATATCGAAAGGTAAGTGCTTATATGATGGTACAGATTTTCTATTCCTAGCTCCACATCTACATACCCTGAAGATATATATCGCATAGGTACGTAAATATGGAGTAAGGTATAGAAACTCTATACTTACTTACCTGTCAATATTTTGAATTTGATATTCTGTCCTAGATATTCTATGCCATCAGTATTCTGGTTTCGACATTCAGAGTACACACCATCGTACTCTGTGTGAAGGAATAAGTGGATTTTCTTAAGCTGCATATTAAAGCACACTCAATTAAGTTTCCACAATGCAAGCTTAAATCCTTTCAATTAAATGGGATTTAGAGTGGAGGGGTGTAAATGTGTAAAGCAGCATGACAGACAACTTTGTGTATTTTCTAAACTGTTCAAGCTTTGTGAAATGCAAAGCATATGAGGTTTTTAAAAAACTAAAACAAAAAAAGCTGACCTCAGCTCAGAGCCCTTCCTCCCCGCCACATCTTATCTCAGGTGATAGATGTCCAGCCTCCACACATTTTTTTGCTGGAGGATGTCCTAGCTGGAACATTCTGCATCAGGAAATCATCACATCTGGCAGGCCCGAAGGGATAAACCTTACCTCACGTAAAGTTAGGAAACTTCATTTGCTTCTTAAAGTGTGCAATTTCCCCAATTCCACCCAACTTCATAAGTGAAGTTTTAATTTAACTCGCAACTAATGTAAAATAACTTTACAGAGAGCTTGGAGCATATCCATCAAGAACATTTTAGGAAATTAGTGGTGAACAGTGTGTTTTAAACATTTTAGGGGTGCAACAATGGGAAGCTGGGAAGGTCCAACAATGAATTTCACTTTAAGGTCGTGGCAAAAGATGGATAGTTCAATTACATTTGATCAAAAGCACCAGTCAAAACTTCATGGGTTTGAAGCAGGCTTAGTCATAGTTACATGCAAGTTGTGCGAAATGTGCTGTACAAAAGGAGACCTTCGTTAGACATCGACCAGCAAGACAAGTAAGCATGATAGGAAGGTGATTGTGTGAAACCTGGGATAGGTCCATTTGAGGTGTGTGGCCTGGCTGAAGACACTAGTTCCATCTTCAGTTAGAGGAGTCGTAGATGGGCAGGAAGCAGCACTGCCTATGAGGGTCTCAGTGGTGGTTTCACAGTTTGCATCTAGAATCCTGGTGTAAGATAACATCTCTCTTTGATGCTGCTTGCATAGTATTTACCATTTGGATACTACAGAGTCCTCTGTGTCTGGAATTATGGACATTCTCCACTCTTTCACATACAGTAGACTCCTTGCATAGAATTCTCAATTTGGCACCATCTAACTTTGTTCGGATGAGCATGCATTTTTCTGAGTGGTGAATGTAAAAAGCATGAAAGCCTGGCATGTGCACTTGAAATGAAAATGTTTTACTTGCAGAGAGATTGTTTGGCATTACTACAGGTGCATATAAAAGTCAAGCCTCCTGTTATGAAACAGTTAAGAGACTGCTACATTTAAATGAACAATAGAAACCAAATCATCTCTTTAATAGAACTTCTCAGCAAGTAGGCGTCAGCACTTCTCATCAAGAGCATATTGTAACAAATAAAATAGGGTTGCCATTGTTAAGAAATTTGCAAAACGCAATGTAATCAAGTAACAATGGTTAGATCTTATTAGTACTTTGAAGATCACTATATAGGGTGATTTTTGGATCTTACTCTAAGATCCCTTTTAATAAATAAAGTGTAAAATTGTGCATTGAAATCACATTGGGCCACGTGTATTAGCCAAAACATGATAAGCTATAAATGCCACTTAAAATCTTTAACCACCTTTTCTCCACGTGTATCTAGTTCTCATTAGGCTCATTGAGGCTCTTTCTTACTTTATATATTCCTTTCCCACCCCTAATCTCTGTCCCAACTGTCCCTCTCAACCTTTTCCCCACTACACCTTTCTGTTTGCTGCCTCATCAATCTTCCCATTCATGACTCTCCTGCTCTATCTCTTGCTTCTTCTATTTACTCTCCTTTCTTTCTCTCAATCTTCTCTCCTTTACTAGAATCTCTTCTCGCTATCTTCGCTTCTATTTTCTCTGTACTTCTCAATATGTTTTATTCTTTCTCTAGCCCTTTTCTCCATAGACCACATATGGTAACTGAAACTTTCTCTTGGCTGTGCATGGCTGTTAACAGTGCCTGTCACATTTCTTTGAGCACTGTGCTTTTAGATGTTCCCCAGTCCAAAAGCCTACCATCCTAGGGGCCTTCAGGAACTGAAGGAGTCCCCTACAATCAAGGAACAAAGACGTTAGTGCAATGTGGCCATCATATCCCTGCAGCTTGTTGTCAATTCTTGCTGGACAGGACATCAGGCAGCATGGATTAGGTGGGTTTTAACTGCTGTAGGGCAGACGACGAGTCATTGATGTCCACCACACTACTTTCACAGTGCAGTGGACTTCAAGGGGTCAACCACAGTACTGTAAAAGAAAATGTTTCTGGTAAAAATATCAGAAACGTATTATTTTCCAAAATCAATGTCGGTAAGCAAGGGGAAAAGTGTCCTATCCCACAGCATTCCTACACTTCTTCCAATAACAGTTGTACCCCACTTGTGTGACTGGACTATACCCCGTGAAAGGAAAAGTTCTCTAAGCCACCGGAAGTGATGCTTGTCCATCGTTGTCATTGAAGACCGCAACATCTTATTGATTGGTTGACCTTAGAAGAGCTGTTTGGGGATGCGCTCACCTGACATTCTGACAATGTGCCCAGCACATCTGGTCTGGGCTTTCGCCAGCAGTGTATGTACTGACGGCAGACTGGCTCTGGAAAGGACTTCAGTATCTGGCACTTTGTCCTGTCATCTGATTTTCAAAAGCATACTCAGACAGGACATGTGGAAGTTAATGAACCATTGTGCATGACTGTGGTAGACACATGTATTACAGGCGTACAGCAGAGTTGGAAGCACCACTGCTCAGTAGACCTTAAGCTTAGTTGGTAGGCTGGTCCCTCGACATTCCCAAATATTAGACACAATCTGCTGAAGGCAGAGCTGACTTTCGCAGTTCTGCAGTTTACTTCAGCATCAAATGACACTGCTCTGGAAAGGGTACTGCCCAGGTTTGTGAAGTGGTCCACAGCTTGCAGTCTCTGTCCATTTACAGTGATGGATGGTTCTGTGTACAGTGTGTGGGGAGCTGGCTGGGGCATGACCTCAGTCTTCTTGATGTTGATGGCGAGACAGACGTTGCTGCATGCAGATGAAAACTTGTCCTTACTGGATTGCATTTTTGGCTCTGCACTAGCATTCAGAGCATAATCATTGGCAAAGAGAAAGTCTCGCTGCACAGTTTCCTTCACCTTGGTGATGGCAAGCAGTCACCTCAAAGTGAAACGTTTCCCATCAGTTCTGTACTTCAGGCATACTCCTGCAGTGCAGTGCCAGTAGGCATCAGTCAGAGTGGCAGAGAATATCATGCTGAACAGCGTGGGTGCTAGAACACACCTTGCTTGACGCCGTTGGTGATTGGGAAAGGCTCAGATGTTTCACTGTCATGAAGTTGCCGTACCATTAATATGAATCTTTCAGGACAGCCGCATTTCGACTAACCCTGGGCAAAGCACTACGCTACGCTCGCGTAGTTTGCGCTGCTTCGCACAACGCGAATTGCACGTAGCACAGTGCAAACACGCGTAGCGTAGCGTAGCGTAGTGCAGCGGTCATTTTTTGCTTGCTCGCGGTCCTCAACGTCAAGTTGGCGACCGCGAGCAAGCAAAATGACATCCCGGCGAGACTTTTTCCTCGTTCGCGATCAGCAACATCAAGTTGCCGATCGCGAGCGTGGAAAATAAACCTCCCGGCGAGATTCTCAACGCGGGGAGGTCAGGTTTCTCATTGCGAGTGGTCGCGTATGCTCGTGACCGCTCGCGATGAGAAACTACCAGTCCGCGTTGAGAAAGCTGCCGCTCGAGTAAAAATCTACTCGAGCGGCAGTAAAAGACAGCTCGCACTGTGCAAGATGCCGTTTTCAATGATTGCACAGTGCGGACAAGCATCCGGCACTGTGCAATCATTGCGAACAGTGCACTACGCAGTTCGCGTAGTGCTACGCGTAGCTCGCGTAGTGCGAACTGCACTTTGCGTAGCTTCGCGTAGCGCTACTTCGCGAACTACGCCCAGGCTTAATTTCGACATGATCCTCCACAATCCCTGCTGATAGAGTCAAACACTTTTGTGAGGTCCACAAAGTTGTGTGGAGTTCACGATTCTGCTCTTGAAACTTTTCCTGAAGCGCAGCGAAGATCATGTTAATCGTTCCACGTCCCTTTCTGGAAGCCATACTGTGGTTCTGGCAGCAAACCCTGCTCCAGGTGAGTGATCAGACCATTTAGCGCACTTGTGCAAGAACTTTCCCTGCTGTTGAGAGCAGAGAGATTCCACAGTGATTGTTGCATACCTGGTGATTGCCCTTTCTCTTACAGAGGTGTACGGTGGACGCGACTCTCAGTTCCTGTGGAATGGATATTTGCTTCCAGAAGGACTGAAACTGCACAGCAAGTTTCCATAGCAGCAATGGACCACTGACTTTGTAAACTGCTGCTGGTATGGCATCTGACCCTAGAGCTTTGCCACTTGACAGCTGAATGATGGCTTTCATTCCTCGTAAAGCACAAGGAAACATCAGGATTTTGCCTTGCAAATTGACCCATTCTGGTGATGTGAGCAGCTGCAGTATTTAGGCCAGGGCTCGGTCCATACCTAGGGAAACCTGCCAGGCCGAAACATTTCTGAAAACAAGACACCTAGGATAATCTGGGGTGGTGTGGCTCGCGTGGATCCCAATTTCTTTTCTTACACAGAAGGCCCTGTAAACACAAAACTTTGGCCAAATCACAGATTTTCCTCATATTTCTGTGAAGAAAAATTCTGGAATTATGAGGATCCATAAAATTCCTACCACCCAGCGTTACCACACTTTCTCAATAAAACGCTCCCCAAATGTTCACCAAGCATTATGAATTAGTACATTAATAGTATAGGACCTCATAATAGCTATTTATTTGCTATGATCATAAATTAGATAAAGCAGAATTTCAAAGGAGTTAAAAAATAAAGAAGCAGATTCATACTACACAGATCTAAAGTTACAATCTATAAAAATCATAAAACGTTAGTTGATGTTCTACAGAGATGTCTAGAGAGGTCAATAATAAATAATACAAATGCTTTCAGCCCCAGATGCCTTGATTATGATTTCCACAATATCTGGTTCAAGGAGATGAATTCTTAGTGTGTTGACCCTGGCACGGTTAATTAGATATTAAACCATTTCTGAAAGATAGTCTGTTATAGCAGCCCTTTGTGACATGCCAGGCTATATTGGGTCATTTCAGATTCACACCACTGCTAGTTAGGGTATTTGCAGCCCTCTGTAGCAGGCACATAAACCTCACAAACTATCTGGCTTCTGCAAACAAAGTAAAGATCTCTAGACCGAGTATCATTATCTCATCAGGCTATATTTTAAAACAAGCTAGTCAGTGTAGACTGGAGCAATGTCAGTCAAATGTAAGTCATACCTGACCTTTGGATGACTCTGCCCCAGCACAAAAGGCTAATCAAAGCACTATGCCATATTGGAAGCTTGAGTTTCCTTTTTGGACATTGCTTCTTAATGGCTGATAGGTTTAGGTAGTGACAACCATTTATATATCAGGAATAGGAAAGGCCATGAAAGTTGCTGGCTTAAGAACAACATGACTCAACGCCCTGTACATTTGTGCAATATTTTCACACAGCAAATTCTTGATTGACATACCATATGTGAAAGATAAGAAGGTAGTTCAGCTAATGTCCATTGAATTATTGGCCTCTCAGCTGTGACTGTGGTGCCGGGAGTGCGTTGTGGTCATGGGCTCACCTTGACGAATGTGTGACTACAGGGAGCTATTCGCACCCCTCCGCCAGTTCCAGTTTGACCCTTTGGTAAACTCGGTTCCTCATGGAGAGCAAAGGGCTCTACCATACCATATTCTAGAGTTTTGCACTGAATCTGGTGCTCTTCCTCTTCTCTCTCACCTCTGGATTATAAGGAGGTAGGGACAGTAGTTTTTTTCTCTTTGGGGATTGATCAGGTGGAAGTCCTGAAGAAAGCCGGGGTATTATCACGTGCCGGCTGAAACATGTCGACATCTTAGCAGAGTGGAGGGGTAGGGTCTATTAATGAGTAGCCATTACCACCATCCACGAGGTTGGATTAGACCATCTCTTATATCTGGACAGTGTACCCAGTATTAAAGGTATAGCAGGGATACACTGTTACCAGTTTTATCAACTTATTTCTGCCATTCTTTTTCACTTCTTTGATCCCTCACCATTTTGTCTTCTCTTATATGGTGTTTGTCTTCCCCTTCCCTATTGCTCCACCTCCAGCGTTGGCTAGCGCGGAGGTGTGTCAGCAGGCCCTATGATGAAGCATGACACAGCTTGCTGTGTGTGAGGGCAGTTTTATATACACAGTGTGTGCCCTGTTTTACTCCTCTCCACAGTATGTACCCGTTCTCACACCTCTCCTTTGTTCACTCACCACATTAGTTTTTATATAGTCCCTTTTCTTTTTTGTGTGACTTAACTAATGTTAGTACCACCTTTCACATCAGCTACTCACACGCAACACTGTGGCGTCACTAAGGGTTCAATCATATTCCCTCTATTATTCAACATCTAACTAACTGCTTTGCCAAACCTGATTAAATCATTCAACCTCACCTGTTACAACTATGCAGAAGACACCCAAATCATTTTAAAATTGGATGGTCTTGAAGACCTCTGCAATTTAAAACTGAATGAATGCCTTCAGGCCATAAGCACATGGATGATGAATACCCATCTTAAGCTAAATATCGCAAAGACAGAGATTATGACCTGCGCACAATGACAAAAATACCATCCAACCACAATATGGCCTAAGGAACAAGAGGCCCCTCCAGCAATATAAAGAGGAGTCAGAAACCCAGGGTTATCCATGGATTCAGACCTATATTTATTACCACATGTTAATAACCTCAAACAGATTGCCTTCTACACAATGAAAACACTATGTTGCATCGTCCCATAGGGAAACAACCTTTACAACAAGGTCATTACACCGTGATACCTTTACAACGCGGTCGTTACAATGACCGTGTTGTTAGTACGCATGCATTTACATCGCAAGTCTTTACAACGAATTCCACTAGGGGGCACCGAGGTATTGGAAATGAATTCCAACACCTTCCCTACTGTTGCGCAAACTGGAGTATGAATAGTAAATAATACTATTCCTAAGTCCAGCGCATCCCCTAGTGGAAGTCATTGTAAAGACTTGCGATGTAAATGCATTGCGTACTAACAACGCGGTCGTTGTAACGACCGTGTTGTAATAGCACGCGATGTAATACATCGCGTAGTAAAGTGCTATATTCCGTCCCATACCTTGGATACCAAGAGAAACTGCAAGCCATGCTCAAACTCGTAATCTCCAAGCTTGACTATGCCAACAGCCTATACCCCTTGGTGCACCCACACTCCTCATACACAAAATACAACTCATCCAAAATGTAGCTGCAAGAATTTCTTCTATGCCTTCACCCAAGAAAACATAACTCCAGTCTTGCAATGACTGCACTGACGAACTAAAGCTAGAAGGGCAAAATTCAAGGCACTTTGCATTGTGCACAGAGCCTCCAAAGAAAAGAACTGTTATACCTACAAGCTAAATCCAAGCACTACAAACCAAACAGGACACTACACTCCAGGCTTGCGCCATTTATCATCATTACCACAAGAAATCTGAAGGAGGCACTGCTTTCTTGGTACAAGCCACCAAGTTCTGGAACTCTCTACCAGTCAGAATTCGAAGCATCCAGAAGCAAATACACTTCAGAAGACAGTTGAAAACAAAGCTATTTCCAAGACAACAACAACACCACACATTCCTGCAGCAGAACCCGGAAAGACAGTCACATTCTCAAGTCTAATCTTCAGCTTACAATCCTCAAACTGGAAACAACCAACCAACAACGTTCGATAGACAGACAAACTTTACACAACATTTCTGATTGGACAGCCTATTGCAGTAACCAGGTAGCGGAGTATAATCATAAGAAATACCATGAAGGGACCTGCAGACTTGTACAAAGCTGCCAGTATAGTGAAAAAACATAAACTGTGCAAATGTCTCCCACACATCATCCAACTCTACTAAGAATAACTGCACCTCAGTGGTCATCACGCACATCATGGAAACACTTCCCACATATGATCACAAAACAAAGTCAATACCCTTCTAAACACACATCTCCCTATACAGCATAGCTTGCTGCCCATGTACGTAAGAGCTTCAGTGCTCCACATAGTGGCAGTAAGCACTATACAAATGCTCCAATACAATACAATGCAATATTTATCATTTGTGCATCACCAATATTTGTTTTGATCCTATTCAAATCTTTTTCCATCACACCTCAGAATTACAAAACAAAATGTGCTTCAGGTGTGCTTTCATAATGGCTTATACATGTTGAAATATTAGTACAGTTCATTTCAGTTATTTACATTTTGTGTGCATTAGAAACAAATTGGCATCCTACAGTCTTTCTTTTCGCACTCCCTATATAAAGTGCATTGGAACTGTGTGATTCTGCAGCCATGTTTTTGTCTGCATATTTATGAATTTGACACATTTGCCACATAATCCACAATTTGCTGCAAAATCTGCAAATGGATCAAACATTACTTAAGAAGCTGCAACACGTACTGGCGCACAGTGGAAGCTCCTTTGCAAAATTTGACCGGTCACCTTTCAGTTACTTATAGCTCTATTTTGGTATGGCACTGGTACTAAAGAAATCAAACCTTTGCCCAGACAGTGCTAACATGTAAAAATGACAAAATAATGAAGTAATACTATCACAAAATGAGCAGCATTAAGTTACATAATTTGTGTTTTCTTGCTGCATAATTTAGTCAACCTTGCTGCATAATTCCAGTGGCCCTGCCTGTACCCCAGTGAGATTGTCACTTAGTGCACTTTACAAAATCCTTTCACTTTGCATTCAGAGAAAGAAAAGTAAACATCTCAACATTATAAGAATAAGCAATAATTTGTCAGAAGACATAACCTGACATTTAACCTCGGTCTTTGAAAGCGCAGCAAATGTAACAAGATAAAAAAACATTTTTGTTACTCATTCACCTTCTGAGCTCCAGCAAGGTTTTTTATTCATTACCATGTGAATGCAGTCTACTTAGATAAATTACTTAGATAAACTGAGTTTGTGATAAATGCTGTGCAACCTACCTTAATCATTGGGGGATTAAAAAATAATATGGTCTGGCCCGGCCCTCAAACCCCCCCACCCCTCACCCCCGACGCGGCTATGGCTATGGACAAGCGTCACGTCCCCGGTTGAATGCTTTTTTAGTGTCTAATACAATTGTGGGTCCAGTTCGTCCTGAGCCAATTTAAAAGACGTAGGCGTAGGGTCATGTTGCATCTGTGGTTGTATTTCTCCTGAAACCAAAAGCTGTCCTCTGGAATACCCTCCTGCTACTCTATTTAAGTTCCACTATGGCCGGAAGATGGATATTTTCAGATTTCATATTGTTAGCGGTACACCATTTTAAGTTATTCATAGTTTTAGGAACACAGGCCTTCTAACATCAGGCCAAGTCATGCACCAACCCATTTGGCATTGCATATTAACTGACATAGCTGCCAAGTTTTGCCTGATTGATTGATTTATTGATTTTTTGCCTGAATTGTGGGACTTCTAGCCCTGTTCTATAATGCAATAAACAAGAGTACAAATCCCAGAATTCATTTAAAAAACCCAGACTGGAGCAGCACATCATGCATGCAACTGGGAAACTGGGAGGCTTTACATTTTAACTCAGTGTCATTTTAAGGACTTTTTAGGCCCTGGGCAAGACTTAATTAGGGGCCCCTTGTTCTTAACCACTTGCAGTTTTATCACACAGTTCCTGCTAATTCAAGCCCACATTATGAATACAAATACTGAATTATATTAAACTTTCAGAAATTAGATCACACAGAAACAGCTAAAATATGCTTTGCCCAGTGACCCAAAACTCCTTAGGGTGACACTGGGCAGAAAGAGAAAGAGTGAGGGGAGGTGGTAGGCAGAGAGAGTGAGAGTGGTTCAGATAAAGAAAGATACAGAAGTGAGATAGAGACACAGATCACTTTTCCAGGGAGACACTTGGAAGAAGGGGCTTTGGGCAATGGGCCACTTTGCCTATACCTTAAAACATCTCCATTGTAACTCCATCCTCCCTGTGCTTTCAAGTAAACGTTGCTCAGAACACTATGGGATTCTATTTGGAACAATGTGATCACCTGCGCAAATCCCACGTTTGACGCTTCGAGGGGATAATATAGAGAACAGCACGGGCCGTCCAGTGGTATATTCAGAATCACAGCACCCTCAGACATCAGTGCTGTCTCAGTTATATACTAGTATGCATAACCCCTTTCCCCAAAAATGCATTCAGAGGCCGCCACAGGCTAAGAGTAGCCCTTTTAATAAAATCAAATAAATAATAGATAAATAAATAAAACAAGGAGTTCCTAATAGTGGCCGGATGTTTCAGTATTAGCATGAGGGCATACGATTATTGAGGACTTCCTGAGTGGCAGAGAAGGACAATTTACATCACTGACTGTTGGGATGGAAAAGTCCTCTGCATGGTAAAGATGTGTACCCCTGCCCTGATTGCCCAACTGTACTGTTTGTCTGTATCCCTCATGCTGATTTTATTGTCGAAGGCGAAAATGGATCATGCGTGTGTGCCATGACATAGGCCTGTCTCACGGATTGCGGTCTTGTTGGACCGGCAGGGGTGCCCAAAGTGCTACCCTCATAGTGGTGGAAGACTCTCTCGTTCACCAGGAGTTAAGCAGCATGAGTGTGGTGGTGGCAGCATACTGTGTAGTAATCAGTAGGTCTACAGGCTCAATGACCATTTTAAACGTTCCGCTGCTGTGTGCTTAACTCTTGGCCTACATCAGGTAGATGCGTGGTATTGCACAGCACAGGGGTAATGACTCTGTGCTAGATGTATGTGTGTGTGGGAAGGGAACAATACAGGGACAGAGAGGTACGGTGTAATGCATGTGTGGATACTTCATGTGCTGAGTGTCTGTATGCCTGTGAGGAATTCATGACATGAAAGATGTAGTGCTGTGCATTACATGAGCAATGAGAGCATGAGCTGGGTGTACATGTCCTTGCATAAAGTACAATGCATGAACGGTGAAGTTTTGTGCAGCGCACACATGGTGAGTGTGTGTGCTGGCAGTATGTGTATTTGTAAATAGCACACCCTGGTTAAATGTAGAAAACCTTCAGTACTGAACAGGGTGCACAGACTGTGTGTGCTAAATGCATGTGTACATGTGACAGTACAATGCATAGAGGTAACAGTGCTGGACCAAAAGTGTGTTGTGAACGTACACTGAGTGAGTGTCTGCAATAGTACATTGCAATGAGAACCATGGGCATTCAAGGCCTGCCTGGTGAAGAAATGAGGAGGAGAGGAATCCCCACAGATAGATTTGTGGATTGCTGCATTCTTGTGAGTTGGGAGGAACACACACTGGAGGGAAGGCAGAGACTTCCTTTGCTCTTCAAGAGGTTCGACTTTGATTCAGTGGTAGATTACAAGGAAGGGGCATGGCCACATCTCAGGAAGGGAGATGGGGCTGATAAGGGAATTATAAAGAGTAGGGCTAGAAGCCTCAGATTAACATTTTGGTGCATATCTCACTATGGCTGACATCCAGGTGTGAACTCCGATCACTCCCATGAATTGTGTTGTGGGTCAATCAGCCTCAGAGTCACAGCTTTGACAGACATCTTTCAACAGGAGAGAAGTGTCCACTTTAAAAGAAGCAGAACCCCAACATAAAACTTCAAAGACTCGGACCCTAAACCACATTTGGTGTCTGGAAAAATACTATAAGAAGGAGAGGTTGAGTACCCTAACATTTGTCATCTGCCAAGCAGCCAGATGGGCTGTGTGAGAAGGGTAAGCTTAGTATGACTTCTGCCTGAAAGCAGGACTGGGGTCCAAGGCCTGATAGTCTTCCTGCTGCGTGATAGGACATCACCCAGAGAAACCAAGACAACCTGTCCTGGAGCACAAGCGGGTGCCTGCTTGCCAAGACCTGTGAGCCCTGTGAGGAAGAGCAGAGCGTTGGAGGAAGCAAGGTCCGAGGGAGAGCCCTACCATGAGAACTCCCTGTGTGAGGTGTGAGGATTCGGCTATGCACCGATTGAGTCGTAGCCCGTATGCAGAACTGTTTTTGATGACCCCAATGTGCCAAGAGAGGGCTGCCGTAGACTGTACCAAGTATTGAGCACTGTGCGGAGGGTGCCAAGCCCACACAAACTCATTGTGGTGACTCCATATGCCAGAGGGGCCACTGTTGCAGTAGTTGTGTGACCAGTGAGCCAGGACTCGTTAATGCCTGAGCGGCAACCATGTATGCCAGGAAGGGCCGCCATGGTGTGGTCGATTGCACTTGAGGAGTCTATGTTATGTCCAGAAACTACCGCGGCAACCTTGTGTACCAGTAGAGACTGTCAAGATCAAATCACACTAGACTTTAGGCCATCACCCAGGATGGGAGTGAGGCTGCGACCAGCGGGTCTAGCCGCACCGAGAGGTCTGCCCTGACTGACTCTCGAAGACCAGGAAGATCCCACACCCTCGCGAAACTCCAGTCAGGAGCCAAAGGACTGAATTGTTCCCACTGAGGAGAATGTGACTTACAGCGTTGCTGTGAGCTAGAAGCTGCTCCGATCGCACCACTCCAGAGAGTGAGCCTGCGCCTGCCTAAAGCTGCTGCGTGTACCATGAGCAGCCCAACTTCTTGGAGCCGGATCCCATCTTGCGAGTGCCCTTGCTGAGATTACCCGCTGTAACGCCGAATGCTTCCATACTGCAGGAGTGGGTAAGACTTGAACTAGTGCATGTGGGCCCCAGGGGAGATGCTGCTGAAGGTACTGCGGCACCACAGACACTTTTGACTAAAATCCTGAAGATTCAAAGGGAACTCTTGAGTATGGTCTAATAGTGTGCATTCTCTGGATGCAGCCACCAGTGAATGGGGAATAACCCCAAACCCCAAACACGCTACATGAAGGAGGGTAGTATAGGGATTTGTCTGGCAACCCCTAGAGCCCCGGCCTCAAGGACAATCATATTGTTGCATTTGAATGTCGCATGTCTTTGCATGTGTAGAGTTAGAAATAAAATACTACATTTTTTAATAAAAGTAAGTATTTGGCTGGACATTTATTTATTGTTTGTACTGTTTGCACTTTGAGTTGTGAGTGGTCCCAATTGACCTTTATCTACATCTCTCTGTTAGAAATGGGATCTCTGGTTGGCTGAGGCTTGCGCCAAAGCCAGGCAGAGACCACCACTCTAGTCAGGGCAAGGAAGTTACACGCCGAAGATAACCCCTGCTCACCCCCTTGGTAGCTTGGCACGAGCAGTCAGGCTTATCCCGGAGGCAATGTGTAAAGCGTTTGCGCCCGCGCACAGCAACAACATACCAGGCACACTACAAAAGGAACTCCACACAAGGTTATATCAAAAATAGCCTTTGTATTCTCATAACACATTAGAATAGTACTCACACAATATACATGGTGCCACCTGGCACTAGGTCATATTTACAAGGGAATTATTTACACATGACAGGGCCACTTGGACCACTGTCAGAACCATCACAAAGTGAACTTAGTAAAAGTAAAACAGATCATAACCGTACAGCCAGTAAACACTGGTAATCACTGTACTTAGCACCAGCCTGTAACATAAACCACATTATGCACAGCATCACATTAGGCGCAAAACCTTATGCGCCAACCTCACCAGCATAAACACATTATGCAATTATCTCTCAAGTCTAAACGCATTAGACAATAACCTCCTAAGTATAAATCACATTAGGAAATAATCTCAGGGGAAAATAACTCACAACCTAAACGCATTAGGAAGTAAGAACCTCACAAGCATAAAAACCACATTTTAGAGGTAACCAAAACAGGGTGCGTAAAACGTACTACATGCATTACATTTCCTAGCACCACATACTCACAGTAGCACATAACCTCATAGTAGAAAGAACCATAGCAGAGGTATAAATCACATTAGCCTATAAATCCTTGGAAAGAAGCTCACTAACACACAAATCACATTAGGGCCTGGCGCCCTATAAACCTAGCAGTCCCCTTGGCCAACTGGCCATCTCACAAGGGGCTCAAATGCCCTCTGTCCAAAGAGTCAGGGCTGCTGCCAATGCAGCGAAAGTCAAGGGTGCGCCACTGCGCCAACCTAAACGTGGCAGCTGCCCACTACTTGCTGGGCAGCTGGGAAAGTACAGGGCAAAGGAGTGCCTCTCACTCCTAACTTCACAAGACATGCCCCCAAAGAACTGTGCGCCTAAACGGTGCAGCTGCCCACTACTTGCTGGGCAGCTGTGAATATTGAAATGAGGCCTGGACACTCCTGGTGCCCTTTGAACAATATGCCAAACGTTGCAGCTGCCCGCGCTGGGGCGGCGCAGCTGTGAATCAGGGAAAGGGCCCCGGCACCACTGGGCCCTCGGGGCCCCACTGGGCTTTTAATTACTCTTGCCCCCATCGTTGCAGTTGCCCACTGCCATATGGGGCAACTGTGAGAAATGCCACATGGGAAAAACACGGGCCCTCTTGGCCCTTTAACAATAAATGCCATCCGTTGGAGCCATACGGGCTCGAAAAACACACATGCCCAACATTGGAGCGGCCCTCTGGCAGGCGGGGCCGCTCCAGAAAGAGGTACTGGCACCAAACAACATGCCCCCCCTCGTAGGAGCGGCCCGCCCTCTCTCGCAGGCCCGCTCTGACTCTGTGCCTCTCCCAGGCACTACGTACTCGAGCCCCACTCACCGGCTGGGGCGAAGGCAGGAGTCTCCTCTCTGCAGGCAGCACTTCTCTCGCGGCGCGGGCTGGGGCAGACACGGCGCTTCTGCCTCCTCTCCCGGTCACGCTGTGCCTGCCTGCGGGACTCCCTCTTCTCTACGGGGGTCCCGCCTGGAACACCTCTCTTCTTGGCGGAGCCGTCCAACGCGGGGCTCCCTCAGCTCACGGGAGCCCCGGACACTTCCGGCCGTACTTCTCTTCCTCTCCTCTCACCGGGGCACCCCGCCCACAGTCAGGCGCGGATGCCTGGCTTCCGGGTCGCGTTCAGAAGCAGCCCGGAGATTCCTTTCGCTTCGGCCCGGCCGCGGCGGTGATTATCCGGCGATCAAACGCGGGGTGGGCTCCCGCTTTAAATCACGGCAATTGCGGGGTAGGCTCCCGTTAGAGAGCATAAAACGCGGGGTGGGCACCCGCTATCAAAATAAGAAGCATAAGCGGCACGGGGGAATCCCTACACCGGGGATTCCCTCTCCAGGGTGTGCAGCTCAGCGCTGCAGCGTCCAGCAACGAAATAAATGCTCCTCTCCACCTGGGATTAAAAGTAAAGCGCTCAGGGGTGCGCAGAAAGTCCTTAAGGGTCCAGGGGCATAGCTGGGCCCAGGGAGGCCAGCACATAGGGCCCTCCAGCAGGGAGGCCAGCCCCCATGGCGGTTCCTCCTGGGCCCCAGCAGCAGCAAGCCCCCTCCGTCAGGAACAGCACACCAGAACAGGAACTGAACAACCCCTTCTTTTATACACCATTTTCCTTTGTCTACAAAGTGTAGGGCATGGGGGAACCAGATGCAACTGGTTCAGGAGCACTTTGTTTTGCTCAGCTCCTCTCTCCTTTCAGAGTGTAGGCTAGGGACATCAGACGCACCACAGGAGGTGGAGCCAGCATTGTAGAGGGCAGGCACAGCCCTATTCAGGTCCCAGGTGCAACTCCTCCCACCCATCTACATGGAGATCTCTCCATTCAGCCCTGCGCTGACTCACCCTGCCCCTCCTGGAGCCACACACACCTCCCAGCCCCTGTCACTCACAAGCCAGACATGCAATTCACATCAGGCAGGCAGACACAGAGCACACAGAAATGCCAACTTCTAGAAGTGGCATTTCTCTACCAGTCGCCATAAATCTGCGCACACCATTGCGCAGCATTTATTCTCACGAATTCAGACATACTAGACTTGACCATGCTGCACCTCTCATAACAGGAATTACCACTGACACACTCATCCTCAATGCATTCCTATGGGAGGGCAGGCCAATCTCACCACACACGCACACAGCGCGCACGCACTTTACACTGGACCACAGTGCTAAAGTGCCCAGAGACTTAAAACTACTAACACCAAGTTCCATATAAGGCAAAAAGTTCAGGGGTGAACCTGCCAAAAAGGGCCATTTCCAACACGACCCCCTTCCAGCCAAAACGCAGGGTAGACCAATCACCACCTTGATAGGATTCCCTGCTTTGGGCGATAGAACACGGAACTGGCCCGCAACTGCAGGGACACCCTCCGGTCCTACGCCACTTGGAACCTATGGAATCCATCTAATAGGAAAAAACTCAGGACCAACTAGGCTACCCCACCGGTACTCCTTAGTTGTCCACGGCCAGAGACCAGGCCCTAGGCCACCCAGATGCCACTGGTCCTTGCCAATCCACAGAGTGGGGGCAGTAGCCCCTGGCATCCAATAGCCATTCTCCACTCTCCCTCTCAGTGTAGTTCCAACTACCACTGATCCTTCAACCTAGGGTCCGCACCCTCAGGCTGACCAGAAGTCACGGGCGAAGCATCTCCTCACCCTACCTCTCTTCTGGGGTTACGCACCCTCCCAGGGGAAGCACCCACCAGAACACAACTCTCCCACCAGTTCAGGACCTCTCTCCATCAACTGGTCTACCACCTGGGATCCACATTCACCGGCTGCACCGGGGTCAGAGGCGAGGACTCCCTCCCTCTGCACCCCCTTCCAGACTCCGATACCCTCCCAACTGGAGTGGTACCCCTAGAAGGCAAACCGGCCAGGACACTGACTACAGTCGCCCTGCCGTCCAGATCCGGAAACACCGGCTACTGGCTCCCCAACCCAAGGACGTACCCTTTGGTCAGATGCCTGGAAAACCAGGACTTCACAAGGGTGACACATCCCTAGCGTGTCGTGTGACAGTCTGCCTGGCGAAGAGCTCACGACCTCCTGTCCCTCTGACAGTGCGTGAAGATGTGCCAGGACAGAAGTGGCGCACACCATGGTCAATCATTGGCGACTCAGCCCTTCTGGCTGGCCCCTGACCCACTGGTCCCCACTGGGGACTCTTTCCCCCTCTCAACCCTCGAAACCGGACTTCTGCACCCTCCACTTAGGAGCGGTGCTGCCTCGCACCAGGACTTCCCGGGGAGCACGCATGCCCCCCCCGAGGGTGACACCTCACTAATGTGTCATGTGACAGTCTGCCAGGACCAAACCCAGGGCAGAAGTGGTGTCCCCATGGCCCCTTCTGGACCCACTGGTTTTTCCACTGGGGAATCTCTCCCCCTCTCACCCCTCAATCTGGACCTCTGCACCCTCCAGAGGGTAACACATCTAATGTGTTGTGTGACAGTCTGCCGGGACCAAACCCAGGGCAGAAGTGGTGTCCCCATGGCCCCTTCTGGACCCACTGGTTTTTCCACTGGGGAACCTCTCCCCCTCTCAGCCCTCAATCAGGACTTCTGCACCCTCCACTTAGGAGTGGTGCTGCCTAGCACCAGGACTGCTGGAGCTCTGGTTACAGACGCTCCACGTCCTCTAGAGACTAGAAGATCCTCCTCAAATGGCCTACAAGCCTAGGCCCCCAACCTGGTGTTCCCTGAAGAAACCATCCAGGCCCTGGGACTGGGTTTCGGGCACACTCACTCCTTCCCCTCTGAGACAGGACGTGAGCCCCTACACCCCTCCCGCTACACTGGGACCTAGCTGGGCTACACTGAACCTCTTCCACCACGGAAGACACCTGAGCCACTCTTATTGGAATCACTCCCCAATGCTTCATCAGATCCTCTACCACGGGGAGGTCCCCCATACAGAACAGTCCAACAGGACAGACTAGGTTCCCAACCTCCTCACTATCACGGTTCCTAGTTGGGTTCATTTGAACCATCTCCGCCACGCGGGTTAGGAGACACCTGCACCATCCCTCAAGGTTACTCCCCATGCAAGTTCCTTATTTCAGAGAACTCACACTCAACTATTCAGCAAGCTCCTTATTTCAGAGAACTCACCCCAGCGTCCAGCAGCACATCACTCATCCACACACACCCCCCAGACCGGTGAGACAGTTCCTTACTGTCCCTGAATCTCAACCTGCACCCCTCTTACTGAGCACCAGGTACCATACTCTGGGAATGGGACGGGGACTTCATGCACTGGACACACACTTCGCTGCCACCACTGGATCCCACCCTTACTGGTGAATCCAGAAAACTCACACTGCAACAAGAACACATATTTCAAAAATGAAATGGCACTTTAAAACAATCTTAGACCAATAATCCCCAACATGTGACTATCTAAAATGCAGAGTTTTGTAGTGCAGCCAGTTGTCGCCGCGGTACTGCGCAAACGCAAGTCCTATCCCACCGCTGCCACCAATGTTAGAAATGGGATCTCTGGTTGGCTGAGGCTTGCGCCAAAGCCAGGCAGAGACCACCACTCTAGTCAGGGCAAGGAAGTTACACGCCGAAGATAACCCCTGCTCACCCCCTTGGTAGCTTGGCACGAGCAGTCAGGCTTATCCCGGAGGCAATGTGTAAAGCGTTTGCGCCCGCGCACAGCAACAACATACCAGGCACACTACAAAAGGAACTCCACACAAGGTTATATCAAAAATAGCCTTTGTATTCTCATAACACATTAGAATAGTACTCACACAATATACATGGTGCCACCTGGCACTAGGTCATATTTACAAGGGAATTATTTACACATGACAGGGCCACTTGGACCACTGTCAGAACCATCACAAAGTGAACTTAGTAAAAGTAAAACAGATCATAACCGTACAACCAGTAAACACTGGTAATCACTGTACTTAGCATCAGCCTGTAACATAAACCACATTATGCACAGCATCACATTAGGCGCAAAACCTTATGCGCCAACCTCACCAGCATAAACACATTATGCAATTATCTCTCCAGTCTAAACGCATTAGACAATAACCTCCTAAGTATAAATCACATTAGGAAATAATCTCAGGGGAAAATAACTCACAACCTAAACGCATTAGGAAGTAAGAACCTCACAAGCATAAAAAACACATTTTAGAGGTAACCAAAACAGGGTGCGTAAAACATACTACATGCATTACATTTCCTAGCACCACATACTCACAGTAGCATATAACCTCATAGTAGACAGAACCATAGCAGAGGTATAAATCACATTAGCCTATAAATCCTAGGAAAGAAGCTCACTAACACACAAATCACATTAGGGCCTGGCGCCCTATAAACCTAGCAGTCCCCTTGGCCAACTGGCCATCTCACAAGGGCTCAAATGCCCTCTGTCCAAAGAGTCAGGGCTGCTGCCAATGCAGCGAAAGTCAAGGGTGCGCCACTGCGCCAACCTAAACGTGGCAGCTGCCCACTACTTGCTGGGCAGCTGGGAAAGTACAGGGCAAAGGAGTGCCTCTCACTCCTAACTTCACAAGACATGCCCCCAAAGAACTGTGCGCCTAAACGGTGCAGCTGCCCACTACTTGCTGGGCAGCTGTGAATATTGAAATGAGGCCTGGACACTCCTGGTGCCCTTTGAACAATATGCCAAACGTTGCAGCTGCCCGCGCTGGGGCGGCGCAGCTGTGAATCAGGGAAAGGGCCCTGGCACCACTGTGCCCTCGGGGCCCCACTGGGCTTTTAATTACTCTTGCCCCCATCGTTGCAGTTGCCCACTGCCAAACGGGGCAACTGTGAGAAATGCCACAGGGGGAAAACATGGGCCCTCTTGGCCCTTTAACAATAAATGCCATCCGTTGGAGCCATACGGGCTCGAAAAACACACATGCCCAACATTGGAGCGGCCCTCTGGCAGGCGGGGCCGCTCCAGAAAGAGGTACTGGCACCAAACAACATGCCCCCCTCGTAGGAGCGGCCCGCCCTCTCTCGCGGGCCCGCTCTGACTCTGTGCCTCTCCCAGGCACTACGTACTCGAGCCCCACTCACCGGCTGGGGCGAAGGCAGGAGTCTCCTCTCTGCAGGCAGCACTTCTCTCGCGGCGCGGGCTGGGGCGGACATGGCGCTTCTGCCTCCTCTCCCGGTCACGCTGTGCCTGCCTGCGGGACTCCCTCTTCTCTACGGGGGTCCCGCCTGGAACACCTCTCTTCTTGGCGGCGCTGTCCAACGCGGGGCTCCCTCAGCTCACGGGAGCCCCGGACACTTCCGGCCGTACTTCTCTTCCTCTCCTCTCACCGGGGCACCCCGCCCACAGTCAGGCGCGGGTGCCTGGCTTCCGGGTCGCGTTCAGAAGCGGCCCGGAGATTCCTTTCGCTTCGGCCTGGCCGCGGCGGTGATTATCCGGCGATCAAACGCGGGGTGGGCTCCCGCTTTAAATCACGGCAATTGCGGGGTAGGCTCCCGTTAGAGAGCATAAAACGCGGGGTGGGCACCCGCTATCAAAATAAGAAGCATAAGCGGCACGGGGAATCCCTACACCGGGGATTCCCTCTCCAGGGTGTGCAGCTCAGCGCTGCAGCGTCCAGCAACGAAATAAATGCTCCTCTCCACCTGGGATTAAAAGTAAAGCGCTCAGGGGTGCGCAGAAAGTCCTTAAGGTTCCAGGGGCATAGCTGGGCCCAGGGAGGCCAGCACATAGGGCCCTCCAGCAGGGAGGCCAGCCCCCATGGCGGTTCCTCCTGGGCCCCAGCAGCAGCAAGCCCCCTCCGTCAGGAACAGCACACCAGAACAGGAACTGAACAACCTCATGGGGTCACAGCCCCTTCTTTTATACACCATTTTCCTTTGTCTACAAAGTGTAGGGCATGGGGGAACCAGATGCAACTGGTTCAGGAGCACTTTGTTTTGCTCAGCTCCTCTCTCCTTTCAGAGTGTAGGCTAGGGACATCAGACGCACCACAGGAGGTGGAGCCAGCATTGTAGAGGGCAGGCACAGCCCTATTCAGGTCCAAGGTGCAACTCCTCCCACCCATCTACATGGAGCTCTCTCCATTCAGCCCTGCGCTGACTCACCCTGCCCCTCCTGGAGCCACACACACCTCCCAGCCCCTGTCACTCACAAGCCAGACATGCAATTCACATCAGGCAGGCAGACACAGAGCACACAGAAATGCCAACTTCTAGAAGTGGCATTTCTCTACCAGTCACCATAAATCTGCGCACACCATTGCGCAGCATTTATTCTCACGAATTCAGACATACTAGACTTGACCATGCTGCACCTCTCATAACAGGAATTACCACTGACACACTCATCCTCAATGCATTCCTATGGGAGGGCAGGCCAATCTCACCACACACGCACACAGCGCGCACGCACTTTACACTGGACCACAGTGCTAAAGTGCCCAGAGACTTAAAACTACTAACACCAAGTTCCATATAAGGCAAAAAGTTCAGGCGTGAACCTGCCAAAAAGGGCCATTTCCAACACTCTCCCAAAGGAACCTTGACTGCTCAACACAGCTACTACTGAGAATCAAGTGCTGAAGGGGTACTTGGCCCAGTTGAGCGGGATCCATAGTGATTGGGCCCCAGGACATCAGGAATAAAATGCCTCAGCCACCACGGTTGAGCCCAGTATCCCCTGCGTGCCGCATGGCCCTCGCAAGGGGTTCTGATACTGACAGTCATGGCTAGAGATGTGCACAGATGCACATGCCAAGAGGGGCTGCATGAGGGAACACATTATCTCCAGTTTGTGCTTCATATACACATACAACCCAAAAGGGAGGTTGTTCTGCACATGCTCATGGGGGGGGGGGGGGGTAGAAATTGCAACTTGGGCGACCACAGTGGATTTTTCAATGGAAATCAGTGGACCAAGATTTCCGTACTCCCAACGGCTATCCAACATTTCACCAACCAGAAATTCTCCCTCCCAGAGTTTTCCAGTGGTATTACCCTTTTATGATAAAAAGGAGAACACTTTGAATGATCCTCGGTAAGGCAGCACCTAACTCTGACCGGGGGCACAAAACAACTGGATTGTTGATGGTCTCTGAAACTTGGCAACCACCAAGTGAAAGATACCGGAAGCAGAGAATTTTCATGGGGCACTGTCTGGGCTTGCTCAGGTAGGTCTGGATAAGCAGTTTGTGAGTGTGACCTGCTTCATTGAGATCTTACTACTTTCAAATAAATGTTATGCTTGTTACCAAGGGGATACTTATGCAATTGGATATGATGGTCGCTGTGTTATTATTGTTTTCTTACATAGCACAGATGTCCACCACGTTGTGTAACAGTAAAAAGATTTAAAACCATAAACAGTAGGCCCAACCAACAACCATGAGTGAATGGAGACTCCAGAGCACTGATAAACACTGAAGAACTTAAGAGGAGCCATGTGTGCTGAGCTGCCTTGAACATCTACCAGACTTTTGTTCTACGTCTCGCTGGCACGCAAAGATCCTGTGTCTCAGTTCATTGTCGGCAGTCTAGTACTATTTACAGTACTAACTGTGATGCCCCAAGCTCATCTTGCTTGCGCATGAAAGTGGCCCCATTTCCAGGATTGTGTTTTGCTCCATCGATTAGCAGTGGATTGTGTTTAGGATCAAATCTCAGGAGTTGGAAGTGTGGCATAGTTCACTTCTTATCCCTTATCTACGAAATTTCCCTAGCTGAACACTGATCTTGATGCAGTGAGGTGCCTTCTGTCCTATATTGCATCTGACAGCAAGTTGCAAATCACTTCCCTGAATATGCCTTAAAAGTCCAGCCACAGCTACAAGGAGAGAGTCAAAGGAACTGAAGCATTGGGTAACCTTTGCATTCAGCAGTACACAGGACCCTGTGAGAGGGATAAGAAAAGCCAGTACCAACAATGATACTACTCAGTACTACCCACCTATCACAGAACCCGGATAAATGAACCAGCAGCTCAAGCAATCAATTCATCTGCATTTACACCCTCAGCAAGCTCCCAACGTTAACTCGATGAGTCATACCCTTCCCAGTCAATAAAAATAATATTGGTGCCTCATTCTAACTTTGGATCTAAAATATACTGAATATCAATCTCATCACAGTCTCCATATCCCCAGGCGTACAAATTCTGCTTGCTGCATAGTAGGTTTAACTAATTCATTTATGGTTCTTTGAGTGGATATTCGAAACACTAAGGGGCATATTCACAAGGAGCCATCGCCAAATTAACGGCACTTTATCGCAGCAAAAGTCGTGATAAATTTACCTCCCCATTCACAAGCCGGTGTTAACAGCCCACAGCACCAGTTTACCCGCGATAGCAGCCGCAAAAAACATCGCCACAGAGGACCCCCGCAAATATCGCTAATGAGATGCAGAGTAGGCGTTCCCGTGACAAAAGTCGAGACAACAGCACACCTCAACATTCACAACGACCAGCCACATCCACGATAAAAACACAAAACAGGCGATAAGGCGCGTTAGCACCAGGAAATCTACACCTGCTCTGACCTGGTGTAAAGTCCGACGGCAGCCTGCAAACCAAAGGGGAGCACAGCCCAGGGCTACACCGGAAGGGCAACAGATGCCATGGAGCCACCCATCATGCGGCCCGGACACCCAAGAGGGCCACAACACCCACAGCCACCACCCCCAGGACCACCCCTCCCTGGCACCCCCCCGACCAAAGACTTGCCACATCAGCCACACCTAAACATGTACAAAATATTCCGCTTGATGCCGCACAATCACAACTGGTGACATGGATGTGTCGTCACAGAAATGACCAGCACACATTCACTTGCGAAGCAACAAATGAAACTTTATTAAAATAGAACAACGAAATGAAATGAAGACACATGGCCGCTCCCCTCCGGACAATACGTAGGTCACAGCCTGTAAGACAAAAAAGATGATGAGAAGGTGTGTACTGCGCACATCAGAGGACAGAGAGAGAGCGAAGGAGAGAGAGAGGAAGAGAGGGAGGGAGAGAGAGAGGAAGAGAGGGAGGGAGAGAGAGAGGAAGAGAGGAAGAGAGGGAGAGAGAGAGAGAGAGAGAAGAGGAGAGAGAGAGAGAAGAGGAGAGAGAGAGAGAAGAGGAGAGAGAGATGAAGAGAGGGAGAGGAGAGAGAGAGGAAGAGAGGGAGAGAGAGAGGAAGAGAGGGAGAGAGAGAGAGAGTGCCGCCCCTGCGCACCCAGGCCACACTGCTCACCTGCTGCCACCGGTGTGTCTCCAACCACGTGCCGGTATGTAGTGCAGTTCACCAGGTCACACATCTCATTCAGAGCCATCAGCTGAAACATAGCCCAGATACATGACTGGCACAGTACACACACTTGCACAAGACAACATTGCCTGCCCACCCATGCACACCCAGGCAGAGGCACCCCAACCTCACCCGCTGCCCATCGGAGCATGCCCGCCCATGCACACCCAGGCCTCAATGCTCACCTTCCGCCACCGGCGCATAGACAGGAGGTCCCACCACGTGCCGCTGCAAGCCACAAGCCACAAGCCCAGGGCCCGCGGACATGGCACCCTCCACATCATGCAGCCCCTCTCCGCAGGCCACCAGGTCTCACGTTTGGTGCTGGGTCTTGATTACTCCATGGCAGAGGACATACCAGTGCACCCGGCACCATCACAGGCTGCACACCCACTCAGCCCAATGGGTGCCACCAACTCTGGGATCCCGGAAGCGTCGCCACGTGGCGGTAGGCCCGCGCTGCCCGCTGGCTCTGGCCTATACTGCGGTCCAGCAGGGCACACAAAACCTGAGCTGTCCGGACCACCGGGACGGGGCATCATCGCAGGCTGCACACCCGCTCAGCAGCTCAAGGTGCCACTGACACAGTGCACCCAATGTCACCGTCCCGTGGCGGGGTGCCTGTGCCGTCCGCAAGGCCCCGGGTGACACTAACCCTGTGCAACCCCAGTGTACACCACGTGGTGGTAGGCCCGTGCTGTCCGCAAGGCCTCGGATGCCACTAACCCTGTGCGCAACAACTCATGGGCCCTACATGAGTGAGAACCGTGGAGCGGCCGTCATCCAGTCACCACCGGAAGAGGGGAATGTGACGTCGTCGGCCCCTTATGTTGGCGGAGTCACATGGCCTGTGACGCCTGTGCCGGATGGGTGTGGTGTGTGTGAAAACCTGCCCTCAGGGAGTGGCTGTGACATGCTGACAACTAGACCAGTGACCTGCACACCACCAGCGAGTACGGCTGCGACGGGTAACAATGAGGGCCCCCCCCTCGGGGCGTTAGTGGAGTGGTCTGGCCTGCCGTACACCTGACCAGCGCAGGGCTTGCAACAATGACTCGTGGGCCCTGGGCGTGGTCCAGTTCATGTCCGGACAAGGAAGTGAATGATGCGTGTGTCCCTGTTGTAGTGTTCACGGAACCCGGTACACAAAATGCAATGTCGCACCCTCTGACTGGCATCCCACAGGATGAACATCATTGACGCAAGGGAAGGCACTGTCCCCACATTCATCCACACATCCATACAGGAATGACGTAAGACATTACACAGCAGTGCATCACTGGATGTTTATTTGCACATCCAGTGCAGTCAGGCAGCTGGAGCGGTACAGGGCAATGCCGAGCACACTACACAATATGGGCCCGTGGAGGGCCAGCCAGTGTCCATCCGGGGATGACCTGTACTGCGGAAGAGGAAGGGTACAGTCCGCAGTCTGTCTGCCGTGTCATTGGTCGTCAAACAGGATGTGGCAGACCATGTCGCTGTCCAAGGTGAGTGCATCAGAGTGTATCGGGGGTCAGTGGTAGGTCTTGAGGCCATGTGCGGCACCAAGCAGAAACAGGCAAGGTGGCGGAAATGGATGCTAGTGCCTGGCCCTCCTGACCACAGTCCCATCCCTGTCCTCGTCCCCGGGTGTGTGCCCTGCCCCACCTGTGGGTGTTGCAGTACCGGCTGCGGCACTGTATGCCACTGACACATCAGGGGCCGGAGGAGGATTGTCGGCCGCACTGTGTGGCAGTGACACATCAGGTGCCGGAGTGGATACGCCTGCCGCACTGGGAGGCACTGACACACCAGGGGGCGGAGATGTGGATGGTGTGGGGGCAGCAGCATTCATCATCGCCACGCCTTGTGGCAGCAATGCCATGATGAGGACATGCGGGGTACGGTAGATCCCAGCTACATTTCGCTGATGTGCAGCGGCGGCTGCCATCCTTTCCGCCTCCATCCGCACCATGTCCTCCATGAGCCTCCGCATGTGTGCCAGCTCACGGCTGGCATCGCTGGGGCCACTCTGAGCGGACAGGTATTCTTCCCTCCGCGTCATGACTCCAGAGATGTCAGTCAGGGCTCGCTGGAGTCCATGGGGGGGACATAGACACCCAAGGATGGCGTCCAGTTTGGTAGCCATGAGCTCGAACCCCAACCGCACCTGCTCGGCTGTCTCCCTCTGGCCCTCCAGCACAAGGCGTTGGAAGGCCATTTGTTGTTCCTGGGGGACTTGGGAGGGTGCCGGAGCTGTGGGGGCCTCCTGCTGGGAGGTTTGGGTGGTGGGTGGGGTCTCATGGATGTAGCTGGGCTACCCTGATCCTGGAGGTGAGTTGCGGATGAGGTCAATGAGGTCTTGGATGGTTTGGGTGTCGATGCTGGTGTTGTCCTCCTCCTCGTCATCAGTGAAGAGTGGCTGTGACTGTTCTGCAGGAGGTGTTGACGATGCCCATGCGATGTGAAGGGGAGATGGTGTATTACAATGTGTCCACATGTATGTTGCCGCATGGTACAGGTTGACATTCAGACAGCATGGCATTGTACATTGTGACAGTCTGTGGGTCTGGGCGAGGACCCAGAGTGATTGTGGGTGTGCACTGTGCCCTGCTTGCTTGTGCATGTGTGCCATTGTGGCCATCTCCCCCCATCCCCCCAGTACCTGGTGGTCACTCACCCTGTTGCGGTTGTGTTGTGTCCTGTCGAGCAGTGTCCGGTCCCCCAACTCCGGCCACAGTCTCCACACTGATGACTGTCGACACCAGCTCCTCCATGTCATCCAGCTCCAGCTGTGGCGCTGGGCCCCCACCTCCGGTCTGCGTTGCTGCCTTCAGGTTGGCAGAGAGTTTCTCCTTGGTCTTCCACTTGATGTCATTCCATCGCCTCTTGACCTCATCCATTGTCCGCTTGTGCTCTCCGACGGCATTCACCTTGTCGACGATGTCCCGCCATATTCCAGTTTTGGTGCCCAATGACACGTTGGAGGTGACGAAGAGTTGTTGATGGTGTTCCATCACCTACGTGACTATGATCCTGTTCGCCTGCGGACTGAACTTGGTCTTCCTGGTCTTCTTGTCCTTGCCCTTCCCTGTCCCCGAGGTCCCAGGCTGGTCGTCCGGGGTGCTTGTTGGGTTGCGCTCGTCCTCTGCGCCTGCTCCGGCTGCCTCCATGGTGCTTGTGTGTTGGTCAGTTTGTGTGTGGGTGTTTGTTCTACTTTTATGGAGATTTTTTACGCCTGCCAGGTGTGTGTTGCAGGCCTGGCGCTGCTTATCGCTGATTTCCTCATCGCGAATGGGCTCATCGCACGTTTTTTGGTGTTGTGGTTTGTGTTTTTATCTCCATCGTGGTGGTTGTATCGCGGACATTGTCCGCGGATTCGGCAGACTATCGCACGGTACCACCTTGTTGTGAATTCCACGTTGACAGGGGGTTATTTTCCCGCGATGGGCTGCGATATTGAAAGTTGCGTTACGCTACTCTTGCAGTAGTTATCACACGTTCTTGTGAATATACCAGGAAGTGTAGCAATTCATCAATATGAAAAGTACCCCTATACAGAGGTAACACCTTTTTATAAGCAGCATGAACATGCACATTCTTAGGACTGAGAGATATTTTATCTCCAACTGGGTCATCAGGTGCCGGTAATATTTTAACATCCTCATCTTTCATGCAGTGGGAAGTCACTGCATTCGCCGTCTGCAGGAGCTAGAGGCATACTTGGCTGTACAGTAATGGTGTAACTACAAACTGCAGACACGAGAATTCGGATGCTGAGAGTGGTGATGCAGCGCGTACAATAAAACTATTCTCCTCCTAGGTCACTTATCGGTCATCCAGGGGCAAACTATATTTTCTCACATCCACATGACGATGGGGCCCATAAACATCGCCTATCACACACACACACACACACCTGGATTTCCTTTATACCTTTACGAAATTCTGTACACCTAGGAGAAACATGAGAATTAAATGGAAAACACCATTTATGTACCGCTGGAAGGAGCCGGGATATCTTATTACCTTAACCTATTGCTTTCTTTTAGTTATTTCTTAAGATATTCCTGCTCATTGTTTTGTCGATGAATCATTCATGTAAGAAATTAGTTCATAGTGATTAAGACCAGCTAAACCACAATAACTAATTACTAGTGTCACAATCATTTAGTAAAATAACCACTGAGTCGTTTGATTTAAGAATCTTAAATTTTATATAATTTTAAAAGCATGAGAAAGAATTTAGACTTTTTATTCAATTATTCATTCATTGTTAATTCAAATATTTATTACGCAAAATCAATTTTATTGCAGAAAGGAAATTTTATCATGAAGCAAAACCCTAATTACCTGCCTATCTTCCCTAATTTAGCCTAAGGATTTCTAACCTAAGCTTATGAATTAAAAATATCTTGATTCTCATACTCAACTGGAAAAATAAGACAGCAACAGAAACTTCAGCTCGTCAGCATCAGCTACCTGCAACCCGTCTCATCTAACAGTCTTTCAGCATCTCCCGCTCAGTAAATGGATCGATCTGGACCACCAAGCACTGGAAGCCACCAACACCAACACCGACTCTGACTGCGACTCTCCAACTCCGACTGTGACTGTGACCCCCTCCCACTAAGAGTAGGCCCTCTTATACCCTAATTCTAACTTTGCTAACTAATTGTTGCAACATTAATAACACGCTTTTCTTTCATTGGTCCATTCATTTCATCTATTCATTCTTTAATCAAGTTCTCTCGGATCCAACTGGTCCTTGGAATGTATATGATCATTTCCTTTCTCACAGTTCAAGACATGTTTCCATCCGCTTCGATCAGTACATTTGTAACTTCTTTCGATACATTCGAGAACTCTGCAGGCATTGTCCTTTCTCTTAAAATGGTTTCCCACGGTTCCTTGCTGATCACCACGGCACACTATCAGTTCAATTAGGTCACATCAGCCTTGACCATTCTCGCATCCTAGCCTCTCAGCAACATCACGATTTTAGCTTTTCTCCAACTTTTTCTCCCTTGTCACGTGTTTCCCCGCACATGCGCACTTCATTAACCGGCAGCCATTTTATATCGCCACTCGTTTATACTTAGAAGCACTATTTTGAAATAAACAAAACATAATTAAAATAGAGAAACATAACCTTTTCGTTTCCCTCCCGTCATCTACGTACCCCAATTAGTTATTACCTAGCAGAAAGCAACGTTTAAGCTGTTCCTTACTTACCATCACTATTGTTTTTGCAACGACACGTTTATATTCTATGAAGCACAAATCATGCATTTATTATAAAATTAGTACACAATTATTTTTATGTTATAATTAGACACACAGACATTCGTTAATAGATTATTCAGCACATATACTTGCGTATTACCCTTCCCCCACGTACAGTGTTGATTAATACGTTTAAACGAACATTTTATTAATTATTTATAAAATTTGTTAGGGGTTAAAAAAATTTATTTTCTCTGCTCCATCAACTCCCCCTTTGGTGATTTTTAAATCACCACATAAAACCCAAGTTATACTTCTTTTTCAGGCAGCATATGTCTTTCATCCTTTTGCTTTTTGTTAGTTACACATCTGTTTCCCTTTCATCTTGTCTTCTTGTCTCCTTATACATGCTTTCTTTCATTTTCTCTAACTCAATTTCACCCATTTCTCTCTCTCTCTCTTTCATTATTCTGTTATTTCTTTTTATCTTATTTTGTCTTATTTTTCTTTTTATACATGTTATTACAAATTTCAACACCATGGCTAACAATATTACTACAGTTGCTATTATTATAACTTTCCCTATCATTAGTCTACTCATTCTGGTTAACCAATTTGCTACGGAAGAAAACCCTCTACCAAGTTTTCCCAAGACACTTTCAACCTCCAGTGGAACTAGTTCTTTGTGCAAATTTGTAATATTTGTAATATACTTCTGTATATTTTCACTTTTATCAGGAATGTAAGTGCAACAATGTTGGACTTTCAGCATTCCACAGACTCCACCCTCTTTTGCCAAAAGAATATCAAGGGCAAGCCGATTTTGCATCACCATAGCTCTCATGGCAACCATTTCGGTATTTACCATCAAGAACCCTCCCGCAGTATCTGTAGACAAACGATCTACTACTGTGGATAACTTCCGAATCTTAAATGCATTCAAAGATATTCCCACTGCTGGTATTAATGCTCCAAAAATATCACCTACAATTTCTGAAAAACTTTCCCTCTTTCTACGTGTAAAGCTATTAATCATCTTGTATGTTCCTTTTTCTTCTCTGTCCATATGAAAGATTTTTGGAAAGACCAGGCCTACATAGCAAGTTCCATACCAATGGTCCGGTAACCTGTAATAAGCTCTATTCCCACAAATATAATAGATACCTGGAAATATTGGATCTTTTCCACCTTTGAATCCCCAACCTCCCAAAATTTGATAATTGTCATGGCAGATACTGGAATCTACAAAGTAATTGTCATAGACTGTCTTATTTCTCCTAATACACAACTTTCCTGTTTGCGGCCAATCTAATGTCATTGCTGCATTTATCTTTTTCCCTTCATGATTTCCTTCCTCAAACGTCCATAGATGTGTTCCTTCCTCTTTTATTGCTTCTTTTTGAAATTTCATTCTTCTTTCTTCAACCATTTCTAAAAATACCTTTTCTTCTTTCTTTAATTCACAGGTAAGGTTGTTATTAACTATTTCTTCTAAGGTTAATTTTCTATGTTCTAGAAAGAATTCTCCTAAAACTTTTGCTTGTTTTACTTTGTTAAGTTCTGGTACTACCGGAACGTTTGCAAAAATCTTATCTATATCAGTATAATAAGACTCTAATCTACCTGTTTTATAAAATAAACTTGCTATTACACTACAGGTTATTCCATAAGTTAGAGGTAGGTGATGATAAGTCACACCTTCTGACACTGATGCAGGCAACTGCATACAAACATAACAATCTCTCACATCCATTGTCTCTACATAGTCGTACAACAATTTTGTAAAAACATTTTTAGAAAAGTCTGTTACTGATTTATCCTTATGTAATTCTGCACTACTTCTTAAAATAACTGGTTCTTTAATATTAGTTTCTTTTTCTGGTTTAGTATCATTCTTCGCTTCTATTACAGCTAAACTAATAGGAATTGTGATTGCTAAAACTATCCATACGGTCATTAATAAACCCGTACAAAAGCAGCACATTTTACACCATCTTTTTACAAACTCACATTTATCTCTTCTATCCCTAGTATTTTCCATTTTGCTTTTATCTTTTTGTTAAGTTTCAGAAAATTGTGTCACTACACCTCAGAAATGACTTAGATGCCACTCTGCTTTCAAAAAGTCTTTGCTTGGTACTTTCTTTTAATTCTCTCCAGAATTCTTTCGTTGTCACATCCGGTGATTTGTCATATCCAGTAAAATTGTCATGTCCGGCAGAAGCACTATAAGTCTTCACTTCAGGTTTGTTGCATCTCACCTTTACCCATTCGATTTCTTAGTCTCGGGTTCTCGTGAGTGTTTCCTTCTTCTTTGTAATCCGTCAGTGCGATATATAGCCACTCAGGTGACTTGTACTTTGCATTCACTTTCTTCGTTCTTTTAGACTTTTGCAGTCGTTTTCCACTTGGCTTTTCTTGTCCCTTTTGACTTGTTATTTCATTCACTTGTTCAGCACTTTTTTCTCCTGTTCTTATTATTCTATATCTCAATTTTCTTATATAGTTGCTGGGCCAATTATCTCCTTTTCTTGGCCTTTTGGCTTCACCTTCTTTTTCTTCTCTTTCTGATTTCCAATTTCTTTTTCTTGATTCAGTTTTTGTTTTCTCCTCTTCTCCACTCTCTTCAGATTCGGTTTCAACTTTTTCACTATTGTCTCTTATTTTGAAGCTTATGATCTCGTCGTCTCTTACTGGTGGATCTGTTTTCTCCTTCTTGTGTTCCCTTATTACTGTCCCTCCTCGGTGTTCTTCCGATTTGGTATTTTCCTCACTCTCTACTTCTAAATTTCCCTGTTCTTTTGTTTCGCTATCTGTCCCTATTGCTCCTCGGGGTTCTTCTCGATTCTCTAACTTTTTGTGTACTTCTTTCCCTACTTCGTCTATTAATATTATTTCTGAAGGATTTCCACCATAACTTGTACTTGGTTGCTCATCTAGATCATTTTCTTGTTCATTTTCTTCTCTAATTGGTTTATATCCCCAAGTTCTCCTTCGAAATTCTTCACAGTTTGCAACTGAATCATCAGATCCTGAACTTGTGTCAGATATTTCCAGATGTCGACTTACAGGTCGATCTTCAGGTTCTGGAATTTCTGAATTTCTTCCTTCTTCTTCTTCCTCCTCTTCTTCTCTAGAGGTGCTTGCAGTTGGGGTTTCCAGATGTCGACTTTCAGGTCGATCTTCAAGTTCTGGCACCCTTTCTCTTATTCCTGTTGTCCCAGTCGTTAAACTCTTATCCCACACTTCCAGACGTCGACTCACATGTCGATCAGTAGGTTCTTGAACTCTGATTGTGTGGCTGGCATGGACCCAGTTCTTCACTCCTGCACACTTGACTGCAGTCGTTGTCACTAGGATTACCTGTCGTGGCTCGTCCCAGCGAGGAACTAGACAGTTTCTTCTCCTGTGGATTTTTATGCGGACCCAGTCTCCTGGATTCAAGTCGTGGGCTGGTTTTCTTTCAAGAGTGGTCGCATCCGGTCCAACCTGATGAAACACAGAACGCACCACATCAGCCAGTCCCTTGCAATAATCCAGTACTAGATCATCAGTTATAGTCAATAACTTGTTGACAGGTACTTGTGCTTGTCTCATTGCTCGTCCCATGATCATCTCATGAGGACTAAGTCTAGTTTTCTTTTCAGGGATGCTTCTGATGGTCATCAGAACAAGGGGCAGTGCATCTGGCCATTTGAGTCCTGTAGCTTGACACATTTTTCCTAATCGGTTCTTAATTGTTCCATTAATTTGCTCTACTACCCCAGAAGCCTCTGGTCTGTATGCACAATGTAGTTTTTGTTTAATACTCAATGCTTCACAAATCAATTGGATCAACTCATTTTGAAAATGTGTTCCTCTATCTGTCTCAACCGTGACTGGAAAACCATACCTTGGAATGAACTCTCGCAGCATAAGTTTTGCTACCGTTGTTCCATCATTCCTTCTAGTGGGGTATGCCTCCACCCAACGAGAAAACAAACAGACGACCACTAGAACATATTTTAGTCTGTTACAAGGGGGCATTTCGATAAAGTCCAATTGCATTCTAGTGAACGGACCTCCTTCTCGTCCTATTGTTCCTAGACTCACTATTGTCTTTCTTCCTGGATTAAACTGCTGACAAATAAGACATCTTTGACAAAGACTTTCAGCTATCGCTCTGAATTTTGGGTTATACCAGGTTTGTCTGAAAAGTCTGATCATTGCATCTCTCCCAATATGAGCTTGTCCATGGTACATCCGTGCCATGTCTGCAATCATGCTATCAGGCATAACTGGTCTTTAAACTCTGTATACCCACACACCATTGTTTTCCTGTCTTCTACATCCTGCTTTTATCCAGTAATCTTTTTCCTCATCATTTGCAGCTTCCTGTAACTGTCTCACATCATCCCATGTCTCGACAGTGTTAGTAAAAAGCAAAGGAGAAGAGATATGCTCCCTTTCTCTATTCTTATTTAGGGATACCATGTTCTCTGCACAATATCTGGCAATCTAGTCCGCATAATTATTTCCAACAGCTATGTAATCTTTGTTTTTCTTATGTGCCTTGCACTTTACTACAGCTATTTGTTTAGGCAGCTGTATCGCCTCAAGCAGTTTTTTAACAAAATCTCCATTTCTGATAGGTATTCCTGCAGACGTCAAGAAACCTCTTTGTGACCAAATCTGACCGAAGTCATGCACAATACCGAAACCATACTGGCTATCGGTCACAATCGTAACTCGCACATTTCTTCCCAATTTACATGCTTGAATCAAAGCAATCAGTTCCGCAACTTGTGCAGACCTTATTCCTTTCAGACAAGACGCTTCCATCACAGTTGCCACTGTGCACACTGCGTAAGCTGCGCTTAAAACTCCTTCTTTCGTTCTCAAACATGAGCCATCCACAAACATGACATAATCTGATTCCTTTAAAGGTTCATCTTTTATGTCAGCTCTTGGTTTTGTGCAATATTCCAGCACATTCAGACAATCATGATCTACTTCGTCTTGTTCAATTATACTCTCTTCATCTGGCAATGATGTTGAAGGATTCACATTCATGCATCTATCTATGGTCACATTTTCAGCACTCAAGATTACTTTTTCGTACTTAGTCAGCCGACTATGTGTCATGTACTGTGTTTTTGTTCTTGTCAAAAGAATTTCTACTGAATGGGGAACATATACTCTCAGTGGATACCCCATCACTATACCTTCACTTTGTTCCAGACTTACACAAGTAGCAGCAACAGCTTTCAGACATCCAGGCAACGCTTTTGCTATGGGATCTAAAACAGCTGAAAAATAAGCAATTGGTCTCTTCATTGTTCCATGTTTTTGTACCAGTACTGAAAACGCACATCCATCTCTTTCACTGCAGTACAATTCAAAGTCCTTCTCATAATCAGGCATGCCTAAAGCAGGGGCCTCACACAATTTCTTTTTCAACTCTTTGAAAGATTTCATTTCTTTGTTATTTAACTCAAAAGGGTCTCTTACATCTTTCTTGGTCAATTTTTGTAATGGTTTTGCAATCAAGGAGAAACCACTTATCCATTGTCGGCAATATCCAACCATTCCCAGAAACATTCTTACCTCTCTTTGCGTCATTGGTGCTCTCATTCCTTGAATCATTCTTACTCTTTCTGTCGCTATCTTTCGCACTCCTTTCTCAATTTTATGCCCTAAATATTGAACTTCTTTTTGGCAAAATTGCAATTTTGAAGGGGACACTTTATGTCCTCTTTTCTCTAGATGGTTCAGTAAAGCAATTGTATCACTTACACATGCTTCTTTTGTTTTCGATGCCACCAACAGGTCATCGATATACTGCACCATCACTGACTTTTCTGGCATTTTCAAATCTTCCAGAGATTTCTTTAAAATCTGATTAAAGATTGAGGGGCTTTCTGTATACCCCTGAGGAATTCGGCACCATGCCAAAATACGCTCTCCGAACCGGAACGCAAATAATGGCTGGCTATCTGGATGCAAAGGAATAGAGAAAAATGCGTGACACAAATCTATCACTGTGTACCACTCAGCTTCGTGTGGAATTTGATATAGAATTACTGCAGGGTTTGGCACTATTGGACAACAAGGCACAACTATTTTGTTGATCTTTCTCAAATCCTGTACTATTCTATATGTTCCGTTTGGCTTTTTCAGTCCCATAATAGGTGAATATCATGGACTGCTCATTATTTCTTTTAGAATTCCCTGTTCGATCATTTTATTTATTACAGGAGTTATTCCTTCAATTATTTCTGGAGTTAACTTGTACTGTGGCGTATTCGGGTAAGTTGTTCCTTCTTTTACTGTTACTTTTACTGGATCAACTTCTTTCATTAATCCAATATCTTCTCCTGTAAAATCCCACACATTTTCTTTCACTGCAATTTTTAGTTCTTCTGGAAGTTTTTCTGCATCAAATGCAGGAAACAAACCATTCATTTCAGGTTCCTGATTCATCAAAGTTACTTTATACAATACATCTTCATCTGAGGTCTGAAATCCAATTCCATCTGGTGTACAATAAATTGTGCAATTCATCTTGCACAAGAGGTCACGACCTAAAAGATTTACAGGACTACAATCGCACACTACAAATCTATGCATTTTGCTAAAAGAACCAATTTTTACTTCCACTAATTCAGTAAGTGGTGTTTTAATCTGCTGATTTGCTACTCCTACTACTTGGATGTATTCACCTGAGAGAGGAAGGTTTGGAATTTCCACTGATCTAACAGTAGAACGGGTAGCTCCAGTATCGACAAGGAATGTTACATTTGCACCATTCACTTCTCCATCCACAAAGGGACCAGACTGATCTACCTCTAGAGTTGCGCCAAGTACGCACTCTTTTCCCTCTCCTGGGCACCGTCATAAACTTTCATCCCACGTCTCATCCTCACTCTGTCGCAACCAATACTGAGAAATGTTAGCTGCTCGCGGCAACTGTGTTACCTGCTCTCCTCCGTAGAATCCTGTTTCTGTACTGTATCTTTGCTGGTTAACAGTGTTGGGAAGTGGTGGTTGTGGCACCTGACTTTGTTGAACAACTACCTCATTCTGCACCTGTGGAGTTAATGATTGATTTTCCGGATTAGGTTTAGGTGGGAACTTACACTCGTTTCTCCAATGCCCTAATTTTCCGCATTTATGACAGGGCCATTTCTTCTTTGCCTCCTCTAGACTCACTTGACCTTTCCCTTTACCTATGTTAGGTCGCGTTTTATTCTGTCCTGTTTCATTCCCACTATTATTATCCAATTGAGCTTCTTGTTTTTCTGCCACTTTCACCTGTGCCCACATTGCCTTCTCTTTCAATTTACGCTGTCTACTTTCAATATCATCACTGCAATACTTAGCATACCTCAGTACCTCGTCTACTGTGCCATTCTGCCAATTAATCATATGCTGTTTAATCATTTCACTAATCTCTGGTTTCAACCCAAACACAAATCTGTACACAAAATGACTCATATCTTTTTCACTTAATTCCTCATATCCACTATACTGTTTGAAAACCAACAACAACCTTTCATAGTATGCATGTACAGACTCTTTACTTTCCTGTGTAGTTCTATCAATTTTCACCCAATCTGTTTCTTTAGGAGGAATCTTATTTTTCAAAAAGGTAATCACCTTATCATACTTCTTCATCACCTCAGGACCTGGAGCTCCTGTCTTAGGATTTCTTGGATATTCTGTAGTTGGCCAGTCAACTGTAATTTTACACTCTGACCACAAATCAGTTGGTACCACTATGTCAAATAATCCATCTAAATCTATCCACAACACTTTTGAAACCTTTACAAACCTCTCTACTTGTCGGTACCATTCAACTGGTTTCTCTCTTAGCTTCGGAAAGTCATTTGTGAATGACAGTATATCCTGCCTAGTCCAGGGAACATGCACATAACTACCACCTGGAGTTTCTCTCATAGGGTATTCTCTGGCAACAGGTTCTTTTTCAGTTATCATAAAAGCCAAAGAAGCTTTGTCTGTAGTTTTCTCATTCTTTTTTGTCCATCTAACGTTCCATCTGTCCACATCACCCCATTTTCTCAGTAACACAATTAACTCTTTTATCTGTGTCAGCCTTCCTGCCGTGTTCAAATTTTCAATATCTTTTTCACAAAAGTCTACTCTATAGGGTTTCTGCAATGTTTTCACTTTCGCAAAGTCTATTCCAATTTCACTGGCTACCTCTTCTAGTTTGTCATGTAAATTCTTTGCTCTCCATGTAATACTTTTGCACAGAAACATTATTTCATCATCCTGGTAATTTTTTATCTTTTCTGTACCAATCGTTCCTAAAATTAATTCTTCCATGTCAATTTTTAACCTAATTACATCTAATGGCTTTTCTTCTGGTTCTTTTATTTTAAATGCCTTCATCCACTCATTTAACTCATCAGGAGTCGGACCTATGGGTGTATTATTTAGTTCTATCCAATTACCACTCTTTTCAGGAGTCTCTGTTGCAGATTCTGTTACCATATGCATTTTCCTACCATTGCACTCATTCACAGTCAAATTTGTAGGTGGACTTGGTCTGTAAGTACTAGCCAAATTACTTGTACTTGCACTTGGTTCCATCCTTTCTTTTTCTCTCTGAAATTGTGAACTCATGGGAATCACTAAAGATCGTTCATCAATTTTCTGATTCTCAAAAACTGGTATTACTGGACCTATTGTTAGAGTTACAGTCACCGCCTCCATATTTTTCGTTAATTCTCTAATTTTCTCAGTTAGTTCTTTTGTTGTCCTTGCTAATTCGCTTGCATTGTCACTTTCTATTCCTTCATTTTGTGAAGTTCTTATTTGATCTTGTGACCTATTTATTTCAATTCTTTTTACCGGACTTTTATTTCGCATAGTCTCTATTAGCGGCGCATTTGGTGTCACCACTGTAGAACTCTGCTGATACGGAGGTGGATTTCTATTTAAAATATCTTCCAGCAATTCATCATCCGTTTCGCTCTCATGCATATATTTCTCCCTCTCCATATGTTTCTTTTTCTCAGTACGTTTTCTCTTAGTCTCTTCCTCAACTGTAAAAGCCGGAAACAAACCTCCTGTCATGTTAGCACATCTCCATCGTTTTATTCTATCCTCATGATTTATTCCCCACATTCTTCCAGGCATAAACTCATGATCTCTTAAACCTCTGAATCTCTCTCGCTCATACATCTCATCCTCCCATTCTGTCAACGCTTCAAACTGTGTCGGTCTAGGTCTAGGTTCTAGATTTGTCATCTTTTCTCGCAAATTTCGCAAAACCGCTACACTAAATGAACCATTCGCAGGGAAAGCTAATGCACCATCATTCTTCGTATACTTTGCCCAATTTTCCAACCATATGCATGTATGATATCCATATTTCAGCATCATATGTGAAGCTGCTGATTTCGGCGGAGGAATTACTTGTCCCTCTCTAGTCACAACCTTTTTGTCTTTCTTAAAGAAATTCTTTAATTTTGTCATCCATGACGTTCTCTCCCTTTCATACTCGTAATACGGCATGTTTTCGATTGGAATTTCTCTTCAAATCAACACTGTTCCGTGTACGGAACTTTAACCAATCACAGCGCGACTCACACTAACGCACCAATCAGAACGATTCCCTTCGTCCGCGGACCAACCAATCCTAGCACGGCACTTTTCTACGTCACTCTTGACTCTGTGTTCACGTGACTAGCGCACTATCCAATCCTAGCGCGGCACTGTCGATGTCACTCCTGCTCTTTTACCCCTCCTTTACAAAAAATTTATCGGCAATTTTCTTTTCACTGTTTTCTTCGTTAGTTACAACAATTAAAACAATTCCATAGTCTGATTCGCTAAACAAAAGTGACAGCTTTGTCCTTTTACACAAGAATCCTGTATTTCCAGTAGGCAGCGCTTACCTCTACCCTACCACAGAATTATTAACTCTCGCCGATAAAGTAGCACTTCCCTCTACCTTACCCTTCTTTCAAGCAAACAATTAACTCGTTTCTCTGGGGATAAGACACATGTGGAGACTAGGCTCCTGATAATTAAGGCCAAAGTTTCACAAGAAAATGTGATTTGCTATCTCAGTTACACACCTTTCGTACAGAAAATCCCTAACATAACACAACCTGTGTTATTACCAAAATGAACTCAGACAATGTACCAAATTCCATGTGACTTCTCTTGCCACACGTGTTCCACTTCCTACATCCCAGAAGCGTGAAAACTCACATATAACATAACACGACTCAACATATAGTATTAGTCATAATAAAAAAAAAAAAAATCAATAATCACTAAACTAATCTATAGAAAACCATAACTCTGCTACCAAGAAATCTGATGCAGCGCGTACAATAAAACTATTCTCCTCCTAGGTCACTTATCGGTCATCCAGGGGCAAACTATATTTTCTCACATCCACATGACGATGGGGCCCATAAACATCGCCTATCACACACACACACACACACCTGGATTTCCTTTATACCTTTACGAAATTCTGTACTCCTAGGAGAAACATGAGAATTAAATGGAAAACACCATTTATGTACCGCTGGAAGGAGCCGGGATATCTTATTACCTTAACCTATTGCTTTCTTTTAGTTATTTCTTAAGATATTCCTGCTCATTGTTTTGTCGATGAATCATTCATGTAAGAAATTAGTTCATAGTGATTAAGACCAGCTAAACCACAATAACTAATTACTAGTGTCACAATCATTTAGTAAAATAACCACTGAGTCGTTTGATTTAAGAATCTTAAATTTTATATAATTTTAAAAGCATGAGAAAGAATTTAGACTTTTTATTCAATTATTCATTCATTGTTAATTCAAATATTTATTACGCAAAATCAATTTTATTGCAGAAAGGAAATTTTATCATGAAGCAAAACCCTAATTACCTGCCTATCTTCCCTAATTTAGCCTAAGGATTTCTAACCTAAGCTTATGAATTAAAAATATCTTGATTCTCATACTCAACTGGAAAAATAAGACAGCAACAGAAACTTCAGCTCGTCAGCATCAGCTACCTGCAACCCATCTCATCTAACAGTCTTTCAGCATCTCCCGCTCAGTAAATGGCTCGATCTGGACCACCAAGCACTGGAAGCCACCAACACCGACTCTGACTGCGACTCTCCAACTCCGACTGTGACTGTGACCCCCTCCCACTAAGAGTAGGCCCTCTTATACCCTAATTCTAACTTTGCTAACTAATTGTTGCAACATTAATAACACGCTTTTCTTTCATTGGTCCATTCATTTCATCTATTCATTCTTTAATCAAGTTCTCTCGGATCCAACTGGTCCTTGGAATGTATATGATCATTTCCTTTCTCACAGTTCAAGACATGTTTCCATCCGCTTCGATCAGTACATTTGTAACTTCTTTCGATACATTCGAGAACTCTGCAGGCATTGTCCTTTCTCTTAAAATGGTTTCCCACGGTTCCTTGCTGATCACCACGGCACACTATCAGTTCAATTAGGTCACATCAGCCTTGACCATTCTCGCATCCTAGCCTCTCAGCAACATCACGAGGTTAGCTTTTCCCCAACTTTTTCTCCCTTGTCACGTGTTTCCCCGCACATGCGCACTTCATTAACCGGCAGCCATTTTATATCGCCACTCGTTTATACTTAGAAGCACTATTTTGAAATAAACAAAACATAATTAAAATAGAGAAACATAACCTTTTCGTTTCCCTCCCGTCATCTACGTACCCCAATTAGTTATTACCTAGCAGAAAGCAACATTTAAGCTGTTCCTTACTTACCATCACTATTGTTTTTGCAACGACACGTTTATATTCTATGAAGCACAAATCATGCATTTATTATAAAATTAGTACGCAATTATTTTTATGTTATAATTAGCCACGCAGACATTCGTTAATAGATTATTCAGCACATATACTTGCGTATTACCCTTCCCCCACGTACAGTGTTGATTAATACGTTTAAACGAACATTTTATTAATTATTTATAAAATTTGTTAGGGGTTAAAAAAATGTATTTTCTCTGCTCCATCAGTGGCAATGCAACGCGAGGTCGGTAATTCGAGGAGAACAATGGCTGCTGATTTTTCCCGAACTGAACTTGGATACCCTTGCCAGGAAAAGAACATTGATGCTCTTAAAGAAGAATAGGTGGCTTGTGGGTAATAGCAGCTGGAGAGATTCCAGTGAAGCTCTTGGTGGATTCTGGGGATAAAATATACTTCTTCACAAGCTAGCTGCACCAAAAGTTTTCTAGGTCTTCATCTGAACTTGGGATGACAATGCATAATAATATTGTGTTTTTCTGTGTCAATATGCAAGAGCTATTCTTTTCCACAAGAATCCCATACTCTACGAATTAAGAAGTGGTTCCCCCAGTTACAGACACGTCAACTGAATAATGAGTACCATCTCTGAGCTGAAAACCTGAGGGATTACCTGTTCAGGCATTTCTGACCAGTGTTGTCACCTGAGCGCAGTGTAACTAAAGCAAACAACAAGGATGTGACTCTGCTTTAATGTGCATTGCCCAAAGCACTCAAGTTTGAAGATGTAATTCAAGTCACTACTTGCAGTGAATTCCTACATACAGTGATAGACCTCCATAAAGAGACCACATTTTAAAATATCCTACAGAACAACCACCATCACATGACCCAGAGCAAGAAGAACCTGTAAGCACTAATGAACATAATCCAGGAGCCATTTTGGCGGGCAAAGAGCTTACCCTCAGAGGTTGTTGATCCACAATGCCAAAGTTGCTTACATCGAGAACTATGGAACTAACACATGTCTCCCACCAAGCAGATGTGAAGACCAAAACAAGAATCTGGCAGAAAGTCTGGTTTCCAAGGGTGGATTCCAGAGGGGACAGCATGAATTCTAAGTGTGTTGCATGCATGGCAACTAATCAAAGGGACATGCCTGCACCTACTGTCATGGAAAAACACAGCAGCAAACAATTAGCGGAAGTCAGTGCAGACTTCTGTTACAAAGCTGACTGAAGACAATTACTCATATCCTGGGGTTGAAGTAGTGTAGTCCACGTTGACAGAGCTGGACTTTCCCAAAGTGGAATCGATGCTAGTTATGTATGGTTTCCATTAAAAGATTTTTTTTAAAGTAAATGGACCTACCACAAAAGAAAACTTCAGGATTATTTGAAAACCTTAGGTAAGCAACATTGGAGGATAATGCTATCTCTTAAAGAAAACACCCACCAGACTCCATAGTTTTGTAGGTAATACTTTATTACCAAGTAGGTAGTAAGACACAGATGTCCCACCAGAAGCTGGCTAGTTCAATACTCATTTTCCTCCTCCAACAAATTTCAGTGATCCAGATGAGGAGGACGTGCACAGCCTTTAATTCTGAACGAATCTACTACACTCAGCAGTATCACAGACAGACAGGAAATATGCGGAACTAAGGGCAAAGACATCTCCTTCCTTCACCACCATACACATAGGACAACGGTACTCTCCAACCTTGGTACATTACAACAGGCAAAGTCTAACTAGAACACAAATCTCCCTTCAAAACCAACTCACACACACACTGGGCATCCCCTTCTCCAACCAATGTAACAATCAGAGCCCCCCTGCATCTCTCAAAGGGATGTGCACTGGTACCTACGTTACACTAACGAACTACAGCGGGGACCATCCACTGTCCAAAAGCGCAGAATCTTGTGATTACTGTTAGAAATGGACAGTAAGACAAATCAGAACAATGGCACAATAAGCAAGCGGAGAGGAGCACAAATGCCTGAAGTCTGGCCTGGTGCTGGTTAGGAATCAACACTTGGATGGAAAGCAAGATTTGCATGCCCTTTTGTTGCTGGGATTCTGCACATACACAGAACTATGTGCAGGATTATTGGACCTCAGTGTATAGGGGTTGAGCCTTCCTACCACCTTAGTGCCCACGAGCCCAGGACCGACTAACTATAGTGTCTCACTCGCTGTCCTACTCACAAACGGAGAAACCAATGATTAGACACCCCAGAACACAACACTCCCGGATCTCTCAGGAGTCGCGGTAACAAGACACACCTTTTCGCTCACACTCTCAAACTTGTCCACAATAAGATCTGACAGAGTCACGAAGATAGTATAAAATATTTATTTTAACTAACGTGCTCTAAAATGCAGTATACGTGCCACAACAATCATAAAGATGCATAACACCAATATCGTTAGCATTGCAGTAAGGCCATATATCATAAAGGGAGACGTCATTATACAAAGACTATGGAGAAAGGACTACAGTGCCTATGCTCCCTCCCCTTGGTATTCACAAAAAACAAGAGAGACCCATACGTCCTTGCGAACTGGGTGTTGCTAATAAGCAAAAACAGTGTTCACAAGGAACTAATTTGCACAATTAATTCCATTTCTGCAAGAGGTAGTATGATTTGCGTGAATCAATCAGAGACCAAAGTATGTATAGAATAGGACCTTAATTAAATTAGGTCAATCAATATTGTAGTGATTATTGTATCTATATACAGGCCCACAGGACAAATATCAGAGCTGTACTCACTTCAGCTGAAATGAGTATACTTTATTTTACATTTATAATATTCAAAGTACAAAAGGTCACAGCAGGAATATGCAATTATGTATTTACACTATATACACTTCAAAGTGACATTGTGAACCCCAGTGAGGTGACCATAACCAGACACTGATATAAATGAAGTGCCAAAGACGGGGGAGGTAGTGGTTATTGGTATGTAAAAATATAGGAGCTTATAGTACAATCAATTGTTATAAGATTTTTGTTTTTCTTAAGCTTTCTCTTTCTATTAGCCGACAACGTTTCGACCCTCTCGTGATACGGGGTCTCTTCAGGACAGGAATTCTGGGGACGATTGGCACACGATAGTGCCTATATTGAAGAATTATTTCTAAATAGGTCCTGGGTGTTTCCAGTGCAGTCCAGGAGGATTGATTCCCAGACACGGTTAGCCAATGGGGCTGCTGGTGTAATTCACGGCAACAACGGTTACCGTAGATCCAATTGGTGATGGTGAGTGAAACAATCCAGTTGGTTCTTCAGTGTTCTTCCAATATTTAAAATGGGACTCGCCTGAATGGCATTCTGTGAGTGAGTAAGTAAATTGCTGCACTTCGGGCCGTCAGGGATTCTAGTACTCCTGACTGCGGGGCACTTCTGTCATCCGTCCTTTGCCTGTTTATCGACCTTGCATACAATGTTCAGACTAAACTCCAGGAACGGGCAGAGAATGAGCACAGCAGAGAGTTCTCATGTGAAAGGCATAAACAAAGTCTTGCAAAAATAAAGACATGTAGTAACGTGCGCAAAAGCAGCATCATGGCTACTGGGCTCATGCTAACTTAAAGATGTGGACAATGTCCCTAGCGACCACGTGACACCCTCCCCTTGGCCAGGTTGTAGTGCATAGACAAACAGGTGTCAATGATAAGCAGAACCAAATCGCATTATGTTCCACCCAAATAGAGTCAATCAAAAAAGACAAATTTAAAAAATCCCCCCCAAAAATATTTATATATATATATAATATATATATATGTGCAGTCTAGTCAGAAAAATCCAAAAGATTACGCGCACCGTGGAATGCAAGGAGCTCCAAAAGGGCATCATTGTCGTTTATAAGAAAGAGGGATGCCATCCAATTCAGCAGAGCGAATGAACATTCATGTTCCTCGTAATCCAGTGCATCCAGCAGCAGAACAGGGCAACTTGCGTGATATTCGATGAAGCTTTCCTGTAAGAGGCGTTTGGCAGCCTCACAGGTATCCCAACACGCCAATACTCCAAGTGCAGCTGCACGCATCATACGGGTGTCACCAGAACAGTCCTGGTCATGGGCCAGCAAGAGATCCACCAACAGAGTTCATAATCCGGGTCAGCGCCTGACGTTGTGGAGAGGCAGATATCCAAGGCCCAATAGAAAGGGCACCGTCGGCAATGGAACACAGGTTTCAAGCAAGTGAAGTAGGCGAAGCGAAAGGTAAGCCCATAGCTCACAATCAGTGTTGCCAGTGGCAAGCATCCAAAAAGTTGCTGCATTCGCTCACGGTAAAGTCGCCACGGGCATGGTCTGTGCAGAACCACAGGATGGGCATCCATTGCATAACAGGAGCAGAAGTACCAGCACTCCAAACGCCAACAAGAGGATAAGTGGAAAACCTCCGAAGGCGCTGGAAGAAATAGAATGTATAAAGGCCGGTATTACTCCAAAAATCGTCTGAAAAGATGAAACAAGGCCGGAACCTACAAGTTTATAAAAATGTGCAAGGCTTTCCGTTTCAGACGCATTAAAGATCTGGTGAATCAGTTCCCCAAAATGCAGTGGGAGATTTGTATTCAGCAGTGACTGAATCTCACTAGATGTTCTAGCCACCTGCAATTCGAAGGTCTCTCGAGCAGAAGTGAGAGCGACCTCTTGTTGGAACAACTGCGCTTTGAGTCTGCTTAGTTCATTGAAGTCTGTTTTCAAAGTGGGAATGGAAGGCCACAGAGAGCTATCTACAATCCCATGCGGGGGTGGAAAAAGAACATTGCTGCAACAAGTAACTCTTTCGGAAACCGTTACTATATACGGAATGCCTGCCCGTAACCAACAGCACTTGTGGTTATTCAGGATAAGATAACTACCGTTAGAAAGCAATGTGAGCGTGGGAATTATTGAAGGGACCGGTGTACCTTTTAGAAAACAGGCCAAATTGGGCGCTTATACGTTGCAAGCGCCGTTTAGTTGAACTTGTGTACATACTAACGCATGTCCCACTGTAGAATCACAGTCCTCCCCTGTCAGGAAAACCTCGTTATCCCCACGTAGACAGTGAAAAGTAAACGGCACAGACCACATTTCGTGCAAGAAAGTACTACCCAGGGGTTCAAATCTACTGATAGGATAATGTTTCATACAAGCAGTAAACTGAAAAAGGGAAATGGGTAAAGAAGTAACCCCGTGTATCAACCACACTGAAGAATCAGTCTCCGCTATTGAGAATGGTAGCTGCTCTAACTTCTCAATATGTAACAGTGTGTATGTCAAATCCTTCATGGACAAAATTTTGTTTATCTGTCAAATTAAAGGGCAAAAACAGGGCAGTTGAATTTAAGTAATCCCAAGGCACTTTCCCATTTTTCAATGTTTGCAAATTCCAGCCAAATTGCATTACAGAGCGCTACTGATTTTGACCATGATACAAAACAGACACATCATTCTGTACAATGTCAATAACAGATGAAACAATATTGTCTAAAGTGTAAATACGAGAAGACAAAGTATTAATGCTGTTGTCTACCATATCCAAAACTTTACGCAAGTTGTTCTGATCTAGCTGTCGTAATCTGCAAGCCGACTCCATTTGGGACAGTTTCCAGATTTTATTATATGCTGCATATGCAAAACATTTCGGACGAGGAGACCTTGGACCTAAAAGGAAATCTGCCAGATCAATGTCTCCAGATAAACATGAGAGATGTTTCACAGACGACAACGATGACTGTCCCAACCACTGTTGACACAATTTACCCACAGAATATGTAGTGACTGTATGTGTTTGTGGAAAATGAGGTTCAGGTCTACTTATCAGAAACCCCCCTGTTGAATTTAAAAAACACAACTGGCAAGCATTAGTACTGAGGGGCCATATTAACCAGCACAAGGGAGCAAAAGTGGACGATTTGAGGGTACCATTGTGGACCATACAGTGTAAATCCTCTAGAGAATAATTGGTATACTGCTACCAGTCGTCATAAGCTTCTAATGACGGAAATGAGGGAGAATTTAAATTTTTAGCAGTAGCTAAACCAAAACATGTAGTTTGTTGCACTGTCTGATTCAAGAATAACAGCTGTGACGGTATCAAACACGCACGATGCAATGATTTAGTTCCCTGCACCTGCCAATCTTTGGTACCCCATATTGATTTTAAATCAATCGTGTCGTTCCAATAATCATAACCTCTGAAGGACAAATCGGTTATGAAATTTGAAGAGTATACCAATTTAGTATGGGTCAGCATGAATTTCATGTGTGTTTGTGCAGTCAATTTATAATAATAGGATCGCGGGTCAGACAGATTATAGCCTGAAAAGACAAATTTATTTTTCCGAGTCGGGGAACTACCTTGAAATGGAACAGGACAATGTTCCCATTGTGGATAATTAATCGTATTTCTGACTGTTTTTGATTTATGTAAAAAATGATGACTATAATGTTGGAAACAGAATAAATCAGCATAATAGTTAGAATTTAAATACAAATCCTCAGTTTCAAAGGCAGTGTAATATTTTAAATCCGAAAACAACAAATGTACGGCATTAACATCCCAGTCGTCGGAATGCATCCCAGGTGTGATGGCATCACCTAATGAGACACGAAAGACGTATGGCATCCAAATTGTTTCAGTCGGGCCGTATATTTCGTATGGAACTTTATCCCAAACAATGCCATCTACTACTGGCACAGCTGAAATGTTAACGGAGGATTGGTCCCTTTTCATAATATGAGATGACGTGTGTGGGGCCAAAACACCATCAACCAAATGTACATCAAAGCAAAGACAGTGACAAATCCAATCCATATGAAGAGAAATACCATTATAAGTATCATCCAAATGTAGGTCCAAGGAGGAACCAAATAAACCCTGCGAAACCAGGAAAAGAAAATGAAAAAGCGACTGGGGGTTCCTTCATAGTAGAATTCGATGAAGAAGACACAGAAGTTAAAGAAAAGTTGTCTCCGTCCATGTGATAACTAACAGTTCCCAGCCGATATAATGGTGGTCGGTCAGCATTAAAAGATGATTGGAGCGCACATGCAGGAATGGCCACAGTAAGCTCCATAGGTGGCCAGACATGATCTCGAGGTGTAGTCCTTGAAGATGATGACAAAACAGGCAGCACATCAATTGAGGTTTCCACGTCACGCCCCTGCTGTACTGTAGTTGCCGTCGACGACATCACAGGAAGTGCAACATCTCTCCGCGTGACGGTTTTAGGCATACTATTCAGTATCGGCCAAATGGTGCAACTTAACATGTTCAATGGAAATGTAGCGATTTTCCTTGTGTCCAGGCAGTGGAGGCAAAATCACAGTTCGAGTGCCCTTTAATCCAAGAACTGGGACTGGCGCATGGTAGGAGGGGCCAAGCTCTTTTTTGTTCTCTATCTTCTCCCGGACCAGATCACCAACTTTAGGAAGCCACCCTGTGACTGGGATCATCACCGCTGTGTTTTCGGATGAGTGCAACTCAGCTTCAGCAAGAGTGTCTCCAGTCTTTTGTAGATCCTGTAACATAGCACAATGGTTATCTACGTCAAAATTTGCGGCTGCCGTCACAACGTCTAGACCATCAAGGTCTGGCACAAACATTTTAATGCCAAAGAGCATTTTGCATGGGGTCCGCCCACCCAGAGATCTTCTCGGGAGATTATTTAGTACACGTTGAACCCCATATAAATGAGTCAGCCAACCCCTGCCAGTACCGAAGACTCTAGCTGTCAAAGATTGCTTTAAGTCACGGTTCATTCACTCCACTATCGAATTGGCCTCAGGCCGGTATGGAGACGAAAATTGCAATAGCACCCCCAGTGACCTCATCGCATCCTTGTAAGCCTTAGAGGCGAACGCAGGACCTTGGTTAGAATGGAAGATACCAGAAGCAAATGTTCCGATAAAGACACGCAAATCTCTAATGACATTTCGAGCGTCAGCACTACGTTGCGGCCAAACCCAAAGGAATCTAGTGCACGAATCCACTGCAACCAAAATATGTTTATAGGCAGTGTCTGATGTCAAAGGACGCAGTGATCAAGATAAATACATCCAAATGGTTGATTCGAGATGCATAGCTGCGTGTGAGGTGGATGTGCAACCGTGGATGGTTTAATCTGTTGACAAATGTCACAAGAAAGTACATAATTACGACTCTGTCTATACAGACCACGCCACCAATAACGCTGCTGCAAAAGAGACACCCTCGCTAAAACCCCAGCATTTGCAGAAGCCATGCCTTTGTGTGCAGCAACGATTGAAGGAAGCCTGCGGTCCTCGTTGGGAATCAGCCGATCCCCAACGGACAGAATGGAAGCAAAGGGAACTTGTTCCGGTGATAAATGATAAGAATACTTAGAAGGGAAACCTTGTGGGAACGCCGTCCCATCCCTCGTAGCAGCTATAGCCGCCAGAATTTCATTATCAATTTTAGTCATGGACCTTGCAACTGCTGCTACTGAACACGTGGCAACTGCAGATTTGGCTGCCTCATCAGCCAAAGAATTACCAACAGCATGTGCTCCCACACGCTGATGGCCAAGAGTATGTATAACATGTGTGAGCGGCAAGCTTTCTTTAAGAGCTGCCACTCAAACCCAAAGCATCTTAAGCTTGATTGCGCTACCTTTAGAGTCCCGATAATCGTTTTGAGACCAAAACAATAGATTGTCATTAAAGGACTGTACACAATAGAAGGAATCGCACACTATAAGAGTAGGTACATCTGGATCAGTGAATTCGAGAGCCAATACTAAAGCCCACAGCTCAGCCAACTGAGCTGTGCAGTCACCAAGAGACTGTGTGTGGACTAAGGAAGACTTAAACTCACCGTCAACCATAGAACCTACCACAATAGCACAGGCAGCCGAGTAAGCATGTTTGGAACAAACGGCCGGCTGCGCCGATCCATCAGTATAAACTATACACTTGTATTGGTCAAGAGGAAGCAAAAACTGTGGCGCAGGATGAACTTGTTCATACTGTAAAAACTCCTGGGTCTGCAACGATGGGTCAAAGATAAAAGTTACATCAGCCGATGTCAAAGAACTCGTCCACTGAATCCAACGCGGGTGTAAGGCCTTAGAATTCGGTACGCTCGCCTTTGTGACCGCCTCTAGAGTAGGCACAGGCGATACCATAAGAATGCGTTTCCCCTGAGCCAAAGAGCGTTCCTTCAGGTTCGCCATCAGTACTGCTGTAAGAATTTTCTCAGTGGGGGAAAAACGCATCTCTGCTGATGTGCACAAATGCGATTTGTAGGCAATGGGGACTGTATCTCCCTCATTGAATGTCAGGTAAGTGAAACCCACTGTACCAGGTACAATCCGTACGACTAAGTTAGTTGTGTTGTCACGAGTTAACAAGAAGTTGGTCGCAAGCAGATCAGACTGCAAAGACCGGAGAATTTCTGTATGTTCCGGAAGTGTTGGAGGGAGCGTTTTAGGGGGCTTGGGGGGGGCTAGGGGGCACCCTTGCCAGCTGTTCGAGGGAGTGGTTTAGGGACAAAAGGGCAGCTTAACTTGAGGCAGGGTGCGCAGGAACGCTCATACTAAAATGAAGGAAACAGATGTGTGAGCCATGGAAACCAAGCCAAAAGGTTTAACAGATTTATTTAGAAGGTGCAACTTCAAGAAAAAGGCATTTAAAATACAGAATACAAAATATAGTGTCCTCGCATTTATAGAGAGTCTTACCAAACAGAAGGCATTTTTACATGGAAACATTGAAATCATTAGAAGAGAGATGCTTCATAAAATGCAACATAAGGTGTGCAGAACACAAATCTCAAAGACACATTTATAAATGCAATATGAAAAACATCATTTTTAAATCAAGGAAAATGTTCTCAGAGTGCACCACTTATTTGCTCTAAAATGCAGAGCATACTCACGTTTAAACCTAAAAGAAAGCAACCCTGCAATCACAATATAAGCATTTTAATTATAAAAGGGAGAAAATTAAAATTAAAGACAACGTAGAAAAATAAGGCATTTCATATGACAAAGTATACATCAAACAGATAAATGCAGAGTATATTTCAAATAAAATAATACAGTTTAAAATAAAACAAGAGCTCTTGGGGAAGACCCACACCCGCCTGCCATCCTACCAACAGACGGGTGGGGTAGTCCGACGAGAACTCCGTGGACTCGTCTTTTATACCTTTTAGTGCTGGGAACTGAAGCAGAAGTGCTTATTCTAACGTCAGCCCTACCTACGTCACTTATAGCCACAGTTCGCACATTTATCAGACGTGTCGTGCTTCTTCAGTTAAATGCGGAACATAGACTAGGTGAAAGGTTATGTTCTCAGACCAAGCGCTCGTCGTAAATTGCATAGGGCAAGCAGAAAATATGTAATGTAAGGAATAAAATATATAGCAATGTCCTGGTTGCCACATTCATCACCCCGGTCTGGGAACTTCTCTGTTCTCACAGCCCAGACACATCCGGGATGTGGTGGCCTACATCTCGGCAGGGTGAAGAAAGAGACAGTGAACTTTGCACACGGGTAGGGTGGGGGCTATCCAGCCTGGAGCAGAAGAGCCTCGCAGAGAGAAGCTGGCTGAGATTTTTAGTCAGACAGGCTTAGAGCCTGCTGTTCAGAAAAATGGCAGAACTCTGGTCAATTTAACAAAAGGCCTGCAGAAAGACCGCAGAGCCTACCTAGGGGTTCATACTGACTGAGTGACTAGGATGGCCCAGGGCATTTGTTATATGGTAAAACCAGACCCTCAGGTCAATTTAACACGGCCTACAAATTAGGCTGGCAGGGCCTACGTAAGGGGTTCATACTTCAGGTGTGGGCCGAACAGGCCTGGGGGGGTCTTATATGATAAAAATGGACCCTGCCTCATTCCCTCCCTTGTTCATTCTTTGAACAAAATCCTTACAGCATACCTTTCAGGCTTTTCAGGTATTTGGTAATGGTAGCGGGCTGCATTTAGTGTAGTCCTACTATTGTTACTTCTACAACTTCTGTAAGTGCTAAGTTATTCACATTCCCTGTTCTATCCTTGCTCTCCCTTTGCCAATTATGCTTTTCTCAGGAGGTGCAACTGCTACGGACATGGTGTGCTGACTGAAGAGCATATTGTACATTAGGACACAACCCACGTATTTAGAGACAGGTATGACATTGTAACACATGCTGTTTTCTGTGTCGGTAGGCCGGTGTGTGCAAACATAACATCCTGCCCTGTCAACTGTCCCCCTGTCCCATCTTTATCAATGGCTATTTATTCAATTTGGTACAATTTCTCTGTGTCATTTTAGCAGTATCTCAGGTATAACACTGTGATCACAATACACTATAAGGAGCTTAGTCACTATAGCAATGGGGGTCAATGCTGCTAGTAGCACTCATGGTCATTTTCTGTAATTGTTCTGAAAGTTTTGAGCAAGTCTTGAGGCATTGTTCCAATCGTTGGTACGTGTGGCTAGTGTGACTAGTTGGAAGAATGTCTTATCTTCTGCTGTACTTTTACTCTTTTCAAAAAGGTCTGTTGTGGAATAATGAAGAGCCTCAGAGATGATACCTGTAAATAGAAAAAGTAACCGTTGGTGCCTGTCTTCAAGTAATTTGAGAGGTTACAAGCACTTCTATTACTTAGGCACATTCAATATGAAGAAAACAAAGTGATGAGGAAGGTATAGATGTCTCGTTGTCACAGGTTGTAGACTGAGGGGTTGGGGCATCGATTTTTCCAGGCGTTCTTAGTTGATGTATTGTTAGGGTCCGCTTACACACTCTTCCTTTCTCTGCTGTGCAGCACTTGCAACCCTTCAGGACAAGCTTGGGATACCATTCCCACTTGGTGGTTTCCGTGGAACACATGTAGTTTCTGTGTGGCTCCTTGCCCCTTGCACAACCCCTCAATCACATGTGAGATGAACGCCGGTCCATTGTCAGAAGCCAAAAGCATAGGTACTCAAAAGTGCGGTATGAACTCTTTCAGGAGGCATTTGGCAATAGTTTGTGTATTGCTGTTCTTGAATTGGCATTCCTTAGTCCATTTGCTGATCATGCACACAATAACCAACACATACTTGTAGTTTGAGTAGTTTGAGTAGGGGGGGTATGTTGATGAAGTCCATTTAGTGTGGGGAATGAAATGGCCTGGGGCAGTGGAAATACAGCATTAGGAAAACAGTCTGATCTTCCCATCACGTCCTACAAGTGTTGAACCATGAAAAAGACGGGCCATGGGAGCCATCATTATCGTTGGTAAACATATCTTCCCATTTGGGCCTAACCGTATTCCTTTTCTTTTTGCATACATCCTCCCCTGTTCCCTTCTTCATTTTCTTCCACCCAGCCCTTTCAATAATATACTTAGGGTCATAGTACATATCATCATCCTATATCGTTATATCATGATATCATGTGTAGTAGAAGCAATCTGAACCATTGTGTACTCACAACCAGTTAATGCTATTCCTTTTTGTGCATCTGCATCAATAAATTATTTACCAATTGATACAAAGTCCTTGGAGGAGGTGTGTGCAACACATTCTACAATTGAAACTTTGGTAGCAACATGTCTAGCAATAGTTGAGCTATTAATGGTGCACGCTGCATTTGTTGGCCAGCTGAGGTAAGGAGGGAACTCCAAATGGAGGAAAGAACCTAAATATTATATTGGCGTCCCTGTACAAGACTTTAAAAAGAAATTAATTTATCTCTAGAAGCAAAAGAAGAATTAAAACATTGTACTATAGCTTGTCCCAACAGCAAACACAGATGAAAATCTCTGTCACAGTAACACCTCTAGGAATCAAAACAGTCATAGTTGTCAAACTGTGCCCAGGGATGTGGAATTCCTATAGCCCCACGCCCAGGACATATTGTTTGAGGTCAAGGGCAACAAGTTTTCATGCGTATTTTGTCCTTGGGACAAGTAGGCCCAACCCCCTGCAGCACAAACCCTTTGGCTGCCAGTTTACAGTACCACATCACGGCTCAGGGAAAGGCATAGTCTGCAATAAAGGTAATATTTGTATCCATGTGCTAATGCTGTTCAAACTTGTATTTATTGTCCATTAATGCAAAGGCTTTATTATTAGGGTGAGCGCTCTAAGTAAATGTTGTAAGCTCAGACTGCACTACTGACAGTGTTTAGAGTATAAAAATGTGTACACACGTTTTCAATATTTAGCAATGTGAGGCTATGTATACTGCTCTCAGAATGCTCTCCCATTAGATGCAAACATTTGCAGAAGCTTGAAAGCAAGACTGATAATTATTTGCTTTCAAAATAAAAAGAAAATGCAAAAACATTTCGCTAAACTACTGGAATAAGGTAGGTACCATTTCTTTGCAACATAAAAATAAACAAGCATTGGTAAAAGCAGAAATTGTTTTGGTCTCAAAAATCACACATTGCACAGTAGTTCCTGGCACTGAATAAAGCAACTGTGTGTCAATATGCTCCTTGTGAAAGAACAGAATGAAGTCACTCACAGCGAAGCTAGCCAAGAGAGAGAGGGAGAGAGACAACATTTTATTAAACATAAAAGGTCATTGTTAACGCCAGACCTAATTAGGGGCCCAATTATTAATTAAAGTGCACCCATGTCCTTGGATTATGTGCAGATATACAACTTTTGTGAATTCACAAGACTACAGAAGTAGGCCAAGAAATAGTACTCCTAGAAAATATTTGTGAACTGCATTTAAGCATGAGCAAATATGCAGGTGTACATTTGTTCAAGCGAAAATACCCTCATCCCCAGTATGTAGATCTGTGGAAATGTGGCCACATAAGGGAATTGTTAGCATTCAAAGCCTACTATGGAAGGAGCCCTAGCATAATCAGAGAGGCTATTTCAGAGCTCTTATATAATGAATATTGCTGCCATAATCTGTTGCTGCATTACATGGCACAAAAGGGACAAGTGTATTTTGTTACAGAACAAGTAATTTTAAGAAGCATCCAGGCCCATGGACAAGTAGATATTTCGCTAAATTCCACATCTCTTTGCGCCAATCCTTTATACCTTGAAACCTGTTTTCAAACACCCTGAAAGATTGCACCTATATATTAAAAGACATATTTAAATCTGTACACATTGTATCCTTGAGACATTACAATATGAAGCACTGTTATTCAATGCACACTGTCCTTCTGAATTTGCATATACTCATTACTAATGATCAATACATAAACATAATATAAACACAACATTACTACTTTTCCTATTACTCCTATCCTTTGTAGTCCCTGGCGAATGCACTGCATTAGAATGCATTTTAGCACATTCCACCTTACAATTTAATTTTTTACAACAATATTCTCTCCAACTCTGAAGAACCTAGGAATGAAAAACATTAATATACATACACATTATTTCCTTTAGATACACATATTAAAACAACACTTCCTCTTGCACCACTCAAATAGTCAAAACCCTTCAAGAATGCAATATACCTAGTGCCATTCTATATATACATCTGCTTGTGAAGATGGCGGTGTTCCTGTTGCGGCTGATCACTGTGGTCTTCCTCTTTGGACAGTCAATGGAAACACAATAAAATCTGTGTTCCAGGACTGATATGTCGGAGCTCAGGAATGATGGGGCCCTTCTTCTTCCACCTGAATGCTTGAGAAGACAGAAACTTCGTAGTGCGTGTTAACTTATGCAAATATATGTCTTCTTTCATAATGTGAATGTCACTGTTAGGTCTAGTTGATGTGACTTATACATATATTAATTGTTCAGTGAGGAGGATATGGGGCATTAGGTGGCTGTCAGAACATTGTAATATTTTTGAGTGAAAACAGAGTGATCCATGGGCAATAAACTATTTTTGCTTTCTTTAAATTATTTATTTATTTATTTCCCTCAATTGTGGCGCTTATTTTGCCTATTTTATTTTTAAGCAGTCTTTGCTGAAAGTTGTTGCTGCTTTAATATCATGATGGACACATGGTCCAGCTGTCATCCAAACATGTGGGAAAATGTAGTAGGCCTGAGCCTCTGGCATGACAAGTCTTTCCTATTTAAATTTTATTTCTAACCAAACAAGAGGTGATGAAAACAATAACATTGAGCTTATTTATGCAAACATCCCGAAGACAGGAAATTCAATACACTTCTTGGAGACGCAGGGAAGACCCTAATAATAATAATGTTGCATTTAAGGGAGACAATAACTCATGGTATTCGAACTGAAAAATATATGCAACCACCTCTAAAGGCTGCAACTGTACTTTTAAAAGGCGTCTTTAGATCCACACCTATTATTCTGACAACACTGCAATACTGAGCATTGCTTACTCCATGCATACCGTCCTTTAACATTGAAATTGGTGTGGTGGCTGCCTGTGGTAATCTATTCCTACGAATCTCTGGTTGTTTCATATTTTGAAGGCTGCACACAGCTGTGCATATCCAAAAACTTATCCCTTACCTCCTCTCACATAGACACATACATATTCCGTCACTAAACTGCACAATCGTGAAACCTGAAACACGTTTTACACCTTTTTTTTTTTTTTTTTAAATCTCGGCTACCCCGTTACTAAATTGTGTGATTCCATGCACCTTATCTCTCTTGTTCACTTCCACAGACCAACGTAATCCTACACATACATATCTTTCATCTAAATCTTATGTTCGTTGCCTACCACAGGAAGTCCCTTTCCTGCCTGGCTCAACGCCCAGAATCTGTGGTCGGCCAGGAACGCCACTTCTGAAGGCAGCCCAAGAAAAAAAATCTATTAACCCTTCAGCACCACTTAATATCTAAAAACATGCGCTGTCTTTAATTGTAATATGCAAAATATATATAACTTATTGTAAATTAACATGGCTTTATTTGTAAAGCGTACGTTCACTCAGAATGGTATTATGACGCTAAACAGCAGATCTCCATTGTTCACCAAATCAACGGGACTCATTTCATCCACCTCAGAATGATGAAGGGCTGATCAGACCCCGCAGCATTTGACGTGTGACCATGAAGTCAAACCATGCATTTCACTCCATCATTTTATCTCCCCTCTTTGTGCACAACAAATCGGAAGAGGTCAGTCTTAACTTGCTACTTCCAATCTTCTGTCTAATGTTCACCATCTGCTCTGACATTTACGTTACTCTAAGTCTAGTGTCACTAACTTCCTTTACCACGATACATACTTTCAAAATCTTTTCTATTACCTAACTCCGTGCTTTGTAGCTGTACTTCCTGGATTGGAGCTTGCATTCAGGCTACTGCTTGTGCCTGGAGGGGTAGCACTTTTTACTGCTTGCTCTATCGTTAAATTGGACCAGGTAGGAGTAAATTATTCTGTACTTAGTTGCTCAGTACTGCAATATTTGGTGTAATCTTCAGTGTGAATCTAGCTGACCTGGTCGGCCTTTGCATTCTGTGCATTGAAATATGGATGCGTAAAGATATTCATCAGGTCTATAATGAGAAATTCTTTTATGAATTATAATTGGTCATCTAAATAGAGAGATATTCATGTGCATTTGAAACTGAAAGTATTTTCCCTCTGCCAGGACTATATTACTTATATTGATGGCATTTTTAGTCTTTTAACATTGTGGGCCACAGAACATTGTATGTACTATGTTAAGCTTATGATCCAAAAATTTCAAAGGGAATAGCTCCATTTTACCTGGTAGTACATTTTCTATCATTGGGCTCAGGGCGGCAAGGGATGGCAGTCCTTGACCTTACCTTATTATGTCACTTTTTCTTTTGTGCGGCTTGTCTACCATTTGACGCTGGGCCAAGTCTAGGGCATAATAGCAACCAGAAAACGTAAAAAGGTTGCTGTGTGTTGCGGCGAGAAATGCATGCGAAAGCCTTCCTCCCCATCTTTCTACCACTTGACTGAATATTCAAGTGGGAGCCTTCACTACTAATAGTCCAAGCATGCCAGAAAGGGAAGATGTGAAGCGTGAGGTGTGACTGTCAAGGAACTGAATGTACTTCATTCAGGGTATAAGGAGTTAAAATAGGGGAGCCTATTTAAAACGTGCTAAAAAAGATATAACTAAGAGTCGTGAAGGCAGTTACTTGGAAGCTAGACACAGTATTCACTGGATGCATCGCGCACCAGTTGCGTGGTCTCTAATTGAACCTGTCTCAGTTAAAGTGGGTGTGCTTGGCACGTACCCAGATGTTCCTGCTAATCACCTCTCACTGCAGTGCACAAGAGAGAAGTACACCTATATATAAGATCTCGCTAAACAGTAGTGAAAACCTGTGGTAACACTGTGAGAGAAAGAGATGAGAATGGCCCATAAGCCAGATAAGAGAGGGAGAGACGCAAAATGCAGACCGAGAGAAGGAAATAGAGTATGGCTATTAGAGTACACTGCATGCAACTAAGAAAGGCGGAGAACAAAGGACACTTTTTTTACAATGAAGAGAAAGAGGTTTGAAAGGCGGTGGCTGACACTGTTAATCTCAATGCGATAAGATGCCTCCCATTCCTTGCAGAAATAAACGTTCAAACAATACAATTTACACCAAATGGGTAATCAAAATTCAAAACAAATGTGAGCTGCCAGACGCAGTCCCATACACACGTATTTGCAGCACAAAGTGGGTGACGCCAGACACAACCTCCCGTCGCAAAGTCCAGACTTCAAAATATAAATGTGAGGATGTATTTCAACAATTCGGTGTATGTTGTTGTGCATTACATTGTCAGTTATCTGAAAGTGACTTGTGCTAATTAAATGTGGTGCTGCGCCACATGGGTCAGGAGGTATTGGCTGATCCTGGGGAACGTAATTCTACAGGTGGTAATGCAGATACTTCTTACTTCAGTTGTTGGAGTGAAGGTGACTCCTAGTATTTCCCAAAATGTGCACTTACTTCTTCCTAGCGGGGTCTGTAGAGCTGGTGGTGGGGGGCAGGTGTATTACTACAGACCACAGCATCAATAACTAGCGGGAAGTCTGTAAGGCTATTGTCAGGTGTTTTACAGACCACAGCAACACCCTACCTAGCGGGCCTTTACCCTTTAATGACTGAGTTGGTGTAAGGCCAGTCAACTTAAAATTGACAAATGTGCTCATACAAACAATATATGCATATATAATAAAAATGAATTTAACAGGACAATCAATATGCACCCAAACATTATAGTCTCACTAATGGATCAGCCACTGCACCAGGCAGTGGCCTCCAATACAATGAGCACAAAAAGTTTTGCTGCAACAGTTAGTCAATGCAAAAAGAACAAAACCATATATATATATATATATACATAGGTAAACACTAGCGAATAACACAAAGTCCTAAAGGTGCATAGCAAGTAATGAACATTTTATACATGTACTTTAAAAAGAAAACAATGCATATCCTTTAATGCTTGGAACTCTTAAACAACAATTGCGTATTTCTGGCCATTTGAGGGCGATAAAAGCGCTTTCTACCTTACTGCTTCACAAGAAAAGGAAAACACAGAAAAATGCTTATAACCAGCGAAAATACAATACCCAATACATCCCGGGGAAACCACCTTCTTCCTTTTCACACAAGAGGAAATCATAAATCTGTTAGCTAGACAGCTACGGGATTCGTCTTCTTTCTCAGGACTATTGACTGAGAGCAATCCTCGTGTCCCTGCTAATTCTTGCAACTGGACAGAGGAATTCCATACATTTATTTATAAAACCATACAACTGAACACTGAAAGATGCCAGACGCAATCTTCCCTGCCCTGTCAACCCTTAGACAGAGGCTCTCAGAGAGGCACGAAAAATGAAAACCCCACTCATAACAATGATAAAACAAAATAATCACTGGAAGATGCTAGACGCAATCCTTCCTACCTCGTCAATCCTAGACGGAGACTCCTCTCTGGCTCTCAGAGAGGCACAGTAACAACGTATGTCTTTTTATAAAAAGAAAAACATATAATTCAAACAACTTCCTAACGTCACCCTTTGGCTTTAGAGTTCACCATGCACACGTTTCCTCTAGCTTGGGAATGTTCTTTTAATAAGCGAGACCAGTTAGACAGGACAACTTGAAACAAGGAACACAGATGTCCCACGGTCGCCCTTACCCGCTGCTCCCAGAAAGACAGCACATCAGGCAGCAAAAATAACTTACCCGAGTGCTGTTCTCTGTGGTTCAGTCAGGAAAGAGGCACGAAGGGTGGTCTGCATCCGGGGTCCCAGCGGTCTCCTGTCAGTTGGCACTGCTGATCCGAGTCACGGCGCCAAGATGTGGGAGGGAGCATTTTAGGGGGTTGGGGGGGCTAGGGGGCACCCTTGCCAGCTGTTCGAGGGAGTGGTTTAGGGACAAAAGGGCAGCTTAACTTGAGGCAGGGTGCGCAGGAACGCTCATACTAAAATGAAGGAAACAGATGTGTGAGCCATGGAAACCAAGCCAAAAGGTTTAACAGATTTATTTAGAAGGTGCAACTTCAAGAAAAAGGCATTTAAAATACAGAATACAAAATATAGTGTCCTCGCATTTATAGAGAGTCTTACCAAACAGAAGGCATTTTTACATGGAAACATTGAAATCATTAGAAGAGAGATGCTTCATAAAATGCAACATAAGGTGTGCAGAACACAAATCTCAAAGACACATTTATAAATGCAATATGAAAAACATCATTTTTAAATCAAGGAAAATGTTCTCAGAGTGCACCACTTATTTGCTCTAAAATGCAGAGCATACTCACGTTTAAACCTAAAAGAAAGCAACCCTGCAATCACAATATAAGCATTTTAATTATAAAAGGGAGAAAATTAGAATTAAAGACAACATAGAAAAATAAGGCATTTCATATGACAAAGTATACATCAAACAGATAAATGCAGAGTATATTTCAAATAAAATAATACAGTTTAAAATAAAACAAGAGCTCTTGGGGAAGACCCACACCAGCCTGCCATCCTACCAACAGACGGGTGGGGTAGTCCGACGAGAACTCCGTGGACTCGTCTTTTATACCTTTTAGTGCTGGGAACTGAAGCAGAAGTGCTTATTCTAACGTCAGCCCTACCTACGTCACTTATAGCCACAGTTCGCACATTTATCAGACGTGTCGTGCTTCTTCAGTTAAATGCGGAACATAGACTAGGTGAAAGGTTATGTTCTCAGACCAAGCGCTCGTCGTAAATTGCATAGGGCAAGCAGAAAATATGTAATGTAAGGAATAAAATATATAGCAATGTCCTGGTTGCCACATTCATCACCCCGGTCTGGGAACTTCTCTGTTCTCACAGCCCAGACACATCCGGGATGTGGTGGCCTACATCTCGGCAGGGTGAAGAAAGAGACAGTGAACTTTGCACACGGGTAGGGTGGGGGCTATCCAGCCTGGAGCAGAAGAGCCTCGCAGAGAGAAGCTGGCTGAGATTTTTAGTCAGACAGGCTTAGAGCCTGCTGTTCAGAAAAATGGCAGAACTCTGGTCAATTTAACAAAAGGCCTGCAGAAAGACCGCAGGGCCTACCTAGGGGTTCATACTGACTGAGTGACTAGGATGGCCCAGGGCATTTGTTATATGGTAAAACCAGACCCTCAGGTCAATTTAACACGGCCTACAAATTAGGCTGGCAGGGCCTACGTAAGGGGTTCATACTTCAGGTGTGGGCCGAACAGGCCTGGGGGGGTCTTATATGATAAAAATGGACCCTGCCTCAGAAGCCAGCTGGAAGACGAAAAAGAGGGTTGTATCAATGCGTAATGCGGTTTGATACGCTGAGCATAATCAGGAATGTAAGTCCTCCCGAAATTCCAAAAACCCAGCAAAATTGTAACTTCTTAAGAGTAGAAGGAGGCTGTAACTGAGCACATTTCTCCAGAAAGTGGGGGGCTAAGCCTCTCCCTTCATTATTGAGTTTGTAACCCAAAAAGAGAACCGCCAAATAGGCGATGTGACACTTAGTGAAATTAAACTTTGCATTAAAGTCTGCAAATAACAATATGATGCGGTCAACACGCACCAGATACGGTATCAATTCGTCATCAGTCAAGTAAATGTCATCGACGTAAGAGAAAGCATCAGGATCAATGTTGTGTAAAAGTGACACAACACGTGCAGCAAACGCACCAGGGCTATTCTCATAGCCCATAGGCAACCGTGTAAATCTTTTCTGATTGCTGACCGCAGTAAATGCAGTCAAGTCACGGCTCTCAGGAGCCAAATTATGACTGTGAAATCCATTGGAAATATCCAAAGTGGTTTTATACTTTTTTCGGACAATGTTATTTATTAATGCAGAGCTGTGGGTGTTCTGTACGGCAAACGTACGAACATGACCGTTCAAATTTCTGTAATCCAAAACTATGCGATATGAACCGTCCGGTTTCGATATCGGAAAAAGAGAATTATTCATGGATGAAACACAGGGTTCAATTACACCCTGATATTCCAACTGGGCCAAAATGTCACTAACGGACGCTTTCGCATCCCGTTTGATCGGATATTGTGCCTGTGGCTGTGGCATTGATCGCAAAGGGATCTCATGTGCCGGTGAATCTCTATCCCAGCCTACCTGATTACGATATACAGCCGGCGCAAGAGCTAAATCCCATTCCGATGCATAAGGCTGTTTAGCCTCTTCAGAGACGAAACGCGAAAAACTCGAAAGTATCACGTCCTCACCTCAGGAAGAAGCCAAAACAAATGGAGGAGGCCAATCCGCCTCCGCCAACAAAATGTCATATGATGAGGTAAGTTTATCCCAAAAGATAATGTTAATTGTACGTTGTATATCAACTTCAATTTGGAGGACTATCTCATAAAGTCTATCAGGGGGTGAAACTCTTGTATCAGCTGTTTCCACTGTGATAAATGTGTCAGTTTCTCTCGCCTCCAGACAAGGACGGAGAACCTCCCGTACTATGGTAACTTCCGCCGCGCTGTTGAGGAGTGTCACAGCCCATCTCCAATCAAGGAGCAGGGTTCTCACCATCTGAGGCATACTTCGCTGTTAAAGCGGCAACTTTTTTCTTTTGAAACGGGGCACGATATGGCAGTTGTCCCTCCGGTTTGGCTTTTACGTCAAACTGGCGTGGCGGATCATGTCGCTGTTGCGTGGTCTCGCCTTGTCTACGATCTTGACACTCCCCTCCACCGAACTGTTGATCTGACGAGTCCTGTAAGGAACGAGGAGAGCGAGGATCAGGAACCTGAAACCTCTCTGGCGTTTTACTCTTAGGGGGGTCACGCAAATCATACCTACGCTCGGAAGTATCAGGTGTCAGTGAACCTGCACGCGAACCTTGCTTCTGCTGTTGCTGTTGTTTCTTATTCTTGTTCCAATTCTTTTTAGGAAAGAATGGACGCCCCTCCTTTTCAGGAGGGGGTTTATTTTGCGGTTGAGTAAAAGGTTTAATCCCCAAATTATTACGCCCTAATGATTTATACACTTTAGCTATATTCTTAGGCAATTTGCGTTGTTTATCCACGTCAGCCACTGCCTAAAGGTGCTGCCTCACCTGCAAACTAACTGCTTCCCCCTTGATGTTAGCCAGAATCATATCGGAGACTAAAGGGAATACCCCAACCAGCCGCACCCCCAACTCCAGGGCGGCCTCCGCCCCGTGTTCCTCCTGAACTTTCTTAAGAACCGTCGGAAGCACTGTCATGGAGGGGGTGCCAAAGCATAGGGAATACACCGCCACAAACACCTTTCCCAAGCGGTGCAGACTGCTAAATTGGGAATAAGACCTTTTGGTAAGCTCATTGTAAGTATCCTGTGTTTATCCACAGGAGTAGTATTGGGAAATACAGCTTCGAGTTGCTCAAATTTCTCTGCTAACCAGAACGGTAAATCATCCCTATTTTGAGGACACTTCCCCATCACTGAATTAATCATGATTGGGCTAATTACCATGCCTCCATGTCCTGGTTGCTGTGGAGGGGCTCCAGCCAGAGCCGCTTGGACAGTGCAAGACATATATTGTATCACGCTTCTGTGTATATGAACTAAAGATTCATGCAATTGACGCAGCTCTGCGTGTGTGACACCACGATAATTTGGGTGTGGTGTAAATCCCGCCAAAACGGGCCATTTGGCTCCAGCGACCGATAAAGGGCCTAAACGGACCATTGTAACAGGATGAGGTAGGGCGCCATTAAACCAGATGGTGTGCTCCCAAGCTGACAACGGAACTTCAAGTAACCGATAACGTCGATAATCCCGGGGAACCGCGGCATGTTCATGTTCATGAAAGGAATTATCATTCCCATCCACCGCCCAAAACTTAACCCAGGAGTAAAAAACCTCAAAGCGAAAAGCAGCGTTCGCTTCAACCACAAAGATAATGTCAGCTCCCGTAACGGGGACTCCATGTTGAGTCAAATGAGCGGTTAGTGCTGTGCGATTATGAACAGCAATAGCAATAGCCATTATCTAAACAGAGAGGAAAAGAATGAAAATGGTAGCGCAACACTGGGTATTAAAGAAGAAAAACAAAACCTTTTTCAAATCCAAGCTTGAAAAACCTAATATAGGAGGTAAATCCCTCGCACCACGGACGTCTCCGGTAATTGGTGAGAGGGTATTGTGGACAAGCACAAGCGCTACTCAGGGGTCTTGTGAATAAGTACCAGACCAAACGTTGGTGGCGCCATGTTGCAGGGATTCTGCACATACACAGAATTATGCGCAGGATTATGGGACCTCGGTGTATAGGGGCTAAGCCTTCCTACCACCTTAGTTCCCACGAGCCTAGGACCGACTAGCTATAGTGTCTCACTCGCTCTTCTACTCACAAACGAAGAAACCAATGATTAGACACCCCAGAACACAACACTCCCCGATCTCTCAGGAATCGCGGGAACAAGACACACATTTTCGCTCATACTCTCGTACTTGTCCACAATAAGATCTGACAGAGACACGAAGATAGTTTAAAATATTTATTTTAACTAACGTGCTCTAAAAATGCAGTATACGTGCCACAACAAGCATAAAGATGCATAACACCAATATCGTTAGCATTGCAGTAAGGCCATATATCATAAAGGGAGACGTCATTATACAAAGACTATGGAGAAAGAACTACAGTGCCTATGCTCCCTCCCCTTGGTAAGCAGAAGTATTATTATATAATAGAAGATCTCTGGGCTTTGTCAGCAGACCCCATACCTCAGGCTATAGATCGTATTTCTACATCACAGGTGCGTGCTGCTCTTCTCCCTGGAAAGGTCCCTCTCCAAGTGTCTGTTACCTAAACATGCATCCCCATAATATCAAAGTACGAGTCTCCAGCAAAAACAGCTGCATTTGAATATTTTGTCTAGGTGCTAGGGCCTGACCAGAACAGAATAACAAGGGACAGTGTTTATCGACCTTGCACACAATATTCAGACTAAACTCCAGGAACGGGCAGATAACGAGCACAGCAGAGAGTTCTCATGTGAAAGGCATAAACAGAGTCTTGCAAAAATAAAGACATGTAGTAACGTGCGCAAAAGCAGCATCATGGCTTCCCGGCCTCATGCTAACTTAAAGATGTCGACAATGTCCCTAGCGACCACGTGACACTTTGAACCCTTCCTGCTGACAATGATGGAACCAAAGGGTACAATGGTGACAGCTGCTAGCCATGATACTGTCACCCCTTGTAAATATCCGTATTATAGTGGCCAGAGAAAGAGAAATTACCACATGAAGAACGTAACTTTTGACAAGCAGTGTTTTACAGTGAAGAAAATAATTTCAAAGGGTCCGTGCCCAGATCGCCCACCGTGAAAACAGCACATGAGGGTGACAGTGGTTCAGACTCGGGGTAGAAGTGTCAGACAATGACACAATAGTGAGATCTGGAAACACAGAAAGCCTCAGATTGCAATATCACCAGACGCCTAACCCATACCTTTGGGTCAGACTAAAAGATTATGGGGGCAATATAAGCAGTACGGAGTGATGTGTCTGTGGACGATGCCATCACTCATGAATCCGAGTTTTATCATGTGTGGTAACACACCCAGTGCCACCTAAGACTTTTCCACACACATTTTCCTCCGCTGAATATAGGAGGAACATTTGTGTGGAAAAGGGCACAGAATCAGAAATCTCATATCATAATGCAGGTGGTTATTCCAGGGTCTGCATGTTATTCCATACTTTGGGCTGACAACTCCTGATGACTATTATCTGGGGTGGAGATGCAGGCAGGAATCAGTAAGTCTGCACCAGGTATCTGGTAATCCAGTTATATTTACCAGCCAACTCAGAATGGGCTACTATGTGCTTTGTACCATTCTGAAATGATCAATTCAATTTCTTCTGACACTTCACATTATGTTTTTGCGAGGAATTCTGTGTTAATGGTACCTGCAAAAACAATGGCAGCCCTTGTGAGCATCACCTGTTAGAGCCAGGGTGGGTCACCGTGTTGTTGCGGCACACCAACTAAATCACACCAACTTGTATGCCAAAGATGGGCTCAGGAAGAGGGGTGCCAGCCCATTGTTTGTCCTCCCTCCTTGCCTTTATAGCTACTGCTGCTCGCTTTTTTATGTTAAATAAAGTATTTTCAGCATCCGGTTTTGTTTTACCAAGGATTGTTAATGTTAGCCCATTAAAAGTGAGATGCTGGCTTCTACATTTGAAAGGTTATATCTCTCCTTTCACCTACTGGGCTGTTTAAAACTTGATTCCTTATAAGAAAAAAAGAAGAAAGTCAGGAACAAAATCGTATTTCACATTTCACAAATCTGCCACGTAGCACTTTGACATAAAATACCATCAGCCCTTCCTGGCTTTTCAGAAAACAACATGTTGCATTTTGAGACTTGTAGTTTTCCTATTAACACTGTGGACATGGACCCAAAACCACAGCATGCAAAGAGCTGATAGCTAATTGCCAGAATTGGCTGAAGGTGTTATGCATGGCATACAAAGTTGTCTAGTCCAGTTTCAAAAACTGCTTGCTTCAGACATAAAACTAAAATTAAACTCTGCTCACATATTGTGTGACAATTCACTCTTTCATTCACATCATGCATTAAAACAAACATTATCAATCTGATTACTTTTGCCTATTTTGTAGTGGAAGGTTTTATATGGACCTTCTCAATACAACAAAGGTACAAGACTGTCAGCAGAAGCACAACATTCCCAACACAATGAATAAGTAAAGGACAGGTGGCTGAAGGAGGAGAAACATCACATGTTCTCTCATACATTTGTAACAGGTACAACACAGGTAGCTAACACAGAAAACAGCAAGTGATATGTGTTAAAGGATGTATGCACACCACATACGCACACATAAACATACAAGAAGTACAACCCTCTTGGAAGAAAGAGCCAAACAACTTATGGAATTGCCATACATTCATGTAGTCACATAGGATGATGAACCCTCACCTAGCTAGTGTGGTATGATTCATCAATGGTTGCAGATCTTGAACTAAGAAGCATGCAACAATGCTGCTGTACACTGGTTGTACAGTCACCTAGTTGTGGTTTCCGTAGTTTGGGTGAGGTAATGCCCCTTATGTCAACATTTATGTCCTCACTTTGCTAAACTGACAGATCTATATTAAAATTCTGTGTGAGTGAGCTAAAAATGTTTAAACTACCCTACCACAAGATTAAAAAAATGGAGGGTCGAGCTTTGGATCCTGCTTCTTTTTTCTGTCAACACGTTGTGGTACTTGAATATTGCCCCTACTGGGTCAGGAACCATCCTTAGGACTATAGGTCTCGGTATCGCACATTATTGGGAAACAGTCCCTGGTTCACAGGGCATGTTATGCAAGTGCATTCCATATATACTTTGTTTTTTTTATTTGATGGGGCAACAGTAGTGGAAATAACTTTTCTTCATACAATTGGTACACCGTGGGCAGAACAGTGCAAGTTTCCCACCTTCAGAGGTCAGGCACATTTAGGACAGCAGCAGCACAAGCTTTTCCCATCACAAGGCCCTTACAAATTGGGCAGCAACAGTGCAAGCTTTGCTTCCTCGCAGAACAGGTACAGCATATTAGTAGCAAAGCAAGCTTCCCTCTCACAGGAGGCAGCAGTACAGTCTTCAATTCCTTATTGAACAGATTCAGCGGGACAGACTAGTACAAGCCTTAATCTCTCACAGAACATGTACAGCTAAGGCGTGAGTGGCATATAGGTTACAGACTGATCTCTGGAGATGGTGCTTAACCCACTGAGAGGAATGTATAGGCGAGTGAGTTAGTGAACATCTGACACTATTCTCACTTAGGTGATGTGCCACATCAGCATTCTGAAAACCCAGTTGCTGTCACTTGGAGACCTGTTGTCACTGCTGTGACTCCTGTTGTCATATCCTGCAGTCCTGCCGCTGTCACTTCCTGTAGATTCACCTGCTGCCATTCACTGCACATTTGTCAGTGAACCTCAAATCTCAAAAGCTGGGCCTTTGATATAACAATATAGAGGCCTTCCCTACTTGTGGAATTAAAGCAGTTGGAAGGAGAAGCATGTGCCCAGTATGGTAATTTAAAGACAAAATGATAAAAACAAAAAAGCCACTATGCTGCTCTCCACCCACATTGCCCCTTCTATTTCTAAATTCCCCCTCTGTATTAGATATTTTCTGTTTCTCTATCTCACATTTGCTCTCTATCCAATCTCTACCTCTATTCATGCTCTCTTTTGTAGCTTTCCCTCCTTCTCTCTCATGTTGTCTCTTTGGTTTACATTGCTTACTCATCTCAACATCTTCTCATTTTCCTCTTGCTTTATCGTAATTTGTCATTTTACCTTTTTCTCTCCCAACTCCCTCGCCCTCTTCATTCACACCTCCTCTGTCTCATCCTCTTCTAATCTAACTTAATCTATTACACATATTTCTGTTGCACTTTCTAATATTTCACACTCTCTCATCCTGTCTCTCAACTGTCTCTCTATTACTCACTCATCTCTACAACTTCTATCTCCCTCTGCTCCACCTAATGCCAGCACAAGGATTTTTGCAATCCTAGTTCAAGGTACAAGTAAGGAATTTGGTTATTGGTTGAGGGCGGTGGAAGCCCCTTCAGGCAACAACCACAATCCTTGACAGAGTGAACTACAATAGTCACTAAATTAACCTGGGCCTAATCCTCTGGTAGCTTGGAACAAAGCAGTCAGGCGTAACTTAGAGGCAATGTGTAAAGTACTTATGGAGCACATAAGTAGTAATAAAGCAAAAACACAAAGCATGAAAAATTCCAAACCAATTTAAAAACAGGAAATTTCAATGAATAAAATGGTACCGGAACAACAAAAATCCAATCAGTAGAAACGGAGATATGCAATTTCAAAGTCTTAAGTAAGTATACCCCTAAAAGCGGAAAGGGCCACTCGTGGTCATCTGGTCGTGCTAGACCAGGAGAAGCTCACAAGTTCTGGCCGACCAAGATGGAACGTGGGCCTGATACAGGGACCAGGTTAGTCCCCGTGAAAAAGTTACAGTCTCAAAGTCCAGCCCGATGAGTTCTGTTCGCGGTGGAGAAGACCACGAGGAGCAGGGAAAGCATTGTTGATGGTCGTCGATGTATCGCTGTAACGCGAAGTGCAGGCCTGGCATCGCAGATGTTCATCATTGTTGCGCGAAGACCTGGTTGGGCGTCACAGATGGTTGTTGCTGGAGCTTTGTGCCAGCAGCCACCTGATGCTGTCATTGCTGTAGCACAAAGTGTAGATCTCGCATTGCTGGCCATCGCTGGTGATCACTGTGGCACGAAGCGACGGATTCACCGGAGCTTCGCGTTGGCGGTCATCACGTACAGCAGAGTCTTGGTTGCAATGAGCCCAAACATCAGGATTTCACCTTCTTTCACAGGAAGAGCTCAACTGATGCCAGCCAAGGGTCCAGGACTGGGGAGGCACTTCTTGGGAATCAGAAACTTACGCCCGCAGAAGCCAGCAGGGATCAGGCAGGTCCAGTTGGAGGTCCAGTGCAGCAGGTCAGCTGGGCAATTGCAGGGGAGCCTCGTGAGATTGTTGTGTCTCTGTAGCTTAGATTGGAGGCCAGCCAACTGATCCTTGGAGTCACTCAGGTAGCCTGGGATGAAGGGAGCCGGTCTAGTCTTTCTTTTCAGAGAACAAAGCTGGTCTCAAGCAGCAGGGAAGCCCTCTGTGGATGGAGACATTCCTCAAGCAGCATCGCAGGCCTCTGGTGGCAACAGGGCAGTCCTCTAGGGAACAACGTAGGCCTCAAGCAGCAGGGCTGTCCTATGGGGAACAAAGTAGTCCTTCTTCTGTAATGTCCACATGTCTAGGAGTGTACCGAAAAGTGGCTCTGGAGGTCCAATATTTATACCTTGTGCCAGCCTTTGAAGTGGGGGGATTCCCTATACTATCCCCACATCTGGATCTGGAAAGTTCTTCTCTTCCCTCGCAAAGGTTCCAAGAAGTCTGGGATGACAAAAGAGAGTTATGTAAGGTTCCTTTGTGTGTGCTGAAGGCAGGCCCTTTCAAAAGTAAGTGAGGCAGGAAACAGCTCCTTCCCAAACCATTCAGGCAGGAGGGCCCATCCTGCCTACATCCAGTCCCTTTTGTCTCACTGTCTGGCAGGAATACACAAACCCCAATAGCAGAGCCATTCACAGTCATGTGATACTTCATCAAATCACACGTGACACTCATAGTGACCGAGAAAAATGAATTTTAATTTTGTTTTTTTAGGGATTGTGAAATTCAATTTCATCAAAAAAATTATGCTAATACATAAAGTAGTCCATTAATCAATTTTTCATAGACCACACAAATTCCATCACATATATAACACATATAACATGAAATTGTCACATATATTAGACGACATTTGACATAACTTTTGACAGAAGAAATCATACAATGATAACTGAGCAAGCTCAGGTTCCAAACTTCACAAAAACATAAAAAGTGGCACAAATGAGAGACAAGAAAGAAAAGAAAGGAGCCCAAAAGGGGTTGTGAGATTTTTTTTTTTTTAAATTATACAATATTTCTTTTTGAAATAACAACACAACCCTAATGAGGGCACTTTCAGAGAATGTACCTTCGTTGTTATCTTCGGTCACTGCCCGCGTCTCCTTCCAAGCTGATACTGCCGCTTCCTGGTTCCGTCTCGCGGCATGTTTTTAAACCCTCTATTGTTGATAATAAACTTTCTAAAAGTGGCATTTTCAGAATTGTAATTTAATATCAAACTTTACCATTAAAGAGGATTTTAAATTACAATTCATTTGAGTCTAACCAGCATATCTCTACCTGCTCCTAATCAAAGGTTATCACTTAGTGAATGTAATAAGGTAACCAACCCCATGTTAGCCAATATGAGAGATAGGCTTTACAGTAATGAAATACAACTGTAGGAGTTTTTCACTACCAGAAGATGTAAACTTAAACCCACATGTCCTACTTTTTAAATACAAGTCACCCTGCTCTATAAGCCTTTAGGGCCTACCTTAGGGGTGACTCTTTGCCAGGTCGAAATGACAGTTAAAAACGGCACTTCAGGCTGCAGTGGCAGGCCTGAGACATGTTTTAAAAGGCAACTTTAGTGGGTGGCACTATGAGTGCTGCAGGCCCACTAGTAGCATTTCATTTGCAGGCCCTGGGTTCCTGTAGTGCCATTTACTAGGGGCTTACAAGTGCATTAAATGTGCCAATTTGGTGTAAGCCAATTTTACCATGTTTTAGGGAGAAAGCACATGCACTTTAATACTGGTTAGCAGTGGCAAAGTGCATAGAGTACTAAAAGTCAAAAAACAAATTCAACAAACAAGAGGAGTGAAGGCAAAATGTTTTGGTGAATAGCACGCCAAGGATCTAACAGTACACTTTTCTGTATCACCCACTTTTGCAATGGTGCAACATTTGCTGGTAATGCAACACCTCCTGTTGGTGGTATCCTATGCTTCCACCTAGTATTCTGTTCAACAGAAATTACCAGTGATCCGATCCCTCTTGCCAATACTGCCCTCTCTTCTCACAGATACCCTCTTGAATTATGTTTTTATCATTCATATTCCTTCCCCTTCTGAAACGTATAATCCTCAAACTTTTCCTTCTCACCCCCTGCCCCTCCCTTTCTCTGCCCCATATACTGTGCCCTCTCACACCCATTTCGGTCCATTATCCGATACCCGGCTCTTTCGATCCTTCTCACATCCCTCAAGCTCACCACACACCACTCTTCTTGACAGTCGTCTCACTATTGTATCTCATACATTCCTCTAACAAATCTTCCATTCACGTATCTTCTATTGTCATCTTCTTCTCACACTCATATCCCAAAGAGCCTGTTTTCTGTCCCACACACTTATCTTGGACCCTATTTTACTCACACTCACATCCTTCCCTTTCAATGAAATAGAGCTCAACTTACTGGCCTTTCTCACACACTTAATTAACCTCCCTTACACTGTGCCTTCTTTTGGTTATAGGCCTCTCTTTCTCACCTCTTGTTTCTCACGAGCACTTTCACTTGCTCCTTTCCACAGATGTGGACACTCGAGGTTGGCTGTGTTCTGCAATGGTCTGCAACAATGCATATTTCGAATTATCATTATTTTAAATGATGCTGCTGAAAACAAAGCTGTGTCCCACGATTAGACAATATTGACTTACAGTCCCTGCCGATGAGGTCTTTCTTAGGCTGGATTGTAACCTTAAAACAATGGAGTGATGTTTATAAGATGAAACATGGACACAGCTGTGAAAATTGAGGGAAATGAAGGCTTCGACGGCATTTAAAAATTACTTTTTGTGTTTGCCGATCCTTTGGTTTTTCACGTATTCAGAAGTAGCCGTAACCACACAAGCAGAGCCGATGCCGCGCGACAGGAAGGGGGTGTTGTGAAATGCGAGGGGGTAAATAACAGGTCCCAGAGCTCTGACGTGCTCTGCTCGTTAGCACAACATCCATCCCGTGACATCTACTGCTGCTGGCTGCTGTGTGTTACTGCCTGCCCTACACCAGCAAATAACGGATTATTAACTCAGAAACAAGAAAAACAATCACAAAAATGAAACCCCAAAAGGATTTTCCTATTTCAGTGTTTCTAATTGTACTGCTAATTGGAGTGTGGCAGCTGTAAAGGCCGAACCAGTTGAATAATCCTCAGATATGTTTGAATAGAGGGAACAATGAAATAGAAAACAAACTTTCAATTAGAGCGGGCAGCGGCTCATGAAGCTCCACTCTTTTCGGGCCGTTGGTCTTACAGGCCCTCAAACGTCCCATAACGGCACATATGTGCGCAGCTAAATAAATACGCGCGGCTCCAGTTCCAGTACAAAGGGAAGGAAGACGCGATCGGAGTTTAGAGCGCCGGGGCGGGGCGGCTGTGGCGCCAGAATAATTGTTTCATCAATACATGCTCTGCATGGTGTTGTCTTAAGGACGTGTCTGATTCCCTTCATGGTCCCAACCCTTCAACTGTCTCCAGTTCAGGCCAAGGTCAATATCTGTGAGATTCTGGAGACTTAGGGGCGGAGGGGGAGGGGCGGTTCATGTTGCCTTACGCCATTGGATAGAGTAGACCAGTGGGTTTGTCGTATTTGGGGACTGCCTTTGATGGTTAGTACGTTGTTTACGTAGTAGCCAGGCACATGTAACTTGTGTTTGTTTAGGCTCATCTTGGACATTCTGTTGGTGCAGTCTGAGGCTGTTGTGCGACAGTCTCAGACAGTCTTCCGGTTCACTCTCTGGAAGGTGCCTTGTTCAATGTTTGTTGAACAGTTTTGCACAGCTGGATGTTTAGTTTGTTGGCGGGTCCATTGGTTCAGTGCGTATTTCTTGTGGAGCTGTGCAGGCTTAAACATACTGTTGTATAGTGTGTGCCTGCCTGGGCACAGTGTTACATAAAGAGCTGATTCAGACTCAGTTTGTATTGGAGCAGAATATAAAATTTCCTAGCCCGCATTACCGAAAGTTTTCAATTTTATTAAGGACCCGGAGGCAAAGATTATGCTTTACTTCCTTCGCTTTATTTAAACATCAGCCGTCACTTTAATAAACATTGTATTTCAAAACTATGTTTCCCATAAACCCTAGGGGAAACAAACAACCAAAGTTCATCCAATCATCTTGCTGCACATTCTTCACAGTCCTTGGTCTCCTTCAATCTCCCTCTTTCTTCAGTGACTCCAGCACGTCAGCCGTAGAATCTAGTCCTGTTTCGATAAGTCATTTCCTATGAAAATAGCAACACCAATTACCATAATGAAAAGATAACCAGCTATTAGTGTTACACACATTCTTCCCAAATACATTCCAACAGTAAATTGTATATTATAACAGTGAGAAATGTAACTTTACGAAAAACAAGAGTTTCCCACAATACGACAAATGTTCTACTGAGATCTTTTGGGAGGGTGTCACAGTGAATGATCCCCAGGTGGGATAATCCTCACCTCCGAGCCCTTAGTAGATTTGAAAAATTTCTGTTACGCTAGCTAGGAAATGTTAAATTCTGTCAGGACTGGAGGAGAGGATTATAGTAATTTAAATCTTACTGATCACCAAGGAGGCCATATTGGTCACTGGTTTAAAATAGAGATGTTTGGTCAGTCCACTGTGGCCAGGATATCTTCCAATCCAGGCCCCAGAAATGCCACCTTAAACGCCGTGGCGCGTCTTTCAGAGTGAGCTCCAAAAACACTAGTAATAATGCCAGGTTCCTGCATGACCCAGCGCACCCATCTAGCAATGGTCAGGGAGGAAACCTTGAAAGTTTTCTTCAGCGATATAAGAAGCTGACGCTCACCCTGAGGGCATAACTCCACCATCATTTCCTCATACGCTTTGATACAGCACACTACACACAATTTTTAATTATCCTCAAAGGAAGGATGAGACATGACCCTGGAGTATGTCTTGGTTCTCCTATGAATGTGGAATGTGACTTCATCCGCAGTGAATGTCCTACCTGTAATATCCAAAGCCCTGACGTATGAGACTCCCTTACAAGAAATTAAACATAACAGCATTGCTAGCTTACCTGGTAACTCCTTCCTCGAAAGATGTTTATTATCCTGCCAACTGTATTAACGTTCCACAGAACTGAGTACGTGGGTTCCGGAGATTTGGCCAAATGCACCTCCTTAGCAATTTTCGTACCTTGGGTGTTCACCCACCGAGACCCCTTGTATTAGGTTGTGCCCTGTGGAAATAGCTGAACTAAAGGCATTTACTGACCTGCAAGCCATAGCATGATTAACCAGCTTAGAAAGGAAGTTCCTAATATGGCACCAGCAGCATGACCAAGTAGATCAATATTGCTTTTAGGTGCAGTCTGCCCAAGCTTTGGAGAAGAAAGACTTAGCCTGTCCCAAAAGGCTTGGGACCGTTACCGGTAATCTGCCCCACCATCAGAGTCAGGGATCCTTCCAGAATCAGCCTGTGGGGATTTCCCAAAGGATCTTGCCGGTAATCACGAAACAGGGATAAACGGATTGGAGAATCCCAATAAAGTTCCATCAGAACTAGATACCATACTTGAGATCTCCAAAAGGGCGTCGCTAGTACCATGTTCGCTTGCTTTAGTCTCAATTGTGCAGATATCCATATTATCACCGAGAAGGGGGAAGGCAAAACCCGCTCCTTGCTCCAATCCTGACGGAACACATCTGTGGCCTCTGCCAGAGGGTCCGGGCTCCAACTGAAGTACCAGCCAATCTGATGGTCCAGGTGAGAGGCAAACAAGTCCACAGAGAATGGGCCCAATATCTTCTTCACTAGGGCTTGAAACACCCGCGGTTGCAGTTTCCACATTCTGGTATCCGAAAGATGTCTGAAGTGCCAGTCCACAATTTTGTTTCGGGCTCCTGGCAGGTATTTCGCCATCAATGAGATTCCGTTGTTGAGACAGAATTCCCAAAGGTTCCTGGCCAGATCTGAGACCATTTTGGATCTGCTTCAATCTAGATGATTGACATAGCGGACCGCTAACATTTTGTCCATATTTCCAAGAAAAGAGCATTGAATTTTCCATTTGGTCTAACAGCGGATAGCGAAGGACCCCGCCAGTAGCTCCAAAGAGTTGATGTGTAGCTTTTGTTCTTGAGAGGACCACACTCCGCCGGTGGATACCTCGCCAGAGCGAGCTCCCCAGCCCATGCGGCTGGCGTCGGATTCAATGACTATATCTGGATTGGATCTGAATATGGCTCTCTCATTTCAGAATTCCATATTCCATATGGACCAACCAGCAGCTCATTTCCTCTTGGCTTCCATCGAGAGTGGAATCACTTCTGAGTAGGTTAAACCCTTCTGAAGATGGGATGCTTTGAGTTGCTGAAGCACTTGATAGTGTAGCAGACCAGAGAAGATGGCTTGTATGGACGATGAGAGGAGCCTCACAATCTTCGCCACCTGTCATAGTGAGGTCCCCTCCTTCTTGATGGTATTCTGTAATGTCTGCTTGATCTAGAAGGAAGACTTAGGATAGCTTACCACAGAGTCTATCACAAAGCCCAGGATGTTCAACTGTTGGGACGGCACCAGCTATCACTTCTCCTCGTTGATTACAAACCCTAATGACTCTTGGTTTAAAATCGCCAGTTGAAGGTGGTCTGACAGTTTCAACTGGCACTAGCCCAATGGGCAAAATGTCATCCAGATAGATGATGAGACGAATTCCTCTGGCTCTTAGGTACTGTATCACAGGTTTGAGGACCGTGGTAAATCACCAAGGTGCTGAGGAGAGGTCGAATGGTAGCATCATGAACTCAAAGACCTGTCCCTTCCAACTGAATTGAAGGAATACTCAAAGTAGGGGATATATGGGGGTGACCAGGTAGGCGTTCTTGAGGTCCAGCTAGACCAACCAGTCCCTGTGGCGAAGCAAGTCGCAAAGGAGTTGGATATCCTCCATTTTGAACTGGTGGTGTGGAAATGTGTAATATTTTACGTTAGCATAAGCTACAGTCATTTTGGCTGTGGCATCCATTTTGTTAGCTATGTAATTCTTCCGTCTTCACTGTTGCATGCCCTTCTATTCTGCTTGTGTCATCAACTCTAGTTAACTCCTGTTTTTCTTGCCGCCACTGCTGAGTGCCACTGTTTGGTGGGGACTCCAAGCCCCAGAACTCTTCGCGCTCCCAGGAGGGAGGAGCCTGCACCTGGCAAGCGCTTTAAAAAGCGCCAACGACACCGCAGCGCGGGACGCTGTTTTTCTTGCCGCCCCTGCTGAGTGCCACTGTTTGGTGGGGACTCCAAGCCCCAGAACTCTTCGCGCTCCCAGGAGGGAGGAGCCTGCACCTGGCAAGCGCTTTAAAAAGCGCCAACGACACCGCAGCGCGGGACGCTGTTTTTCTTGCCGCCACTGCTGAGTGCCACTGTTTGGTGGGGACTCCAAGCCCCAGAACTCTTCGCGCTCCCAGGAGGGAGGAGCCTGCACCTGGTAAGTGCTTTAAAAAGCGCCAACGACACCGCAGCGCGGGCCGCGCGCGGGCCGTGCCCGGGCCAAGGGCGGGCCCGTCCCGCGACAGGAAGAGGCAGGGCAGGGCCACCCCCCTTAGCTTTGGCACTCGACGCGATATGAGGAGCTGAAGCGAACCGTGTTTATCCTGCCCAGTAGTAAGTTTCGTCCTGTTGTTCTATCCCACCTGAACTTCTTGAGATATATCTGGGACATTTGTTCACTGAATTTGATATACTGACATTGAGGGATCAATTGGGGATTTGTGGTGGTCTCTTGCATCCTAACAGCTGTTATTTTGCCCAAGTTGGTTCTGCTACTATCTCTAGGCATGGGTAAAAGGAAACATCCGAGCGGGGCTGCCAAATCACAGAGTACCGCACACCCTCCCTCTTCCATTCTGAATTATATCACAGGTGCAATGGGGTTTTGGAGAAACAAATTATGAGTGTGGAGGAGTCCTTTACAACTTGCACTAATAACATTTCAGGTTTAACCTCTACTGGCACAGCTACAACTATCACTCATAATCCTGTTATTAGTTCCAGTCCTCACAGTGCTGTTAGTCTGCAGGCAGCTGGGCAGAGGGAAGACAAGAAGTGCCCAGAAAAATCCCTTAGTATCGCTCTTCCAGATATCCAACTGGCCAGCCAACCCCCTAGCAAACGATTTAAAACCCCGTCTACTGCAGTGTCCCAGGTCCCGTCAGTCCCTCTATCTGCATTTAGTGAAGAAGGAGGAGTAGGTGGGAGTGGTCAACGTTCTAAGAGCACCCATAAGCAATCATTGACCAAAAAAACAATGAAATCAGGGGTAGAACGGCAGCATGCAGATTATGTAGCCCTGTTTGCTTTAGTTCAATCCTTATCTGAGTCAGTAAGGGCCGCATTTAGTTCACTGACTGAACAATTAAAAGGGATAGAGAAGAACATCCTTTCCCAAATAGACTTGCGGGTAAATAACCAGTCAATGTCAGCAAATCATCAGCACCCCCAGCAAAGTACAGATAATAGTGTCTGTGAGCAACCCTCTTCATGTATTAATTCTATTCCTAATGCTCAAGGCATAAATCAACCTTATCATATAGTGGGTGACAGGCTAGGGGACATGATAAATGCTGATTCAAGCACCAACCGGCCACAGGGTGGCCCCCATCTCCCCCCCCAACCTTCATTTTCTCGACTTGGGCCCAATAGTGGCCCCACCATTCCATATAACGCCCTACACATTCCAACTCGCACAGACCAAATAACCACTGACTCTAGGCGTATTTTCCCGGTTACAAAAATGGATTGTTTAGAGCTCCCACCTGCAGCCACACCCTATGTAGTAATTTTAGCTAACATTCCGGGTGTCTCTAACTCTGTACATGAATCATGGGAATCTCTTAGGAATAAATCCCTAAATTGGTTGAACGCAAGGGTAGGGCTTGGGGGGGCACTCTTTGCTGATTTAAAAATGATTAGATGGGTTAGATGGGGGGGAACAGGAAGCAAAACGTTAGAGGGTGACTGTGTCGTGCTCTCATTCACTTCTCCCAATCTGGTGAAACTTATTTTTGAGAGAGCCAGTCTCTCGTCTCTCACCCTAAAGCAGATTATGGTTTTACCACTTGGCTTTTTCTATCAACCCCCACCCTTATTCAACAGCTGCCCCACGCGGTAGGCCCACATCACCAGGGGTTTCGGCTAGAGTACCAACATCCAATTGAAACCCATAACAGGTTTGATTGTCTTTCCACATTAAACGGTGTGGATTGACTAAAGAAAACCGTGGAAGTAAACAGGAAGAACCAGAGTGGTTCTGTGTCCGTCATAGCGCATGAGAGGGGGCCACAAACGGAGATAGACGAGACGTCTGTGCCTTCAGAAATTTCCAGGCGTGGTCCCGTGGATTACCCACCGCCTCCGCTGTTAGCAGCCACTGGGGTTAGGTCTCCTGCCACAGCCCTTAATGTCCTCTATTGGAATGTTGCTGGTTTACGTCATAAATACATTATGAATGATTGGGTTGACTTTACGTCCAAATTTAACATCCTTTGTCTACAGGAGACTTGGGCATTTGAGCCAATTCACTTAAATGGTTTTAAAACATTTCACAGCCCAGCGATAGAGTCCAAGCATGGGCGACCGAAAGGGGGCCTGTGTATTTATGTCTCAAACATGTTGGCTCCTCTAAGTATCACAGCGATTGTAACAAGAGCTTTTTACCAAATTGTGTTTCTTCTAATCTCTGCACATGCTACTCTAGCCATTGTCAATCTTTACAACAACGCGTGTTCATCGGATATTATTACAGCTCTCCGCCAACTAGATCATGACCTAGAGAAGGCTTTTCCCCCTAATTGTAGTGATCCAATTATTTTATGGGGCGGAGATTTCAACATACGCACATGCCCTTTGTCATCTAATAAGGCGTGTGGTATGACTTCCCCTGATCACTGTGAGACTACTCACTTTCTTCATTCGGAGTATGGTGATACTCTAAACGATTTAATTTTTAAACACAATTTGGGGTTCTGTAATGAATTAATTTGTATACCGGTTATAGTGAGGTGTACTTACAATGGAAGGGGGGACAACAGTGTGATAGACTTTCTACTGTTCCCCCAGCGTTACTCAACACTGGTTTTAGAGTTTATTGTTCATGACATAGCGCTCAGTGACCATTTCCCCCAAAGTGTCTCCTTGAATTTTGACCTTGCTGGACAGTCATGTGGCGCATCAAAAGTTATTGCACTTGAGGAAATTGTGATCTCCCGCCGTAATGGGTATGCGTTAAGATGGTCCCTGGTGGATCCATTTAACTTCCTAGCAAAACTGATTCGAAAAGAGAGGGAGGCTTTTGAAGTTTGCCTAGATGAAACTACAGAGGCGCACAAATTTATTCTAGCATTCAACCGAATAAAAAAGGAAGTAGGCGAGGGGCTTCTTGCAAAACAGAATACACCAAAGGCGGGTGTGTGTGGCTGGTTCGACTCAGCGTGTACAAAAGCGCACAGAAATTTGAAATTAGCCCTAGCTGAACAACCTAGAACTGTAAGGAAAGTGCGGGAGTGTAGATTGGCGTATAAATCAGCCATTAAACAACGGAAAAGAAATTTGAAGGAGGATACGTGTAAGACGTTACTTGAGGCCAGTCTATCCAATGACAATACCATGTTTTGGCGTGTCATCAATTCTCCTTCCCATAACCTCCCAGACTCTCCCCGTGCAGAGATAGCTATCACTGAGGCTGCTTGGATAGCTCACTTTACTAATCTGTATTCCCCTAAGGAAGACACTGTAATTTCCTCCCTTAGTGCTTCGGGCCATAATGGGCCCGCTCCTCTTGCCAACGCGTCCAATTCCATTGGTCCTTTAAAGGCTTCAAGATATCCAGAGTTTTTCTTGGACGAAGTTGTCCTGGCACTGAAAGAAAGTAAGGGGGGTAAAGCCCCAGGGCCCGACGGGATCCCTATTGATCTGTTTAAATTTAATATTGAGCTCTGGGGCCCCACCCTTACTCTGCTTTTTAAAGCCTGCCAAGACCAGGGATTCTTATCCACCTGGCCTGAGTCGCTATTGTCCCCATATTCAAGAAGGAGACCGCAACAACCCAGCGCAATACAGGCCCATCTCTCTTCTGGACTGCCTGGTTAAGGTGGCTGGTCGCATGCTTTTAGGACGACTTCAGGATTGGGCTGAAATAAATAATATCCGTTCGGACCTACAGTACAGGTTTAGGGCTGGGCTGGGAACTGTAGAGCAGGCCATTAATTTAGATTTATTAATTGGCAAATACGTGCACATGAAAGGTGGCAATTTGTTTTTAGTTTTTGTAGATTTATCTTCTGCTTTTGATTTGGTAGTTCACGATAAGTTATGGGCAATCATGCCCAATATGGGCATGGATTGCACCATTGTGAACTTCCTTAGGGATTTGTACGCCCAAGGCAGAGCTAGAGTACGTTATGGCCTCAACGGTATTTGTACTGAGCCATTTAAAATAGGAAGAGGGGTACGCCAGGGATGTGTAAGGCCCCCTTCTTATTTAGCCTCTATATTAACAGCGTAGGCGACATACTGGCAAGCAAATGTGCTGACCTACCCCAGGTGGGACACCGGCCTATACCAGCATTATTTTATGCCGATGATGCGGTGTTAATGGCCCGCACTCCCATTGCCCTGCAGCGTCTGGTGGACGAGTTCGCCCAGTTCATGCGAAACCTTGGGCTAAAAATCAATATAGGCAAAACATTTGCCATGAAGATTGGGAAGAAGGCCACTCGCTGCCGTGACATCGTTATTGAGGGTTCCACAATTCAGTTTACTGAGTCATTCTCGTATCTGGGCATTGTCTTCAATCAATCAGGGTATTGGCAAGGGGCGATCAAATCAAGGCGACTCCATTTCATGAAAACAACAATGGCCCTGTTAAGTTTTGCCAGACAGCTTGGCTTTAAACATCCAAAGGAGATGATGACAATTTATAATGCAAAGTGTAGATCCACTGCCATGTACGGGGCTGAGCTCTGGGGGCATGGAAAGATTGATATATTACAGCTTGAAGAAAATGTTTTTCTCAGGTCTCTCCTTGCTCTCCCGAAAAGTAGCCCAACCTATGTGTGTCATTCTGAACTAGGTGCCCCCTACATAGCAGACTTGATTAGGATCCAGCCAGTGCTATTATGGCACAAAATATGGTCATCTGAACACACAACTCTAAATCGAGCCATAATTGCTGATTGCCAAAAATCCTCAAATGCCCTTAACATCCCGTGGCTCAAATATGAGTACAACTTTCTGACAGACCTCGGCCATCCTGAATATTTTAATCTCTCCGAGAGCCTGGTCAATGTGCAAAGGAAAGCTTTGAAACTGAAATGCATCTCATTATTGGAGGAAATCAGATTAGCGTCTGAAATCTGTAAACCAACTGTGCTGAGGAATCAAATGATCCTGACTAGTTTTTATATGCAACCATATCTAGTCAAAGTGTATAATCTGCGTCACAGGTTTGTGCTTACCCGCTTTCGGCTGGATATTTTCTACCGCTTAATTAGCTTTCCTATTACTAACAACTGGTCACCTGACCTGGGGAATTGCACATGTGAAGACATCTCACCTCAGAACACCATGCATACCGTGCTTTTCTGTAAACATTTCTCAGGGTTGAGACAGAAATTTATTAAACCCTTGTTATTACAGTTGGGTTTTACACAATGCCGTCCGACGTTTATTTATCTGCAAATGCTACTGAATATTTTTATTTGTACAGTAATGTCACGTTTTTGCTGGCCGTGATTAACTACAGGAAGCAGTTGTAAATAGTAAACATATGATTGTGCTGTGATGACAGTCTTTTAATACTTTTTAACACTTTTGTTTTTATACAGAAGATTTTTGTACCTTGTTTTAAATTTGTATTTTGGTTATTTTTAAGTATTGTCATGGATGTACTTTGTAGCTTTTATGATTCACTTTGTGATTTCGAATAAAGCTTATTTTGATTGATTGATTGATAGTTAACTCCTTCTGTACTGAGCTAAAAGCAATGTGCTGAGCAAAGGCCTGTAGCTGCTAGAATGCACCTGGCTAAAGATATAACTGTAAACTGTTTTCTACTGTTGTAAGCAGTTCTGATCTCCCTCCCACTTTGCTGACTAAGTGATCTCCCATCTGCCCATGTTTGAAGGTAGTTATTCCTGTGTATGCTTGTACCTCCTATTTGTAACTACATGCTTACTCTGCAACAAACTCTGTATATAAGGCCTGTGCTCTGTGACTTCAGGGTGCCACCTTCTGCAACACTTGAGAGTGTTGTTGAACGTGGTTCCACTCATGAGAAATTAATAAAATTGTTATTTTGAATTCCAGCTTCAGTGTTGATCTCTATTTTGTTGGTTTTAGAACCCGTGGACAAAAGGGTGACCCTGCACCAGTGTACCCCTAAAAAGGTACATTTCCACAGTGGAACACCAGCCACTCTTTGAAAGCCTTCAGATTGATGACTGGATGCTGGCCACTGCCCTGCCTCTCCACCAGGAAAAGATTGCTGAGGAAATCCGCAGGGTGAAGAAAACCGCGGGCATTGGCCCCTTTGGCCAGAACAGTGTATTCAATGTAGGCCAATGTTCTGTTCCTTGTGTTTTTCTTTTTGTACTACTTGTTTGCCATCAAAAACGAAGGTCCAAAATGTAAATGATCATTTAGCAATGGAACAAGAAATTAATGAGTTAATGTTAATAGACACCCATGATGATTATCGTACCCCTTTTAAAGCATAAGAAAATGTCTTCAGCTTATGCTAAAAGGGTCGTCTGTGGAAATGTGTAATATTTTACGTTAGCATAAGCTACAGTCATTTTGGCTGTGGCATCCATTTTGTTAGCTATGTAATTCTTCCGTCTTCACTGTTGCTTGCCCTTCTATTCTGCTTGTGTCATCAACTCTAGTTAACTCGTTCTGTACTGAGCTAAAAGCAATGTGCTGAGCAAAGGCCTGTAGCTGCTAGAATGCACCTGGCTAAAGATATAACTGTCAACTGTTTTCTACTGTTGTAAGCAGTTCTGAGCTCCCTCCCACTTTGCTGACTAAGTGATCTCCCATCTGCCCATGTTTGAAGGTAGTTATTCCTGTGTATGCTTGTACCTCCTATTTGTAACTACATGCTTACTCTGCAACAAACTCTGTATATAAGGCCTGTGCTCTGTGACTTCAGGGTGCCACCTTCTGCAACACTTGAGAGTGTTGTTAAACATGGTTCCACTCATGAGAAATTAATAAAATTGTTATTTTGAATTCCAGCTTCAGTGTTGATCTCTATTTTGTTGGTTTTTGAACCCGTGGACAAAAGGGTGACCCTGCACCAGTGTACCCCTAAAAAGGTACATTTCCACAATTGGCGCCTGTTGGAAACGGGTAGCGTGGTGCGGAGCGGGAAGGCTAAACTCGGAGCATTGTGTGAAGCATCCGCGCAGCACACACAGGCGACACACCAGGCACACCACAAGAAGGAGACCACACCAGGCTGTTATGTAAAAGCAAGTTTCTTTATCTAACTTTAAGTCAGCAATAGGTGACGCAAATAATCTTAGGCAACATTTCACTTCAGTTAGCTTCTTAAACCCAGTGCGTAGATTCCTTCAAGCACATCATAACAGTAGAACAGTAGGCCAGTAGGAGGCCGTAACAACAACCTCCTGTAAAAGCAGGGAACACAGTAGGTTCCAACCTATACTTCAACACATTTGGCGACATGCAATTAGCTAGACATTAGATGCACATTACACTGTAGATGAGGAAGAGCCTGTAACATTCTAGGTACAACCCCTTTCTATACAGTGGGTGTCGCAAATCAGGTAGGCCTACAACATAGGAACACACCAACTCTTGGCAGGTGAACACAGAGGCTCAATTCATGCAGGTACATTCCATTCATCAAGGGCCTTACTGTAGATTAATCACCCCTCATTGGTAGGAAACACTTTAAGTAATGCCTGGCAGGAAATAAAAGGCGGTAACAACAACCTTCTGGGAACAGGGAACCCTGTAGGTAAAGACTTGCAAGTGATGACATGGGCATAGGCCCCAATCAGGTACCTTCATTTCAATACAACCTTTAACGCAGGAGAGGCATTCCTATAACCAACTTATCCCCTTAGGCACATATTTAAGGCCCAGAAACATCCTTAACCATCCAGGGTCTCCCGGCAACAACTCCGGAACAGAGGTTTCCCTTCAGTACATCTAACCAGTCCTGCGGCCCACTATTAGCTCTCTAGCAGGGGCCCTTTCGTGGCAGGTAGGAGTCCACCTCTCAAAGTACTTTCAGTCCTGGCACTCTCTGTGCCTTCCGAACTCCAAAAAGGGATGTTCCCCACAAAAACGTGGCAGCGGCCCGCAATTGCGGCGCCGCTGGGTACCTCACGGGACTCTGTGTCTCCTTCGTAGGTTGGGGCCCCCACGCGGACCCCCCAAGCAAAGGCGGCCCACCGTTGCAGCTGCCCGCTATCAAGTGGGGCAGCTGGAGAGATCGCACCAGCGCAGGGGGCGGGCACCGACAATGTGCCCCGCTACCTTCCCACAACCTCCAGAAGACCGAGCCCCTCACTCACCGGGCTCACTGGAGGACTCCTCCTAGCAGGGGACAGGCACCGGTCTGTGCCTCGGCAGTCCCCTGCTCTCCCCACCGGCGCTGCACTCGAGGCGGCTTCCCCTCTTCCCCCGGGCCCCCTCCTGGGACCCAGGACTTCTCTGCGGGGCTCGCGGTGCTCCGGACGGCTTCTGGCTGCATGCGGGGCTCTCCCCAGCCCCCGGGGAGCCCCGCCTCCACGGAGCGACGTCTCCGTCGACGTTCGCGCCGGCCAGCGCGGGGTAGGCTCCCGCCTGGCTGTTTCCAGCGCCGGCGTCCTCACACGAGGCGGGGTAGGCTCCCGCCTCGTCCCACTCTTCTCCGGCCTTCACCCGGGCCCCCTCCTGGGGCTCGGGACTTCTGTAGAGAGCTCGCGAGGCTCCGGCCGGCTTCCTAAGGCCCCGCCCACAGTCAGGCAGAGGTGCCTGGCTTCCGCGTTGGCTCCGGGCCCGCGGCGGTGATCTTGGGCAATTTCAGCGTGTGGGGTGGGCTCCCGCCACGCAGCATACACATGGGGTGGGCACCCGCAACGGACGACAATACGGGGTAGGCTCCCGTGGTGCTTTTAAAACACCCAGCTCCTTCCTCTTCTCTTGGGCAGAGGAGATGCAGCACTCCCAAGGCGCTAGATCCCACCAGGGCTTCAGGCACGCAGCGCTTCTTGCAGACGGTGTCTTCAGGGGGTTACAGCGCTTTACAGGCTACAGCGCTTTTAGATCACAGCGCTTCTTCAGGCACGCAGCGCTTCTGGGCAGCATACAGCACTTTCAGGATTCAGGGCACAGCGCTAGGGTGCAGGCATCAGCCCCTCCTCATGCGGGCAGGCAACAGGCAGCGCTCCCACCTTCAGGGTCCCACAGGATAAGTAGAGCTCTGGCAGTCCAGCGCTGCAGGCACCCTCTCCCTTCTTCTGGCACCGCAGATATAGCGCTCCCCAGACGCTAGGGTGCAGGCAGTCCAAATATGGTGGTCACTAGGCACTAGAGGCCAGGGGACAAGTAGTGCAGGGCGAGATCAGAGGCTAGCAGGGCGGCTCACCAGTCCTGAAGCAGCAGCTCCTCAGAACGGTCATCCTCCAGTATGGTGGCAATCCTGCCAGCACAGCAGCCTCCACTCTGGCAGTGTCCCTTTTACTGGCCCTGGGGACAACAGAGGGGTGCAGATGGGCACAGTGGCCAGCACACATGCCCAATGTGGCGGTACCTCCTGGCAGAGTTCCCCTTCACTGTCCGGACTGCTCTTTACGGACTCTGACTCTTCACTGAGCACATGGCAGCCCAGCCCCCCTATATGTACGCCCCTCACCCCACCTACCAGACAGGGCTGGCAGCTTCCAGAAGGTTCTCTGGGAAACCGGTCTAAACTGGTTTAGGGGGAGGAGTAGAGCACCCTCGGTGCGAAGTTTCCCTCCAAAAGCAGGGGGCGCTGGGAAACAAACCACTAGACTGCCAACCCACCTCAGTGAGGCGGCACAAGGGCAGGCAGGAATGGCGTCCATTTTAAAAGTGACAGGGACACCATTTACATTTAGTACTCTTTTACATTTTGAACCCATGGTATAATACATAGGCTAGGGGGGAAAAAGCAAAAAATTTCTGGAAAAAGGGCCAAGTCCAACAGCGCCCGACTCGTGGGGCCCCATTGGAGACGCGGCCGTCCGAAGGAGTGGTCTTGATGGAAAATTGAAATCTTACTGAGGAAGCGCACTGCACGAGGAGACCTTTGTCTTTGCAGGCCGACGTGAATTTTCCGGTTTTCCCAATTTGACCCTCCAGGTGATGGCCGGTCTCAACTGGGGTTTTTTTTGGCGTATTTTTTGACGTGACCATTAGGTCGACCAGAGTTCAGCAGGTGGGAGTTGAAGACTTCTGTTTGGTAAGGTCACTGAAGTGGCACTTTTGATTTGCTTGGCCAAGATTTTGGTTTGGTATTTTATTCATTTTTTGCAAAAAGTGAAGGCAGGTAATGTGGGGATTTTTCTCCTTATGATATTTGTTTGAATGGGTATACTTGGAAGAACATGCCTGCATTTAGTAAAATTCGTAAGTGGTGATACGGAGCGCTCTTGAGTGTTCCGCCAGGCCAATTGGTAATTCGGTCTCTTCTTGCAAAGGCTTGGGGTTTTACCCTATCTTGTTTTGGGTGGGTCTGCGGACCCCTGTAATAGGCAGGCCTTCTGGAATAAGTATGATTTGGTAAAGACACAGAGTGTTTGCGAACACTCTGCCAGACCAACTGGTAATTCGGCGTATTTTGGAAAAGGTCTGGGGCTAGAGCCTGTCTTCTTGAACATGGAACAGTCTTTGGGCTGTTTACTTGTCTTGGTGCAGTCTCTGGACTGCTTTTGAGAGCTCTTTTGTTTGTAAATATGATTTACAATTGGTTTGGTTTGAGTGCAGTCTGTGGGCTGCCTTTTGTTTTTGTCCTGGTGTTGATTTGTGGTTTGATTGTGTGTTTGAGTGTCTATGAGGTTTGTGGACTGACACCGGTGGTGATGCTTGTGAAGTACTTGTTTGAGTGAGTAGCGACTGTGCTCTTTGTGTAAGGATGGCTCGCCTCAGCAAGCTGTGTTGTGTGTTATGAGTGTGTGGCCCCTTCTTGGAAATGTCTGGAATGAGCTCAATTTGGTTTGTTGTCGTCATTGTGTTCTGCAGATGCCATTGTCGTAGGGATTCTGCACATATACAGAGCTATGCACAGGATAATAGGACCTCGGAGTATAGTGGTGAGCCAACCATAAACCGTAGTACCTACAACCCTAATCCGGCTAGCATTAGCGTCTCATTAGCAGCGTAGCTACCAATGATTAGACAACCCAGAACACGGTATCTCTCTCTCAGGACTCGCAGGAGCAAGGACACCCTTTCGTTACTCACTCATACCTGTCCACAACTCGCGTAATAAGAGACACTGTATAGTTTAAAATGTTTATTTCAACTATCGTGCTCTAATATACAGTACACGTGTAAGTACTATCAGCATAATGCATAAGAATAATATAATAAGCATAGTTACAATTCCATAGAATACAAACGGGGATAGCATTATATAAAGACAGTGGATATAGGGCTAAATGACCTGTCCACCCCCCCATGCGAATAACTAGTTTATTATAAAAACAGAAGACCTCTGGGCATTGACAGGCAGACCCCCATACCTCAATATCTAGATGCTAGGTTTACATCATCAGACAGGCACAGCTCTTCTCTCTGGAAAGGTTTTTCTCCAAGTGCCCCTGACACCGAAATCACAATATTAAATGCACACAAATTTCCTCAGTGCAGCTGCAATCAGTGTTATGTCTAAGCTCGAGGGGCTGACCAGATCAGCAAGAACATGTGACTTCGCCTTCCGACCTTGTACATGATGTGCAGACACGACCCAGAGTTATCAGGAAGAAGGATAAAAAGGCACGCAGTTCGAAAATAGCAAAGTCTGGAAAACAAGGGCACAAAGTAACGTGCGCAAAGAGGCATCATGGCAGCCAGGCCCAAGCTAACTTAGCAAAGCAGTCTATGAGCCCACAAACCACACGACACCCTCCCCTGGTCAGTCCAGTGGCATAGACATAGGACGAAGACAGATTAGAACAGGTAGAGCAGAATGGCAGCGAACCGGGACAAAAATTTGAAACAACAAAATTCCAGTGTGGCGGAACGCTGAACCTGGAGGCTCTTTAGTCAAAAAGAGTGTAAGTGCAGAAAAACGCCACACTTTCCAAGAGGGCATCGTTGGAATCACCAGAAAAAAGAGATGCCATCCAGTTTAACAAATCAAAACTGCATTCATGTTCCTCATAAAAGGCAGTAGCGAACAACCTTGCGGGACAACTTGCGTGATACTCAATATAACTTCGTTGTAGGAGATTCTGAGCAGCCGCCCAGATATCCCATTGTGCCAAAATTCCAAGTGCAGCCGCACGCGCCATGAAGCCAGGTCCGGAACATTCTTGTTCATGGGCCTCTAAGGGACCCACCAACTGGACGAAATCCGGGGGAGACAGAGACGTATTGGAGAGGCAATAATCCAAGGACCATGAGAAAGGACATTGGATGCAAGACATCACAGGTTGCACGCAAGTGAAATACGCAAAGCGAAAAGAAAGTTTGTAAGATACACCAAGTGTCGCCAATGGCAGGACCCCGAAACCGGCAAGGAGACGTTCACGGAGCACCCGAAGGCGTCTGCGGTCGAGGCGAGCTCCATGAGGTGCAGCCATTGCGTAGTAAACAAATCAAAAGTAGTATTCCAGCAGCTAACGCGAGGATCAATGGAAAGCCGCCAAAGACACTGGAAAAAATAGAATGAATAAAAGCCCGTATTACACCAAATATAGTTTGAAAGGAGGTAACAAGGCCAGAGCCCACAACCTTAAAAAAATGCACAAGACCTTCACTGCGAGATGCATTAAAAACGCGGTGAATTAATTCACCGAAATGTTGTGTGAGGTTTGTGTTTAGCAGGGCCTGTATTTCACTGTGAGTACTCGCCACCTGGAGAACAAATGTCTCCCGGGCGGATGTGAGCATAACCTCCTGATTCAATAATAGCGCCTTTATTCTGCTCAACTTATTGAAATCCGCCTTCAAAGTTGGAATGGAAGGCCAAATGGAACTATCTACAATGTCGTGCGGGGGAGGAAACAGCACATTCTTGCAGCAGACAACTCTGTGGGAAACTGTTACAATATAGGGAATACCGGCAAGCATGCCACAACAGTCCTGATTATTTAGAAGGAGATAGCTGCCATTAGCAAGCACAGTGAAAGTAGGAGAGATAGAAGGAGCAGGAATTCCCTTCAGAACACAACCAAGATTCGGAGCTGAAACATTACAAGCTCCGTGCAATGTAATGTGTTTACAAACAAGGGAATGACCCACAGTAGAATCGCATGACTCCCCGTGAGAAAAACTTCCTTCCCGTCCCTAAGACACCTATACATGAAAGGCAGGGACCACAGTTCATGCAGGAAAGCACTACCCAAAGGCTGAAAACGACCGACAGGATAATGTTTCATGCAGGAACTAAATTCAAATAAAGAAAAAGGCAAAGCTATAACCCCGTGGACTAGCCACACAGCAGAATCTAATTCTGCTACTGAGAATGGTAATGGCTCTACCCGTTCAATATGTAACAGTGTGTAAGCTGCATCCTTCATGGACATAAACTGCTGTTTTTCAGTCAAATTGAAAGGTAAGAACAAGGCAGAGGTGTTCAAAAAGTGCCAAGGAACTTTCCCCATCTTAAGGGTTTGCATAGTCCATGCAAACTGCATCACTGAACGCAGTTGACTTTGACCATGATACAACACAGAAACATCATCTTGTACAATATCAACGACAGAGGAAATAATATTCTCTAACGTATAAATGCGGGAAGACAGGGTATTAATACTATTATCAACAACAGCAAGCACCTTTTCTAAATTTGCTTGATCTATTTCCCGAAGACGGGAAGCAGCTTCAATTTGCGAGAGCTTCCAGAGTTCATTATAAGTTTCATAAATGAATCTCTTTGGTCGAGGACCACGAGGCCCCAGAACAAAGTCGGACAGATCAATGTTGCCTGATAAGAGGGACAAATGTTGTTTAACAGAATCTAAGGAAGAGTGCTGCAACCACTGTTTACACAATTTACCAACAGAATATGTTGTAACAGTACGAGAGTCAGAAAACCTGGGGTCTGGCCTATCCTGTTTATAACCAGGATCCGTGTCGTGAAAACGCAGTTGGCAGGCATTGGATGCCATGGGCCAAGCCAACCAGGGTGACTGGACAACCGTAGACATGTTGAATGAATTGTTCTGGAATAAAGCCTGTAAAATGTCAATGGAGATATTCAAAAGTAAGCTCCCATTGGGAGTGGAAGACAATACAGGAATAGAGGGTGCATTTAATTGTTTGGAAGTAGCCAAACCCCAACACGTTGTTTGATAGATGGTTTGATTCAAAAATAGAATCTGGGCTGGGATGAGGCAAGCACAGTGCAAGGCTTCTGTGCCTTGTACCTGCCATGCTTTGGAGCCCCAGATAGATTTTAAGTCAATAGTATCCCGCCAATGTTCATACCCACCCACAGCTAAGGCATTTAAAAAGGAACCTGAATAAAGCAATTTGGTATGGGTCAACATTATTTTCTGCGTAGATGAAATGTTTAATTTAAAATAATAGGACCCAGGGTTCGATCTATCAAAATCTGTAAAATATGTAAACTTATTTTTAAGAGTCTGGGAGCTACCTGGTAAAGGGGTCGGACAATGTTCCCATTGTGTGTAATTAAAAGGACCCCTAAGGGTACTTGGTTTATGGAGAAAATGGTTGCCCCAATGCTGGTAACAATATAAGTCGGCATAACTTGCAGAATTTAAATACAAATCCTCAGCATTAAAAGCAGCATAATATTTCAAATCAGAAAATAACGATTCAACAGCATGTACATTCCAATCGTCAGAATGAATATTACTTTTCACAACATCACCCATTGAAACACGGAGTACATTTGGTACATTGATAATCTCAGTTGGGCCATGAATTTGGAAATTTACTGCATCCCATACGATGCCATCAGCAACTGGAAACGCTGTAATGTTCACAAATGTGTAATCACGCTTCATGATGTGAGAGGAAGAATGTGGAGCCAAAGTTCCATTGACACAGTTCACGGCAGAGCGTTCAGGCAAATAGTGACCATTAATCAGTAGAAAAAAGACTGTGACAAAGCCAATGGACATGAACAGAAAAATTAGGAATAGTACCAACCAGATGTATGTCCATGAGGGAACCAAAAATTGTCTCTGAACCAGGATACAAAAATACTGAATCTGGACGGGATAAGAACTGAAGGGGAATACGAGTCAAAAGAACAACGTGTAGGGTTCAAAGGCGTTGTTGGTAGAGGAGCCACGGACTCGGTGGCGGGATCAGCATACTCGGTCTCCTCGTTGCAGGGGAATCCGGATAGTCGAGCAAACTTTCAGGCAAATCAACCATCTCAATGGCAACATCAGTGACCGTTCGGGCTGGAAAACCACAAACATTTGTCCTTGAAATGACTGGACAAGAGACCGCTGGTGTTACACTATTCAGGATCGGCCAGATGTTGTAGCTTGACATTTTCCACTGAGATGTATCTGTTTTCCTTGCGACCAGGAAGCGGTGGTAAAATGACAGTACGAGTTCCCTTCAGACCTAGGACTGGAACCGGTGCACGATAAGAGGGGCCAAATTCTTTTTGTTCTCCACCTTTTCTCGTACCAGGTCTCCAACTTTCGGAAGCCAGCCGGCAACCGGAATCTGCAATGCAGCGTCTGTGGCTGAAGGTAAATGTTTAACTGCAAGTTTGTCTCGGGCTTCTTGTAAGTCCTGTAACATAGTAGAATGATTATCTACGTCAAAGATTGCGGATTGCGCCGCCATGTCTAGACCATCAAGGTCAGGCACAGACATTCTTATGCCAAAGAGCATTTCGTATGGGGTCCGCCCACCCAGAGGTCTTCTAGGGAGATTATTAAGTGCACGTTGTACGGTATACAAGTGGGCCAGCCAATTCCTGCCAGTACCTAAAACTCTAGCTGTCAAGGATTGCTTTAAGTCACGGTTCATTCGTTCAACGACCGAATTGCCCTCAGGCCGATACGGAGACGAAAATTTCACCTGCACCCCCAATGAACCCATTGCGTCCTTGTAAGCCTTAGAGGCGAACGCTGGACCTTGGTCAGAATGGAAGGTGCCACATGCGAAAATTCCCACAAAGACACGCAAATCCCTGATGACATTTCGAGCATCAGCACTCCGTTGTGGCCAGACCCATATGAAACGTGTGCATGAGTCTACTGCTACCAAGATGTATTTGTATGCAGTGTCAGACGAAAATGGACCGCAGTGATCCAGGTAAACACACCCAAAAGGTCTGTTTGAAATGCAGAGCGGTGTTTGCGGTGGTCGGGTAACTGTGGAAGGCTTAATTTGTTGACAAATGTCACAAGAAAGCACATAAGTACGGGTTTGTTTATATAAACCCCGCCACCAGTAACGCTGCTGCAAGATGGAACCCGTCGCAGACACACCAGCATGAGCCGAAGCCATTCCTTCGTGTGCGGCAGTTATCAAGGAAAGTCTGCGGTCCGCGTTGGGAATCAGCCGATCCCCAACACCCGGAATACTTACATAAGGAGTCTGATCGGGACTTATGAGATAAGAGTATTTGGAAGGGAAACCCTTTGGGTAATTAGCACCTTCCTTTGTTGCAACAATTGCTGCCAAAATATCTTTATCTATTTTAGTCATGGATCTTGTAACTGCTGCTACTGTACACGTTGCTACTGCAGACTTGGCAGCTTCATCTGCCAAGCCGTTACCGACAGCGTGTGCGCCCACACGCTGGTGGCCAAGTGTGTGAACCACCTGTGTGAGAGGCAATTTTTGTTGTAATTCTGCCACTCTAACCCAAAGCATTTTATGCTTAATTGTACTGCCTTTTGCGTCTCTGTAGTCATTTTGTGACCAAAAGAAGAGATTGTCATTGTAAGACTGAACACAGTAATAGGAATCGCATACAATAAGAGTGGTCACATTCGGATTAGCGAACTCACGTGCGAGCACCAATGCGCGCAGCTCGGCCAATTGTGCAGTACTGTCTCCCAGTGCTTGAGAATGCACCACAGTTGATCTAAATTGTCCGTTCACAAAAGAACCTGCAACAATAGCACACGCTGCTGAATAAGCATGCTTGGAACCCGTGGCCGGCTGGGCCAAACCATCGGTATAGATAATACACTCGTATTCCTCAAGCGGTAGCAATGACAGAGGAGGAGGATGAACGAATTCATACTGCAAAAACTCCTGAGTCTGAAGCGATGAATCAAAGATGAAAGTGACATCCGGAGACGTCAAAGATGTTGCCCATTGTATCCAACGGGGGTGTAAAGCTTTAGAGTTCGGAACACTTGCTTTCGTCACTGCCTCTAGGGCAGGATAGGGTGTTACCACCAAAATGCGCTTTCCCTGTGCCAGCGCACGTTCCTTCAGAATCGCCATTTGCACTGCAGTTAAAACTTTCTCCACAGCTGAGAAACGCATTTCTGCGGAAGTGTAAAGATGTGACTTGTATGCGATCGGTACTGTGTCACCTTCATTAAAGGTTAAGTACGTGAAACCCACTGCCCCTGGAATGATTCTAATCACCAGGTTGGTGTGGTTGTCACGAGTCAACAAGTATTTAGACTCAAGTACGTCTGTCTGCAAAGACTGCAGAATGGAGGTATGCTCCGGAAGCCAGCATGACTTAGAAAAGTTAGGTTGTATCAAGGAATACAGTGGCTTGATACGCCGGGCATATTCGGGAATATAAGTACGCCCAAAGTTCAGAAAACCCAGCAAAGACTGAAGTTTCTTCAGAGTAGTAGGAGGGCACAGAAGTGCACATTTCTCCAAGAAATGGGGAGCTAAACCCTTACCTTCATTGTTGAGCTCATAGCCCAAAAACAAAACGGTAAATTCAGCAATGTGAGATTTGGCAAAGTTAAACTTGTAGCCTAGAACCGCAAATTCTAGAATAATGCGGTCCACTCGAGAAAGATGCTGGAACAATTAGTCGTCTGTCAGATAAATATCATCGACGTACGAACATGCATCCGGGTCTATGCCGTCTAACAAAGAGACAACACGGGCAGCGAATACACCTGGACTGTTTTTGTAGCCCATAGGGAGACGCCGGAATTTGAATAATTTACCACCGGAGGTAAAAGCGCTCCATTGGCTACTCTCCGGGGCTAAGTTGTGCGTGTAGAATCCATTGGATAGGTCAAGTGTCGTTTTATATTTTTACGAACAAGACTGTCTACTAGCGCAGAACTATGTGTGTTTTGTACCGCAAAGGTCCGACAATGAGAGTTCAAATGCCGGTAATCCAAAACTAAGCGGTACGATCCATCAGGTTTGGAAACAGCGAAAAGGGGATTATTCATTGGTGACTCGCATGTTTCAATCACTCCCTGATATTCCAATTGAGTCAGAATTTCGGAAATGGGACCTTTGGCTTCCCGTTTGATGGGATATTGGGGTTGTGGCTGCGGCAGCGACCGTAAAGGTATTTCATGGGAGGGCGAATCCTCATCCCAACCCACGTGATTACGTTATAACGCCGGAGCCAAGGCTACAGCCCATTCCACTGCAAGTGCCTCTGCTTTGTCCTTGGGGACATGGCGAGAAAAGCTGGGAAGAATTACCTCCTCCCCTTTACGAGCAGCAAGTACAAATGGGGGCGGCCAATCCGCCTCCGCTAACAAAATGTCATATGAAGAGGTTAGATTTTCCCAAAAAATCCCTTTAATTACACGCTGTATGTCACCCTCAATTTGGATGACAATATTATATAGTCTGTCAGGGGGTGCCACTCGAGTGTCAGCTGTCTCGACAGTAATGAATGTGTCAGTTGCTGTCGCCTCCACATGAGGACGGAGTGCTTCTCGCACTATGGTAACTTCCGCGGCGCTGTCTAGGAGCGTCACTGCCCACGTCCAATTCAGGAGTCTCGTTCTCACCGTCTGTGGCATACTTCGCTGTTACAGCGGCAACTTTTTTCTTCTGAAACTGTGGGCGAGAACGTGGAAATTCTTCTTGTGTCCCTCTGACTTGTTGCCGAGGTTGGTCTCGTCCTGGCGGGGCCTCACGACCCCTACCTCTATCCAAGCGATCTCATCCACCAGTCTGTAACGACGTTGGTGCCTGTAAAGAACGAGGAGAGCGCGAGTCAGGAACATGGAATCTCTCGGGAGATTTTATTCTCGCTCTATCGCGCAAATCATATGTGCGTTCAGAAGATTCCGAAACCGGGGATGCACTTCGTGATCCTGGCTTCTTTTGTTGCTTACCCTGTTTTTTCAATCGCCAGTTCTTTTTAGTAAAGAACGGTTTCTCATCTTTTTCAGATTGAGTTTTCGGTGGTGGTTGCGTAGGAGCTTGTGTTTTAGCAAAAGGTTTAACTCCCAGGCTATTGCGGCCTATAGTTTTATAAGCTTGTGCAATAATTTTCGGTAATTTGCGAGGCTTGTCCAATTCTGGGACTAAAGCCAAAGCATTAGCTACTTGAAAGTTAACTGCATCACCCTTGACATTGCCAAGGATTAGTTCAGCCATTACATCGAACACTCCCACCAGTCTCATCCCTAATTCCACAGCCGCTTCAGGGCCATGTTCATCCTGTACTCGATTGATTACAGAGGGGAGAACTGTCATGGAAGGAGTGCCGAAACACTTCGCATATACTGCTGCGAATACCCTACCCCAGTTGTTACAATCTGTCAACTCGGGAATTAAATCTTTTGGTAAACTAATCGTCAAAATCCTGTGTTTTTCCACAGGAGAAGTATTCGGAAAAACCGCCTCCAGCTGGTCAAACTTTTCTGCAAGCCAATAAGGTAAATCATCCTGATTTTGTGGGCGCTTGCCCATCACCGAATTAACCATGACGGGACTTATGGTTACGCCTCCAGGCCCAGCTGGATGTGCCAGGCGGGGCTGCCTGGATGTTGCCCATAACATACTGTACTAAAGCTCTATGCACACGTATCAACGACGAATGCAAAAGACGCAGGTCTACGACCGGAAGCGTCATGTAACGTGGATGTGGACTATACCCGGCCAAAACAGGCCAAGTGGCCCCATCTATCGATAAGGGGCCTAATCTAACCGTGGTGACCGGTTGGGGGAGGGCGCCATCAAACCAAACACGGTGTTGCCATGCCATGAGCGGTACTTCAACATTCCGATAAGAATGTAATTGTTTGGAGGTGCGGTGACTGTATATTCATGGAACGTATGGTCAGTCCCATCCACCGCTTCAAAAGTGATCCACGAGTAAAATACTTCAAAATGGTAAGCAGGATCTGCTTGTACCACGAAGATCAGATCGACACCCGCGTCTGGCACTCCATACGATGTCAAATGAGCTTTGAGCGCCGCGCGGCTATGTGCCGCAATTTCAACAGCCATTAGGGCTAAGAATAATCGACAACCTAATACAAGGCAGCACAATAATGGGTCTATATTAGCACCTTTTAATAACTTCAAGCTTGAATGAACCTATAAAAACATCAATATAGGAGGTATCACCTTCACACCCGTTTCCGGAAACGTATGTGAAGGGTGTTGTGGACAAGCACAAGTACTACTCAAGCGTCTTGCAGATAAGCAGCCCACTTCGTTGGTGGCGCCATGTCGTAGGGATTCTGCACATATACAGAGCTATGCACAGGATAATAGGACCTCGGAGTATAGTGGTGAGCCAACCATAAACCGTAGTACCTACAACCCTAATCCGGCTAGCATTAGCGTCTCATTAGCAGCGTAGCTACCAATGATTAGACAACCCAGAACACGGTATCTCTCTCTCAGGACTCGCAGGAGCAAGGACACCCTTTCGTTACTCACTCATACCTGTCCACAACTTGCGTAATAAGAGACACTGTATAGTTTAAAATGTTTATTCCAACTATCGTGCTCTAATATACAGTACACGTGTAAGTACTATCAGCATAATGCATAAGAATAATATAATCAGCATAGTTACAATTCCATAGAATACAAACGGGGATAGCATTATATAAAGACAGTGGATATAGGGCTAAATGACCTGTCCACCCCCCATGCGAATAACTAGTTTATTATAAAAACAGAAGACCTCTGGGCATTGACAGGCAGACCCCCATACCTCAATATCTAGATGCTAGGTTTACATCATCAGACAGGCACAGCTCTTCTCTCTGGAAAGGTTTTTCTCCAAGTGCCCCTGACACCGAAATCACAATATTAAATGCACACAAATTTCCTCAGTGCAGCTGCAATCAGTGTTATGTCTAAGCTCGAGGGGCTGACCAGATCAGCAAGAACATGTGACTTCGCCTTCCGACCTTGTACATGATGTGCAGACACGACCCAGAGTTATCAGGAAGAAGGATAAAAAGGCACGCAGTTCGAAAATAGCAAAGTCTGGAAAACAAGGGCACAAAGTAACGTGCGCAAAGAGGCATCATGGCAGCCAGGCCCAAGCTAACTTAGCAAAGCAGTCTATGAGCCCACAAACCACACGACACCCTCCCCTGGTCAGTCCAGTGGCATAGACATAGGACGAAGACAGATTAGAACAGGTAGAGCAGAATGGCAGCGAACCGGGACAAAAATTTGAAACAACAAAATTCCAGTGTGGCGGAACGCTGAACCTGGAGGCTCTTTAGTCAAAAAGAGTGTAAGTGCAGAAAAACGCCACACTTTCCAAGAGGGCATCGTTGGAATCACCAGAAAAAGAGATGCCATCCAGTTTAACAAATCAAAACTGCATTCATGTTCCTCATAAAAGGCAGTAGCGAACAACCTTATGGGACAACTTGCGTGATACTCAATATAACTTCGTTGTAGGAGATTCTGAGCAGCCGCCCAGATATCCCATTGTGCCAAAATTCCAAGTGCAGCCGCACGCGCCATGAAGCCAGGTCCGGAACATTCTTGTTCATGGGCCTCTAAGGGACCCACCAACTGGACGAAATCCGGGGGAGACAGAGACGTATTGGAGAGGCAATAATCCAAGGACCATGAGAAAGGACATTGGATGCAAGACATCACAGGTTGCACGCAAGTGAAATACGCAAAGCGAAAAGAAAGTTTGTAAGATACACCAAGTGTCGCCAATGGCAGGACCCCGAAACCGGCAAGGAGACGTTCACGGAGCACCCGAAGGCGTCTGCGGTCGAGGCGAGCTCCATGAGGTGCAGCCATTGCGTAGTAAACAAATCAAAAGTAGTATTCCAGCAGCTAACGCGAGGATCAATGGAAAGCCGCCTAAGACACTGGAAAAAATAGAATGAATAAAAGCCCGTATTACACCAAATATAGTTTGAAAGGAGGTAACAAGGCCAGAGCCCACAACCTTAAAAAATGCACAAGACCTTCACTGCGAGATGCATTAAAAACGCGGTGAATTAATTCACCGAAATGTTGTGTGAGGTTTGTGTTTAGCAGGGCCTGTATTTCACTGTGAGTACTCGCCACCTGGAGAACAAATGTCTCCCGGGCGGATGTGAGCATAACCTCCTGATTCAATAATAGCGCCTTTATTCTGCTCAACTTATTGAAATCCGCCTTCAAAGTTGGAATGGAAGGCCAAATGGAACTATCTACAATGTCGTGCGGGGAGGAAACAGCACATTCTTGCAGCAGACAACTCTGTGGGAAACTGTTACAATATAGGGAATACCGGCAAGCATGCCACAACAGTCCTGATTATTTAGAAGGAGATAGCTGCCATTAGCAAGCACAGTGAAAGTAGGAGAGATAGAAGGAGCAGGAATTCCCTTCAGAACACAACCAAGATTCGGAGCTGAAACATTACAAGCTCCGTGCAATGTAATGTGTTTACAAACAAGGGAATGACCCACAGTAGAATCGCATGACTCCCCGTGAGAAAAACTTCCTTCCCGTCCCTAAGACACCTATACATGAAAGGCAGGGACCACAGTTCATGCAGGAAAGCACTACCCAAAGGCTGAAAACGACCGACAGGATAATGTTTCATGCAGGAACTAAATTCAAATAAAGAAAAAGGCAAAGCTATAACCCCGTGGACTAGCCACACAGCAGAATCTAATTCTGCTACTGAGAATGGTAATGGCTCTACCCGTTCAATATGTAACAGTGTGTAAGCTGCATCCTTCATGGACATAAACTGCTGTTTTTCAGTCAAATTGAAAGGTAAGAACAAGGCAGAGGTGTTCAAAAAGTGCCAAGGAACTTTCCCCATCTTAAGGGTTTGCATAGTCCATGCAAACTGCATCACTGAACGCAGTTGACTTTGACCATGATACAACACAGAAACATCATCTTGTACAATATCAACGACAGAGGAAATAATATTCTCTAACGTATAAATGCGGGAAGACAGGGTATTAATACTATTATCAACAACAGCAAGCACCTTTTCTAAATTTGCTTGATCTATTTCCCGAAGACGGGAAGCAGCTTCAATTTGCGAGAGCTTCCAGAGTTCATTATAAGTTTCATAAATGAATCTCTTTGGTCGAGGACCACGAGGCCCCAGAACAAAGTCGGACAGATCAATGTTGCCTGATAAGAGGGACAAATGTTGTTTAACAGAATCTAAGGAAGAGTGCTGCAACCACTGTTTACACAATTTACCAACAGAATATGTTGTAACAGTACGAGAGTCAGAAAACCTGGGGTCTGGCCTATCCTGTTTATAACCAGGATCCGTGTCGTGAAAACGCAGTTGGCAGGCATTGGATGCCATGGGCCAAGCCAACCAGGGTGACTGGACAACCGTAGACATGTTGAATGAATTGTTCTGGAATAAAGCCTGTAAAATGTCAATGGAGATATTCAAAAGTAAGCTCCCATTGGGAGTGGAAGACAATACAGGAATAGAGGGTGCATTTAATTGTTTGGAAGTAGCCAAACCCCAACACGTTGTTTGATAGATGGTTTGATTCAAAAATAGAATCTGGGCTGGGATGAGGCAAGCACAGTGCAAGGCTTCTGTGCCTTGTACCTGCCATGCTTTGGAGCCCCAGATAGATTTTAAGTCAATAGTATCCCGCCAATGTTCATACCCACCCACAGCTAAGGCATTTAAAAAGGAACCTGAATAAAGCAATTTGGTATGGGTCAACATTATTTTCTGCGTAGATGAAATGTTTAATTTAAAATAATAGGACCCAGGGTTCGATCTATCAAAATCTGTAAAATATGTAAACTTATTTTTAAGAGTCTGGGAGCTACCTGGTAAAGGGGTCGGACAATGTTCCCATTGTGTGTAATTAAAAGGACCCCTAAGGGTACTTGGTTTATGGAGAAAATGGTTGCCCCAATGCTGGTAACAATATAAGTCGGCATAACTTGCAGAATTTAAATACAAATCCTCAGCATTAAAAGCAGCATAATATTTCAAATCAGAAAATAACGATTCAACAGCATGTACATTCCAATCGTCAGAATGAATATTACTTTTCACAACATCACCCATTGAAACACGGAGTACATTTGGTACATTGATAATCTCAGTTGGGCCATGAATTTGGAAATTTACTGCATCCCATACGATGCCATCAGCAACTGGAAACGCTGTAATGTTCACAAATGTGTAATCACGCTTCATGATGTGAGAGGAAGAATGTGGAGCCAAAGTTCCATTGACACAGTTCACGGCAGAGCGTTCAGGCAAATAGTGACCATTAATCAGTAGAAAAAAACTGTGACAAAGCCAATGGACATGAACAGAAAAATTAGGAATAGTACCAACCAGATGTATGTCCATGAGGGAACCAAAAAATTGTCTCTGAACCAGGATACAAAAATACTGAATCTGGACGGGATAAGAACTGAAGGGGAATACGAGTCAAAAGAACAACGTGTAGGGTTCAAAGGCGTTGTTGGTAGAGGAGCCACGGACTCGGTGGCGGGATCAGCATACTCGGTCTCCTCGTTGCAGGGGGAATCCGGATAGTCGAGCAAACTTTCAGGCAAATCAACCATCTCAATGGCAACATCAGTGACCGTTCGGGCTGGAAAACCACAAACATTTGTCCTTGAAATGACTGGACAAGAGACCGCTGGTGTTACACTATTCAGGATCGGCCAGATGTTGTAGCTTGACATTTTCCACTGAGATGTATCTGTTTTCCTTGCGACCAGGAAGCGGTGGTAAAATGACAGTACGAGTTCCCTTCAGACCTAGGACTGGAACCGGTGCACGATAAGAGGGGCCAAATTCTTTTTTGTTCTCCACCTTTTCTCGTACCAGGTCTCCAACTTTCGGAAGCCAGCCGGCAACCGGAATCTGCAATGCAGCGTCTGTGGCTGAAGGTAAATGTTTAACTGCAAGTTTGTCTCGGGCTTCTTGTAAGTCCTGTAACATAGTAGAATGATTATCTACGTCAAAGATTGCGGATTGCGCCGCCATGTCTAGACCATCAAGGTCAGGCACAAACATTCTTATGCCAAAGAGCATTTCGTATGGGGTCCGCCCACCCAGAGGTCTTCTAGGGAGATTATTAAGTGCACGTTGTACGGTATACAAGTGGGCCAGCCAATTCCTGCCAGTACCTAAAACTCTAGCTGTCAAGGATTGCTTTAAGTCACGGTTCATTCGTTCAACGACCGAATTGCCCTCAGGCCGATACGGAGACGAAAATTTCACCTGCACCCCCAATGAACCCATTGCGTCCTTGTAAGCCTTAGAGGCGAACGCTGGACCTTGGTCAGAATGGAAGGTGCCACATGCGAAAATTCCCACAAAGACACGCAAATCCCTGATGACATTTCGAGCATCAGCACTCCGTTGTGGCCAGACTCATATGAAACGTGTGCATGAGTCTACTGCTACCAAGATGTATTTGTATGCAGTGTCAGACGAAAATGGACCGCAGTGATCCAGGTAAACACACCCAAAAGGTCTGTTTGAAATGCAGAGCGGTGTTTGCGGTGGTCGGGTAACTGTGGAAGGCTTAATTTGTTGACAAATGTCACAAGAAAGCACATAAGTACGGGTTTGTTTATATAAACCCCGCCACCAGTAACGCTGCTGCAAGATGGAACCCGTCGCAGACACACCAGCATGAGCCGAAGCCATTCCTTCGTGTGCGGCAGTTATCAAGGAAAGTCTGCGGTCCGCGTTGGGAATCAGCCGATCCCCAACACCCGGAATACTTACATAAGGAGTCTGATCGGGACTTATGAGATAAGAGTATTTGGAAGGGAAACCCTTTGGGTAATTAGCACCTTCCTTTGTTGCAACAATTGCTGCCAAAATATCTTTATCTATTTTAGTCATGGATCTTGTAACTGCTGCTACTGTACACGTTGCTACTGCAGACTTGGCAGCTTCATCTGCCAAGCCGTTACCGACAGCGTGTGCGCCCACACGCTGGTGGCCAAGTGTGTGAACCACCTGTGTGAGAGGCAATTTTTGTTGTAATTCTGCCACTCTAACCCAAAGCATTTTATGCTTAATTGTACTGCCTTTTGCGTCTCTGTAGTCATTTTGTGACCAAAAGAAGAGATTGTCATTGTAAGACTGAACACAGTAATAGGAATCGCATACAATAAGAGTGGTCACATTCGGATTAGCGAACTCACGTGCGAGCACCAATGCGCGCAGCTCGGCCAATTGTGCAGTACTGTCTCCCAGTGCTTGAGAATGCACCACAGTTGATCTAAATTGTCCGTTCACAAAAGAACCTGCAACAATAGCACACGCTGCTGAATAAGCATGCTTGGAACCCGTGGCCGGCTGGGCCAAACCATCGGTATAGATAATACACTCGTATTCCTCAAGCGGTAGCAATGACAGAGGAGGAGGATGAACGAATTCATACTGCAAAAACTCCTGAGTCTGAAGCGATGAATCAAAGATGAAAGTGACATCCGGAGACGTCAAAGATGTTGCCCATTGTATCCAACGGGGGTGTAAAGCTTTAGAGTTCGGAACACTTGCTTTCGTCACTGCCTCTAGGGCAGGATAGGGTGTTACCACCAAAATGCGCTTTCCCTGTGCCAGCGCACGTTCCTTCAGAATCGCCATTTGCACTGCAGTTAAAACTTTCTCCACAGCTGAGAAACGCATTTCTGCGGAAGTGTAAAGATGTGACTTGTATGCGATCGGTACTGTGTCACCTTCATTAAAGGTTAAGTACGTGAAACCCACTGCCCCTGGAATGATTCTAATCACCAGGTTGGTGTGGTTGTCACGAGTCAACAAGTATTTAGACTCAAGTACGTCTGTCTGCAAAGACTGCAGAATGGAGGTATGCTCCGGAAGCCAGCATGACTTAGAAAAGTTAGGTTGTATCAAGGAATACAGTGGCTTGATATGCCGGGCATATTCGGGAATATAAGTACGCCCAAAGTTCAGAAAACCCAGCAAAGACTGAAGTTTCTTCAGAGTAGTAGGAGGGCACAGAAGTGCACATTTCTCCAAGAAATGGGGAGCTAAACCCTTACCTTCATTGTTGAGCTCATAGCCCAAAAACAAAACGGTAAATTCAGCAATGTGAGATTTGGCAAAGTTAAACTTGTAGCCTAGAACCGCAAATTCTAGAATAATGCGGTCCACTCGAGAAAGATGCTGGAACAATTAGTCGTCTGTCAGATAAATATCATCGACGTACGAACATGCATCCGGGTCTATGCCGTCTAACAAAGAGACAACACGGGCAGCGAATACACCTGGACTGTTTTTGTAGCCCATAGGGAGACGCCGGAATTTGAATAATTTACCACCGGAGGTAAAAGCGCTCCATTGGCTACTCTCCGGGGCTAAGTTGTGCGTGTAGAATCCATTGGATAGGTCAAGTGTCGTTTTATATTTTTACGAACAAGACTGTCTACTAGCGCAGAACTATGTGTGTTTTGTACCGCAAAGGTCCGACAATGAGAGTTCAAATGCCGGTAATCCAAAACTAAGCGGTACGATCCATCAGGTTTGGAAACAGCGAAAAGGGGATTATTCATTGGTGACTCGCATGTTTCAATCACTCCCTGATATTCCAATTGAGTCAGAATTTCGGAAATGGGACCTTTGGCTTCCCGTTTGATGGGATATTGGGGTTGTGGCTGCGGCAGCGACCGTAAAGGTATTTCATGGGAGGGCGAATCCTCATCCCAACCCACGTGATTACGTTATAACGCCGGAGCCAAGGCTACAGCCCATTCCACTGCAAGTGCCTCTGCTTTGTCCTTGGGGACATGGCGAGAAAAGCTGGGAAGAATTACCTCCTCCCCTTTACGAGCAGCAAGTACAAATGGGGCGGCCAATCCGCCTCCGCTAACAAAATGTCATATGAAGAGGTTAGATTTTCCCAAAAATCCCTTTAATTACACGCTGTATGTCACCCTCAATTTGGATGACAATATTATATAGTCTGTCAGGGGGTGCCACTCGAGTGTCAGCTGTCTCGACAGTAATGAATGTGTCAGTTGCTGTCGCCTCCACATGAGGACGGAGTGCTTCTCGCACTATGGTAACTTCCGCGGCGCTGTCTAGGAGCGTCACTGCCCACGTCCAATTCAGGAGTCTCGTTCTCACCGTCTGTGGCATACTTCGCTGTTACAGCGGCAACTTTTTCTTCTGAAACTGTGGGCGAGAACGTGGAAATTCTTCTTGTGTCCCTCTGACTTGTTGCCGAGGTTGGTCTCTCCTGGCGGGGCCTCACGACCCCTACCTCTATCCAAGCGATCTCATCCACCAGTCTGTAACGACGTTGGTGCCTGTAAAGAACGAGGAGAGCGCGAGTCAGGAACATGGAATCTCTCGGGAGATTTTATTCTCGCTCTATCGCGCAAATCATATGTGCGTTCAGAAGATTCCGAAACCGGGGATGCACTTCGTGATCCTGGCTTCTTTTGTTGCTTACCCTGTTTTTTCAATCGCCAGTTCTTTTTAGTAAAGAACGGTTTCTCATCTTTTTCAGATTGAGTTTTCGGTGGTGGTTGCGTAGGAGCTTGTGTTTTAGCAAAAGGTTTAACTCCCAGGCTATTGCGGCCTATAGTTTTATAAGCTTGTGCAATAATTTTCGGTAATTTGCGAGGCTTGTCCAATTCTGGGACTAAAGCCAAAGCATTAGCTACTTGAAAGTTAACTGCATCACCCTTGACATTGCCAAGGATTAGTTCAGCCATTACATCGAACACTCCCACCAGTCTCATCCCTAATTCCACAGCCGCTTCAGGGCCATGTTCATCCTGTACTCGTTTGATTACAGAGGGGAGAACTGTCATGGAAGGAGTGCCGAAACACTTCGCATATACTGCTGCGAATACCCTACCCCAGTTGTTACAATCTGTCAACTCGGGAATTAAATCTTTTGGTAAACTAATCGTCAAAATCCTGTGTTTTTCCACAGGAGAAGTATTCGGAAAAACCGCCTCCAGCTGGTCAAACTTTTCTGCAAGCCAATAAGGTAAATCATCCTGATTTTGTGGGTGCTTGCCCATCACCGAATTAACCATGACGGGACTTATGGTTACGCCTCCAGGCCCAGCTGGATGTGCCAGGCGGGGCTGCCTGGATGTTGCCCATAATATACTGTACTAAAGCTCTATGCACACGTATCAACGACGAATGCAAAAGACGCAGGTCTACGACCGGAAGCGTCATGTAACGTGGATGTGGACTATACCCGGCCAAAACAGGCCAAGTGGCCCCATCTATCGATAAGGGGCCTAATCTAACCGTGGTGACCGGTTGGGGGAGGGCGCCATCAAACCAAACACGGTGTTGCCATGCCGTGAGCGGTACTTCAACATTCCAATAAGAATGTAATTGTTTGGAGGTGCGGTGACTGTATATTCATGGAACGTATGGTCAGTCCCATCCACCGCTTCAAAAGTGATCCACGAGTAAAATACTTCAAAATGGTAAGCAGGATCTGCTTGTACCACGAAGATCAGATCGACACCCGCGTCTGGCACTCCATACGATGTCAAATGAGCTTTGAGCGCCGCGCGGCTATGTGCCGCAATTTCAACAGCCATTAGGGCTAAGAATAATCGACAACCTAATACAAGGCAGCACAATAATGGGTCTATATTAGCACCTTTTAATAACTTCAAGCTTGAATGAACCTATAAAAACATCAATATAGGAGGTATCACCTTCACACCCGTTTCCGGAAACGTATGTGAAGGGTGTTGTGGACAAGCACAAGTACTACTCAAGCGTCTTGCAGATAAGCAGCCCACTTCGTTGGTGGCGCCATGTCGTAGGGATTCTGCACATATACAGAGCTATGCACAGGATAATAGGACCTCGGAGTATAGTGGTGAGCCAACCATAAACCGTAGTACCTACAACCCTAATCCGGCTAGCATTAGCGTCTCATTAGCAGCGTAGCTACCAATGATTAGACAACCCAGAACACGGTATCTCTCTCTCAGGACTCGCAGGAGCAAGGACACCCTTTCGTTACTCACTCATACCTGTCCACAACTTGCGTAATAAGAGACACTGTATAGTTTAAAATGTTTATTTCAACTATCGTGCTCTAATATACAGTACACGTGTAAGTACTATCAGCATAATGCATAAGAATAATATAATCAGCATAGTTACAATTCCATAGAATACAAACGAGGATAGCATTATATAAAGACAGTGGATATAGGGCTAAATGACCTGTCCACCCTCCCTGTGCGAATAACTAGTTTATTATAAAAACAGAAGGCCTCTGGGCATTGACAGGCAGACCCCCATACCTCAATATCTAGATGCTAGGTTTACATCATCAGACAGGCACAGCTCTTCTCTCTGGAAAGGTTTTTCTCCAAGTGCCCCTGACACCGAAATCACAATATTAAATGCACACGAATTTCCTCAGTGCAGCTGCAATCAGTGTTATGTCTAAGCTCGAGGGGCTGACCAGATCAGCAAGAACAAGTGACTTCGCCTTCCGACCTTGTACATGATGTGCAGACACGACCCAGAGTCATCAGGAAGAAGGATAAAAAGGCACGCAGTTCGAAAATAGCAAAGTCTGGAAAACAAGGGCACAAAGTAATGTGCGCAAAGAGGCATCATGGCAGCCAGGCCCAAGCTAACTTAGCAAAGCAGTCTATGAGCCCACAAACCACACGACACCATTGGAAGAATTACACTTTATATTTTGAAGAATGAATAAATAATAATACATAAATAAAAATATGGTTTGATCAGAAATACTAGTAACAATGTACATTCGTTTTGACATAGGAAAAGTGCAACTTTTGAAAAATGTAAAGATGAATGCGCGTTTAAATTAAACAGTGCTGTTTATTTCTGTGCTTAAAAAGACACGTATTTTAAAAGTGCATGTAGGAATGTGCTCTCCCCCTCTATGAAAAAGAAGGAGGGTTTGTTTCTGGCAGGCCTGCTCTGGTACTTCGACCTTGGAAGACATTCCGAAGGAGGGGGCCAGAGCGTAGAGAGAGAGGGGAGGCTCTGCTTATTATTTTTGGCAAAAGACCAGGCAGGTTCTATGAAGCCATAAGAGAGAAGGAGGGGCAGCAGCGTCTGTGGGCCATGTGCAGCTTCTGACATAGAGAGTAGCTCTGCCATGCATACAGAATAATGGTTTCAATTTAAGGTTGCTGTGCCAGGGCCAGATGAGGAGGCAATAAAATAAAGTTTGCATTAATGCACCATCATGTTAAACAGCACAATAGTTAAAGGAATTGGTAGTTGGTCATTGGATTAATGTTTTCTAGTTAGCTCAATGTGCTTGTACAGCAAAATTTACAAAGTGGTGCAGTCCAATAGTATTGGACATGGCCTCCTTGGTGTGGTTTCCCCTAGCTATTTACCTCCTACAAGTCTGTCCGTGCCCAGCTGCCAAAGGGGGTAAGTATTGTCGACAGGAGGTCACCTGCTTAGGTTACCTACTGTCGAAGGGGGTAGGAGACTAGCTCCTGGGCAAATTAAGGGAAAGCAAAATTAAGTAACACACTGTGTTTTTTTGGTTTTTGTGCTTGGTTTATGTATTATTGTGTCCTTTTTTCTTGGTTTATGTGCCTATTATGTGTATTATTGTGAGCTATTCTGCGTGGAAAGTACGCAGGGCAGCTTGTTATTGTGTACTCTCTCTCTCTCTCGCCTGCCTGAGCTGTCTAGGAATGGCCATGAGACAATCGGTTGGGCTCACTTTAGTCATTCATTTCACAGGATGCTGTGAATATGTTCTTGGATAAATAGAGGCAAAGCACCTCACCAGTGCACGTCTAATTGGCTATTAAGTAATACTGTTTGAACAAATTGTTAGAATTAACAAAATGAATAAATAAATACGCCATGTTACTACCCCTCCTTTCTGTAAACTGATGAAATTGGAATTGGATAAGGATGAAAGGATGGGTAGAATAGACTGATGTTCCCTTATTTGACCTTTAAGGGGAACTATATGTTGGTGGTTTTTGTTCCAAATTCCCAGGTGGCAACACCATTATTGTTTATGTTATTACAGCACTACATAAGTCGCAGAGGCATCACGAGTCCCTTATCAGTTAGTCTACGTAATCGAGCTGACAGCCCTTGCTAGAGCTGGTGAATAGATTTCTCCCCTGAATATGATATTACATGGCCCGGATCGTGAAAAGTATGATGCATATGGTTCACAATGCTAGGAAAGATGCCCATATGCCCTTAGCACACATTTTTAAGAACAAAATGTTCTTTGCTTGTTTTCTTGTCTGCCACAAACAGGTTCTGCTGGAAAATTCATGTACCTACTAGGTTATGTTTAATGTATCAGTTATTCATGTAATATGGATCTCTATTACATTCACAGTTTTAGAGTTTCCCGCTACACCTATAATATGAGAGCATGGTCATAAGCACAAAACATGGTTCTTCTTATGCACGGAAAATAATTTTAGAGGTGTCTGCAGTTTTGCACAATAGTGAAGGTTCATAAAGTAGAAGCTGTATCGTGATTTCTATGACTTATTAAGTACAAGTTTGTTAAAAAGAATAGTTGTTTTGAAATTCCTTTTTTTGAGGTTCTTCAGATGAATAATATAGGGCGTTTCTGAAATTGAATATCCTCTTTTGATTGATTATTTGTATGTTGTGTCTAAAGATTTCCGTTCTGTTCACTAACAGATATCTGCTGCCCTACAACCATTGCCAGAGGGGCCAGGATATCAGATCCAACCAGGGGACTAAGCGCAAGTCTAATTTGGAGCCGAGGTGAAGGGACCCAACAGAGGTGTTGCTGGCCACTATAACAGCAGTGAAGGTGGAAGGCCGGAAGAAACGTGTACCCCTACCACTGTCGGATAATTCTTGGGTGAAAGACGGGGTCACAAATCAGGACGGAGAGCTGATTCCTTGCTTTGTTCCTTTTTTTGATGCCTGCCTAAGAGAGGCACAGACCGATAACAAGAGCAAGGAGGTTTTGCATGAGGGGACCCCCTCTGAAACAAGGGTTGCTTCAGATACTCCAGTTTCTGTGCATCAGGCCTCTGAGTCCCAGTCGCCAAGTGAATGCAAGTCTGCACCTTTGTTTGCTGATAAGGAGGTGCCTGGGCACACTAGGTACAATCTGCGGTCCCGACGAAAGAGCAGTGCACCAGCAGGGCAACACAGGAGTTAGGGAAGGACTAGAGTTTAGGGTACAGGTGCTGTGTCTCTGGTGCCTGTTAGATTAGAGTGAAAAATACTGGTGCACTGCCTGAGACACTGGACAGGATCATTGAGGGTGATTGCCCTATCCTGAAAGAAAGACTTTTTCCTTAAGCCTGGGCCGCAATTGTTTTTCTGGGTTGCAAGTTGTGCAGCTCCACCATGGGAGAGTCAATACTTGATGAACAATAAGAGTCTGCCTGTGAGGCTCAGACGGACACAGGGAGAATACTCCCCTCTGGCTGGTTGTACAGTGGCTTCAATTCCCCAAGTATTTTTTTTTTTTGTTCGCAATGTACCCCTTTGGTCGTCCCATTTTTGAGGAGGAGCAGCCCTTTGCGGCTCCTCATCCTAATTCCCATGGCCCCGTTTGGTCCTCCTGGTCTCCCAAAACAAAGATTGTTTTTGTGATTATTGTGCTCTCTTTAATATTCGTATTTGGAATACTGTTTTTTCTGCAAGAAAAATATCTTGTGCACACTTTGATAAGTACTACTCCGCCCCCCCTGAACATATCATTGGTACTCTAGCCCTCATAAAGAAGAACACCAGAAGGTCTATCAAGATAATGTTTTTATTTAGACATTGCATCAGACATGTGCTGTTGGCTATTTCTAAACTGCATAAGATAGCCACTGAAATCCATCAGGATTCAGGAACATGGACTTGGACTGGATGGTTCTGGAACATATTTTCTGTGTGGGGTTTGAAAATATTGTCGGCCTCATTTTTATTTTTTGCGATTCTCTTCACTTGTTGCCTGTGTATTCAATGTAGGCCAATGTTCTGTTCCTTGTGTTTTTCTTTTTGTACTACTTGTTTGCCATCAAAAACGAAGGTCCAAAATGTAAATGATCATTTAGCAATGGAACAAGAAATTAATGAGTTAATGTTAATAGACACCCATGATGATTATCGTACTCCTTTTAAAGCATAAGAAAATGTCTTCAGCTTATGCTAAAAGGGTCGTCTGTGGAAATGTGTAATATTTTACGTTAGCATAAGCTACAGTCATTTTGGCTGTGGCATCCATTTTGTTAGCTATGTAATTCTTCCGTCTTCACTGTTGCTTGCCCTTCTATTCTGCTTGTGTCATCAACTCTAGTTAACTCGTTCTGTACTGAGCTAAAAGCAATGTGCTGAGCAAAGGCCTGTAGCTGCTAGAATGCACCTGGCTAAAGATATAACTGTCAACTGTTTTCTACTGTTGTAAGCAGTTCTGATCTCCCTCCCACTTTGCTGACTAAGTGATCTCCCATCTGCCCATGTTTGAAGGTAGTTATTCCTGTGTATGCTTGTACCTCCTATTTGTAACTACATGCTTACTCTGCAACAAACTCTGTATATAAGGCCTGTGCTCTGTGACTTCAGGGTGCCACCTTCTGCAACACTTGAGAGTGTTGTTGAACGTGGTTCCACTCATGAGAAATTAATAAAATTGTTATTTTGAATTCCAGCTTCAGTGTTGATCTCTATTTTGTTGGTTTTAGAACCCGTGGACAAAAGGGTGACCCTGCACCAGTGTACCCCTAAAAAGGTACATTTCCACAGTGGAACACCAGCCACTCTTTGAAAGCCTTCAGATTGATGACTGGATGCTGGCCACTGCCCTGCCTCTCCACCAGGAAAAGATTGCTGAGGAAATCCGCAGGGTGAAGAAAACCGCGGGCATTGGCCCCTTTGGCCAGAACAGTGCTGACCCCCCGATCGACCAATGCTGAATCATTCTGGGAAAATTGAAAAGGTGCGGGGAGTTTGTATTGGCGTAGAAAGCCATAAAACTCTATATGTAACCCCTGCACCATTTGTAGTACCCATGGGCTTGTCGTGAGTGTGCCCCAGTTGTTCAAAAATAGAACAAGTCTGCCACCTACTTTTAAGAGGGAAGAAAAGGCTAAGCTCACCATGGGCAGATCCTTGAGTGCCTTCAGCGATGTTCCCTTTGAACTGGCCTATGGAGCCTCTCTGATGTGGACCTACCCTGGAGGGGAAGAAGGTTCAAAACTTTGCGGAGTCTTATGCCATTGCCAGCGCCTAGAGTCTTGTCCTCTGGAAGGGGCTTGGGCAGTAAAGCGGCCAGTCGAGCACCCCCTGCCACGACTGGACCCGGTAAAAACCCAAGGAGTAAATACCCATTTCATTGATGCCTGGGCTTTGTCCAAGGAAGATAACATAGCAACAAATTTGCGTAGTACCTTGATAAACGGATCGCCAAAAAGACAGCCTTGTGCCACCGCCGCTGCTTCTGAGGTGGCTAAATCCCTCAGTATGGGGTCCACTTTGAGGAGAGAGCATCGTCGTTCGGCAGCTAGGGTGCAATTAGCATTCCCTAACAAGAGATTGTGGTGCGCTGAGCCTAGCCAGAGTGGATGTCAGGCGAAATCAGGGATTCAGAGGCCTTAGTCTTCTCTGCCAAGTCGAATATTTTGGTTAAGTGGCCCGTGACGTCCAAAAGTTTATCCTGGCAGGAGCACCAGGACCAGTCAATGCCCTTTTTGGGGCGCAAATATATTTGCCAAAAAAGTGGCCATTTTGGGGTCTATTTCGGAAGTAAGATCAACCTTGCCCTCCAAGGAGGGACAACAGCACTCCACTCTAAAGCGGTTGCGCACCTCCTTATCCAGGGGCTTTCTAAGCCGACCTGCAACATAAGACGCCACCTTATCCCCGGGAACCCACTCCATAGATCTAGGGTGGAGCAGATCGTCAGGATCCAACATATCACTAGAGGTGGCAGGCACATTATTAGTAGTGGTAGAGGCTGGGGTGGAAATTCCCTGAGGATGGCCTCCAAGGTCTTCAGTGAACTAGGTCACCATCTGAGTCGCCTTGTGAATCGCCTGCTCCCTCCATTTCTGGAAAGGTGGCCATTGACGGAGAGAGGTCGCCTGTCTCAAAATCTGCCTCCCCCACTGAAGCGGGTGCCATGAGGGTATCCGAGGGAGTAGCCCTGTGGGACAGGAATGCCCTCTTAAGCCTACCAAAGGCATCCACATCTACCCCTTGCAAATGTTTACACTTTGCAGTCGCCTTGTAAGGCTTTGCCCCTGGCAGCCCTAGAGTTAGGCGTATCCACAGTTCAGGAAAGTCTTCACTCCTAAAGAGGGGTACAGCTTCCCATGAATTGCTGCAATGTCTTTTCATAGGGTGCCATGGTGTAAGACACTACTCTATATTGAAGCATCTACCGTCTCGCAAAATTCTTCACCAAAATAGAAATATGGAACATCCTCTTCCCCAGAGGGGTGACCTTGTGAGGATTGCATTGCTTAAACCTGGGAAAAAAACAGTATAATGTGGGGGCTTTGAAAGCCCAATCAAGTCTATAGACTGGAACAGCGATGCCCTTATGCAATCCTGCCTGGGTTACGTGCCCCCAAAGCGCTTGTTAATTGCCTTTGTCAGCGCTGTAAGCACTGTGTAATACACAGGTGTTAGGCTACAAATGGGCCACGTTTTTGCAGATACAGACCCCATGTTGGGGCGCCAAACAACAGGCAGATGGGTCAAGTGAGGCAGGTCTCCATGATCGGTGCGTCGCTCTTCTCTGTTTGAAGATTCGAGGAGTGCACTGAACACGGAGCTTGTCAATGCTGGCAAGAGTGGTCGGGAGCCAGAAGGCCGCACTGCATTCTACAGCCCCCCAGGTTGAAAACGGCCAAAGCGGCACCACATAGGAGATCTTATAAGGGACAGCATTGCCACCTGAGGAGGAGAAAAGACAAATTAGGGACCAATATTCCCAACAGCCTGATCCCACTCAAGATATTGAAACCAGGGCACTCCAATTCAGAGTACTTAACTGGGGGACGGAGCAGTGACAAGAGAGGGAGATTGAAGGAGACAAAGGACTATGAGGAATTGGCAGCAAGATGATTAGATAAACTTTGGTTGTTTGTTTCTCCTAGGGTTTATGTGAAAAGTAGTTTTGAAATATGCTTATTAAAGTGACGGCTGCTGTTAAAATAAAGCAAAGGAAGTAAAGCATAATCCATGCCTCCGGTCCTGACATAGAACTGGATTGCATGATCAGCCCATATCTGTTGTGTGAATAGCCTCAGGCAACAGTTTTTTTTGTTTGTTTGTTGGTGTGTGTTTGGCCGGTCTTAGAAACTTGATGCCGTTTTTCATGACAACACTGGGCTGTAAATGAGCACTTGGACCATTGCATCCTTCATGCCCTTCAACCTGGACACTGGATGTCATTTTTAAGATACAGGAAGGACAGGAAATGGTGGGTACCAGGTCATTCTTGAGCATAATAGAATAGGGCTAAGAGGTAAGGAGACAGCCTCTCCAGAACTAGGTAACATATACAAGAGTGGTATTTACTTTTTTGAAAAAGTAGTTTTTGGTGACTGTTTTGTATGTGTTGAGTAGTTCCACACAGGCAACCTCTTGTTCAAACAGATTATGAGACCCGCAGTGCATTGACTATGCCATACCCAGTAGAAAAAACAACCCCGATCCTCTCACTACAGAGTCTAATACAAAAAAAGCTGATTGGATTATGGCAATGTTTTATGCAAAAAGTGGTTCAAACCATGGAAAAATCCCTAGGGTCATCTTAAAGTAGGGTGGGATTTTGCTCTGCCATCATGCAGCAACCAGCGGGCCACCAAACTCCTGCTCAAGGAAATCAAATCTATCCCAGAACTACTTACAAGGTCATACCTCATTTTATCCATTCAGGCTCCTCAGAACACCATAACTTCAAGGTGCTTTGCTAACTGGACCATCCTGATTGAACATAATAACATAACTCTTTATCTAACAAAGGTGCAGGTTAGCAACTGATCTTCCCGATTACTTAAGGTGTAGATGGTATGTCTCATTTGAGACTGCTTGTAATCTAGTGGCCTCACCACTATATAACTGGTTGACCATCTGGCCAGAGTGCAAAGTTCAAACCTGCAAAAGGTGATGAGAGGATTGCTTGCAAATAGTTTAACCAATGGCAATAGTTCAGAGTAGTATTCCAACCCATCGTTTTTCACCCACTGTGCCACTTTACACAGAGGCCTGCCTTATGCAAATTCGTGTTGACCCTGCAACTCATGGAAACAGCGTATCCCGCACTGCCAGGTGAGGCACCCTCCAGAACTGAACACAAACAACTGCATACTGGTCTACCTTTTTAGGCATCCTCAATGAGGTATTCTATGGCACAATGAGCAAGGGACCCACATCTAAGCACATTTTTGACCACTTGGGGTGTTACATAAAACACACAAAAGGTAATTGGATGAATGCTTGCAAATAGTCACTGGCAATTGCTCGGGTAGCATCCCAACCCCATTGCTTTTTGCCTACTGTGTCACTCTAAACAGAGGCCTGCCATATGTAAATCAGTACTGACCCTGATCCTAATGGAAACTGTCCATCCCAAACTGCCTGTGCAATGTTGCCACGTTCTACTTTTTACCTTCCATTCATATACCATGCTTTGTATTGAGATATAATAAGCCCATATGAACTCATAAGTGCCTAATTGCAGCTATTGCACCCGGCGGGCCCCAGATGGAGAAATATTCTATTATACCATAGTAGCAATTCTCACAAACAAATCAAGTAATATATCTGTCACACCTTTGAGATTTCTCGCAATCATATAAATCAAAAGACACACAGAGCTTTTTATCTGGGCATATTCACCCTCCGGCAGGAACTGGCTGTTATTATTACACCCCTTACCCCAGTTTTCTAACTCCACAAAACTAGAAATACGCAGCTCTTGTGTGGGGAAAGAAATAAACTAGTGTCTGTGAAGCTAAGTGACAGATCTAGAGGTGAGGTGAATCAATGTCAAACATTATGTAGATGTCTGTCACTGATGGGTGTCAGCTTCTGGAAGATGGGTTTCCCAGGTATTCAGAGGTGGAGATAGTAAATTTACAAGACCTCAATGGCCCACCAGTGCAAAAAGAAAAGGATTACAAGGATATTTAGAGAATTTATATATCGAACATTGGTGAATCACCCAGAGGTGGCAATAAGTGGAAGTAGAAGTAAGATTTGTATGGACTCTAAAGAAAACTGTTAGCATTTTCAAGTTCCCTGCTGTGATTCAGAACCACGCAAAGTATAATAGCACAATACTGTAATCAACACACAGTCAAAGAAAAATATTTTGTCATAAATATCGATAACAAAAATATTGCCCTATTGGAATTCATAATAGAAATCTAGACCCAATATTTGGGGTGCAATCTTTCTGTCTGACAATATTTTTCCTAACAATGCCATGACAGTCAATCACATCAAACTAATTGGTTAGATGCCACAGTGTCACTGTTATTGGGTTGGACCATGTCCGGTATGGTTGCCTCTCACCAAGACAAACAACGATCGAATGAGCAAGAGAAAAGAGATTGTCACTACAACCTACAGGAAGGAGATCGGGTGTTGGGAAGGGAATCACCATCAAAGGAAAAAAAACATGCATGTTGGGTGAGGCTTGCTTCAAACCGTGACATGTCACAAAGAGCTGACGGGCGTAATGTAAAATTATGGGGTACCCTGCAGAATGTGAAAAGGGACTCCTGAGTCTCCCATATCTCACAGATATTTAGTGGCCCCTGAAGGACTGAGCCCCCCTGCGCTGAAGAGGCTGCGGGGGCCTGCGTTATGTCCAGTGCTTAATTTGTAAAATATTAAGTGCAGATGCTCAATTTTATTTAGGAGGCCCCACCCACTTCCCCTTCTGGCCCTACCCACTTCCTATATTGGCTCCACCCACAGCCACAAGTAGCACTGCTGAAAGACAAATTTATTTCCCAATCTGAATTTCGGTGAGCGACTGACTACAAGAAGAAAGATCTTTCCTCCCAACTGTGACTCACATCACCTGATGGAGAGCTATCAGAGAAATCTGGGCAGTGAACTGTGTGCTGCAGAATTTTCAGGATGGGGCCCTGATCTCATCAGACAAAGGCCCACTTCCACCCCTACCCTTCCACAAGGTTAATACCCAGCCACCTTTTACAGCTCTCTATTGAAGCAGAAGACCTACCCGCTCACTAGGAGTAGAGATAGAAGAGAATTCCTGATACCCACTAGATGGAGTCAGAGCCCTCGGCACTACATGGAAACAGTAGAAATCACTTAGAACAGCCACTAGGCCACTGTGGTGTATAATTCATTGCTGCCTACATCATGTTTGACCCTCAAACAGTTCTGTGTTTTAGCTAACTGCATTTTTATTTTTTGTAGCAGTTACAAACACCTGGAATGAAAATTATCATTTGAAGCTTCAGAGAACCCCCTAGAACATTCTATCTATACATCCAAACACCCACACTGTGCGCAAACACCATCCGCTGTCCCTTACACATACCATATGCATTCATCTTCTGAAGTATGTGTGAGTGACGAGAAACAACTGTTCATGTTACATTTCATTTATAATTTATGACATTTTTGAATGCACTTTCTAATTACCAGGACAGCAAAGACTATAGTCCCTGGTGTTAAGCACAGGTTAATTTAATGTCTTTTGTGGTTCACCCTATGAAAGATTGTGGCTGTTTCTTGAGTGGGGTTTCACACTCCTCAACCAACAACCCAATTTCTCAAATAGGCTATATTGCAGCCCAGGGACCCATCTCTGTGATTAAGTAGCAAAAGAACCAAACTAGCATTTCTGCTGCATTATATTAAAATCGGTCCACTGCTCTGCTACGGTTCAAATATGAAATGCTCAATACCATTAAAATCTTAATCATGAGTACTATCCCTACCTTTACAATACTGCACTGAAAAATCAAAATTAAAACCAATGTGTGTTTACATTTGCCACAAATAGGGTTTTTGTTTTGTTTCTCTTTATTCCAGGGTCTGATAGCTATAACAATATGAGAAGAGTATCAAACTGCATGATTTTTTACTCTCCTACATTCCTTACAACTTAACATCTGTGGACACAACAAACCTGTTACAAACCTGTAGGCACACACTCAGTAGATTGAAGGGTGTTGATCTTTAGGGCCAACATTCTTACCGGCATAATGCGATTTGTAGGTGGTACACAAGGAATGCCACCTCTTTAAAAAAAAAAATATGAAGAAACTGAAAAAAGATACATTTTGGCAAACACTTTTGAACAGACGATCAGGAGCACAAGAGCTAACACTTATAGGGAGAACGTTGTTGTAATACCCTTGCTCAAGCTCTTCACCTTATTTCCCAGTGACAATGGATTTCTGAAAAGGGACAGAATGTATGCATAGAAAAAAGAAAAGCCTTAGGTACAAAATAGCTGAGTACTGTGGAAATGCTCATAAAACATGAAAAAGCAACATATATGTATATAGCTTTTGGCAGGTCTACATTTGTGGGTCCACCCCCACGCAACGGAGGCACCCGCCCTGAGTGCAGCTGACTACAGGTGGAACTTGCAAACAAATGTAATACTTAAACGCTGCTGCACCGCCGTGTTGTGAGTGTTGGAGGGACAGCCCGTCGATCTGTATTGGCAATTATTTAATTGTTGGGCTCCGGGTCATTCAGAAGGGAGTCCTGTGGGTGTGTACCAAATGAAGCATCCATTACGGCTGTGGCGAGGGGCATATAATAACTGCAAACATTGTGTTATAGCTTAAACAGTGACAGGCAAGCATTGTAAATATGGACTGCCGGAAATCTGCCATAAAGGTGGTAATTGGATATCTGTAGCTCTACGTTGTGCACCTATACAAGGTGTAATGAACTAACTGGCAACGGAGATTGAATTTGAGGAAGTGGCACTTTGCCGATGTTATCATTTTTAAGATCTTGGGAATTTTTACCACATAAACATGACTGCCAAAGTACTTTGATTAACAAGCTGGATGGCAGCAGTCCTATTTTGAGCACTATTGTTAATCTCACATGGGAATGCACAAGCTGTATTTTAAAAAGCATCATCAGCTGTAGGAGTTTGTTGGAAGTGAGCATTGAGAAAGGCTAAACGCCGAAACCCGTCTGCTAAGATAAAAATATCTGTAACTGACCCTGTGAGTGCTCCGTTATCTTCCCTTTGGGATTTTGGCAGGTCTACATGCGTAGGTTCACCCCAAGTAACGGAGGCACCCGCCCTGAGTCCAGCTGGCACACGTGGAACTTGCAAATGTATATATATATATATATATATATATATATATATATATATATATATATATATATATATTCACTGAAAAAACCATAGGTTTCAGGCACGTTATAGTTAGAAATTAGCATTTAAAAAACCTTTGAAATTCACTGAAAAAACCATAGGTTTCAGACAAGTTATAGTTAGAAATTAGCATTTAAAAAACCTTTGAAATTCACTGAAAAAACCATAGGTTTTAGGGACAGTTATAGTTAGTTGGACATTTCACTCGTACAAAACCCATGAAATTCCCCCGTTATAGTTAGTTCAGCTAACTATAACTCGCGCCCCGCAATGCACTGCTGATGACGTCACATATTACATCACTCATGACATGGTCAGTGACATCACTGATGACATCACTGATGACATCTCAAATGACATCACTGATGACATCATCCAGTGACTGTGTGTTTCTGTAAAGTTTAAATATTTTTAATATATATAGGGAAAGGCGTATTGAAGAATGAGTGGGTTATAAGTGTCTGGATGGATGATTTAGTAGGTGCGTGACTGACTCTATAAGTGAGTGATTAAACGTATCTTACTGAATGCATGGGTTAGTGACTAAACTGGGTGAATGTCTGTATCCGTCTGTCTGTTGCTGTGTAAGTGGCTGCATGGGTTTGTGAATAGCTACATGAGTGTCTATATGAGTTATTGATTGGTTGTCTGAGTATCTGTATGGGTGCCTGAGTGTTTGTGTGGGTGGGGTGTGTGCGACTCTGTGCATAGATGTGTGAGTGGGTGATTCACTGGGTGGATGGTTTCAAGAGTGCATCTGTGATAGACTGTATGGGTGGGTAAGTGTGTGTAAGAGTGTGTTAGTGAGTGAATGTATGTCCCAGTGGTACATGTGTGAGTAACTACATATGTGAAAGGCAGTATATATGTGTGTTGGAGTATATAAATAGCTATAAGCGAGAGTGAGTGATTGTGATAGTGGCTGTATGGATGAGTGTGTGCTTGTATCAGTGATTGTATAAGAGCGTAACAATGTGCTAGTATTTGTATGAGTAAGTGAGCTGGTGTGTGTATAACTGTATAGGTGAGTAAATGGCAGTGTGTTTAATTATTTGCATGACTGACTAGGTGTGTGAGTACCTCTATGGATGAGTGGCGGTGTTTGAGTGTCTATATAGGAGTAAGAGTGCATATGATAGTCCTGTACTGAGTAACCGTAAGTATGAGTGACTGTACGGGTGAGTGAGTGGATGTGTGAGTAGACCTAAGAATCAGTGAGTGGGTATGTAGTTATTGGTGTTGGAGTGTCTATGGTTTTGCGAATGGCAGTCTGTAATTTAGAGTGGGTGTATCAAAGGTTATATTAGGGTGTGAGGAGGTGCATCAGATTATCACGTGGATGATGTCATCAGTGATGTCATCAGTGATGTCATTTGAGATGTCATCAGTGATGTCATCAGTGATGTCACTGACCATGTCATGAGTGATGTAATATGTGACGTCATCAGCAGTGCATTGCGGGGCGTGAGTTATAGTTAGCTGAACTAACTATAACGGGGGAATTTCACGGGTTTTGTACGAGTGAAATGTCCGACTAACTATAACTGTCCCTAAAACCTATGGTTTTTTCAGTGAATTTCAAAGGTTTTTTAAATGCTAATTTCTAACTATAACGTGCCTGAAACCTATGGTTTTTTCAGTGAATTTCAAAGGTTTTTTAAATGCTAATTTCTAACTATAACGTGCCTGAAACCTATGGTTTTTTAAGTGAATTTCAAAGGTTTTTTAAATGCTAATTTCTAACTATAACGCCCTAAAACCTATGGTTTTTTCAGTGAATTTCAAAGGTTTTGTAAATGACAATTTTTAAATGTATTAATTGTTATATTTATTTTTTTGATACTGATTTACAACATTTTTTAAAACTATTTATTTTTAGATATTTTATTTTTAAATTACATTGTAATTACATTATACATTACATTACAAAATATACTTTCTCAGAATGAATTACTTTAGTTTAAATACTTTGCAAATAGGCAATAGACTTTTAAGTACAGTAGTTACAGTTGTTGCAATGGGCAACACAATTTCAAACACAATGCAACATTGAGCTCAATGTGAATTTCTAGTTAAATGCAATTAGTTACTTTATGGATTACTTTTCTAACCACAGGACTGGATCCTAGATTCAGTCCTGGGACATCTCCTGTAAACAGTTGAGTAAAAGCGTTTTGGTTACAGTAGTGATTTTTAAGGAATATTATTGTATTTTAAAAGTTGACACTTAGAAACTTTTTCACATAGAATCACCAATGTTATCCTATGGGAGGAAATTCACTTAGCAGGTAAGTAGTGTTATCGTTACTTTTTCTTACTCAGTGGTGGATCCTGGATCCAGCACTGGTGCATCTCCTGTAAACAGTTGAAAGAATGCGTTTAAGTCATACAGGCGATTTTTAAGGAATATTTGTAGTTTGTGAAAATCGACACTTTGAAACTTTTCTGCTGAAAACCAAACAATGGATTCCTATGGAAGGAAATACAAGTTACTGGTAAGTACGGTTAGAATTACTTTTCAGGGTCAGTGCTGGGCTAAAAGATGCAGCACTGGGTTCTCTCCTGATAACAGGTGAGTAAATCGGAATTCGTAGTTCGGCTGATTTTAGAGGACTATTATAAAGTTCCAAAACTCCACACTTAGAAGAATTTCCAAGTGAAACCAGTCAATGTTAGCCTATGGAAGGAAATTCAAGTTACTGGTAAGTACGGTTAGAATTACTTTTCAGGATCTGTACTGGGCTGAAAGATGCAGCACTGAGGTCTCTCCTGATAACAGGTGAGTAAATTGGAATTCGTAGTTCAGCTGATTTTAGAGGAATATTATAAAGTTCCAAAACTCCACACTTAGAAGAATTTCCAAGTGAAAGCAGTCAATGTTAGCCTATGGATGGAAATTCAAGTTACTGGCAATTACGGTTAAAATTACTTTTCAGGATTAGTACTGGGCTCAAAGATGCAGCACTGAGGTCTCTCCTGATAACAGGTGAGTAAATCGGAATTCGTAGTTCGGCTGATTTTAGAGGAATATTTGTATGTTTCAAAAATCGACACTTAGAAACTTTTTCAGCAAAAAGCAGGCAATGATATCCTATGGTAGGAAATTCAAGTTACTGGTAGGTACGGTTAAAATTACTTTTCAGGATTAGTACTGGGCTCAAAGATGCAGCACTGTGGTCTCTCCTGATAACAGGTGAGTAAATCGGAATTCGTAGTTCGGCTGATTTTAGAGGAATATTATAAAGTTCCAAAACTCCACACTTAGAAGAATTTCCAAGTGAAACCAGTCAATGTTAGCCTATGGAAGGAAATTCAAGTTACTGGTAAGTACGGTTAAAATTACTTTTCAGGATTAGTACTGGGCTCAAAGATGCAGCACTGAGGTCTCTCCTGATAACAGGTGAGTAAATCGGAATTCGTAGTTCGGCTGATTTTAGAGGAATATTTGTATGTTTCAAAAATCGACACAAACCTTTTCAGCAAAAAGCAGGCAATGATATCCTATGGAAGGAAATTCAAGTTACTGGTAGGTACGGTTAAAATTACTTTTCAGGATTAGTACTGGGCTCAAAGATGCAGCACTGTGGTCTCTCCTGATAACAGGTGAGTAAATCGGAATTCGTAGTTCGGCTGATTTTAGAGGAATATTATAAAGTTCCAAAACTCCACACTTAGAAGAATTTCCAACTGAAACCAGTCAATGTTAGCCTATGGAAGGAAATTCAAGTTACTGGTAAGTACGGTTAAAATTACTTTTCAGGATTAGTACTGGGCTCAAAGATGCAGCACTGAGGTCTCTCCTGATAACAGGTGAGTAAATTGGAATTCGTAGTTCTGCTGATTTTAGAGGAATATTTGTAAGTTTCAAAAATCGACACTTAGAAACTTTTTCAGCAAAAAGCAGGCAATGATAACCTATGGAAGGAAATTCAAGTTACTGGTAAGTACGGTTAAAATTACTTTTCAAGATCAGTACTGGGCTGAAAGATGCAGCACTGAGGTCTCTCCTGATAACAGGTGAGTAAATTGGAATTCGTAGTTCGGCTGATTTTAGAGGAATATTATAAAGTTCCAAAACTCCACACTTAGAAGAATTTCCAAGTGAAACCAGTCAATGTTAGCCTATGGAAGGAAATTCAAGTTACTGGTAAGTACGGTTAGAATTACTTTTCAGGATCTGTACTGGGCTCAAAGATGCAGCACTGAGGTCTCTCCTGATAACAGGTGAGTAAATCGGAATTCGTAGTTCGGCTGATTTTAGAGGAATATTTGCACAATGGTGAAGGAAGGGGTGGGGCCTGAGGTGACATGTCTGCAAACACGCCCTGTGGCACGTTTTAAGTTGGAGAATTAATTCCTCCTCAATCCCGAGGGTCCCTAGGGGCCAACTAGCCCACCAGGTACCTCCAGTATGCGCCAGAGAGCTGCGGTGCAGAGAGGTGTTCAGAGGCCACGCCCCTTGTTGCACCTCTCTGCAACGCAGCGCTGTGGCGCTTTCTGGACGTACCTGGTGGGCTAGTTGGCCCCAGGGACCCTCAGGATTGAAGGGGATTTAATTCCCCATCTTAAAACGCGCCACGGGGCCTGTTTGCACACATGTCACCTGAAGCCCCGCCCCCTCCCTTCACCACTGTGCAAACGCGCCCTGTGGCGCATTTTAAGTTGGGGTATTAAGTCCCCTTGAATCATGAGGGTCCCTGGGGTCCAACTAGCCCACCCTGTACCTCCAGTATGCCCAGGGAGCTGCGTTGCAGAGAGGTGTTCAGAGGCCACGCCCCTTTTACACCTCTCTGCAACGCAGCTCTGTGGCGCTTTCTGGACGTACCTGGTGGGCTAGTTGGCCCCAGGAACCCTCAGGATTGAAGGGATTTAATTCCCATCTTAAATCGCGCCACGGGGCCTGTTTGCACACATGTCACCTTTAGCCCCGCCCCCCTCCCTTCACCACTGTGCAAACGCACCCCGTGGCGCGTTTTAAGTTGGGGCAATAAGTGCCCTTGAATCCTGAGGGTCCCTGGGGTCCAACTATCCCCCCAGGTACATCCAGTAAGCGCCACAGAGCTGCGTTGCAGAGAGGTGTAAAAAGGGGCATGGCCTGGACCACCTCTCTGCACCCCAGCCCTGTGGCGCTTACTGGAGGTACCTGGTGGGCTAGTTGGCCCCCAGGGACCCCCAGTATTGAATGGGAATTATTTCCCCAATTTAAAACGCGCCACAGGGCGCGTTTGCAGAGTGGTTAAGGGAGGGGCGGGCCTGACGCTCGATCGCGTCTTTTTTTTTTTTTTTTTTGAAAGGGGTTGTGTGGCCCCCTTCTTTTTACTTTTGGGGCACTGGGGACCCCATCCCCCAGGGCTTTATGCCTTTTTTTTGTGAAAATACTGTAGGGGAAGGGGGCCGCGTGGCCTCCCTCCAGTGGCCGATTCCGGCCCCGGGGACCCCATCCCCCGGGGCATGGCCACTTTTTCAGACATATTTTTGGAGGAGGGGGCTGCGTGGCCCCCTCCTAAGGCCTCTATTGGCCCCGGGGACCCCATCCCCGGGGCCGGCCTTTATTTATTTATTTTTTATTATTTTTGGGGAGGGGGCCGCGTGGCCCCTCCCGAGCCACTACTTGCCCCGGGGACCCCATCCCCCGGGGCTGGCCCTATCCTTTGGGGTCCATGGGGGACCCCAACTCCCCACGGACCCTGCCGGCTCCCCGCCTCGTGCGGGAGCCGGCATTGCTTTTCCACATGTGGAACTGCTAACATGCAGCTCCCCGTGTGGAAAAGCAATGTGCTTTGGATATTGGAAGCAAGAGCAGGTTTCCTGCTCTCGCTTCCAATATCCAAAGCAGTTTGCAATGACAGGACGGGAGCCGAGAGGCTCCCGCCCTGTCATTGCAAACAGCAGTGTCCCGGGGGTAGGCACCCCGGGACACTGCAGGAGCCGGCCCTGGGGGGTGGCGGTCCCCAGGACCATCAAGGGCTCCAGGAGGGGGGCCGCTCGGCCCCCCTCCCCAATCTGCATAGCCCCGGGGAGGTGGTGGTCCCCGGGGCTTTGGGGGTCCGAAACGGACCCCCACATTTGTTTAATTAGTGCCCCGGGGAGGTGGCGGTCCCCGGGGCGTGTGGGGGGGCTGGAGCCCCCCCCCCCCACACAGGTTAATTTATTTTTTTTTAAAGAAGCCCCGGGGGGTGGCGGTCCCCGGGGCTGCGGGAGGGCCAAGAGCCCTCCCGCACCATTTTTTTTACAAAGCCCCGGGGGTGGTGGTCCCTGGGGCTTGGGGTGGCCTTAGAGGCCCCCCCACATAAATATACATTAACCCCCGCATGCCCCCGGGATTTGGCCCACCCGGGGGCCAATTAACCACGAAGCACGGGAGCCCGCGCTTCGTTTTTTTTTTTTTTATCGGCAGGATCCGCGCACCCAGCGCGTTTTTTGCCGAATTAAAAAAAAAAATAATAATAATTTTGGGCCCTGGGGGTCCTTGGGCAGGCCTAGGGGGTCAGGGTGTTTCTACCCTGCCCCCTTTTTGCATTTTTTGCGTCTGTTTTCGTCTTTTCTTGTGCCTCGGTTCTACCGAGGCACAAGATGGCTGCCAACACTTCCTGGTTTGGAGTGTTGACAGCCAATTAGCAAGCAGCTCGTGATCGGGAGGGTGCGCGGATCCACCGCGGCCATAGATATCGAAACTTTTATTTTGGATTTTCTCAGCAACTACTGAACGGATTTACACCATTGTTAAAAAGGGTGCTTTCTGAACCAAGCACTACCTTGTTGCCAAATTTGGTGTAATTCCGTTCAGCAGTTTTTGCTGTAGCCTTGCATAAAGTTTCCTATGGGAAATTTATTTTTTCACTCTTATTTTTTGAATTTCTCCGCAACTACTGAACGGATTTACACCATTTAAAAAAAAGGTCGCTTTCTGAACCAAGCGCTACCTTTTTGCAAAATTTGGTGTAATTCCGTTCAGCAGTTCGGGCTGTAGCCGTGGCTAAAATTTCCTATGGGAATTAACATGGAGAAAACACGTTTTGGGACCCCTTCTTTTTTCTCGGCCCCCGCTTGATGAATCACCCCGAAACGTTCAAGACAGGAGCGTACCGGAGCGCCCCACTAGTTTTGAAAATTTCGCGATGATTCGTCAAACGACGCCAAAGTTATTGGGAATAGAATGTTACGAATTTCCTATGGATAATAGGTCCTAACTATAACTATCTACTGGCGACTGCCAGTAGATAATATATATATTCACTGAAAAAACCTTAGGTTTCAGGCACGTTATAGTTAGAAATTAGCATTTAAAAAACCTTAGAAATTCACTGAAAAAACCATAGGTTTTAGGGAAAGTTATAGTTAGCTGGACATTGCACTCGTACAAAACCCGTGAAATTCCCCTGTTATAGTTAGTTCAGCTAACTATAACTCGCGCCCCCGCAATGCACTGGTGATGACGTCACATATTACATCATTCATGACATGGTCAGTGACATCACTGATGACATCACTGATGACATCTCAAATGACATCAATGATGACATCACTGATGACATCATCCAGTCACTGTGTGTTTCTGTAAAGTTTAAATATGTTTTATATATATGCCAAGGTGTATTGAAGAATGAGTGGGTGTATAAGTGTCTAGATGGATGATTTAGTAGGTGCGTGACTGACTGTATAAGTGAGTGATTAAATGTGTTTTACTGAATGCATGGGTTGGTGAGTAGCTACATGAGTGTGTATATCGGTTATTGATTGGTTGCTTGAGAAATTGTATGGGAGACTGAGTGTGTGTGTGGGTGGGTGTGAGGTGTGTGACTCTGTGCATAGATGTGTGAGTGGTTGATTCACTGGGTGTATGGGTTCAAGAGTGCATGTGAAAACAGCTGTATGGGCGGGTGAGTGTGTGTATGGGTGTGTTGGTGAGTGAATGGATGTCTCAGTGGTACATGTCCAAGTAACTACATAGGGAAAAGGCTGTATGTGAGAATTGGAGTATAAATGACTATACGTGAGAGTCAGTGATTGTGAGAGTGGCTGTATGGATGAGTGTGTACTTGTATCAGTGATTATATAAGAGAGTAAGTATGCGTTAGTATCTTTATAGGTGAGTAAATGGGAGTGTGATTGATTATTTGCATGACTGACTAGGTGTGTGAGTAACTCCATGGATGAGTGGCGGTGTGTGAGTGTCTGTATAGGTGTATCAGTGCATATGATAGTGTTGTATTGATGAGTGACTGCATGTATGAGTGATTGTATGGGTGAATGAGTGGATGTGTGTGTGTAGACCTAGGAATCAGTGAGTGCGCATGTAGTAACTGGTTTTGGTGTGTCGATGGTTTCGAAAATGGAAGTCTGTATTTTACAGTGGGTGTATCAAAGGTTATATTAGAGTGTGAGGAGATGCATCAGATTTTCACGTGGATGATGTCATCAGTGATGTCATTTGAGATGTCATCAGTGATGTCATCAGTGATGTCACTGACCATGTCATGAATGATGTAATATGTGACGTCATCACCAGTGCATTGCAGGGGCGCGAGTTATAGTTAGCTGAACTAACTATAACGGGGGAATTTCACGGGTTTTGTACGAGTGCAATGTCCAACTAACTATAACTTTCCCTAAAACCTATGGTTTTTTCAGTGAATTTCTAAGGTTTTTTAAATGCTAATTTCTAACTATAACGTGCCTGAAACCTATGGTTTTTTCAGTGAATTTAAAGGTTTTTAAATGCTAATTTCTAACTATAACGTGCCTGAAACCTATGGTTTTTTCAGTGAATTTCAAAGGTTTTTCAAATGCTAGTTTGTAACTATGCATACAGAAGTAGGACATGTGAAGAAAGAAGTAAAAACGCACAGAAAGAAGCAAAAGAAATGTCGAAAGAAACAGAAGTCCACAAAGACGAAGAAAAATCCAGGAAGAAGCAAGACATGTGCAGAAAGATCCAACAGAGGAGCAGAAAGAGGCCTTGTTGCAAAATCATCCTGTGCCCACACCTTTTCCAGACGTGTACTGGTGGTAACTGACTCTGACTAACCAGGCCTAGAGCCAGTGCTATGGTAAAAGACACTTAGAATACAGTTAAAACACCTACATACACTAGGGAACACTATGCGTTGGGGTACCCCTGTGATCCTCTGTAACTCCCTAGTACATAATAGGGCAGGGGGATTAAAACTACCTCTTAAAACTAGCCATGGGGCGCGTTTGCACACTGGTGTAGGGAGGGGGGGGCCTGAGGTTACATGTGTGCAAACACGCCCTCTGGCCATTTTAAGTTGGGGGATAAAGTCCCCTTGAATCCTAAGGGTCCATGGGGTCCAACTAGCCCACTATGTACCTCCAGTATGCGCCAGGGAGCTGCGTTGCAGAGAGATGTTCAGAGGCCACGCCCCTTTTTACACCTCTCTGCAACGCAGCTCTGTGGCGCTTACTGGACGTACCTGGTGGGCTAGTTTGCCCCCAGGGACCCTCAGGATTGAAGAGGAATTAATTCCCCAACTTCAAATGTGCCACAGGGCATGTTTGCACACATATCACCTCAGGCCACGCCCCCTCCCTTCACCACTGTGCAAACGCGCCCCGTGGCCCGTTTTAAGTTGGGGAATTAAGTCCCCTTGAATCCTGAGGGTCCCTGGGGTGCAACTAGCCCACCAGCTACCTCCATTAAGCGCCACAGAGCTGCGTTGCAGAGAGGTGTAAAAGGGCGTGGCCTCAGAACACCTCTCTGCAACGTAGCCCCTGGCGCATACTGGAGGTTCCTGGTGGGCTAGTTGGCTCTCAGGGACCCCCAGTATTCAAGGGGAATTTGTTCCCCATCTGCAAACGCGCCAGGGGCGCGTTTGCAGAGTGCTGCCAAGGAGGGGGCGTGGCCTCCGGCACGATGCCAGTGTTTTATTATTATTTTTTTTACAAAGGGGGGCTGTGTGGCCCCCCCTTCTTTTTCTAATTTATTGGCCCTGGGGACCCCATCCCCCAGGGCCTGCCCCCTAATATATATTTTTTTTAAAGTAAAAATTTGGAAGGGGGCCGCGTGGCCCCCCTCCCGAGGCCTTAATCGGCCCCGAAGACCCCATCCCCCGGGCATGGCCTTCTTTTTAAAAAAATGTTTTGGAGGGGGCTGCGTTGCTTCCCTCCTCAGGCCACTTATGGCCCCGGGGACCCCATCCCCCGGGGCCGGCCTTTTTTTAATTTATTTTTTTATAATTTTGGGGAAGGGGGCCGCATGGCCCCCCTCCCGGGCCACTTGTAGCCCCGGGGACCCCATCCCCCGGGGCTGGCCCTCTCCGTTGGGGACCGTGGGGGGTCCCCAATCCCCCACCGTCCCGCCGGCACCCCGCGTCCTGCGGGAGCCGGCATTGCTTTTCCATAAAAGCACGGGGCGCGTTTGCACAGATGTCACCTCAGGCCCCGCCCCCTCCCTTCACCATTGTGCAAATATTCCTCTAAAATCTGCCGAACTACGAATTCCGATTTACTCACCTGTTATCAGGAGAGACCTCAGTGCTGCATCTTTCAGCCCAGTACTAATCCTGAAAAGTAATTTTAACCGTACTTACCAGTAACTTGAATTTCCTTCCATAGGATATCATTGCCTGCTTTTTGCTGAAAAAGTTTCTAAGTGTTGATTTTTGAAACATACAAATATTCCTCTAAAATCAGCCGAAATACGAATTCCGATTTACTCACCTGTTATAAGGAGAGACCTCAGTGCTGTATCTTTCAGCCCAGTACTGGTCCTGAAAAGTAATTTTAACCGTACTTACCAGTAACTTGAATTTCCTTCCATAGGCTAACATTGACTGGTTTCACTTGGAAATTCTTCTAAGTGTGGAGTTTTGGAACTTTAAAATATTCCTCTAAAATCAGCCGAAATACCAATTCCGATTTACTCACCTGTTATCAGGAGAGACCTCAGTGCTGCATCTTTCAGCCCAGTACTGATCCTGAAAAGTAATTTTAACCGTACTTACCAGTAACTTGAATTTCCTTCCATAGGATATCATTGCCTGCTTTTTGCTGAAAAAGTTTCTAAGTGTCAATTTTTGAAACATACAAATATTCCTCTAAAATCAGCCGAAATCCGAATTCTGATTTACTCACCTGTTATCAGGAGAGACCTCAGTGCTGCATCTTTCAGCCCAGTACTGGTCCTGAAAAGTAATTTTAACCGTACTTACCGGTAACTTGAATTTCCTTCATAGGCTAACATTGACTGGTTTCACTTGGAAATTCTTCTAAGTGTGGAGTTTTGGAAATTTATAATAGTCCTCTAAAATCAACCAAAGTACGAATTCCAATTTACTCACCTGTTATCAGGAGAGAACCCAGTGCTGCATCTTTTAGCCCAGCACTGACCCTGAAAAGTAATTTTAACCGTACTTACCAGTAACTTATATTTTCTTCCATAGGAATCCATTGTCTGGTTTTCAGCAGAAAAGTTTCAAAGTGTCGATTTTCACAAACTACAAATATTCCTTAAAAATCGCCTGTATGACTTAAACGCATTCTTTCAACTGTTTACAGGAGATGCACCAGTGCTGGATCCAGGATCCAACACTGAGTAAGAAAAAGTAACGATAACAGTTTTTACCTGCTAAGTGAATTTCCTTCCATAGGATAACATTGGTGATTCTATGTGAAAAAGTTTCAGTGTCAACTTTTAAAATACAATAATATTCCTTAAAAATCACTACTGTAACCAAAACGCTTTTACTCAACTGTTTACAGGAGATGTCCCAGGACTGAATCTAGCATCCAGTTCTGTGGTTAGAAAAGTAATCCATAAAGTAACTAATTGCATTTAACTAGAAATTCACATTGAGCTGAATGTTGCATTGTGTTTGAAAATGTGTTGCCCATTGCAACAACTGTAACTACTGTACTTAAAAGTCTATTGCCTATGTGCAAAGTATTTAAACTAAAGTAATTCATTCTCAGAAAGTATTTTTTGTAATGTAATGTATAATGTAATTACAATGTAATTTAAAAAATAAAATATGTAAAAAAAATTGTTTCTAAAAATGTAGTAAATCAGTATGACAAAAATTAATATAACAATTAATACATTTAAAAATTGTCATTTACAAAACCTTTGAAATTCACTGAAAAAACCGTAGGTTTCAGACATGTTATAGTTAGGAATTAGCATTTAAAAAACCTTTGAAATTCACTGAAAAAACCATAGGTTTCAGATATGTTATAGTTAGAAATTAGCATTTAAAAAACCTTTGAAATTCACTGAAAAAACCATAGGTTTTAGGGACAGTTATAGTTACTTGGACATTGCACTCGTACAAAACCCGTGAAATTCCCCGTTATAGTTAGTTCAGCTAACTATAACTCGCGCCCCGCAATGCACTGCTGATGACGTCACATATTACATCACTCATGACATGGTCAGTGACATCACTGATGACATCACTGATGACATCTCAAATGACATCACTGATGACATCATCCACGTGATAATCTGATGCACCTCCTCACACCCTAATATAACCTTTGATACACCCACTCTAAATTACAGACTGCCATTCGCAAAACCATAGACACTCCAACACCAATAACTACATACCCACTCACTGATTCATAGGTCTACGCACACATCCACTCACTCACCCGTACAGTCACTCATACTTACGGTCACTCAGTACAGGACTATCATATGCACTCATACTCCTATATAGACACTCAAACACCGCCACTCATCCATAGAGGTACTCACACACCTAGTCAGTCATGCAAATAATTAAACACACTGCCATTTACTCACCTATACAGTTATACACACACCAGCTCACTTACTCATACAAATACTAGCACATTCTTACGCTCTTATACAATCACTGATACAAGCACACACTCATCCATACAGCCACTATCACAATCACTCACTCTTGCTTAGAGCTATTTATATACTCCAACACACATATATACTGCCTTTCACATATGTAGTTACTCACACATGTACCACTGGGACATACATTCACTCACAAACACACTCTTACACACACTTACCCACCCATACAGTCTATCACAGATGCACTCTTGAAACTATCCACCCAGTGAATCACCCACTCACACATCTATGCACAGAGTCGCACACACCCCTCCCACACAAACACTCAGGCACCCATACAGATACTCAGACAACCATTCAATAACTCATATAGACACTCATGTAGCTATTCACAAACACATGCAGCCACTTACACAGCAACAGACAGACGGATACAGACATTCACCCAGTTTAGTCACTAACCCATGCATTCAGTAAGATACGTTAAATCACTCACTTATAGAGTCAGTCACGCACCTACTAAATCATCCATACTAACACTTACACACCCACTCATTCTTCAATACGTCTTTTCCTATATATATTAAAAATATTTAAACTTTACAGAAACACACAGTCACTGGATGATGTCATCAGTGATGTCATTTGAGATGTCATCAGTGATGTCATCAGTGATGTCACTGACCATGTCATGAGTGATGTAATATGTGACGTCATCAGCAGTGCATTGCGGGGCGCGAGTTATAGTTAGCTGAACTAACTATAACGGGGGAATTTCACGGGTTTTGTACGAGTGCAATGTCCAAGTAACTATAACTGTCCCTAAAACCTATGGTTTTTTCAGTGAATATATATATATACATATATTTCATTATGGTCATTGTAGTTATTGGGTTGCTAACACATGAATAAGCGTTTGGTTGCAGCACACTCACTGTGTGCATTTTGGACATATATTACGGATTCATCTATTGGCTTATGGTATTTAGGGGTGTGGACAGATGTTTTTAAGCATTGATCTGGATTTTAATCCTTAGTGAAGTTTCCAAAGATTCTTTAACTTCACCTTCGCAGATGAGCAGATTTTGTTGTGCATTGCAAGCTAATTTTGACTGTACTGAGAGATAATTGCCACACTAATCGAACCCATCCAAGATGGAAAATATATGGAGACTTTATCTCTGGAGGTTTTTAAGCAGTGATCTGGATTTTAATCCTTAGTGAAGTTGCCAAAGATTCTTTAACTTCACCTTCGCAGATGAGCAGATTTTGTTGTGCATTGCAAGCTAATTTTGACTGTACTGAGAGATAATTGCCACACTAATCGAACCCATCCAAGATGGAAAATATATGGAGACTTTCTCTCTGGAGGTTTAACTTTTTCCTGAGGTTTTTTTGCACAGTGACAAATGAATGCATGATTTCCATGCAAATGTAGAAAAAGAAAAACGTTGCAACTATTGGAAAATTGCAAAATTCTTCCTAGAACCTCGTGTAGATTGCAAATAAATAAATAAAAACATTCATCCCCTTGTGTCACTGCACTGAGTAGAAGTTTCCTGCAGAGCAGACATTACTAGAATGTGACTACAATGATCCTAACGCTTTGGGTTCAGAATTTGGGTTATCAAGCCTCGGAATGAAAGCACTTGAGATATAGCAGATAACATGCAGAATGTGACTTCACAGCCCACAGTGCAATAGTGGAGCAGAAATGGTTGCGCGACCATACTAGCCCAGAAATACTCCTGACAGTCATTAATTCTGATTTTTGTTTGGGGGGGGGTGTATAATGCATTACCAAAGTAGGCTTTGTGCTTTTTTCAAAATTGCTTCTCTAGTATTCTTATTCATTACTTCTTTGAGACATATAAAAAGCCTGTTGATGTTTTGTAATTGGATTTATATAGCGCTTACCAGTGGCGGCTCCTCCATAGGGGCGTGGGGGTGTCGCCCCACAGTACGAGAAGCAGAAACATAAAATGGTAAAACTACCATTTTATGTTTCTGCTTCTCGCACTGCGAGAAAGCAGAAGTGCCTGGAGTGCCTGGTTGGGGGCGGGCGGGTGGGCAGTCCAGCTCGAGGGCAGGGGGGGAGTGGCTTGCCCACTGTTGTGGGTACTGACTGTTTGGTCGGCCCCAGGGCCGACCAACCCAGTCATGCGCACTCTCCCTTTTTCTCTATGTAGGCTGCATGCAGCCTACATAGAGAAAATGGCCTCCCAACAGGAGACGGGCTGGGGCGCTCTCCGCTAAGCCTCACCAATCACAACGCTGCCATTGCAGCGCTGTGATTGGCTATGGGGAGGGGAGGGAGGCTGCCTGCTTCTTGTTCCTGCGGAGGCAGGAAAGCAGGAGCCGGAGCTCAGAAAACGCGGGACCCGGGAAAGGTAAGTTAAGTTTTATTTAATTGGTTTTTTTATTATTTTGTATGCGTTCACAGAGTTTTAGCTTCCGCGAGCAACAGCTTCCACTTTGCAAATACGGGCATCGTGGAGAGCGACTAGCGACAGTGCTGGGCCCCGGGGGAAGCAGAGTCGCAGACTAGTCTTCCCCCGGGGTCTTTCGCGCAGGGGAGGACCAGGCAGGGTTAAGGGGTGGAGTTAGGGGGTGGGTATAAGAGTGCAGGGGAGGAGGGCAACTTCCTCTTCCTGCGCTCGGCACCATCGGGAGGGCTAGTTGAAAGGGAGAAGTTAGTGGCAGAGTAGGCCGAAGGTGCTTCACCGCGGGGCGGAACTTGCTTCGGACGGTTGCCGGGGTGAGCGGGAACCACTGGCCGGTGGTTTCGCGGACTGCGGGCGATGGCGGGCGCTTCGGCCGATGAGGTAAGGGAGGCCCTGAAGGTGCTGGGGCGCGCCGGGCGGGAGGATCTCCTCCGGCCTGGGGTGCTGGGGGAGGCGTGGGTGGGGTTTACGCGGGCCCCGCGGGCGGCTTCAGCTGGGGTAGCGGCGGCGGGTTTAGCCTGTCAGGAGGAACCGCCGCCGCCTGGGAAGGGTGCGTTGGTAAGGGGGCGGGGCGCGCCCAAGAAGGAGCCCGCGCGCGGAGGTCGGCGGAAGAGCCTGCCTCCGCGCCTGTCTTTCCCCCAGCTGGAGTTTGTGCCCCCAGGGCCGACAGGACTGTCGGTGGGGCCGTTTTCTGCTGGGGAGATGTCCAATGCGCGTGACTGCACGCGAGTGGGGGGGGGTGGAGGCCGGGGGGCCTGGGCCGGTGATTTTTGCGGCGGGAGCCGTTTTGGAGGGGGCGGTGGGGGGAGGGGGGGGTGGGGGGGAACGGGGGCCCCTGCATTTCTATCCTGGAGCCTGGTTTGGGTACAGGGGGTGTGGGTGATGGCTTGGGGCAATGGGTGGACGCTCCCATTGACCTCTTGATTGGGTCCAGGGTGGGCACTCCGGTTCCTGTGGGGGGCGTCTTGGGGGTGCAGGAGGTCCCTGTCCTGGGGGCAGGCAGCAGCGCCGTGGGGGGTCCGGTGCCTGCTCCCCAACCCGGAATTTGGCAGCCTGGAGGGGTTTTCAGGGCTACTGCCCCCCCCCCTCCCCTTCCACGCTGGGAGGCACTGGCTTGGGAGGATAGGATTAGGGAGCAGCGCCTTCTAGTGCAGCTGCACGAGGCTAGGAGCGCAGAGCAGTATGCACCCAGGGCTGGTGTGGCCTGGGACGCGGAGGCCGAGGGGCCCCCTACTCCCACCTCGGAGGAGGAGAGGTGGGCGGAGCAAGAGGAGTTGGACAGGGCTGGGAGGGACAGGCTGGGGGGGGCAGGTAGCATTAGGGGGCCTCCGGGCCCGGTAGGGACGGCTCGGACGGCTGTGAGGCCTGATGGTGCCGGGGCCCACTCAGGTTGGAGCGACCTGGGGGGTAGGGGGGGATCCAAGCCGGCGGCTGTCGGCAGAGTGCGGGGTGGCCCAGCGGGCGCAAAACGGCCCCTGGACGCCGGCTTGAAACAGTAGGGCAGTCCGCGGCGGCCATCCCTCCAGCGCGGGAGCGGGCTACGGCGTCGTGTATGTTGGGTGGCCGGGGAGTGTGTGCTGCAAAGAGTAAAGGCGTGAAACGTGCGGTGAAAGAGGTGTTGTGGGCGCCTGTGGATGTGGAGCCGGAAGTGGGGCTGGACTATGATGAAGAGAGTGATGAGCTCGAGGATGGGGAGGTGAGGGATGATGATGATGGGCCGGGGGGGTGAAGAGCAACAGCGGATTTGGTGTTTTGCAGGTCTGTAAGCAGACGAAGGGCACGGCAGAGGCGGGGACACCCAAGGCTTCCACCTCCAGAGGATGGCCCGGAGAGATGCACTCATCACTGTCAGGTGAGGGACCTTGGTGGACGGCTTGGGATGGTGGCCACAAGGGGGTAGGAAGAAGGCTTGTAGGTCGGTGGGTGTGGGGGAGGGGTCGGTGCGGGTGACCGGAGAGTTGCAAAAAGACAGGCCGGCACGGGTCGTCAAGCAGGTGGGAGGTAAGTTGGTGTCTACGGCGGGAGTTCAGACTGACAAGACGGAGGGGAAGGACGAAAAAGGGGACAAGTCTGAGGACAAACACCAGAAGAAGCTCCCTTACATGGGGCTGGCCATGCCCTTGGGTTCTCATTTGTCTGATAAGGTTAAGAGTAGAATTGGAAACACGAATATGTGGACGTGTTTAAATTACTGCACAGGGAGGTGCAGGCGAAGGAGGATTCCAAGGAGGAGGAGTGGGAGTTGACTAGACAGCCTAGGGTCCCTGTGACTATGGAGAATTGGACTTCGGCATTTCTCATTTACACCAGTATTTACTGTGAGAAGCACCTGGATAGGGCCATCGCGTTAATGAAGTATATGGACATTATCAGGAAAGCCCAACTGCAGTTCGGGGGGTTCGCCTGGCTGAGTTACGACGAGGAGTTCAGGGCCAGGGTTAGCGCCAACCCGGACAAGCATTGGGGTGAGGTGGATCAGGAATTATGGATGCAGTGGATGGCGTCCACGCATTCATCGGCATCCACCCACACAGCCAGCGGTTTGCCGGTTTCTTATCGGTCTTTTCCGCCGCGTCCCGCCCAAAGCGGGGCAGGGGGGAACACCGCCGGAGCCGGTAGCACAGGCCAGAACACTAAGCCAGGCGGTCCTAACACCGGCGCCTGTTGGAGCTACAACAGGGGCTATTGCTCATGCTACCCATGCAAGTTCAAGCATGAGTGTTCTAAATGTGGAGGGAAACACGCCCTTACCCAATGCTTTACACTGGTCACGCCCTCGGAACAGTGGCGCAATGCGAAAGGGAGGGGACAGCCTGGACAAAAGGGCGCCTACACCGGTTAAGGTGGAGGCGATGGCCCCGTGGCTCTTGGGTTACCCCGACAGGGAGGCAGCTTCAAGGATTCAGTGGGGTTTCACGGAGGGCTTTCGGGTGGGCTATCAGGGTCCCAGGGTGCGGAGATGGGCAGATAATCTGAAACCAGCCACAGCATTGCCGGGAGTGGTAGCTGCCAAACTGCAGAAGGAGGTGGAGGAGGGGAGAATAGCTGGCCCGTTCAGCGACTGGCCAGCGGATGACTTAATCATCTCTCCGCTGGGGGTGGTGCCCAAGAAAGAGGAGGGTGAGTTTCGCATGATACATCACCTCTCGTGGCCTGAAGGGCAGTCTGTGAACGATTTCATTGCGGAGGAGGACTCCAGGGTGCTTTACGCATCGGTGGATGATGCGATCCGCCTTGTGAGGCTGTGTGGGCCGGGGGCGGAATTAGCGAAATGTGATGTCAAGTCTGCTTTCTGCCTGCTGCTCATACACCCCGCGGATTTCTCGCTGCTGGGGATGCAGTTTGCAGGGGCCATCTACGTGGACAAAGTTTTGCCCATGGGATGCGCGATTTCCTGCGCACTGTTTGAGCTGTTTAGCACCTTCTTGCAGTGGGCATCGGGACGTTGCTCACTACCTGGACGATTTTCTCTTTCTTGGAAGAGCTCACTCTGGGGATTGTGGCAGGGCCCTGTCACAGTTCCAGGAGATGTCGCGGCACTTTGGTGTTCCCTTGGCCCCGGAAAAGACGGCGGGCCCATGCTGCACTCTGACATTCTTGAGCATTGAGCTGGATTCCCTTCAGTGGACAGCTCGCCTCCCTGCTGCTAAGGTGACGGAGATTCAGGCGTGCCTCTGGGGGGTGATCGGTGAGAAGAGGATCACATTGAGGGCAGTACAGCAACTGTTGGGCTTCTTTAACTTTGCGTGCAGGGTGGTTAGGGCGGGACGGACGTTCTGCAGGCGGCTCGGCATGGCCATGCCGGGGGCTGTTCTTCCGCACCACAGGATCCGGATCTCCATGGGGGTTCGGGCAGACTTGAGGACGTGGCTGACTTTCTTGACAGAATTCAACGGGGTGTCCCTGGATTTTGCGGACGACAGGATGGTTTGGCAATGTCAAATTTACTCTGATGCAGCCGGGGCAGCTGGTTTTGGGATCTTCTGGGGTGGCAGGTGGTGCGCGGAGGACTGGCCAGCTCATTGGGTGAAGCAGGGGAGGAGCATTGCATTTTTGGAATTCTTTCCCTTGTTGGTGGCACTGGAAGTGTGGGGTCTTGAGTTTCAGAACAGGTCTGTGTTGTTCCACGTGGACAACATGACTGTGGTCGAGCTGGTTAACAGGCAGAGGGCAAGGGACCTGAGAGTACTGAGATTGCTGAGAAGTTTCATGTTGAAATGTTTAAGATTGAATGTGGTTTTTAGAGCCACGCATGTCCCTGGAGCGAATAATGACATCGCGGATGCTTTGTCTCGTTCGCAGTGGCAGCGGTTCCGGCGATTGGCACCAGGAGCGGATCAGTGCAAGACCAAGCTGCCGGACGGCATCTGGGCCTTGGGGGAGTGAGGGTGATAGGCCTGGTTGAAAATTCTATTGCTGATACCACAAGACGAGCATACAGACTGGCATGGGCGGAGTTTGGATCCTTTATGGGATGGCGTGGGGATTCTGCTTTTGGAGATGGCTCAGCATTGGAGCAAGGAGTGTTGCAGTTTGTATTGCATTGCATGGACAGAGGGCTGACGGCTGCGACTATATCAGGAAGTTGGCAGGGGTGGCATTTTATTGTTGCTTGTTTGTTGGTTTTGATCCTACGAAAGATGTGATTATCAGTAGGGTACTCAGAGGTTGGGGCAGGGAGAGAAAGGGGGTGGGGTGTTGCGGGAGGTGATTACTTTTGATTTGTTGGTCAAGTTGGTCGAGGTTTTGCCGCTGTGTTGTTATGATGCGTTTGAGGTGCGTGTTTTTCTGCTTGGGGATGATTTGGATGTTTTTTGGAGCTTTTCGTGTGTCTGAATTGTTGGGCACGCGGTCAGTGTGTGGCAGGCGGTACGAGGAGATACGGCTGGATGGCGGGCGATTGGGGATTTGGCTGGGTCACTCCAAAACGGATCAGCTGGGGCGGGGTAAGTGGGTTTGGTTGTGCGAGGCTGGTTGTGGGGGTGTGTGCCCGGTGGCCGAATGGAGGATGTTTGTGCTTTCCACGCGGGTGGCGAGTGCCACATATCTGGGGCGAGGGTGACTTCAGGACAGTTGTTGGCGGTGCTGCGTATGGCCTTACGGCGCTTGGGTTTGGATCCAGCTGGGTTCGGGACTCACTCTTTCCATATTGGGGCGGCGACAGCAGCGGCCCGGTTGGGGTGGTCTTGGGACAGGATTCGGCAGATTGGGAGGTGGAAGTTTCGGTGCTGTGAGCGGTATTTTCGCAAGTGAGAAGTTGGGGAATTGATGTGATTAGTTCTAGGCTTTGTTTCTAACATGTTTTTCTCTCGTAGGTTGCGTGGGTGGACCAGGGGCCAAGATGGTCACTTGGATCGTGGGGCATTCCTTCGTTCATTGGGCCTCCTAGTATGCAGAACAACCGGTGTACGGCCGTAACCTGGGACTCAAAGGACAACATCACGAGGTGCATTGGTGGGGTAAAGGGGGGATGCGAATGGGGGGCACTATTGCCCTGGCTCGCGAAGATGGTCCCCCAGAAGGGATGCCCGGATCTGTTGATCATACGCTTGGGGGAGAACGATTTGGTTCAGCTGTCGGGTTTGGCGCTCTTGCAGCTGATGCAGAGGGATTTGGAAGTGCTGAAACGCAGGCTGGCAGGGACTTGCATTGCCTGGACTGAGCTTGTTCCTAGGAAAGTATGGAGGGGTGCCCTTAAACATGGGGCTGTGGAGAAGGCACGACGGAAGCTCAACAGAGCGATGAGACGTTTCTGTGGGGACGGGGACATTAAGGTCATTGCTCATGCTGGACTGCGACTGGAAGAACCGCTACTGTTTAGGGATGACGGAGTGCATCTTTCTAAATTGGGGAATGCTTATTATATGATGGAGATGAGAGATGTGGTCAGTAAGTTGTGGAATGAGGCGATTTGGTGTCACAGGAATGTTTGAGTGGGTATGGAGGAAAGATGCATTGTACGGGCCCTGGGGGGGGGCAGGTAACCGCCCTAAAGGGGGTTCCCTGGTTGGCGATACTTTGGAGGGGTGGGGGAGTCAATAGCGGGCGCACCCATCCCTCGGGGGGGGAAATTGAATGATGTGGGGAGCTGAGGCTTGACTGGAATGCCAGGTGATACCGGGGAGGATGCTATGAGAATTGTGGAAATGGATGAGGAACGGAATGGGCATGGAGTGGTTGGAAATGTGAGTTCAGAGTGGGTGAAGAAAGTGAAGGGATGCAGAGTTGATGTGGGGGTTTGGTTATTGATGTTGATGTTATTGGTTTATTGATTACTGTTGTGCAGCCTGGTCCTAATAAATGGCCTTTTACGCTTAAAGACATCAGCGTGGTCTGTTTATTGCACGATGCTGGGCCCCGGGGGAAGCAGAGTCGTAGACTAGTCTTCCCCCGGGGTCTTTCGCGCAGTGGAGGACCAGGCAGGGTTAAGGGGTGGAGTTAGGGGGTGGGTATAAGAGCGCAGGGGAGGAGGGCAACTTCCTCTTCCTGCGCTCGGCACCATCGGGAGGGCTAGTTGAAAGGCCACCCACCCACCCTGCAGTTACTAGGGTTTGGAGGTAGGGTTGGCATGGCGTGCCAGTTTAGGACGGGCTGCGGGGTAGGCGATACTTTGGAGGGGTGGGGGAGTCAATAGCGGGCGCACCCATCCCTCGGGGGGGGACGATTGAATGATGTGGGGAGTTGAGGCATGACTGGAATGCCAGGTGATACCGGGGAGGATGCTATGAGAATTGTGGAAATGGATGAGGAACGGAATGGGCATGGAGTGGTTGGAAATGTGAGTTCAGAGTGGGTGAAGAAAGTGAAGGGATGCAGAGTTGATGTGGGGGTTTGGTTATTGATGTTGATGTTATTGGTTTATTGATTACTGTTGTGCAGCCTGGTCCTAATAAATGGCCTTTTACGCTTAAAGACATCAGCGTGGTCTGTTTATTGCGCGACATGTTCCACCCCCTCCCCATTAAAAAATATGTATATAGCTATTCGCCTCACAACAACTTTTTATTTAGTATCTAGTCCCTGTCCCATTGTGCGAATGTGAATGCAGTCACGGAGGTTTGCTGTCCGTTGCGAAGCTCCATCATTGTATATATTTACAACTCAGTAGGAATCTCAAAAAGAAAACAGACTTGTTAATGTGTATTTGAAATCGTACAGAATGGGAAATCTATGCTTTGGCGGTCAGTATATGCGTAGCTGCACAGAAATATTCTCGGGTCGCTCCGTAGATGAGGAGCAAAAATAGCATCCGAGGCATGATGACCCGGCGAAAATGCATCTGGCCCACGGAGCCATGCTCACAGCAGTGTGGCTCTGTGAGAATTCTATTCTGCGTCACTGGCCGCTACAGACCCTGCACGTGCGGTGTCTGCAGCAGTGGCCCGAGGCAGGCCTGTGCAGGTAATGTCTTCATAGTGTGCTTTTCACACTGGCGTTCTAGGTCTGTAGATCGAGCCGCGATCTTTGTGTTACCTTCAGGCGCTCACACCGGATGTCCGCGGCATACAGTGGAGGCTACTGTGTCTAGGTGCAAGTAGTTCACAAATTAGTCAAGATATGAACCTAAATGCGAAAAAATAGTTTTAGTTTCTGTGAGAGTAGGGTATAAATGCCTCTGCATTTGAGTTTAATTATACTAAATGAAAATTCATACAACACAAAATACTAATTGTAAATACTAACCACTAGACGTGGTTCATCTGTCCTTAAGTCACACACACTGTATGTAACTCCTTGTGTCAGGCTAGGCACTAGTTCACCAGTTCGGTCACCTGCAACGCCCCTACCTCTGTAAACGTCAGGACACAGACCGACTCACCCACCCCTGAGTTAACTGCACTGACCCCTCACGCACGCCGAATGTCTCAGGTAATACAGCTCTATTTATCGTCACCCCGCTCTCTGCCCCAAATGGTGCTTGCTCGTCGCTTTCTCAAGCATCCAGTGGCAGCTCCCCCCCTCCCCGGCGCGACCTCCCTTCCCTCGTGACCATTCACCCTTTCATCCGAGCCCCACCTAACAAAGGACTCCCGCCCACGCCACACACTGTGCTGCGGTTTAACGACGCTATAACATCTCGATGGCCGCGGATTCAGCCTCTCTCTGACTGTCATATAACATATCAGTCATTGCAGTCCCAGTCCGGTCTGCACACGGGCCGGCGCGCTCTAAACACATCAGCGCGTTGACATGCATGTAGACGAACCAGCACACCCTAAACATACAACCCCAGGAAGGTTCAGTCTTCAGCCTGTAACGGAAGCGTGGGAATAACATGAATGAGGACCAGCCAAGCCACAGCACCGTGAAGCCAGGGTGAATTCAGACTATGCGCTACACGAACAATGGTGTGGAGGGGGGAGAGGCACTTTGGGGGCACACTGTGGGCTAAAGGATCTGTGCCACCCCATCCAACATGTCATTTTTTTACTTACACTTTTTATTAAATGGTAGATGCTCTTTTGAAGCCATGGACAGGGTGTGGTGTATCCGTTTTTATGCTGTTATTGGTTATTTGCGAAGTGCTTGTACATCCCTAAGGGTTTCATGGCGCTAGGCTTGGTCCTGCCATACAAAGTCCATCAATGCCAACCATCACCGTCCTCTGACAGTGCCCTCCACTTGACACACACGTCACACCAACGAGCACCCTTCTCGGCCACACATGCATGCACACACCCCTCCAGGTGTGAAGGAACAGCACTTCAGGGCCGCAATATCTGCTTCAAAGTGCTACAAAACATATCATACAAACTGTGGTCCTGATGCAGAGAGGAGACGAGTTACTCAATGTTTGCATTGTGCTGCGTTCCTTCTCCCTCTGAAGTGCGAGAGATGCTCAGAGCTATTGATCCTCCAAGGATTCTATTTTTTTCAGAAAAGGTTGTGATCTGTCCACCTCATGAATATTAATGACAGTTAGACGGGGGCACACAAACCTACGTGATGTAAACCACACAGCTCGCTTGAACGAAGAAGGTGGTTTTACAGTATAATTATTGTTTATTGTGCCTGCAAGAGACATCCATATACAGAGGCCACAGGCAGTCAGCTACGGTGAGCCCAATGGGATATTCTGTTTGTCGTAGGCCTTGTGCCTTAACATAGCATGCTACAGAAAGTCACTTTGCTTTCATTGCTTTAAGCAGCAGTGACGTTCTATGCCCAACACTTTGTGTTGGTGAGCCGATGTGTCCACAGTCGAAAGGGTGTGTTTTTAAATGTGCGAGACTTGAAGGCTATAGTTCAATCGAAAAAGGTGGTGTTCTCTATCGTTGTTGCAGGCTGAACATGTATATGCGACGTAAAATGTTTGCTCAATTCACATGGTAAAAGATGTTCTGTTATAAAACCAAATATGGATGAGCAGCACATGCTGAGTGTTCTGACCGAACAAGTCTCATAAACTGGTTTGACAAAGGCTTAGCATAACTCAAAAAAAATTAGTGTCAATATTTCGGTGGTAATGACAAGACGGCACAGTATATTTGCATTCCTTACTACCGGAAAATGTGTAATATGTTTTAATTTGACATGGAATACTTTGTGCTGATTGTATCAGTTTGTCTCTTTTTAAATCCCCACATAAGGATTTTTCACTGTGGGTGATATGAATTCAGCTGCAGATTGTTGGGTGCACCGCTGCTTGTGTGCTAACAGTCTTATTCTCGGTTTGCATCTGACTTTATTTTGTGTGCTATGAACAGGACCACGAATTGTGTCATCCTGCAGCGTGTGCTGCATAATTATGGCAGTGGCAGTTTCTTTATTCTTCTAGCCAATTCATCCACCCCTTCCTTACTGCATCCCTCTATTCGCCCCACAACCTCATCCATCGACCCATAGCCTACACATCCATTCATTCACCCATCAGCATATTTGCCCATTCATCCATCCATCCTTCTCAAACACATTTATTCACTCCCCCACCCATCCATCCACATCACCAATTATCCATCCATACATACATACCTGCATGCATGCATCCACCAATCCACCCATCCACAACTGGGAAATTACTGATTTCTGAACAATGAATGTATAAAACATTAAGGTAGTCCATGTCAGTGATATAGTTTTTGTTTATGTTTCACATGTTTTACTTTATCTTGCATTCCTTAAGAGTGCCTACTATTTCCAGGATGCTGTATTTCTGTATTTTGTTGTGTAGCATATTTCTTGTACAGTGCATACTTTGAATTGAGTCGCGTTCAGGCATTTTTAATGGGCCACCATTGAGAGCTTTAGAGCAAAGGCTGAAGGCTGTGTCAATTTCTCACAGTGCCTGTCAGTGGGTCAAAAAGGTGTTCAGAAAACTTGGCCATCCAACCACTGGCCTCTCTGCTGAACAATCAAAGCAAAGGTCACTTATTTAAGTTGCGATTGTGATTCTGTGCAACTGTGTGTGAAGGAGGTACACAGTTGCCAAAATATTGAGAAGGCAATTGTAAAGGAAAATACAGTGCTTACAGGTGTCAGTGCGTTGTGTTTTTGGGGGTTGTAAAGTGAAGTTCTCTGATTATACTGAGCAAGCGGCTACCTACGTCATTATCATATGAAATCTCTACTATTGATGTCATAACACTTTCGCAAGTGCTTTATCAACCTTCCTGCTTCCTCAAATTTGCTTGAAAATGCTTCATTTATCCACTCTTTTTTCAAAATTTTCTCAGGGGAGAACCCCCCCGAACCCCCTGTAGGTTGTTCGGGCTCGCTCGCCTCGCTCGCCTCAGTGCAGTACCACGATAACTTTACCCCCCACCACTTTCAAATGTCACCAGCCGCCACTGGCGCTTACTACACCTGACGAGGTGTCAAAGTGCTTTACAGCAAGTAGCGTGCTACTCTGGAACAAATGTTAGTGGTTAGTTCATGGATATTGTTGGTTATTGTGATTAGTAATGTGATCTCAAGAAAAACTGCACCCATATAGTCCAGTTTTTTTGTTATATGTTAATATCAAGTAGGTATGATCATTAGTGGGGGCTATGTTTGGGTTTCATAGCGCTTTTTCCTTTCTCTACTGTGTCTAGGAGTCTCTCTACCCTTGGTATTTTAAGTGAAGAGGGTAAAACAAAAGGTGGGGGTTGCTTGCTGTTGCAATCAGAAATGTAGAAAAAGCCATAGGCATAACGATGTTCGATGACATGCTGCAGATAGGTTATAAAACTGTACAAATTTGAGTGCATTTGGCAATCGAAGGGTGTCTTTTCAACACTCCGGCTGGCCTCACCTTTTCATTAAATTATATTTGAGATGCACAGAAGGAGTCGCATGTTGCGAACTCTTGGAAGAAGCGACACTAGTTTATTTGGCAGTTGATAGCCTTGCTGGGAGTACATGATGGGCTAAAAAGAACTAACCATTGATTTTACAAAGAAAGGCTGCGGTCAGCCGGGCAAAGGTGCCAGTATGCACCTGTAGGAAAGTGCCTTCTTTTTGCATGGTTGCCCCCACTGTTTGCCTACTGCTGATGTACTTTGCCAACCAGATACCCAGGGCCTATGCTTTTTCCCTAAAACTGTTCTGTTGCAAAACCCAATAGGCAACTCTCGGGCCACATATAAGTCCCTTGTAAAACGTACCATAGGTACCAAGGGTACTATGACCAGGGAAGACCTCTAAGGGCTGCAGCACGTATTGTGCCATCCTTAGAGTCCTTAGAGGCCCTGTACCTTTACACACACACACTGCCATTGCAGGCTGCATGTCTTTGTGCAGAACAAAGTGAAGAGTCGACATGGTGCACATCCCTGTGTGCCATGCCTACAATCCGCTGCCCTGGCACAGGTAAGCCACCCCTCTAGCTGGGTGCACTATACCAGTGGTGAGGGTACAGGTGCATGAGCCCTGTACCCCTACTATGTCTAAGTCAATTCTTGGAGATTGTAAGTGCAGGTTTGCCATAAAGAGTATATGGTCTGGGAGTTAGTCGTTACATACTCCACAGCACCATAATGGCTTTACTGAAAACTGGGAAGTTTGGTATCAAACTTCTCAGCACATTAAATCCACAGTGTAGGATTTAATGAACAATTCACTCAGAGGGCATCTTAGAAATCCCCCTGAAAAACGACCTAATTCTAGTGTCCTGGCTGAGTGGCTGCTCACCAGCTGCCACCACCAGACATGATCCTGGACCCCTGGGTCGAGAGCCTGCCGCTCTAGGGGTCCTGAAACAAAGCACATGCTGGGGCGAGGTGCCAAGCCTCCTCCCTAAGGATGGGCAGGGTCCACGAAGGGGAAGCTTCAAAGGCCTACCACCTTTGTGAGCTTACCCCAGTCATTTGCTGCTCTCAGTAACTGGCCCCCGCCAGTTCTGACCCCCACGTTGGGCGGCAAAATCAGCGGTAAATCCAAATTAGGAGGAGAGGTGTGCCCACCTTTGCCAACCCCACCCCTCAGGTGAGGGAGGCGAGGTGAAGCACAAATCTCAGTACCCACCATCTTGCAGGTGGGGGGACCGAGCCAACCAGAGGCTTATACCCTCCTCTCACTGGAGGGTGGCATAGTAGGGGGGTGTTCCCACCCCAAGGAAGGGACCTATTGGTCCCGAACTGTACCTACCTGAAAACGCACCTATATTTAGTATTTAGGGGCAAGCCTGAACCTTGTCTCCTCAGACCAGAGCCGAAAAGAAGAAGCAAGAAGAAGGAGGGCCGAACAGCCGTGCGGAGAGAAGAAGAGGAGGACACCAAGTGACTTGGCCCCAGTCCTACTTGCCTGTCCTGACCTCAGACTCCTCCAACAGAACCTCGGTGTGTCCAGCAGTCAGACGTCCTCGAAAACCCAGAGAACCTGCCCTGCCTTTGCAACTAAAACGGACTTTGTCTCCTGTGAGCACCGGACTTGCTAAAAGGTAACCGACTCTGACTCAGGCCGACTTTGTGAGTCTCCACCACTCCGTTCCCAGAGCCTCAAGCCCGAGTGACCCAATACCCTAAGGAGGTCCCCCCAGTGATCCTAGCCTGGATCCAAGTGAACCCTGAACCTCCATAAGTTTCTAAATCAAGCCTGCAGCCAACAACTGGAAGGCCCCCTCAACCGCGACCGAAGGCGATCCCCTGGCCGACTCCGTAACCGAAGCGGTCCAGAAAGAGCAACCGCGGTCGTCCGAATGACTCTGTCACCGAACGCTTGCAGTCAGAGGACGACGACTCCCGAAGCCCCCATTCAGCTCAACAGCAGCTGACCGACTCCGAGGGAACCGCAACCGAATCTGCAGGATCAGCCAAGACCACATCCTACACCCGGCCGCCCCTTGCCGCTGGTGGTGTAGTTCTTGTGTTGGCCATTGGGCCCTTCAGTGCTGACCTCAACTACAGGAGCTTTTGTTGCCCAATCTGGTGGCCTGCTCATCGCAGTCCCCCCGTTGGCTAACGTGTGGTCCCTGCACTCTGCACCCGGCCGCCTCTGTGTCGCTGGGTGCGACTCGAGTGCCCATTTGACCGAATCTTACCCGCAAACTCGTAAGCTCAGTTCTGCCTTCTCAGGACTAAATGTGGCTCATGAGTAGTACTGTAAACTTGTATTAAGTTTGCAAATCGCATTGACTCATTTTTCTTTCCCTCAGGAAATGCACCAGCCTAGCATCTAGAGAAACCTGGCTGCGTAAGAAAAGTAATTGCAAAGTAACTCTGACTGTCTGTGAATACAAAGCAATTATACTGTAACTAATTCCTTGTAATGTAAGTCCGTTTTTTTATATAGCGCAGCTACTCACCCTTACGGGTCTCAAGGCGCTGGGGGCCGTCGTGGAAATTAAGTGAGCTATTGCCCAGAGTCACATGGTGCTGAGCTGCCGCCAGAGCCGGGGATCGAACCGTGAACCCTGTGCTCCGAAGTCAGCTGCCCTGGCCGCTGCACCACACCTCTCCACTTCCTTGCATTCAATCTATATTTAAACTGCATATGCTTGTAAAGTATTTCTATACTGACCTGTACCAGGCCTGGCTTGGTTCTGAAAAATAAATATAACTAAATAATATTTTTATACAAACCAATTGGTCAGAGTTCAGTCTTTGAGTGTGTGAAATCATCTCTTGCCTGAGTTGTACAATAAATGTTAGCATTACCCTCTGATAAGGCCTTACTGCTCATCCACACTATCACAAATAGAGAGTAAGGTACGGTCTACTTTAACCTCTGCCTACCTTTGGGGATCCCTGGACTCCATGCACACTGTACCTTACTTTGGTATAGTATATACAGAGCCAGCTTCCTACATTGGTGGATCAGCGGTGGGATATACAACTTTGCATTTGTTGGACTGACTTGGTCAACACCTGATCACACGATAGAACTCTTAAATTGTCTTTAGAATTCTGACTTTTTGAATTGACACATTTTTCCAAATTACTCAGAGTCTTGCTAGGGCCTTGGTTAAGTCCCTTTAGAATTGTCCTAGTAAAATAAAAGCTCACTTTAGTTAGGTATTAGAGTGTTAGAAAAGTTTGTGTAGAATGTCTTTTAACAAGAACCCAGCGATTAGTGAAAATATAACGAATGACATAGAGAACATAGTTGAGGAGCTCGACCTCACACCTTATCTCCATTTAGCATTTCAGGAGTTAAGGTCTCTATGTAAACTTAAAAACATTAACATGGGGTCCCATCCCTCCAAACAAAGGCTCCAGGAGCTGTTGGCAGGGTATGCTAAGGACCACCCCTCTGAACAAGGTGATGACCTCTCAGATGGGGAAGAGGATGGAGGGGATGAGGAAAACTTCCAACCGCCCTCATGTCCTAGGGAGAACAGGGTCTCTGTGCCACTGACTCCAAGAATACAACTCACATCACCTAGATCCCACACAGGTGGGTCAGGTACTTTTGAGTCCATTGTGGACAGCCTCAATGAGGAAACCAGCCTCTTAGTGAGGGTGACCAAAAGATTAGATCTAGAGACCAGACTCCTGGCTCTGGAAAAAGAAATAGCAGAGATGGGCTTAGCTCCCATCAATGGTGGCAGCAACTTAATAAATAGTGACAGAGAGCAATCTTATGATCCCAAAATCCCTAAAGGGATTGACCCCAAATTTAAGGAAGGAGATAACGTCACCAAATGGTTCACATCGTTTGAAAGGGCTTGTGAAATGAGGAAGGTGAGGAAGTAACAATGGGGGGCACTCCTTTGGGATCCATTCACTGGTAACTGCAGGGACAGACTCCTGACCCTTACAGGGGCAGATGCTGGGTCTTATGACCTCATGAAGAACACTCTGATTGAGGGCTTTGGACACACAACTGAGAAATATGGAATGAGATTCAGGGGGGCTCAAAAAACCCAAAACCAATCCTGGATTGACTTTGTAGATTACTCAGTTAAGACACTAGATGGATGGTTAACTGAAAACAATGTGCATGACTTCAATGGACTTTACAATCTTATCATGAAAGAAAATATTTTGAGTAATTGAACTAATGAGAAGTTACATCAACATCTGGTAGACCTAGGTCTAATTTCTCCCCAAGAATTGGGAAAGAAGGCAGACCATGGGGTCAAGACTAGGGTAACGAAAACAAACACTGGGGGTGACCAAAAGAAAGGGGTTACAAAACCTCCCCAGGGGAAAGGGGGTGAGAACCCCAAAGACAAAGACAGAATATACACAAGGGACACAAAAACCTGCTCAGGGGGGTGGGTCTCAAAACTCTTCCCAGACCAATGGTAGGCATAAAGGGAAGAACTTTGATCCTCAGAAAGCCTGGTGTTTCAACTGTAAGAAGTTGGGAAACTTAACTGGAGATGCTACTTGTCCTAACAAGAAGCCCCTAAGTCCTCCTCCAGTTAGTACTGGTATAGCTTATTTCCAGATTGGATCAACAGTGTGCCCAGAGCAAATCAGGTTTCACACTGAAGCAGTTCTAGTCACTGAGGGTGAAGTTGAATTTGCCACTTTAGCTGTGTGGCCTTCTAACTTAAAGAAGTATTTACAATACCCCTGGAAAAATGGGACTAGGATAGAAGCCCTGAGGGATACAGGTGCCCGTGTCACCACGGTGAGAGACACACTGGTTTCCCCAGAGCAATACCTGAATGGAAAATCTTATCCAGTCACCAACACTGACCGTGTTACTACTAACCATGCCATGGCTATGGTGACATTAGACTGGTGGTGAGGTTACTGGCCTGAAACAGGTAGTGGTCTCTCCAAAGCTTCCAGCTGCCTGTCTGCTTGGAAATGACCTGGAGGCCTCAGCATGGGCTGAGGTAGAATTGAAAACCCATGCAGCAATGCTGGACATCCCTGAGATTGTGTGTGTCAAGACTAGAGGACAGAACCGCAAACAGGGTGAAAAAGAAGTGTTGGAGCTTGAAAGAATGGCCCAACCTTCCAAGAGGAAAGGTAAGAAGACTGGGAAATCAGCTTATGAATAGCCAAAGACTCAGGACCCCTCTTCCCAGGGAGAGGACTTAGAAGCCCCAGAGGGAACTGAGCCCATGGAACTAGACACTTACCAGGCTGAGCTCTTAGGCCCACAGGGACCCTCTAGGGAACAGTTGTGCCTTGGACAGCAGACCTGTCCAACTCTTGAAAGCCTGAGGCAGGAAGCTGCTGCACAGGAAAAGGGAGATGTCAGTGGTACCCACAGAGCCTATTGGGAGGAGGGACTCTTGTACACTGAGGCCAGAAACCCCAACCCTGGTGCCACTAGGAGAGTGGTAGTGCCTCAAATGTACAGAGAGTTTTTACTCACTTTGGCTCATGACATCCCCCTAGCTGGGCATCTTGGCCAAACCAAGACTTGGGAAAGGCTAGTTAGTGACTTTTACTGGCCCCAGATGTCCCAGAAAGTAAAGGAATTTGTCAGCTCCTGTGTCACCTGTCAAGCCAGTGGCAAAACAGGTGGACACCCAAAGGCCCCCTTAATTCCACTACCATTGGTTGGGGCTCCCTTTGAAAGGGTAGGTGTGGACATAGTGGGTCCACTTAAACCTCCCATCACATCAGGAAACAAATTTATACTGGTGGTAGTGGATCATGCCACCAGGTATCCTGAAGCAATTCCCCTTAGGACTACTAAGACTCCTGCAGTAGCCAAGGCCCTCATTGCTGTCTTCACCAGGGTAGGGTTTCCTAAGGAGGTGGTTTCAGACAGAGGGTCAAACTTCATGTCTGCATACCCCAAACACATGTGGAAAGAGTGTGGAGTGCAGTACAAGTTTACTACACCCTATCACCCACAAACTAATGGTCTTTTTGAAAGGTTCAACAAAACATTGAAGGGCATGATCATGGGGCTCCCTGAAAACCTAAAAAGGAGATGGGATGTCCTCTTGCCATGCTTGCTTTTCACCTACAGAGAGGTGCCTCAGAAGGGAGTGGAGTTTTCCTCCTTTGAACTTCTGTGTGGCCATCCTGTCAGGGGACAACTCCGTCTTGTTAGAGAGGGTTGGGAGAAGCCTCCCCAAAAACCCAAACAGGATATTGTGGACTATGTACTAGACCTAAGGTCGAGAATGGCCGGGTACATGGAAAAAGCTTCCAAAAATCTTGAGGCCAGCCAGGAGCTCCAGAAGCACTGCACAAAGCTGCACTGGTGGAATTCCAACCAGGGCAGAAGGTGTGGGTTCTGGAGCCTGTAGCACCAAGGGCTCTCCAAGACAAATGGAGTGGCCCTTACCCCATCTTAGAAAAGAAAAGTGAGGTCACCTACTTGGTAGACCTGGGTACAAGCAGGACCCCCAAAAGGGTGATCCATGTGAACCGCCTTAAGCTTTTCCATGACAGGACTGACATAACCATGCTGATGGTTACTGATGAGGATCAGAAGACAGAGTGAAACTCTCCCTGACCTCCTCTCTTACAGCCCCATCTCTGTTCTCTCCTTATCCTCATTTTCCCTATGCTCATAATGGTAAACAGTCTAAATATCGAGTTTTTTATGTCGACTTGCACTAATATCGAGTGCAGAATATCGTGATACAAAAATATCGACTGTCAGAATATCGGGGTCAAGAATATCGAGTCTAAGGTAAGTAATATCGTTTTTAACAGTATCGAAGTCATTAATATCGTTTTAAAAAATATCGAAGTCATTAATATCGTTTGCAAAAATATAGTTGTTATAAATATCTTTTTTTAGTTAGTGTTATGTATTTTAGTATGTATTTTAAATGTATGTGTTCTATTTTTTTGTCTAAGTATCGCATTTGTTTTTGAATATATGTGTTAAATTTTTAGAAGTTATTAATTTTATTTTAATTACATTTTGCGTTTTAGTTCCGTAGCGGGTTGTGGGTTTATAGGGGAATAGGGTGGGAAGTAATTTCATTATACTTAATTTATTAATAATTTTTAGAAGTTATTAATTTTATTTTAATTAAATTTAGCGTTTTAGTTCCGTAGCGGGTTGTGGGTTTATAGGGGAGTAGGGTGAAAAGTAATTTAATTATAATTAATTAATTAATTTTTTTAAATTAATTTATATTTATGTATTTAATATTTTATATTGTTAATTCTGGTAATTGATTTATTATTAATTATTTATTAATTTGTTGTTAATTATTATTAATTAATTGGTAATTATGTTAATTGTGTCATTCTTTTAGGAGTGCGTTGTGGGTTGATAGGGAGTAGGGTGGGAAGTAATTTAATTTTAATACATTTTTTAATATTTATAATATAAGATTTATTTAATGTTATTTTTATAGTGTTAATTGTGTGAATTAATTTATTATTAATTATTTTTATTTTGCTTGTTAGTTGTTATTAAATAATTAATTAATTGTTAATAAATTCTGTTAATTGTGTCATGTTTTACAACATTGGTGGTGTCATTTATAGGGGAATATGGTGGGAGATAAAATATTTATAACTAATTAATTATTTGTTAATGCTAATTAATTAATTAAATATTAAATTTGCTAATTGTGGAATAATTTTGATGTGTGAGTTGTGGCGTTTATAGTTGTAAATGTTGGGAAGAACTTTTTTTTAAATTAATTAATGATTTGTTGTTAATTGGTATTAATTTATTAATGTAAAATTAGTTATGGAAATTGTGTAAATATTTTTAGGTGTGTGTTTTTGGGTTTATTGGGGTAGAGGGTTGAAAGTAATATACTTTAAATAGATTATTCATTAGTTGATCATTAATATTCATTTATTAATTGATAAATATTGTTAGTAATTGTTTTGTTTTTATTTTGTTTGGGGATTTAGGTTCAATAGCTGTAATGTTTTGTTTTATCCTCCGCTATCCAACACTTTCCCTACTGTTGCACTCATTGGAGTGGGAATAGTAATTTATTCCCCTCCGCTATCCAACACTTTCCCTACTGTTGCACTCCCTGGAGTGGGAATAGTAATTTTTACCCCTACGCTATCCAACACTTTCTCTAATGTTGTATTCGTTAGAGTGGGAATAGTAATTTTTACCACTCCGCTATCCAACACTTTCCCTACTGTTGCACTCATTGGAGTGGGAATAGTAAGTTTTACCCCTCCACTATCCAACACTTTCCCTACTGTTGCACTCGCTGGAGTGGGAATAGTAATTTTTACCCCTACGCTATCCAACACTTTCCCTACTGTTGCACTCGCTGGAGTGGGAATAGTAATTTTTATGTCTCCGCTATCCAACATTTTCCCTACTGTTGCACTTGCTGGAGTGGGAATAGTAATTTTTTTCCCCTTCGCTATCCAACACTTTCCCTACTGTTGCACTCATTGGAGTGGGAATAGTAATTTATTCCCCTCCGCTATCCAACACTTTCCCTACTGTTGCACAAGCTGGAGTGGGAATAGTAATTTTTACCCCTACACTATCCAACACTTTCCCTACTGTTGCACTTGCTGGAGTGGGAATAGTAATTTTTTCTCCTTCGCTATCCAACACTTTCCCTACTCTTGCACTCATTGGAGTGGGAATAGTAAATTATTCCCCTCCGCTATCCAACACTTTCCTTACTGTTGCACTCGCAGGAGTGGGAATAGTAATTTTTACCCCTACACTTTCCAACACTTTCCCTACTGTTGCACTTGCTGGAGTCGGAATAGTAATTTTTTCTCCTTCGCTATCCAACACTTTCCCTACTGTTGCACTCATTGGAGTGGGAATAGTAAATTATTCCCCTCCGCTATCCAACACTTTCCCTACTGTTGCATTCGTTGGAGTGGGAATAGTAAATTATTCCCCTCCGCTATCCAACACTTTCCCTACTGTTGCACTCGCTGGAGTGGGAATAGTAATTTTTACCCCTACGCTATCCAACACTTTTGCTACTGTTGCACTCGCTGGAGTGGGAATAGTAATTTTTACTCCTCTGCTATCCAACACTTTCCCTACTGGTGCACTCCCTTGAGTGGGATAGTAATTTTATCCTCTACGCTATCCAACACTTTTCCTACTGTTGCACTCATTGAGTGGTATAGTAATTTTTACCCCTACGCTATCCAACACTTTCGCTACTGTTGCACTCGCTGGAGTAGTGAATAGTATTTTTTTCCCCTTCGCTATCCAACACTTTCCCTACAGTTGCACTCATTGGAGTGGGAATAGTAAATTATTCCCCTCCGCTTTCCAACACTTTCCCTACTGTTGCATTCATTGGAGGGGAAATAGTAAATTATTCCCCTCTGCTATCCAACACTTTCCCTACTGTTGCACTTGCTGGAGTGGGAATAGTAATTTTTACCCCTCCGTTATCCAACACTTTCCCTACTGTTGCACTCGCTGGAGTGGGAATAGTAAATTATTCCCTCCGCTATCCAACACATTCCCTACTGTTGCACAAGCTGGAGTGGGAATAGTAATTTATTCACCTCCGCTATCCAACACTTTCTCTACTGTTGTACTCAATGTAGTGTAAAATGTAGTTTTAAAAAATAATAAATATTTTAATATTTTAATTTATGATATATATATATATTCACTGAAAAAACCATAGGTTTCAGGGGCGTTATAGTTAGTTGGACATTTCACTCGTACAAAACCATAGAAATTCCCCCGTTATAGTTAGTTCAGCTAACTATAACTCGCGTGCCCGCAATGCACTGCTGATGACGTCACATATTACATCACTCATGACATGGTCAGTGACATCACTCATGACATCACTGATGACATCTCAAATGACATCACTGATGACATCATCCTTGTGATAGAGTGGCAGACCTCCTCTCACCCTAATATAACCTTTGATACACACACTCAAAAATACAAACTAACATTTTCAAAACAATGGACATACCAATACCAGTTACAACACACCTATTCAGTAATTCCAAGATCTACACACACATCCACTCATTCACCAACAGTCCCTATACAGTCACTCATACATGTACTCACTCATCATATGTACTCATACACCTATACATCCTGTTACACACCGCCACTCATCCATAGAGTTACTCACACACATAGTCACACATGCAAACAAAGTATCAAACATCCATTTACTTGCATATACAGTTATACACACACTACCACACTTACTTCTACAGAAACTTACACATACTTACTCTCTTAAACAATCACTTATAGAAACACCTACTTATTTGTACAGGAACTCTTCCAATCTCTCACTCTCACATATACTCACTTATATACACCAATACTCACATATACTAGTTTAAAACATATGTAGTTACTCATAAAGACACTATTGAGACAGTCATTCACTCACTAACACACCCATACACATACTCATCCACCTATACAGTCCTGCACACATGCTGTCTTCAACACATACAAACAGTGAGTCACTCATTCATGCATCTATGCACTAAGTAATACCCCCCACTGAACCATACAGACACTCAGACACTCATACTGATACTCAAAAAACCAACTAATAACCCATATAGACACTCATGTAGCTACTCACCAACCCATGCAGCCACTTATACACAAAGTGAGAGACTGATACAGATATTTTCATATTTAAACATTACTCACTAACCCATGTATTCACTAAGATACACTTAGTCAGTTATACAATCAATTTTACAAAACAAAATCATCCATTTAGACACTTATATACCCATTTATTCTTCCATCGACCTTGAGATATACATATATAAAACATATTTAATTTTCAGAAAAACACACATTCACTGGATGATGTCATCAGTGATGTCATCATGATGTCATTTGAGATGTCATCAGTGATGTCATGAGTGATGTCACTGACCATGTCATGAGTGATGTAATATGTGACGTCATCAGCAGTGCATTGCGGGCGCGCGAGTTATAGTTAGCTGAACTAACTATAACGGGGGAATTTCTATGGTTTTGTACGAGTGAAATGTCCAACTAACTATAACGCCCCTGAAACCTATGGTTTTTTCAGTGAATTTCTAAGGTTTTTTAAATGCTAATTTCTAACTATAACGTGCCTGAAACCTATGGTTTTTTCAGTGAATTTCTAAGGTTTTTTAAATGCTAATTTCTAACTATAACGTGCCTGAAACCTATGGTTTTTTCAGTGAATATATATATATTTATTATACTATGTATACATGTGAAAATGTCTCGGTCCCCTGTTTGCCTCGGTGGCACGGAAAAAATGGGTGGAACTGACGTCAGCACGCCGACGAGGTCCTCTTATGGCTCCGATGACGTCATACGGTGTCGCGAGCGGAGCCGTGCTCGTTGACGTGGGAGAGCTAGGAAAGAATTTCCGTGGAATGCTGGTGCAGGGGATATTCACCTAAGTGTTCAGGCTAGTCCTTTGGGAGCAACTGTTTATGTTGCCACTCCAGAAACCGAAACCAGTGATCCGAGGGCAGAGGCCCTGCAGATGGCACACGAGGTGGGGTGCCCAGTCGTGTGCACCGGCGGGGCAGCGAAGTGACAAGCACCACAACCCACAAAAAAGGTAACGAGGGCACTGAATAACACAGGATCTTCTCTTTGTATCTGGCAGGAACAACAAAGTTAAAATGCCCTAGTACCAAAATGTAGAATTAGTGCTACAACGGTCTTCAAGAGGACCTGCGATGCCGCTTCTGCCTCCCGTACCCTGGAGGCGGCACATGGGTCACGCGGTACGGTCATACTGCGGTGGGACGCACACTCGTTGACCTCTCATGGCACTGCTCCACACTTCAGGGAGGACGCTTTCCATTAGCTATGTTTTCTGATGACATGTCGCGCCGGCCCCGTCCAACAACAGAACTCCTTTAGATCCAAACAGACTCTTCCACTCTCTCACCGGAAGTGAAACCAGGCCACGCGGACACTTTCACAATACAACAGCCGGGAATGCACTTTTCGGTAAAAAACCACATTCCTTCCTCCTAATTAATCAAATAAACGTCTCACTGAAGAACAGGGGCCAGCTTCGATCGGTAAACAGCCGTTACAACGACTTTTTTACTTTGCGATACCATTACAACGCATGCATTACCACGCATGCGTTGTACATCACGAAGTCATTACTACGCATTTTTTAGAACGCATGGTCATTTACCACGCATGCCTTTACAACGAATTTTGTTGTAAAGGTATGTATGGTAAATGACCATGCGTTCTAAAAACATGTAGACGATCCATGTCGTTGTAAGGAAACAGAGGCTGTTCCGTTTCCTCACAACGACGTGCACCGCCCCTCAGAGATGACGTGAAGCAGGAACCACGAGGAGAGAGGAACCATGAGGAGTGAGAGGTAAGGGGGATTGGGCATGGGGTGGGGGTTTCTTTTCTAGGGTTTAGGGTAGTGCAGTGGTGTTTGGGTGGTGTAGGGGGTCGTGCTGGGGGTAGTGTTTTAGGGTTTAGGGTAGTGCAGTGGTGTTTGGGTAGTGTAGGGGGTCGTGCTGGGGGTAGTGTTTTAGGGTTTAGGGTAGTGCAGTAGTGTAGGGGGTCGTGCTGGGGGTAGTGTTTTAGGGTTTAGGGTAGTGCAGTGGTGTATGGGTAGTGTAGGGGGTCGTGCTGGGGTAGTGTTTTAGGGTTTAGGGTAGTGCAGTGGTGTTTGAGTAGTGTAGGGGGTCATGCTGGTGGTAGTGTTTTAGGGTTTAGGGTAGTGCAGTGGTGTTTGTGTAGTGTAGGGGGTCATGCTGGGGGTAGTGTTTTATGGTTTAGGGTAGTGCAGTGGTGTTTGGGTAGTGTAGGGGGTCGTGCTGGGGGTAGATTTAGGGTTTAGGGTAGTGCAGTGGTGTTTGGGTAGTGTAGGGAGTCGTGCTGGGGGTAGTGTTTTAGGGTTTAGGGTAGTGCAGTGGTGTTTGTGTAGTGTAGGGGGTTGTGCTGGGGTAGTGTTTTAGGGTTTATGTTAGTGCAGTGGTGTTTGGGTAGTGTAGGGGGTCATGCTGTGGGTAGTGTTTTAGGGTTTAGGGTAGTGCAGTCTTGTTTGTGTAGTGTAGGGGGTCGTGTTTTAGGGTATAGGGTAGTGCAGTGGTGTTTAGGTAGTGTAGGGGGTCATGCTGGGGTTAGTGTTTTAGGGTTTAGGGTAGTGCAGTGGTGTTTGGGTAGTGTAGGGGGTCGTGCTGGGGGTAGTGTTTTAGGGTTTAGGGTAGTGCAGTGGTGTTTGTGTAGTGTGGGAGGTCATGCTGGGGGTATATTTAGGGTTTAGTGTAGTGCAGTGGTGTTTGGGTAGTGTAGGGAGTCGTGCTGGGGGTAGTGTTTTAGGGTTTAGGGTAGTGCAGTGGTGTTTGGGTAGTGTAGGGAGTCGTGCTGGTGGTAGTGTTTTAGGGTTTAGGGTAGTGCAGTTATGTTTGGGTAGTGTAGGGTGTCGTGCTGGGGGTAGTGTTTTAGGGTTTAGGGTAGTGCAGTGGTGTTTGGGTAGTGGAGGGGTAGTGTTTTAGGGTTTAGGGTAGTGCGCCCAACCAGCCACAATATCCGTGGACAAAGGGGATCCTGACTCTTTGGAACGCTCCGTCAATTGAATAATTTGGGTCAAGGGCCCTACCACGTCCAAGACCTATCAATTCCTTTCTTGGGATCCCTCATATACTTGGAGAAAAAGGTACATAGTTTCTCATCAATTTCAGGCGTGTGTGCCACCTTCCCCTTCAGTGAGGGCCTGGGGCATTCTCCCCTCATCCTATTCCTGACCTCCCTTTCAAGGGGTTGATGGATTTTCCCCACCACATACTCTGCCACTTTGGCGTCAGGTGTCCACTCTGCCGACCTAGGATGGTAAATTTGGGTAGGCTCGAACATGTCCGAGTGGACCCCGTCCCCAACCGGGGACTGAGAGGAGTGGGACTCTGGACGCCAGGGACGCCCCGAGTCCTTATCCTCATCGGAGGAGAAATCGTCCTCCGATACACCCTCTCCCTCTAAGGGAAACCCGCCGTCGGGGTCTACAATAGTGGTGACAGTGTCGCAATTTTCTCCGGGCCCCTCCTCCTCCCGGCAGGGTGCATGTTTTAGCGTTCGCGCACTCTTGAGGAAGGTCTCCGTAAGTTTATCAAATCCTTCCAAGTGCCCCGCGTTATGCTTAACGGCCCTTTTATTCCCCATCTGGGAGCTACTTGGACCCGCCACCACCAGATCTGGGTCACTGAACACCCCAGGGATGCTTTTCGCCAGCTTATCAACCTGATCCCTAAGAGGAGCCAGCGCCCTAGAAATAGCCAGAGAGAGGGCTTGGTCCACTGCTGGAGGGAGAAGTTGGGGGCCATTCCTCCTCCACTTCCTGGTAGGAGGAGTAAAAATGGTCTTCTGGAGAAGACATGATAGCAGAGGGTGTGAGCACAGAACAAATGCCCTTAAAATCCTTAAGACAGCCCCCTCGCCGGTGCTCCAACAGCTGGGCTTTCCCCGAAGCTGTTATAAGAATAGACTGAGGCGCAATACCAATTACCACCACCAGGTGGCGCTGGTCACTAACGTGGCCGTGTGGGGAAATCACCGCGTAGCGGTGTCAAAATTAGGCGAGGGTTGGTCGGGAATCAAGCGGACACTAAAGGAGTGACCGGATTCCCAAACGCGCGTAAAGACCAGCGGGAGCGCTCGACGGAGCTGCCTCGCTCGGACCAGACGCGCCTGACAGGATCTCACCGCGCGCAGAGCACACAGCGGGAGAAACTGCGAGGGGGAGAACGCGCTCGGGCAAGAGCCTGCTGCGCAGGGAATATGAAACAATACCAAGGCAATAATGCTAATAACGTGCACAAGAAACCGCTATACAAACAGCAACAACGTCAGATTAAGCCAAGAATGTAAGGAATGCACTTAACTGACGAGCAGTGAAGAAAGAGGAAGCGGAAGGGACGTCACAATATTATATACGATGGACTGTGATATGATTGGACTATAGTTGCCTTGGAGACTACCCCCTAATGGTTCATGGGTTGTGTAGTCTTTTGTTTAATGATTGTTGTGTTACGTTTTCTTTGAACTGCTATGCAAATAAAGTGAGGAAAGATATGCATAATCCTCGCCTCCGTCCTGCCATAGAATTCATTAAACTTTATTTGATCTGATTTAGAAACATAGATCATAAAAGTGTACATAAAAACAGTAAATCCTCTTTCCTAATACAATACAGTGAGAATTAATTAAAACCAGTAGGTAAAAACGGGTGTTACAAAGCCCGGTTCAGAGCAACTTCAGGTTAACAGAATCGTAAAGTTCAATGTTTCGCAAGATCAATCTCATGTACTTCGTGCAAAATACGCAATAAGGGGTCCAAGTAAGATGTAACGCTCCAATACCTGACCAGTTTGCACTATATAAAACTGCAGAAAAACTAAAAATAAAAAGTGTTTTGCACACTTCTGTCATTGGGCTATATGTGGGCTACATCTGGGTGATATTTGTGCTACATTTGGGCTCTTTTTTCTCTGGTGGCCATCTTGGGAGACTTATTTGTTATGAAGTTTCCTAATTTCGTCATTTACTGCAGTCTCCTCAGTAGGAAATGCTTTCAGTTTTTACTTTGATTCCATCAAGAAGGCATTCAGATGTGTCACACATTTGCCATAAATTCAGAATGTTAGCACTCTAGTTGTTCATTAGATCACTGTAGTAAAGCTACTGCTCACCAGGGAGTTAACTGGAAGTCTACTGCTGGTATTGAAAGTGATTGTTTCAGTCTGCATGTCAGAATTTTCTAATGAAATAGAAGAGGATTTGAGATCTCACTTAAAACATGCCCTAAATTTTCTTTCTGCAGCACTAACCATAATTTCTATGGCAAAATGAACCCCCTCATTTTGTTCCTTTTTAAATTAAATGTTTTAAGTGTTACCAGTTTATTCCAATCAAGATGGCTTCAGGTGTGCCATACTTTTGTCATAAGTAAGACTGTTAGCGCTCTAGTTGTTCTTTAGAACACTCTGGGAAGCTGCAGTAGAACACAAAGGCATCAACTGACAGGCTGCTCCTGTTGAAATATAACAGGAAGATATTTGAGATCTCACTTGAAACATGTCCTAATTTTTCTTTCTACAGCACTAACCATAATTTCTATGACAAAATGAACCCCATCATTTTGTTCCTTTTTAAATTAAATGTTTTAAGTGTTACCAGTTTATTCCAATCAAGATGGCTTCAGGTGTGCCATAATTTTGTCATAAGTAAGACTGTTAGCGCTCTAGTTGTTCTTTAGAACACTCTGGGAAGCTGCAGTAGAACACAAAGGCATCAACTGACAGGCTGCTCCTGTTGAAATATAACAGGAAGATATTTGAGATCTCACTTAAAACATGTCCTAATTTTTCTTTCTACAGCACTAACCATAATTTCTATGGCAAAATGAACCCCCTCATTTTGTTCCTTTTTAAATTAAATGTTTTAAGTGTTACCAGTTTATTCCAATCAAGATGGCTTCAGGTGTGCCATACTTTTGTCATAAGTAAGACTGTTAGCTCTCTAGTTGTTCTTTAGAACACTCTGGGAAGCTGCAGTAGAACACAAAGGCATCAACTGACAGGCTGCTCCTGTTGAAATATAACAGGAAGATATTTGAGATCTCACTTAAAACATGTCCTAATTTTTCTTTCTACAGCACTAACCATAATTTCTATGACAAAATGAACCCCATCATTTTGTTCCTTTTTAAATTAAATGTTTTAAGTGTTACCAGTTTATTCCAATCAAGATGGCTTCAGGTGTGCCATACTTTTGTCATAAGTAAGGCTGTTAGCACTCTAGTTGTTCTTTAGAACACTCTGGGAAGCTGCAGTAGAACACAAAGGAATCAACTGACAGTCTCTGCCCTTGTTGGATGTACATGTTTTACTGAGAATGTCAGACTTCATTCTCACATGACTGAGAAAGATAATGTGAATTTACAGAAAATATGCTCTCATTTTAGCTTCTGGAGCACCTTCCAAAACTGTATGGGACAAGCATGTGAAAATAGTTTTCTCTCAAACATGATTCATGATATCCCAGCAGAAGGTTTTTCACAGGGTAAAATCACCTTAGAACACACCACAATTCCTGAAATTAGTATGGTACCATCAACAAATGAATTCTAATGTAACTAAAGTCTGTTATCACCCTTTATAGTTCTCCTTTTGGTAACCCTCAAAATCTTCGATTCACTACAATGCATTTCAATGGGGTACTATCATTTATATTGGTCCCAAGATGGCTGCCAGCAATTCCAGGATGAAGTGCTGACAGCCAATCAGATCTCACGATGACATGTGTGGTTAGGCTCCGCCCAGATATATATGTGTTTTCTTTTTCAAATTTCTCAGGAACTACTGAACGGATTTACACCATTTAAGCAAAAGGCACGACTCTGAACCAAGGGCTACCTTTTTGCCAAATTTGGTGTAATTCCATTCAGCAGTTCGGGCTGTAGCTGCGATGAAAGGTTCCTATGGAAAATTGCATGGGGAAAACATGTTTTGGGACCCCCCTTTTTTCTCGGCCCCCGCTTGCCGAATCACCCCGAAACTTTCAGGATAGGAGCGGACCGGAGCGGGCCATAAGTTTTGAAAATTTCGCGAAGATTCGTCAACCGGCGCCAAAGTTATTTCAAATAGAATGTTGTGGATTTCCTATGGAAAATAGGTCCTAACTATAACTATCTACTGGCGACCGCCAGTAGATAATATTTATTTTTATGTTACAGGTGTATGTATATATATATGTATTTATAATTTTTAATATATTTCTAACATTTTATAATTTATTAAAATAACTATTTCTTAATTATTATTAAGTAAATATATATATTACATTTTATATATGTATGTTTAATTTATTTTTACATTACATTTATTACTTATAATTGTTAATATTTTCTAACAATTCTAAATATTTTTTTAAGTTATATGTATTATTTGATTTATTTTACATTATTTTTTATACATTTTAAAAACGATATTTTGTACTTCAATATTTTTAACAACGATATTTTTTTTCCGATATTTTAGTACTTACCATTATGAAGATAGGATGTCAATATTTTTGACATCGATATTTATGTCCCAATATTTTGGTAACATAATATTCTGTCACTCAATATTTTGTCAGTGATCCGCTCATAATACTGCGCCATATTCAAAATAACAGAAGGGGAAGAGGTGGACCAAGTGCTTTCGGAAGCCTGCAATGGAGTCGCAATCTCGGGAAGCAAATTGGAAACAAATCTATTAACAAACACCCGGACACCTCCCTCAATAGACAAATCCTGCCCACTGTAATCCAAGAACACATCTTCAAACCGAGTGAAAAAATCAGACACACTCTCATCTTTCTTCTGGCGACAAGCCGTTAACTTGTCCCAATCAACCTTTCTCGGCGGAATAAGAGAATGCATATACGTGATAATGCGGCCTGGCAAGGCAAGTATCTCTGCCTTAGGCTTATCGCCGGGCTTCCTCTCCTCACCCAATCTTTAATTTGATCCCATGCACCTCCCAGTTCTGCTATATGATCTTCTGTGTGCATCTGCCTCCAAATATCAACCGGAACCAGTAGACCAAAGAACATTTCAACGTCCGCAAGCGTCATTACTGTTGAAAAGGCAGCTTCAGTCAATTCTAATAATATACAGTAGGATTTTTCCTAGGATCAGGTAACTGAGTCTTAAGAGACAAAACTTCACTCCTTTTCCAGAGAGTATAAACCCATTGTTCTTGGAAACGGGCCGCCACACCTGGTCTAGTGACAATACCGCGCTGATCCGTTAGCTCTGGTATTTCGGGGTGATATATAGGATGAACCTCCCGCATCGGGAACTGAGATACCGGAGTGGGGCTCTTCTCAAGTAGCCTACCCCGGTAAGCAATCAACGTCGTATTACTACCAAAAACTTGATCAGGCCCCGTATTACTGACATACAGTGGCGGCTCGCAGAGGGAATGCTGTGGGGCGGTGAGGCGGGGCGGGGCAGGGTGGGGGGTAGTGGAGTTGGACATACGACAGCAAGGAGTAAAGTAAGTAAATAAATAAATGAAACTATTTACCTTGGACTCGCTGCAGCGCCAACTCGGCGATGCAGCGAGTCCAAGGTAAATAGTTTTATTTATTTATTTACTTACTTTACTCCTTGCCTTCATATGTCTGACTCCACTACCCCCACCCTGCCCGCCCTAGAGCATTCCCTCTGCGAGCTGCCACTGCTGACATATACACGATCTTTATTATCATACAAAATCTGTAGTGCCGCATCTTTGAAACACTGATCCCAAAGACCAATCAGAGTAGCAACATATGCTTATGGGCATGCTGTTGTACAAAAGGGTGATACAAAAGGGGATGATGGACGGAACGTTTGAGCCAATCAAACACTCACCCCCAGTCAACTGATCTGGGTTTAATCCATCATCATTCTTTAGCTCACTCCACCACCCCAGTTCAGACATGGCCATATGCAAATCAGTCTGACCCTGTGCCTCATGGGAACAGTCCAGCCCGAACTGCCAAGCCATGTCTTCCCTGGACCGGAAACAAGCATCCTAGGACCGGTTTCTGGCATTCCAGCCGTCATCAGCCAGGCTTGCTTGAATCCAGTGGCAAAGTGAGCAAGGGACCCACGTCTGGGCATACCCCCGCCAACTTAGGGCGAACAAAGCGATACAAAAGGGGATGATGGACGGAACGTTTGAGCCAATCAAACACTCACCCCCAGTCAACTGATCTGGGTTTAATCCATCATCATTCTTTAGCTCACTCCACCACCCCAGTTCAGACATGGCCATATGCAAATCAGTCTGACCCTGTGCCTCATGGGAACAGTCCAGCCCGAACTGCCAAGCCATGTCTTCCCTGGACCGGAAACAAGCATCCTAGGACCGGTTTCTGGCATTCCAGCCGTCATCAGCCAGGCTTGCTTGAATCCAGTGGCAAAGTGAGCAAGGGACCCACGTCTGGGCATACCCCCGCCAACTTAGGGGCGAACAAAGCGATACAAAAGGGGATGATGGACGGAACGTTTGAGCCAATCAAACACTCACCCCCAGTCAACTGATCTGGGTTTAATCCATCATCATTCTTTAGCTCACTCCACCACCCCAGTTCAGACATGGCCATATGCAAATCAGTCTGACCCTGTGCCTCATGGGAACAGTCCAGCCCGAACTGCCAAGCCATGTCTTCCCTGGACCGGAAACAAGCATCCTAGGACCGGTTTCTGGCATTCCAGCCGTCATCAGCCAGGCTTGCTTGAATCCAGTGGCAAAGTGAGCAAGGGACCCACGTCTGGGCATACCCCGCCAACTTAGGGCGAACAAAGCGATACAAAGGGGATGATGGACGGAACGTTTGAGCCAATCAAACACTCACCCCCAGTCAACTGATCTGGGTTTAATCCATCATCATTCTTTAGCTCACTCCACCACCCCAGTTCAGACATGGCCATATGCAAATCAGTCTGACCCTGTGCCTCATGGGAACAGTCCAGCCCGAACTGCCAAGCCATGTCTTCCCTGGACCGGAAACAAGCATCCTAGGACCGGTTTCTGGCATTCCAGCCGTCATCAGCCAGGCTTGCTTGAATCCAGTGGCAAAGTGAGCAAGGGACCCACGTCTGGGCATACCCCCGCCAACTTAGGGGCGAACAAAGCGATACAAAAGGGGATGATGGACGGAACGTTTGAGCCAATCAAACACTCACCCCCAGTCAACTGATCTGGGTTTAATCCATCATCATTCTTTAGCTCACTCCACCACCCCAGTTCAGACATGGCCATATGCAAATCAGTCTGACCCTGTGCCTCATGGGAACAGTCCAGCCCGAACTGCCAAGCCATGTCTTCCCTGGACCGGAAACAAGCATCCTAGGACCGGTTTCTGGCATTCCAGCCATCATCAGCCAGGCTTGCTTGAATCCAGTGGCAAAGTGAGCAAGGGACCACGTCTGGGCATACCCCCGCCAACTTAGGGGCTGAACAAAGCGATACAAAGGGGATGATGGACGGAGCGCTTGAGCCAATCAAACACTCACCCCCAGTCAACTGATCTGGGTTTAATCCATCATCATTCTTTAGCTCACTCCACCACCCCAGTTCAGACATGGCCATATGCAAATCAGTCTGACCCTGTGCCTCATGGGAACAGTCCAGCCCGAACTGCCAAGCCATGTCTTCCCTGGACCTGAAACAAGCATCCTAGGACCGGTTTCTGGCATTCCAGCCGTCATCAGCCAGGCTTGCTTGAATCCAGTGGCAAAGTGAGCAAGGGACCCACGTCTGGGCATACCCCCGCCAACTTAGGGGCGAACAAAGCGATACAAAAGGGATGATGGACGGAACGTTTGAGCCAATCAAACACTCACCCCCAGTCAACTGATCTGGGTTTAATCCATCATCATTCTTTAGCTCACTCCACCACCCCAGTTCAGACATGGCCATATGCAAATCAGTCTGACCCTGTGCCTCATGGGAACAGTCCAGCCCGAACTGCCAAGCCATGTCTTCCCTGGACCGGAAACAAGCATCCTAGGACCGGTTTCTGGCATTCCAGCCGTCATCAGCCAGGCTTGCTTGAATCCAGTGGCAAAGTGAGCAAGGGACCCACGTCTGGGCATTAAACCCAGATCAGTTGACTGGGGGTGAGTGTTTGATTTGCTCTAACGCTCCGTCCATCATCCCCTTTGGTATCACTTTGTTCGCCCTAAGTTGGCAGGGTATGCCCAGACGTGGGTCCCTTGCTCACTTTGCCACTGGATTCAAGATAGCCTGGCTGATGAGGGTTTTGAACCCGAAACCGGTCCCAGGATGCTTGTTTCCGGTCCAGGGAAGACATGGTTTGGCATTTCGGGCTGGACTGTTCCCATGAGGCACAGGGTCAGACTGATTTGCATATGGCCATGTCTGAACTGGGGTGGTGGAGTGAGCTAAAGAATGATGATGGATTAAACCCAGATCAGTTGACTGGGGGTGAGTGTTTGATTTGCTCTAACGCTCCGTCCATCATCCCCTTTGGTATCACTTTGTTAGCCCTAAGTTGGCAGGGTATGCCCAGGCGTGGGTCCCTTGCTCACTTTGCCACTGGATTCAAGATAGCCTGGCTGATGAGGGTTTTGAACCCGAAACCGGTCCCAGGATGCTTGTTTCCGGTCCAGGAAGACATGGTTTGGCAGTTCGGGCTGGACTGTTCCCATGAGGCACAGGGTCAGACTGATTTGCATATGGCCATGTCTGAACTGGGGTGGTGGAGTGAGCTAAAGAATGATGATGGATTAAACCCAGATCAGTTGACTGGGGGTGAGTGTTTGATTTGCTCTAACGCTCCGTCCATCATCCCCTTTGGTATCACTTTGTTCGCCCTAAGTTGGCAGGGTATGCCCAGACGTGGGTCCCTTGCTCACTTTGCCACTGGATTCAAGATAGCCTGGCTGATGAGGGTTTTGAACCCGAAACCGGTCCCAGGATGCTTATTTCCGGTCCAGGGAAGACATGGTTTGGCAGTTCGGGCTGGACTGTTCCCATGAGGCACAGGGTCAGACTGATTTGCATATGGCCATGTCTGAACTGGGGTGGTGGAGTGAGCTAAAGAATGATGATGGATTAAACCCAGATCAGTTGACTGGGAGTGAGTGTTTGATTTGCTCTAACGCTCCGTCCATCATCCCCTTTGGTATCACGTTGTACAAAAGGCTCATAATCTTTCATCACATTCCACACTATAAATGGGGTTTCGGGCCCACTGTGCAGCCTGGTTAGCCACTTCCTTTTTCTCTGCATCTCCCACTTCAGATCGCACATACGGACCCTTGCGCTCTTTAAACTTCATCCAATCTCCGTCTCCAAACCCGCGCACTGGCGTCCCATCACTCAAGGAAACCGGGGAATGAAAAACCAGGGAAGGAGAGGCAACTGGAGTGACAGGTATCAGTGATGCCGAGGACTGCGTCACAGGGGGAAAAGCTGGCGAGAAGGATACTGAAACAATGGGCGTGAGGGGGATGCTAACAGTCACAGTGGCTGCGGACGGTAAGGAAGCAGGAGGAAGGGAAAGAGGAGAAGGAGCCGATGCCACGGCTGTCGAAAGAGCGGCAGTAGATACAGGAACAGAGACAGTAGAAGCGACAGTAACAGGCGGCTGTGAAGGCAAGGGAACAGTGGGATATATCTTTTGTGGGGCGTACGGAGGTGGGGGTAGACTTTCTAATAATTCCTCCACAAAAGTATCATTTTCTTCTTGGGCTCCATAAGATTTATCAATGTGCAATCGAAACCTCCTATTTTCACGTTCAATTCCTATCTCTTGTTTGTCCCTATCATGTGCTACAGCTTTCTGAGTCAATGTTTGCATTCTCCCTTTTCGTGCCTCCTTTTCCATCTTTAATCATCTCTGTTTAGCCTCCTTTTGCCACGTTCGAAGAGAATTAAACATAGACTGCCTACTTCGCTTCGCAAACAATTTCTCCTGTAAAAACCCAATTTTTTGTTCTTCAAAAGTGCCCATCAACGGCCACTGCAATTCGGCATTGTCCCTCGTATATTTGTGCCATAATGTACTAAACATAATAGGGCCAAGACCATGCTTTACATACATATCAAAATTAGGAGTGTCTTCCGGAGGCGCCGGCTGAGCTTCTTCCAATCTAGCATCTGCAGAACAACAGCGACAGCACAAAGAAACCAATTTACTTATTCCAGGCATTTTCAAAGAAAACAAATTCACTATTCTATGCCTGGCAAAACATTTGCAAACGTTTTATCCAAATGACGGCCCTTAGACCGTACCAAATACAAACCAAAATGGTACCATATCCACAAAGAACCAAAACAAACTCACCTGATGTATGCAGGTCAAAACAAAGTTATTCTCCACTGCCCACTCTTCAGACCAAATGGTCAGATCCAAGGGTTTCGCCGTTCAGGACCCCAGTCGGGATGACCACTGGGCGAGGCACCGACCGGCGGGACAGAAGTGGCAGCTGAGAGTTACAGGAACTCTCTCGTGCAAGGATCCCTGATCTGTCCATCCGACCAGACGATAGGCCCGACCTCCCCACTCGTCCGCGGGAGGGGAAGGGCCACTCACCCGAAGGAGTCCCTGTTCGGGCGCCAACTGAAGGAAGTGACCCGATTAGGGTCACCCGGGTCACTCACGACCACCTCTCAGCCTTCCATACAAATGAAGAGTCGGTCAGACAGTAGAGAATACAGACCAATATATGTTTATTCAGATATGCTCGAGCGGAGCCCGGTCTGCCCAGTCTCTTAGGAGTGCTGCAGAGAGGGACTGACATCAGCAAGCATAACGATACATTATGTACATTTCAGAACCAATGAAGGCACGCCCATAATGGAATTTTCCAAGCAGATGAAGCTAAACAAAGATGTACAGAAGGATAGGTTTCGATTCTGAGGCCGGGCACACATTATCTCCTACCCAAGGTCGTTCTGTCCGTGCCCGCTACTAGACTAGTGGGAGAAGGCCTCTATCTAGTGAGAAAGGTATGCGCTAATAAGAACAGTGTATTCATTAGCAAAGCAAGGCCCAACCTTGGAGAAACAAAACTTTCCACAACCCATTTTCTTGAAGAGGCAAGAAGCAGTTTCGAGCATGGTTCAAAATGGCGGCTGAACATAAAATGGTGCCGCGAATGCTAACTTACATAGAACAATGCACAGGCAAAGTAACGAAAACATTTTCATTTCAACAGTGGATGGAGTTGTCTATTCAGACACCCTCACTGCCCAACAATCAGGCTGACTGTAAGCAAGTCTTACAGCAGTATGCTAAGCTCTTTTCCTTGACCCCTGGTCAGACAAACTGGTGTACCCATGATGTGGACACTGGGGACAGTGTGCCTGTCAAGAACAACATTTATTGACAGTCTGATCAAGTTAAGGAGAGGATCACAGCTGAAGTCAGCATGGTGCTGGAGTTAGGGGTTATTGAACCCTTTGAGAGCCCCTGGGCCAGCCCAGTGGTTCTAGTCCCCAAACCTCATCCACAGGGTGTAACGAGAGAAATAGGTTCTATGTGGACTATAGAGGACTCAACTCTGTCACTAAGACAGATGCTCACCCTATCCCAAGAGCTGATGAGTTGATAGACAAATTGGGTGCAGCTAAATTTCTTAGTACCTTCGACTTGACTACAGGGTACTGGCAGATTGGCATGGCCCAAGGAGCCAAGAAGAAAACCTCATTCTCCAAACCAGATGGGCATTATCAGTTTACTGTTATGCCCTTTGGTTTAAAGAATGCCCCTGCCACCTTCCAAAGGTTAGTGAACCAAGTCCTTGCTGGATTGGAGGCATTTAGTGTAGCATATCTTAAATTATATTTTTGTCTTTAGCTCCACCTGGCAGGATCACCTGATACACCTGGGGAAGGTTTTAAAAGCCCTGCAAACTGCAGGCCTAACTATCAAGGCATCCAAATGCCAGATAGGGCAGGGAACAGCTGTATACGTGGGCCACCTTTTTGGTGGAGGCCAAGTGCAACCTTTACAACCCAAGATCCAGGCCATCCTGGACTGGAAAGCTCCAACAACCCAGACTCAAGTCAGGGCATTCCTTGGCTTGACTGGATACTACAGGAGGTTTGTGAAAGGGTATGGATCCATCGTGACACCCCTCACAGAACTCACCTCCAAGAAGATGCCCAAAAAGCTAAACCAGACAGTTAGCTGTCAAAAGGCTTTTGACACCCTGAAAGAGGCAATGTGCTAAGCACCAATTCTCAAAGCTCCAGACCATACCAAGCAGTTCATTGTGCAGACTGATGCCTCTGAGCTAGGGATAGGAGCGGTCCTATCCCAGACCAATGATGAAGGCCAAGACCAGCCTGTTGCTTTTATAAGCAGGAGGTTACTCCCCAGGGAGCAGCATTGGAGTGCCATTGAGAGGGAGGTCTTTGCTGTGGTTTGGTCCCTGAAGTAGTTGAGACCATACTTGTTTGGTACTCACTTCACAGTTCGAACTGACCACAGACCTCTCAAATGGCTAATGCAAATGATAGGTGAAAATCTTAAACGTTTGAGGTGGTCCACCTCCCTACAGGGAATGGACTTTACAGTGGAACATAGACCTGGGACTGCCCATGCCAATGCAGATGGACTTTCCTGGTTCTTCCACTTAGGCAATGAAGACTCTCTAGGGAAAGGATATTCTCATCCTCTTCATTTGGGGGTGGGGGCATTGTGTAGGAAAGTGCCATCTTTTTTCTTGGTTGCCCCCACTAGTTGCCTAATGTTAGTGTACTTTGACTGAGTGTGCCCTGGGTTCCTGCCCGCCAGGTACCCAGGGCCTTGTTCTTTCCCTAAAACTGTACTGTTGGAAAACCCAATTGACAACTCTCGGGCCACATGTAAGTCCCCTGCAATAGGTACCATAGGTACCAAGGGTACTGTGACCAGGGAAGAGCTCTAAGGGCTGCAGCACTTATTGTGCCATACTTAGAGGCCCTGTACCTTTACACACACACACTGCCATTGCAGGCTGCCTGTCTTGGTGCAGAACAAAGTGAAGAGTCGACGTGGCGCACATCCCTGTGTGCCATGCCTACAATCCGCTTCCCTGGCACAGGTAAGCCACCCCTCTAGTTGGGTGCACTATACCAGTGGTGAGGGTACAGGTGCATGAGCCCTGTACCCCTACAGTGTCTAAGTCAATTCTTGCACATTGTAAGTGCAGTAATGCCATAAAGAGTATAAGGTCTGGGAGTTTGTCATTACGAACTCCACAGCACCATTATGGCTTTACTGAAAACTGGGAAGTTTGGTATCAAACTTCTCAGCACATTAAACCCACACTGATGCCAGTGTAGGACTTAATGAAAAATGCACTCAGAGGGCATATTTAAAAGGCCCCCTGAAAAACAACCTAATTCTAGTGTCCTGGCTGAGTGGTTGCTCGCCAGCTGCCACCACCAGACATGTTTCTGGACCCCTGGGTCGAGAGCTTGGCACTCTAGGGGTCCTGAAACAAAGCACATCCTGGGACGAGGTGCCAAGCCTCCTCCCCCAGGATGGGCAGGGTCCATGAAGGGGAAGCTTTAAAGGCCTGCTGCCTTTGTGAGCCTACCCCAGTCATTTGCTCCTCTCAGCAACTGGCCCCGCCGGTTCTGACCCCCACTTTGGGTGGGAGAATCGGTGGGAAACCCAAGTTAGGAGGAGAGGTGTGCCCATCTTTGCCAACCCCACCCCTGAGGTGGGGGAGATGAGGTGAAGCACAGCTCTCAGTCCCCGCCATCTTGCAGGTGGGGGCACCCAACCAACCAGAGTGAGGTTTATGCCTCCCTCCCACTGGAGGGTGGCATAGTAGGGGGTGTATTTAGTGGCAAGCCTGAACCTTGCCTTTTCAGACCAGAGCCAAAAAGATGCAGCAAGAAGAAGAAGGACCAAACAGCTGTGCGGAGCGAAGAAGAGGAGGACACCAACTGACTTGGCCCCATTCCTACCGGCCAGTCCCGACCTTAGACTCCTCCAACAGAATCTCGGTGTGTCCAGCAGTCAGCAGTCCTCGAAAACCCGGAGAACCTGACCTGCCTTTGCGACTAAAAAGAACTTTGTCTCCCGTGAGCCCCGGACTTGCTCAAAGGTAACTGACTCTGACTACGGCCGACTCCGTGAGTCTCCACCACTCCGCTCCCGGCTCCCCGAGCCCGAGTGACCCAATACCGTAAGGAGGTCCCCCCAGTGATCCTAGCCTGGATCCCAGTGACCCCTAAACCTCCATAAGTTCCTAAATCAAACCTGAAGCCAACAACTGGAAGGTCCCCTCAACCTCGACCAAAGGTGACCCCTGACTGACTCCGTAATCAAAGCGGTCCAGAAAGAGCAACCATGACCGTCCGACCGACTCCATCACCGAACGCTTGCGGTCACAGGACGACGGCTCCCAAAGCCCCCATTCGCCTCAACAGCAGCTGACCGACTCCGAGGGAGCCGCAACCGAATCTGCAGCATCAGCCAAGACTGCATCTAACACCCGGCCACCCTTGTGCCGCTTGTGGTGTAGTTCTTGTGTTGGCCACTGGGACCATCAGTGCTGACCTCGACCACAGGAGCTTTTGTTCCCCAATCTGGTGGCCTGCTCGTCACAGTCCCCAAGCCCACAACTGTGCTTAGTCCGCTGGCTAATGTGTGGTCTCTGCACTCTGCACCCGGCTGCCTCTGTGCCGCTGGCGGTGCGACTCAAGTGCCCATTTGACCGAATCTTACCTGTGGACCCGTAAGCTCAGTTCTGCCTTCTCAGGACTAAATGTGGCTTGTGAGTAGTACTGTAAACCTGTATTAAGTTTGCAAAACGCATTGACTCATTTTTCTTTCCCTCAGGAAATGCACCAGCCTAGCATCTAGAGATACCTGGCTGGGTAAGAAAAGTAATTGCAAAGTAACTCTGAATGTCTGTGAATACAAAGTAATTATACTGTAACTAATTGATTGCATTCAATCTCTATTTAAACTGCATATGCATGCAAAGTATTTCTATGCTGACCTGTACCAGGCCTAGCTTGGTTCTAGAAAATAAATATAACTAAATAATATTTTTATACAAACAAATTGGTCAGAGTTCAGTCCTTGAGTGTGTTAAATGATCTCTTGCCTGAGTTGTACAATAAATGCTTAGCACTACCCTCTGATAAGGCCTTACTGCTCGTCCACACTACCACAAATAGAGAGTAAGGTACGGTCTACTTTAATCTCTGCCTACCTTTGGGGATCCCCTGGACTCTGTGCTCTCTACACCTTACTTTGGCATAGTATATATAGAGCCAGCTTCCTACAGCACGTTTTCTGGGAAAGTCAACGAAGCAGGGCTTGGGTCAGGGCACGAGTCGGGGGTACACGTGGATGGACGGCGTCCACCCCCTTTTTTCACAGGGTGAATGCCGTCCACCCTGCCAAGATTTTGGGCCCCACTGAATAAAGGGCTGAACTCGTCCTGGTGTAATTTCCAAACACCGGGACACTTTCAGCAGCGCCTGCACGTTGTCTGCTTTCCATTTGCAACAAGCAACAACGTGCAGGCGGCGGGGATGGGGCTTCCTTTTTTTAGAAACCTGCTGGGCCCATAACAAAGGCCGAATTTGAGGGGTCATCAGGCCTCCTTTTGTTCGAGTCTCTTGGCTGGGAGCAGTCAGGAGCCTCACACCTGATGCAAATGAAGCGGAGGGGAAACAAAGGCTCACACCTTGTTAGCACTTCACACATACTTAAGAAAGGCAGCTTTTCACTTTGTTCAGTCCCTGTTTAGGAGATATGCATGCACTGTAAGAATATCATTTGTGTTGGTCTTTCCCAGTATTTACACAAAGCAAATTGCATTTATATAGAGCTTACTTCCCCTGAGGAGGCATTGAAATAATTAAGGACCGCTATTTTTTCTTGTATAGCCCTACTCATTCCAATGCAGGGTGTCTGAGCACTTTACATCAACACGTGCATACTACATGTACAATAAATTATATAAGTTTGTAAATTAATGTACAGGATGTGTTACATAAAACTGGGGGATTGCAAGGTGTAGAAGTCACATATCTTCTTCCATAGCTCTCTGTGCTATTATCCTCGCAATGCGCTCAAACGTACACATGATAGACCTGCTAAACATATCTGTGAGGGCTTTAGATCTGATGTCACTTCTTGTGATGCCACTTCCTGTAAAGTCGTGGCTTGTGATGCCACTTTCTATGATGTCAATTCCTGTGATGCCGTGTGTGATGTCGTGCGCCATGATGCCGTGATGTCGTGCGCCGTGATGTCACACGCCGTGATGCCACGCGCCGTGATGTCACGTGCCGTGATTTCACTTGCATACTGCCAAACTGGGTCAGTCCCCCCACTTCTTTTTTTAGGACTTGTGCCCTGGCTTTGGTATACATGAGAAGTGCATGAGTATAGAAATTCGTTTTGGCGCGCTCATATTTATAAATCTTCATGCTCTCAGCACACCAGTTCTTAACTGTTCGGACTTCCATAATCAATTGGATTAAAACTTCAGTTTTTGGGACCTGCAGTGGCAGGCACTACTACGCCTCAATTACTGCGCTCTGAAGTACCCCATGAAAAAGGTAGCTACGGAAAAGGGGGCAGACTCACCTTTTGTGCCTGCAGCTGCTTGAATTCAGTTCCTGAATAAGGAATTAATAATCTGCACGGCCTCAGGGATTGTTTTTGCTGCTTTCGCTCTTAAAAGGCTTTAACTGAGGCAAAGCATTTAAATTCCTCCTCAGTGCAGCCCTGCTAAGCGCTAACAGGTTACAAGCGCCCCAGAGATTTTATCGTAAAACTTGAAACACGGTGTGTTCCGTGTAGTCTCAGCTGGCCCTCGGGACAGCTGTTATGGTCAAAAGTAGTACCACATCTAACAGGCCTCAGCGGCACGTCCTGAACTTTCCCAGCATGCCTTGCCCCCACCTCACCCATCAGCCCGCCCTCAGCCACAATTATCCAAACGGAATGAATATGACGACTCTCTTTGGTGAATGCAGTCATCATGCCTGGACCTGGGTGGGCCATCCTATCAGGGCCGGACTGGGATCCAAAACCGGCCCTGGCAAAGTGCTCGGCTGCCCCCCCTCCCTCCCCCCCCCCCCCGGGGTTGGGAGTGCGGCCGAGTACTTTGCCAGGGCCGGTTTCGGCCGATTTTGTTACAGGGGCCGATATTGCAGCTATGCTGCACAAACGGCCCTGTAAAAAAAACGCCCCCCCGGGGGCCAAAACCGGCCCACACCCTGGCGGCCCAGTCCGGCCCTGCATCCTATGGTGACATACCAGTCAGGCATCCGAACCAAATTGGGAACTGGACAGGTATTTACATTTATTTTTAATAATTACTGGACCCAGGGGAGAAAAATTCAAAAGACCCGGCCCTGAGATATAAGTGCCAGTGCTAAGCACCGGAAACCACAGACAGAAATTAAGGACTGGGTGGGAGGCCTCTGCCAATATGGGGAGGTGAGAATCAGGTATGACGCATGTGGGTAGAGGTCAGTGGCAGCTGGCAGGGATCGGGGTGGCAGGGCGGGGGGAGAGGGGTTGTACAAAAATACAATTAATAAGAAACTTACCTCATCGCCATGTCCCTCCACTGTCGTCTCTCCACGTTGGGCCGCAACAGAAACAGGAAGCACACAGGCTCCCCTAAGCCAATCATGACGCTGCTGTCAGCAGTGTAGTGATTGGTCTGAGAGCCGTGGTTCCGCACTCAGACGGGGACTATGGACCTCTAATACAGCCTGGGTGGAGAACATGATAAGTGTGCATGACTGTTTGGCCAGCCCAAGACGGCTGGCCAAACCGTCATGCGCACTTACAGAGTACCCACCACTCCTCCCTCCGCCTCAGCAGGGAAAAATAAAATGATAATAACATTGAGTTATTATCATTTTATTTTTCCTTTTTTTATACTGCTGAAAAGCAGTGGGGCGATGCTCCTCCACCTTAGTGGAGGAGCCGCCACTGAGAGATTCAAGGTTCCACCGGACACAATGGTACAGTTGGGTTGGCCGGGAGGACGGCACAGGTGGGTTTACTGCTTATACACCTCCGACTATGTCAGGGCGTGAAACACAGTGCATTTACAGATCTCTGGCACTGTATATGCTCCATTAATCCAGTGTATTGTTTTGTTTATGTAATTTTGCTGCTTTGTTCTACAGCTTTCATATGTGATGTGATATGACTAGTGTATTGTGCATGGCTTGTTCGACTGCATGTACGTTTTATTGGACTAAGGCAGGCACTGCCTATAAAAACCTGAATAAAGAAATGGTAAATAAAGAAGCATTTGAATACATTTGTACTTTAGTTGTGTCCTTCCCAACCCTTTGATTGCATATATTTTCTCATGAAAGTGTAGAGGAGGCCTAGTAGACGGCATACTGTTGTAGGTGAGACACTAGTTTGTACCTGGCAACTGACAGCTTTCTAATTGGCTAGCAAAAACTTGTCATTGTAACCCACTAATAACTACAGAGCAGTTTTTGCATATCTTTGAGTAGGGCGTGGACCATCGAACAACCTGGAGGTAAAGTAGGATGAAGTGGGGGTGAAGGATCAAACGGGCATTTGGGTTCATACGGGTGGCTTCGGGTGCATAGTTATAGTGCATAATATTACACAAACCCTGGCCCCTCCAACAACCTTTGGTCAAGTTCAGGGACTGGGGCCTTGATAGGTGTTATTTATCGCACCTGATAAACGCAACTCCCCAGGATTCAGTATTTATCGGTGTGTTAAATAGCACCTAGTTTGAGTTTTGGGGGAATGTGTTCTAGGGGCTAGTTTTGCTGCCTTCAGCGATCATTGTTCTGATGCTGGCCTCTAATTAAAGAAGATGTTGTTCTAGGAAAATCACTTCAGCTCACTGTACCTACCATTGTACAAATATGTGCAACATGTGTAACTTTTTAATGTAAATTAGTGCAATGCAAATGTAATGCTGCCTTCTCAATTGAATTGACTGGGTGAAAGAAGGTCTCAGGGATGCCACTTTGTGAACGGGAATAAGGGCCAGCCTGCAGCACCCAAATGGCGCCACATCAATGACAGTGCACCCTGGACACCACAGCTAACGTGCTGGGACAGTAGCTACGACTGCTGATAGAGGTCATTTTTTTAGTTTTATATAGCGCAAACTAGTCCCGAAGGTATCAGAGCGCTTTACATGAGCACCAGTTATGTTACAGACGGACACATTCATTTTTTTTAGGCACAGGGAGATTAAGTGATTTGCCCAGAATCACAGGATGTTGAGTGTCCCTGCCGAGACACGAACCCAGTTCCCCAGCTTTGAGGTCGACCTAGCCATTAGACCACATCCTCTCCCCACTTCAGGCTGTGGATAGGCTGGGCCTGAGTGAGCATGATTGGAGAGGACATAGGAAGTTGAGTTTGAGTCTGGGAGCTGAAAAAAGACATGGGACGGATAGTCTCAGCAGCCTTGTTATATTCCATATAGGTACCCTATATAGGCGCAGGTAACATTGCAACCTTTCACCTATATTCTTCCCTACATTACATACATAACGGTTCTTAGGGACTGACCTTTTTCCTAGATACAACACTGCATACAGAACGCGGGTTTCCCCCTAGTTCGAATCTCATACATTATGCATGAGGCTTCTTGGAAGCACAGCAGGACTAACATCTCCTGTATAATATCTCTGTATAAAGTTCAGGCCTGACGTCATCCTTTAGGCCAACACAGTAACACAGCAAGGTAGGACCCCTGGGGAGACCTATGGGTATATATACACCACATCTTGCTTATAAAGACAGAGGAGACCGAGACATCCCAGCTGACACACTGACTAGAGACGCTGAGGTTCCTGCATGCAGACACTCCAGCTCGCAGTGGTCTAACATCCCTCGCGGGGTGTCCAACTCGAGACCAGGACGGGATCCCATATTCTCTCATTCTCAGGTAATGGGGTTGACTAGATCCTAGAGGGATTCTTGGCATAACACCTACACAGATGCTAGGTACATTTAGGTACATTTAGGTACATCTAGTTAGGAAGGCATTGTAGGAGTACGCACTTTTTATCATGTGTTTTATGTACTTGTATATATTCATGATTTCTGCAAGATGGTAGAACTTTACCATCCCTTTACTTTCAAGTACTTCTAATTATATATCTCTGCTACTGTCTAATGGTTGTTGCAGCTCATCTATTCTACACTAGAATAACAACTGTTCAATAAATACTTATTGAAAACGCCCAGCCTGTTTATTCTTTGTAACTCTCTGAGACAAACTAAGTAAGCACGAGTGACTGAGCGAATGGTAGTATATTGTTTCCACGATTCTGAGGGATCAGGGTTGTCATGTTCTGAGGTTGCCAGAATCTATTCTCTCCTTCGTAAGAGTAGATTATAGTGGCACTGTGAGCAAGCTGATACAGACAGGCTAACGTATCCGGTGGGGGTGCACAGAATCAGTCCGCCACCAATCCCGCAGTTTGTTATCCAAACGCGCAGATCCTGTATAGGTTTTATAGTAACTACACGACATGGCGCCGCCAACGTTGGTTGGGTACTTATTTAACAGTAGAATCTGAGTAGTTCAGTTGTGCTATTCTCAGAGACCGCTACTCACAAAACACCAGAGACGTCTGGAGTGAGTGGGCACAAACTCCACCACAGCTGAGTAGGCTAAAAAATCCTATTTATTGGCTGTTGGTTAATCAAGCTTGAAGGTCACAGTGTTCCTAAAATTGTGCAAAACACCTTATCTTAGTTTCCTTGAAATACTTCTTCCTCTAAAAAATGACTGAAAGCTTGGAAAACACGGAGGGAGTTGTGCATAGTTTGCACCTCTCAGATGATGAGGTTGATGCAGATGCAATTCAGATTGCAGAAAATCTTAAAAATACAGTCACCCTGAAACTACTTGCGCATGGTGTAACAGCCAGGGGTGGCATAGTAGCTTTTGTGATTGAGGCACACAAAGCATATAGAACAGAGGTATTTTATTTGTGGGTTACATTCCCAGCAGCAAATGCAAGAACAAAAACATTTCACTCCTACACAGAAGGAGATGCACCAGCGGAATATTGTCCATTTGAGGACATTGAGGTTCCGCTCACATACCAGGAACACTTATACTGGTTTAAAGGCTCCCTACCCCATATAAGAAGAAGAGTGAGACTCGGCCCGCTCAGAAGAGAAGGGGCAACATGGCCAATATTAGCGGCCTACACACCACATCCCGACATTGAAACAATGCCACCAGGAGACTTACTCACACAACACAAAGAATTAATAAAAATTTACAGAAACTTGACGCAATTCGTTATAAGGACACTCAGTCCAACCAGCAATAGTTGCAACAAATGGAACTCAAGCTCAGAGTACAGCAACTAAAATCACACCACAAACATTACACGCGGTGATGGGTAAAATGCCCACAAAACGTGAACAAATGCCATTCTGGGTAGCTCTGAAAATAACACAGCTAGAGGCAGTATTCCTGAATACAACCCCAAATGAAAAACACAGAATGCTAACAATCTGCTTGCCCATGGGGATAACACCACAAATAGAGAATTGTACACTTGGGGTACAGTCTTTGCTGCCATTTATACCAGAACTCAAGGTATCCCGTCATTAGCAGTAGTACCAGAAGTATTGAGACAGATACAAAACGAGTACGGAGCAGAACCTGCTCTGAACTTAGGGATGAAGTTACTAGGTAACTATGCCCAGGTATCAGCCATAATATTAGCTAATATTAAAGGGGAAGCAGCTTCAGTGGCTATCCGCCAACGCCTGAGGGAGTTCAGTCCTTTAGAACAAGAACATGAACTACCAAAAATAATTGAAACTGCATATGCAGAATTAGGCAGAGACAGTTTAGGTGGGAAAGCTTTAAAACCACAACTGATGGGCAGTCCTGAAAAGGACACTTCTAAGCAGATAGCTGCTTCAACAAAGAAGAAGTGGGACAGTAAAAAACAACAAAACTTTAAAGGAAACTGTAATAAGTGGATTCCAAACGTAGAGGTGACACAGCAGACGTAGCCGAGAGATGTCTTTATGATATTTATTAAGTTCTGAACATCCATAGTACAGGGATAGCAGCCCCACCAGGAGCAGCCTGCTAGCTGGTCAGCCCATCTTCCAACTGTCTCCCCTCACACCAGGCACACAAGCATTCCATTCATGTCAACATTCCACACAGAACACACACACTGGCTGAGCAGCTAGTTACAAGGTAAAGGGGAACACTATGAACATAACATGAAGATACTACATTATCTTCTCCCTTTAAAATTGAAAATTAATTAAACATTACCAAAAAGCAAGACAACTATACACAAAATATACAAATGAAATAAATAGTCTAAAACCCAGGGGTAAATGGCAAAAACCACACCACGAGAGGGAAAACAGACTAAACAAAGGAAGAAAGAAGAGTGAAAAGATATACACAAACTATCACCATCCTCCTCCTTTAATAAAAAAAACACAAAAAGAAAGAGCAAAGAACGTTTAGCTCACTGACAAAAAGTGAGAAAACACCACATGAACAATACATGTGAAACAAAAGTGCAGAGAAACACGGTAGAAAAAAAACCTACGAGAACTCTACACAGTGACGAGACACATGGGAGTGAAAGACCCCCAGAACTCAAACACTATGGGTGGACCACACCCATGTACGTACAACTTAAATTTGAAACAGACACTATGGGTGGACCGCACCTATGTACGTACTCCTTACTATTGTAACAAACACTGTGGGTGGATCGCACCCACGTACGTACTTACTTACTATGGGTGGACCACACCCATGTACGTACACCTAACTATGGGTGGACCGCACCCATGTAGGTATTCCTATGTAAGGAACACAACCAAGACACCCTGCCAAAATAGGACTACAACCCATAATGCGGACTGTAAATAGGACTGACACCCATTACAAATTACAAAGGTGGGACTAACACCCCCTATAAACTGAGTAACTGGGACTAACACCCATTACTAATAACGTAGGTGGGACTAACACCCCCTAAAAACTGAGTAAATGGGACTAACACTCATTACTAATAAGGGATAGACAACCCTTAAACCACCCCTCAATTGAGGGAAAAGTGGCTACAACGTGGAAGTGGGACTGAGACCCCTTCCCATCCCTTATGAAAGGGATACAGGCTTTGCAAAACAACAAGCCAAACACAAAGAAAACAATATGACCACCCTCCTGTAAGGGACGATACACACATAACAACAACACACACTAGTGCATCACAAGGTGACTTACACACATGACCAAAAAGAAATATCATAGACACTGCACGCATGTGAGATATGTAATGTAGAGCAAAAGCATATAGAGCATATAACAATCTAAGGGCAAGTCATGCATTTTAGCCCTGTAAAAGAAAACAATGCCCACATAACCCAAGTAAAGAACAGGTGATAAAACCCTCAGCATCTTCAAAACGAGCACATTTTAGTGCTTCAAAATATAAACCTGTTGCGTATAACACATTTCAACACAATGAGAAGACAAAAGTTGTGTACTACTCGCAAGCCTGAATGTCCTGCTCGGGTGTGCTCTTGCATTTCCTCACCGGCATGTAGATTTCCAATAGAAACGACACCAAACATTCAGAGTTCGTCCGCAAAGTTAATTAAACTGTACGCTGGTTCCTGAGACGAAACTTGCCATCAGTTGTACGCAAAGAAGACGTCCCGGCAGCAGCGCAACTGGACCTCTTTAAAAAAAACAAGCAGACCGATTAAGATGTGCGCACTGCCACCAACAAAGATGGCGGCACGCATTGAACGTGCATGCTGAATGGCTCTCGGTGCGTCCGTGCACCAAAAAAATGCCGGATTGCGTGAACAGAAGAGCTGGAACCATGTTTCATCAACGTTTGGAGTACGATGATCCTCGTGGAGGTATGCACGCAGGGATTCAAAAGGTAAGCCTCGCGCATACCCCACGCAAAGAGGTAGATCTCCTCCACAGGAGCACTCCAAAAAGAGGTATAACCTTAGGAATAGGGATAATATTAGGAAACCTGACAGGTATCAGGATACTGATACACGTTCCTCTCATTCCTTTCAGGGTTCATCGAAAAACTCCGAGAGGGAAGGACGGTCAGACAGACTAGAAGAGCGTACAAAGTCCAGAGACAAGCAGCACGCTCAAGATTACACTTCTAAAAAGAAGAGAAACCAAAGCAAAAGCCACAGTTCAAAAAGAAGAAGGTTGCAGGTCAGACATGCCCAGAATTCTGAGGACTCGACTACTGAACGGGGAATGGGCTCTGATGATGCTAGACAGCGCAGCAGAAGTAACAATAGCTCGCTAGAACCTGATGACATTTCTGGTGACATCGGACTTGAATGATTATATCACGGTAGAGACACCAGATACTAGGGTAAGTGTCCCACATAAGTTATATGAAATAACACTCCAAATGGAGGGGGACAAATGTAGGACAGTTAGAGGTCTCTTTTGGGAGAATCTGTCATTTGGCTATGACATTTTGTTAGCTGAACAAGATTGGCCGCCAGCATTCGTCATGGATTGCCCTATAGGAGAAACGGTAATTTTACTGGCATTCTCAGACCATATTCTCGAGCACCTAAAACACACATATGCGCAGGAGTGGGTGGTAGCCCAAGCCCCTGCATTATACAAAAACCATGTTGGATGGGATGAGGATTCAACCCACCACATAATTCCTTTAAAAAATACTCTGACTGCACAGAGGCAGTATCCAATAAAGCAAGAAGCTAAAAAACAGGTCAGGGAGATCTTAGATCAACTTAAATACCAAAAGGTGATCGAAAATTGCACATCATCAATGAATAATCCTTTGTTTCCGGTCATAAAACCTGACAATTCATATAGTTTAGTTTTAGATTATAGACATTTAAACACTTGCACTAAGACATTTGCGGTCCAAAATGCACACAGTGCCGCATTAATGAATAACATTGTGCGGAAAAAATACAAAACAACGCTAGATATCTCAAATTGATTTTTCTGCCAAAATATAGCACCTGAAAGCAGGTAACTAACAGCATTCTCAGCGCTAGGGTCCAGGCGTCAATTTTGTCGACTCCCCCAGGGGTATAGGAACAGCCCGGGGTTGTTTTCGGCCAGAGTAACTGAGTTACTTCAAAATTTGGATGAAGAGGCATTGTCCTATGTGGATGATATTTATCTAACGGACGATGACCTAGAGGAGCACTTGAACAGAGTGAATACCATAAGTTTGGGATTTGCATCTGAGGGCTACAAATTCAATTTTAAAAAATCAAAAATTGCCCACCTCAGTGTCCTGTTTTTAGGATATGAGCTTTCAAGTGAAGGGAAAAGCTTGGCAGCCAATTCTTTAGAAAAATGCGCGCTGCTCCAACCTCCAAAATCATTGAAAAACTTACAATCAATCCTGGGATTCCTGAACTTTGGCAGAACATACATTTTGGATTACGCAGAAAGAGTAAAATCTTTCTACGATTTAATTAAACCTGATTTTTCAGTAAGAAAATGGACACAGGAACACACAGTTACACTTCGTTCCTTACAAGCTGACATGATAGCTTCCAAACACTTACAGACACGCGTAAACGTATGCAACCTGGTGATCCGTATAGTTGCAGGTCAATCTGGGTACACCTATCTAACATATAATGAAGGTGAAACAGTACCAATTGCATACAAATCACACTTGTACACAAATGCTGAGATGCGCTTCGCATCTACAGAAAAGATTCTAACAGCTCGTTTGCACTTCTCTTCAAACCAGCAGCTCTGGGGACACTGCCTTTCCTTGCTCGAGCCCTGGTGGGACTGGAGTCCCAGGCCAGTCACTCGCCAGCATCACCAGCATCACCTGGCATCCTTCAGCGCGACCAGGGGACTACTAGTCCCAGAGTGCTTAGCGGGCGCACCAGGTGTCACCAACGAGGGGGAGGCGCTGTTTGACCATCGCACATAAAGCGCTGCATCTCCCCCCGCGGCGCGGGATGCGCGCGGGCTGCGCCCGGGCAAAGCCCGGGCCAAGGGCAGGCCCGTCCTTGCCCGTCCTTGCCCGTCATTGACCGGAGAGGGCCGGGCTGGGCCACCCCCCTTTCATCCATTGTTGGCTTAAACTCAGGTCCGCTACGGCCCTTGAAAACGACTGGATAAGGTACTGTGTTAATTTCCCCCAACCTGCTGAGCTTACCTGTTTATTTCACGATTTACTCACCTGAACCCTGTGCCCAGGACTTCAACTAAGACAGGCAAACTTTATATACATCTGTTGTGGGGCCCTTACTCACGATTGTGAAAACTATAATTGTATTGTGTGTTTATTATTGCATAGTGGTTAAACTATGGGTAAACGGCAAGTTATGGAGAGCTCGGGGGCGGGAAGTAGTAACATCAGTGGGGCAGGCAAGGGGAAAAAGGCAAGAAAAGCTCAGAAACACGCAGCTGCTAACTGTGTTCTAGGCAGAATTGACACCCTTATTGGCGAATGCGAAGACATTTTAACTTCTGAACCAACAATATCCCGCACAGATGGTGATCTCCTCTCCAATCATACTGGCCTCTCTCGCACACTAATCATTCCCAATATGTTTCATAAACACTCTAGTAAGGGAATTTTTTAACATAGCGCTAATATGCAAGTGGCACACGCAACAGGACAGGCAACAGTTCAGGTAGAAGTAACCAATACCCCTCCAGATCTCCCTGCTAGTGCTGAGGAATGCGTACCATGCTCCGCTGTCTTTTGCTTAAATAGGTTTGCTCCCTTGGCCACATATGATTCCACTGCAGACGACTAATTTTCTTTGCTAAAGTCACCGCAAGCACAAGGCAGAGTAGAGTAAATATCAGCATCACCTGATACGGTCCAACTTATTAATTCTTTAAGGACCGAGATACTAACCATGAAACGAATGATTGAAGACCTTACAGTGATGGTTAAAACATTATCACCAATCGCTTTATCCTGTCATCAGCAAGCTAACCATTCTATACACCACGATCACGAGATGCATGCACCAAATGAGACGTCTGTAATTGATAGGGTGAAAACGGGGGGAGCTGGTATCTCTTCTTTAGCACTCCCTATATACTCAGTACCCCATAGGCCAAAAGTAGACCTTTTTAACAACACAAAGGCCAATACACTCAAAGGTCCTTATAATTCACAGCCCAATACATCCAAAGATCGTTTTACTCAAAATGTTCCTAAAACACGAATTGAACATACAGACCGCAATGGCATGCCAATGGGTCAAAACATCTCGGAAAAGCTATCTCATCACACTCACCGATTATCGGCCGCCCCCCTGTCATATGGTTAAAAAATCTTCATGATGTCCCCAAGCTCAGTCCAAAGAATGCCCGCGAAAGTGATGACTCTTTATTAAACAAAGTCATTCACTGGATTCGCCATATTAGGGGCTGTCGCTCGGTAATACGCGAGGACATTATTAGGGCCCAAAGATGCTCGTTCTCTGCCCAACCATTTGACTACATTGAACTCACACTCTCCACCGCTGATTTGGCAGAGAATCTCCTCGCTCTAGAATATCGAACTTGCCCTCCCCCCACATCATCTATCCAGTTCAGGCGCACACGAACAACCACTGGAGGAGGGTTAGCCGACCACACAGAGCATAGGACATCATTAGAGCGGGGGACAATACTAGAAGAAGTTGACTGACTACAGACTGCCCCTTGTTCATGCACTGATCCATCTAATCCCATCACAAGTACTATGTGTAACCCCCCTAATTCCCTATTCCACCCTGAAGCTCAGAAACCAACAATGTCTACTTCGGGGGGCGAAAGGCCTGAGCGATCACTTAGAAACATCATATAGGATCCATGAAAGAGGAACCTACACCTTATTAGATTCCATCGAGATGCCTGTGCTCCCTTTACAGCTGAGCCACCCATCATTGATAAAGGTCAACTCATATCCTGTTCAGAACCTGAACCCCCGCAATTTAAAAATTATATCATGGAACATAGCTGGGTTAAAAAACAAGCTTTCACTCCCTCACTGGAACGAGCTGATAGAAGGATACGATATCTGTATCTTCCAGGAGACTTGGAGTATGGATTCTTTATATAAATCTGGCTATGTCTGTTTTTGTATACCAGCTACCACCATAGGAAGAGGGCGCCCCTCTGGAGGCTTGATTGTTTGGGTAAACATTGCTCTAGGGTGTCGAATTCACATGCATCCAAGTCTAAGTAATGATCTTCTGGGACTTACCATCAAGGGCCCCAGGGGTGGGGACATTATAGTTTTGTTTAACGTTTATATTCGAGGGACCAAGGGTGGCAACTAATCACCTACTGTCATGCTTCTTGAACAAGCCATATCTGGTTGTCTGCCTAGCGCCAAACTCCTGATTGCAGGTGATTTTAATTGTACTTTCGAGCCCCTATGCTATGACGATATGTTGGAACAAGAAAGAGCTGACAACATGTGGTCTGTCCCTCCACTTAATTTACCACCGATTAAAAGGTGGACCAACCTGGCAATCCAGCTCAACGCACTTATGTCTGAATTCGGCCTCAGGGCTGCGAATGGCAGAACTCCTTCAGATACTCAGGGGGCGAACACCTTTAATAGAGTCAGTGGACCCTCACGCATTGATTATATTCTAGTCGATGTGAAATTGTGGGATAATACGACTGATGTGTTTGTGGGCACCACGACCGATAGTGACCACAACCCCCTCTGTATGACAATGACTAATCCGTGGGTTCTACTATCTGGCCCCTTGTTACGCCGAGCTTTAGCCTTTACTACTGATGTTATTCCTTCTAATTGTAATAGGTACCTAAAGTGGCACAAGGTTTCCTCACAAGACTCCAACTTAGTGGCCATTCAGGAGGCCTTGGCTAAGCACACAGCTGAGCTCCAGGCTGCGGGCATGGACTTAGCTGTAGTTTCCAATGTCCATTCCCGAACAATAGATCAATTGTCTTCTTATTTCCAAAAGCTGTGTAAGCCTAATAAACCGGGTGCCCCTAAAAAAAAACAGCACCAATGGTACTCTAAAAACTGCAAGTTTAAAAGACAAGTTTTGACTTCAGCTATTAAGGCCAAAAATTGCCTTATGGTCAAAATGGCAAGGAGGGAATACAAAGCTGCCCTGCACAAAGCAAAGATTGAGTGGGAAGAACAGTATTGGCAGGATATAAAGAGAGCGAGCCTTGGGAAGAATAAGCACTTATTCTGGACATTAGTCAGCAGGGGCAACAATAGGGAATCGGATGTTCTGCCCAACCACATTACAGGCCTTGGGAATCTGTATTCCACCACAGAAGATGGACGTCTGGAGGAGCCATGCGGCCCCATAGACGTCCCTCTAGTGGGGAATACTGACAACCCATTCTCGTTACCTGAAATAGAGGCAGCCATCAAGAAGTTAGTCCCTGCTAAAGCCCCAGGTTCAGACGGACTTCCAGGAGACCTCTTTTTGGCAGACCCAAGGGGTTGGTCGCGCTATTTTCAGTTGTTATTCAACGCTTTAGCTGCAGGCTGCCCAGTCCCAGAATCCTGGAAAGGTGCTGTGGTTGTTCCGATTTACAAAAAAAAAGGGGATAGGGAAGATCCTGCGAACTATAGGCCCATAAGCCTAATTGATGTAATGCAGAAGGTGCTAGGCAGAGTCCTCTTACAGAGGATTCAAGGGTGGTGCGAAGAAGAGGATATTCTCTCTCAATACCAGGCCGGCTTTCGGGCGGGCATTGGTACAATTGACCAGGCATTTAGGTTAATGCTCATATACTGGAAAGTTGTGGTTGTGGGAAGGGGCAGTCTTTATCTCGCTTTCATAGATCTAAGGACTGCCTTCGACCTGGTACCCAGGACAAGACTATGGCATGTCCTTAATGACATGGGTATTCCACCCTTAATCTTAAACCTACTAATCCGCCTCCATGAGGGAAATTACGCCCAGGTGAGATGGGGGGCCCAAGGCCAGTTAACTGAACAGATTCCAGTGGGAAAGGGAGTCCGCCAGGGCTGCGTCATAGCCCCCACCCTGTTCTCTTTGTATGTGAACGGGGTGGTGAGGTACCTACAAGAAGATCCAGCTGACGCCCCAACCCTGGCGGGCGACAAAGTGCCAACACTCCTGTTCGCCGACGACACCTTGTTGGTGTCAAAGACCCCGAATGGGATACAAAAGTTAATGAATAGATACCAATCCTTTTGTGACTCCCGAGGCCTGGTCATTAATACTTTAAAGACCAAGCGTATGGCCTTTAACCCCCACAAATCTTTTAAAAACAATCTAACATTAAATGGCGTTATTTTGGAAAGAGTCAACACCTTTGAATATCTTGGCATCCGCCTCTCTGATAAGATGCTTTGGAGGCCTCATATAGCCAAAATGCTTATTAACCACAAACGTGTGGCGGGTGCGCTCATTAAGGAACATCAATCTTCAATTAGTAGACCAGTTGCCCCGGCTCTTGTGGTTTATGACGCCAAGGTATTAAGCTCTGCGCTCTATGGAGCAGAGCTATGGGGGTTCGAGAGTGTTGACGAAATCAGTAGATCTGAGCACAAGTTTTTGAGGGACCTGGCGATGCTCCCCCGCAACACTCCGCTAACTCCTCTAATGCACGATATGGGTAGGCGGCCATTTAGGGATATCGCCAGGCTTCGCCCATTGCTTTTCTGGGCTCGCCTAAGGCGTACCGCAGAGCTTGAAAACTATGCCACAGCCTTAACAGAGGTGATTAATTTAGATGTGGACCACAGGGTTAAGTGGATTTTAAATGTCAAGAAAACAATGATCTCACTTGGGCTTAAAGAAGCGTGGGAAAATCAGAAGCCCCCAAGTAAGGTGGAACTTAAACGCCATTACTGGAACTGGATTGACAATCAGGAGCTCAGCAAATCGAACTGGGGGAGACTAACAGAGGAATTCTTTAGCTTTAAGCAAACTAGAAGCTTTGAGCCTTTTCTGGACGTAATCCAGGTCCCACGGGATAGGGCTCTGTATATCCAGTTTAGGTATGATACGCTCCCTTTAATGCCCTAACATCAAAATGGCACTCTGCCAAGATCACATCAAAAAGCTGTCCCTGTTGTGGAGCCCCGGTGGAGTGTGTTGCCCATGTCCTGTTTGCCTGTCCATCTTATAGCAATGCAAGATCGAAATGGTTAAAACCAATTTGCAGAGACATGGACACCCGCGACCACCGGGTTGCTCTACGCATCTTGAAATCCGATCCACGCACCTTATTTTCTTGTGGAGTCGCCAAGTTTTTGAGCTGTGCTTGGTTAATTAGGCACAAAGCCTTGCGTGGGATGACCAAAGTCTAGGCCAAGATTGTTACTGGAGAAAGAAAAATATTCAGCTATCACAATTCTCCACTTGTTGTGTTACATAGGAACTGCAAATCTCTTACTGCTCTTTTATATTTCTTTTAAAACTGTTGTCCCTTTCTATGAAACAATAATGATGAATTGTGGATACATATTTTTAAGTCACTGCTTTTTATTATAATCAATTCTTACGTGTTGTTTTTTAACAGAATGCTGAAAATGTTGTGCTTGTATATATATTTTATTCACTATATAACTGTCGGACGATGCTTTTATGATACATTGCTATCGAAATAAAGCTATTGATTGATTGATTCTAACAGCAGTACAGACTGCTGTAGTGAGAAAAAGAGCACTGGCACAAGGGAAACGAATAATAGTAGTGACTCCGGTTCCAGCCTTAGAGGCTGCGACAAAGGCAAGCATTCCTAACGCTAAAGCCTTACATCCAAGATGGATACAATGGGCTAATTCTCTCACTGCAACAGATGTGGAATACAGGTACGACCCAAATTTATAAACACAAGCATTCTGCAATACGAACAAGAATATCCTCTACCAAATGAAATAATGCCTCTAGATCAGTATGAATATATAATTTACACTGACGGATCAGCTCAACCGGCCATAGGAAGTAAGCAACAATATAGCGCGGCATGCGCAATCATTAAAGGTCGCATGTGGAATGGAAAGTTCCACCCAAGTTGCACAAAAACGCAATCTCTAGGAGACTGCACGGCACAGCTGGCAGAGTTGACAGCCTTGATACTGGCACTAGTAAATACGGATCGAGAGTTCCCCACACTCATTGTGTGCGATTCATTTTACTGTGTACAGTCATATAATGAATATTTGTAGCACTGGGTTCAAAACGGGTTCAAAGATGCAAAAGGTGGCACAATTAAGCATAAAATGCTATGGGAACAGGTAGTGGAGTTGAAAACCGAACTACAGAGAGCTCACGTGATACATACACTGAGTCATCAGCGTGATAGAGTTCACGTTGAAGGGAATTCATTGGCTGATGAAGCCGCAAAGGGGGCTGTATGCACGGCTTCCGTAGCTGCAATCACTCGTTCTAAAACGAGAATAGACAGTGAGATTATGGTGGCTGTGGATGCTTCTCGCAAAAACAGCGGAGCAGTACCAAAAAGGTTTCCACTCAAGTACTCCTATCATCAATCAATCAATCAGGAGTTTGTTAAAGCGCGACTACTCGCCCGTAAGGGTCTCAAGGCACTTGGGGTGGGGGGGGGTGCAAGTTCCATTCCATCAAGGAGGGGGTCTGTCGAAGAGCCAGGTTTTGAGTTTTCTTGCGAAGATGGGGAGCAATGTTGTCTGTCTGAGGTGGAGCGGAAGGACGTTCCATGCTTTGGCTGCGAGGAAGGAGAAGGAGCGGCCTCCCGATCTGGTCTTTCTGGTGCGGGGGACCATGGCGTAGGAGAGCTGGACTGATCATAGGGTCCTTTGGGGGGCGTGGAATTTGAGTCGGCTGTTCAGGTATGCTGGTCCGGTGCCGTAGAGGGCCTTGTGTGCGTGGGTGAGCATCTTGAAGGTGATTCTCGCCTCGACGGGGAGCCAGTGGAGTGTGCGCAGGTGCTGGGAGATGTGGCAGTGTTTTGGCAGGTAGAGAACCAGTCTTGCGGCGGCGTTTTGGATGTTCTGTGGCTTGCGGGTGAGGTTTTTGTTTATTCCGGCGTAGAGTGCGTTGCCGTAGTCGAGTCTGCTGGTGACCAGGGCGTGAGTGACGGTCTTTCGGTGTTCGAGGGGGATCCATTTGAAGGTCTTACGAAGGAGGCGGAGGGTGTGGAAGCAGGAAGACGAGACGGAGTTGATCTGGCGGTCCATTTTGAGCTCGGAGTCCAGGATGATTCCCAGGTTGCGTGCGTGGTCTGTGGGGGTTGGTGGGTTTCCGAGGGTGGGGGGCCACCAGGTGTCGCTCCAGGTGTCTGGGTTTGGGCCCATGATGAGTACTTCTGTTTTGTTGGTGTTTAGTTGTAGGCAGCTGTTTTTCATCCATTTGGCGACGGTTTCATGCCTTCTCGAAAGTTGCGTCTGGCGGTGTTGGGCTCGTTGGATAGGGAGAGGATGAGTTGGGTGTCGTCTGCATATGACACGATGTTGAGTCCATAGGTTCTGACGATGGGGGCGAGTGGAGCCATTTAGACTTTGAAGAGCGTCGGGCTGAGGGAGGAGCCCTGGGGGACTCCGCAGGTGGTAGGTGTGGGGTCCAAGAGGAAAGGGGGGAGTCTTACCCGCTGCGTCCTGCCGGAGAGGAAGGAGCTGATCCAGTCGAGGGCCTTGTCCTGGATTCCTGCGTTGTAGAGTCTGCGTATTAGGGTGCGGTGGGAGACTGTGTCGAACTACGCTGATAGGTCGAGGAGGATGAGGGCTACTGTTTCTCCTTTGTCCAGTAGGGTGCAGATGTCGTCTGTTGCGACGAGGAGGGCGGTTTCCGTACTGTGGTTTTTTCTGAAGCCGGATTGGGAGGAGTCGAGGATGTTGTGTTCTTCAATGAATGTGGTGAGTTGGCTGTTGATGGCTTTCTCGATGACTTTCGCTGGGAACGGGAGCAGGGAGATGGGTCTGTAGTTTCTGAGGTCGGTGGGGTCCGCTGAGGGTTTCTTTAGGAGGGGGTTGACCTCAGCGTGTTTCCAGTCTTCAGGGAACGAGGCGGTCGCCAGGGAGCGGTTGATGGTGTGGCGGAGCATGGGTGCGATGGTGTCAGCGGCTCTGTTGAAGATGTGGTGGGGCAGGGGTCCGTGAGGGCCCCTGAGTGGATTGACTTCATTGTCTTCAGTGTGTCTTCGGTGGTGAGGGCTGTCCAGCCGTCAATCGCTGGTTTCCGGGTGTCAGGGGTGGTTGGTGAGGGTTCAGTGTGTCAGTTGTCTTCGTCGAAGTTGTCGTAGATGCTCTTGATTTTGTGGTGGAAAAAGGTGCTGAGTTTGTCACAGAGGTCTTGTGAGGGAGGGATGTTGGTAGACTCGCTGGTGGGTTGGGCGAACTCCTTGATGATGCTGAAGAGTTCCTTGCTGTTGTGCGCGTGGGTGGAGATTCTATCTTCAATCGCTTTTTTCATCGTTTCTCTGATGAGTTGATGGTGGGCGTTGGTGGCGGCTCTGAAGTTGTTGTGGGCTTCTGTAGATTTGGTGTTCCTCCATGCCTTTTCGAGGTGGCAGCATGTGCGTCTGGACTCTCGAAGTTCGGTGGTAAACCATCTGGCTTTCTTGGCGTGGGTATTGTTGTTTTTCTTGAGGGGGGCTATGGTGTTGGTGCTGTCCGAGATCCATCTATGCAGGGTTCGGGCTGCGGTGTTGGGGTCGTCGTTTTCCGCGATGGTTGGGGTGTAGTTGTTGAGTGAGGAGGTGAGCTGGTCGTCGGTGATTTTGGTCCAGTTTCTTCGTGGGAGCAGGTGCTGGGGTCTGTGGATGGTGGGTGTTCTGAAGGTGAAGTGGACGCAACGATGGTCGGTCCATGGGAGTTCAGTGGTGTGGCTGAAGGTGATGGAGTTTCCTGTAGTGAAGAGGGGGTCGAGGGTGTGTCCTGCTGAGTGCGTGGGCTCGTCACGATCTGGCGGAGTCCAATGTTGTGGAGGTTGTCCAGGAGGGATGTGGTGTTGGGGTCCAGTTGGTTATCGAGGTGGAAGTTGAGGTCTCCCAGCAGGGTGTAGTTGGTGGATGCGATGGCCTGTGGGGAGATAATGTCCGTGATGGAGTTGGCGAAGGGTCCGCGGGGTCCAGGGGGCCGGTAGATGAGGGTTCCTCGGAGGGTGGCAGTGGGGCTGGCCAGTATCTTGAAGTGAAGGTGTTCCATCAGTTCTGTGGGCTCGTCGGGGAGTGTGCTCAGGCGGAGGCTGGATTTGTGGACGGTGGTGATTCCTCCTCCTGGGCGGGTGCGGCGGTCCTTCCTGGAGATCTTGTATCCTTGGGGGATGGCGATGTCCGGTCCCGAGGTGGTGTTGGTCTAGGTTTCGGTGAAGAACGCTACATCCGGGGTGGTGCTGTCGAGGAGGTCCCAGATTTCAGTGGCGTGTTTGTTGAGGGATCGGACATTGAGGAGGTTGCATTGCAGGGTCATCGGTTCGGTTGTGTTCTTGTGGGCGGGTTGTGCTGGATCCGTGTTCTTGGCGGTGCTGCAGGTGTGCCGGCAACGGTGACAGCTGAAGGGTCCGTGGGTGTCGGCTGGTGATGCTAGCTTGCAGTTGTTGTTGCGGCCTGGGTTGAGTGCGTGGAGTGCTGCTGGGTCATAGCATTGGCGGGGCGGAGGTCCAGGGTTCCTGGCTCTGGTCGTCGAGTGCAAAAACAACAATTGATGGACAGAATGCAGAACAATGTCATACATTCACCCCAATACAGAGATCTGGGTCGGGTCGCGGACGGGCGCAGACGGGCTTGCCTTTGACGCGCCTTCGGTGCACCAGCGGCGCGCCCTCTATCCGCGGCCGCCATTAAGTAGGAGTCGGGGAGGGCTGGACAGCTGGGAGGCGGGAGCGGGGAGAGGAGCTGGATTGGGCCGGTCGCGCTGGGGGGGAGGGGCCGCGGGGGCAGCAGCGGCGGGGAAAGGTAAAGGGAGGAAATAAGGGATAAAGAAAAAAGAGAAAATAAGCAGAAATAAGGCATAAAAGAGCAGAGATGCAGGAAAGTGCAGAAAGGTGAAAGCTAAAAGAGGGTAGAAAAACAAGTGAAAACGAGTGAAAGAGCAGAGCGAGAGGAAGGGAAAATGAGCAGAAATAAGGCACAAAAGAGCAGAGAGGCAGAAAAGTGCAGAAAGGTGAAAGATAAAAAAGGTAGAAAAACGAGTGAAAACGAGTGAAAGAGCAGAGTGAGAGGAAGGAAACAGAGGTCCACTGGACCACCAGGGATGAGGCGCAGGGAAACCTGCGGGTGGAGGAGGGCCTTGATCACCAACATTCGAGAGTGCAGGGGCAGGCCTCACTTAATGGTGGAGCTGCGAGGGTGGGAGAGCAATTTCACTGACAATGAGTCAGTGGTCTTGCTCGCCTGTCCCCGCAGCGGCCGCCATTAAGTAGGGGTCAGGGAGGGCTGGACAGCTGAGAGGCGGGAGCGGGAAGGGGAGCTGGATTGGGCCGGTCGCGCTGGGGGGGAAGGGCCGCGGGGGCAGCAGCGGAGGGGAAAGGTAAAGGGAGGAAATAAGGGATAAAGAAAAAAGGGAAAATAAGCAGAAATAAGGCACAAAAGAGCAGAGATGCAGAAGAGTGCAGAAAGGTGAAAGCTAAAAGAGGGTAGAAAAACGAGTAAAAACGAGTGAAAGAGCAGAGCGAGAGGAAGGAAAAATGAGCAGAAATAAGGCACAAAAGAGCAGAGATGCAGAAAAGTGCAGAAAGGTGAAAGAAAAAAAAGGGTAGAAAATGAGTGAAAGAGCAGAATGAGAGGAAGGAAACAGAGGTCCACTAGACCACCAGGGATGAGGCGCAGGAAACCTGCGGGTGGAGGAGGGCCTCGATCACCAGCACTCGAGAGTGCAGGGGCAGGCCTCACTTAATGGTGGAGCTGCGAGGGTGGGAGAGCAATTTCACTGACAATGAGTCAGTGGTCTTGCTCGCCTGTCCCGCAGCGGCCGCCATTAAGTAGGGGTCGAGGAGGGCTGGACAGCTGGGAGGCGGGAGCGGTGAGGGGAGCTGGATTGGGCCGGTCGCGCTGGGGGAGGGGCCGCGGGGGCAGCAGCGGCGGGAAAGGTTAAGGGAGGAAATAAGGGATAAAGAAAAAAGGGAAAATAAGCAGAAATAAGGCACAAAAGAGCAGAGATGCAGAAAAGTGCAGAAAGGTGAAAGCTAAAAGAGGGTAGAAAAACGAGTGAAAACGAGTGAAAGAGCAGAGTGAGAGGAAGGAAACAGAGGTCCACTGGACCACCAGGGATGAGGCGCAGGGAAACCTGCGGGTGGAGGAGGGCCTCAATCACCAACACTCAAGAGTGCAGGGGCAGGCCTCACTTAATGGTGGAGCTGCGAGGGTGGGAGAGCAATTTCACTGACAATGAGTCAGTGGTCTTGCTCCTACAAGTTAGATGCCAATAACATCCCATTTGCTCAGATTCCTGGAGTGGGGGATAGAGTAATTCCAAACATGGATCATAGGTTAGGTTTAATTCTAGCAGCACACGAAGGGATAGGTTCTGCACATGCAGGAGTTACGGCGACTGTTTCTTTACTGAAACAACGCTATTGGTGGCCTGGGCTAACTAAGCAGACTAAAGACTATGTCTCAAAATGCGACATCTCCCAGCAGATGAAAGGTTCCACCGTAACACGTCCAGCACAGACACCATTATTAATATCTGACATACCACTAGCGTGTGTTTACTTGGACCACTGCGGCCCCTTACAAAGAGATGGGGCTTACAGGTATATCATGGTTGCAGTGGATTCCTGCTCAAGATTCCTATGGGTGTGGCCCCAACTCTCGGCTGACACTCGAACTATTATAAAAGATTCAAGAAAAGAACAGGTAGTAGTGTTCCCTAAAAGGGAAGTAACCGCACATCCAAAGACTATAACTGTGTTCAAAGTATCAGTACTATGCGTGACAAGTATCTGTGTTGCTATATTAGCAACCGGGTGCTATATCAGCTTCAAACACCTACTACCTGGAGGTGTCGCCTGCACATTACAAATATAACATGCATATATCGAAACAAAAAATCAAAGCTATTGCAGCACATCCATTCAACCTAACTTATTTAGTTAGCCAAAAACAATCTTGGTCATAGGTCAAAGTAATCACTTTATATAGTTCTAGATCTCTTGAGTAACGAAGATGATAAGGAAACACCAGTCCGTTCAAAGGAATCCAATCAGATCATCAACTAGAGTTTTCTTATATACTTTATTATAGTCCCAAATTTTTTTTTAAATTCCCAGCACACGATTAGCCGACACGTGTTTCGTCCGATACACAGACTTTTTCAAGGCACGGTTTGGGAATATTGGCGAACTGTACTGTATACGCATCCGTCACTGCAGTGCATCAGAAGTAAAAAGAACCAGGTTCCAAATAAGGATACTGCAACCTATATGATAGAACATTGATAGGAAGTCACAATGCTGGCGCTGGCCTTTCGCCACTCAGTAGAATCCCACAAAGCGCACAGCTGTACTGGGCCCCGATATGGCCCAACACTAAAATACCAATCTTTCATAGGTAGAAGGAGGAACAAACATCATATTGATGGTCCCCGTAGCAATGATAGGCTTTACAGTCACCCAGTATTGTCGGTCCAGAGTGGTTAAGTATCACCTGGACACTATGTGATACAACCCTGATAAGTTGACCCTCCAAATACAACACGTCTCCTCTGCAAACTGGGTGACTGTAAAGCCTATTATTGCTACGGTGACCATCAATATGATGTTTGTTCCTCCTTCTACCTATGAAGGATTGGTATTTTAGTGTTGGGCCATATCGGGGCCCAGTACAGCTGTGCGCTTTGTGGGATTCTACTGAGTGGCGAAAGGCCAGCGCCAGCATTGTGACTTCCTATCAATGTTCTATCATATAGGTTGCAGTGGTAAACAGACATAATATCGAATTTTTAATATCGAATTGCCAAAATATCGAGTTGTAAATATAGAATGGACAGAATATCGAATTGTCAAAATATAGTGGTTAAGAATATCGAAATTCAGGTAAGAAATATCGATTGTCAAAATATCGACAGTCATAATATAGTTGTTAAAAATATCGAATTTTTTTATAGTGTTTTAAGTGTTAGTATATGTGTTAAAAGTATGTATTATTTTTGTAATGTATGTTTTAATTTTTTTAAAGTAATGAATTTTATGTTATTTAATTTTTGCGTAATTTAATTCTGTAACGGGTTGTGGGTTTATAGGGGAATAGGGTGGGAAGTAATTTAATTATAGTAAATTAAATATTAATTTTTAGGAATTATTAATTATATTTAATTTAATTTTGCGTTTTAGTTCTGTAGCGGGTTTGGGTTTATAGGGGAATAGGGTGGGAAGTAATTTAAATTTAATTAAGTAATTATTAAATTTTATTTATTGGTATTGATAAATAATTCATTGTTAATTCATTATTAATTGGTAATTAATTTTTATTAATTGGTAATTAATTTTTATTAATTGGTAATTAATTTTTAATAATTATTTAATTGATAATTATATTAATTGTATTAATTTATTATTCAGAGTGGGTTGTGGGTTTACAGGGGAATAGGGTGGGAAGTAATTTAATTGTAATTCAGTAATTATTTTTTATTTATTGATATTGATTATTAATTTATAGTTAATTAATTCTTATTTGGTAATTAATTTTTATTAATTGGTAATTCATTTTTATTAATTGGTAATAAATTTTTATTAATTTTTTTATTGATAATTATATTAATTGTATTAATTTATTATTCCGAGCGGGTTGTGGGTTTATAGGAGAATAGGGTGGGAAGTAATTTAATTGTAATTCAGTAATTATTTATTTTTATTTATTGGTATTAATTATTAATTTATTGTTAATTAATTCTTATTTGGTAATTAATTTTTATTAATTGGTAATTAATTTTTATTAATAGGTAATTAATTTTTAGGAAATAATATTTATTGGTATTTAGAATTAATTATTAAATATTTTGTAATTGGTAAGTCATTTTAATTAATTTTTTATTGGTATTGATAATTATTTTATTTTTATTAAAATATTAAATCATTATTTTCCCTACTGTTGCACTCTTTGGAGTGGGAATAGTAATTTTTACCCCTACGCTATCCAACGCTTTCCCTACTGTTGCACTCACTGGAGTGGGAATAGTAATTTTTACCCCTACGCTATCCAACTCTTTCCCTACTGTTGCACTCTCTGGAGTGGGAATAGTAATTTATACCCCTACGCTATCCAACGCTTTCCCTACTGTTCCACTCTCTGGAGTGGGAATAGTAATTTTTACCCCCGCTATCCAGCGCTTTCCCTACTGTTGCACTCTCTGGAGTGGGAATAGTAATTTTTACTCTCCCGCTATCCAATGCTTTCCCTACTGTTGCACTCACTGGAGTGGGAATAGTAATTTTTACCCTCCCGCTATCCAACGCTTTCCCTACTGTTGCACTCACTGGAGTGGGAATAGTAATTTTTACCCTCCCGCTATCCAATGCTTTCCCTACTGTTGCACTCACTGGAGTGGTAATAGTAAATTTTACCCTCCCGCTATCCTACGCTAAAAATATTGAATATTTTTTATAAATATTACGTTAATATATATATGTATTAAAAAATAAAAATGTATGTTTATTTTTTTTTAACTTACATTAATTATTTATTAATTTTAAAGTTATTTAAGTATTTTTAAGTATGTTTTAGTTAATTATATATATTATTTCATTAATTTTACATTACTTTTAAGATATTTAAAAAATTCGATATTTTGACTAACTATATTTTTTACAACTATATTTTGGATTCGATATTTTTGTACTTACCTGTTTGTAGATAGGGATTTGATATTTTGGCATTCTATATTTTTACTTCGATATTGTTGTAGGTCGATATTCTTGTAATCGATATTCTGTCAGTGATCCGGTTGCAGTATCCTTATTTGGAACCTGGTTCTTTTTACTTCTGATGCACTGAAGTGACGGATGCGTATACAGTACAGTTCGCCAATATTCCCAAACCGTGCCTTGAAAAAGTCTGTGTATCGGACGAAACACGTGTCGGCTAATCGTGTGCTGGGAATTTAAATATTTTTGGGGGACTATAATAAAGTATATAAGAAAACTCTATTTGATGATCTGATTGGATTCCTTTGAACGGACTGGTGTTTCCTTATCATCTTCGTTACTCAAGAGATCTAGAACTATATAAAGTGATTACTTTGACCTATGACCAAGATTGTTTTTGGCTAACTAAATAAGTTAGGTTGAATGGTTGTACTGCAATAGCTTTGATTTTTTGTTTTATTATAAAAGATTTGCGAGTCTTTATAGGGACATACGCAATTGCCACATTACATTCTGACCAGGGCCCTGCGTTTAGCTCTCGGGCTTACAAGGAGGCCATTCGAGGATTGGGTGTAGCATTGCGATACTCCTCTCCGTACCATCCCGAGGGAAATTTGGTTGTGGAGAGGAAAAACCGAGACTTAAAGCAGTCTTTAACTGCTAGAGTAATAGGCACGGGTGAGAGTTGGGTAAAACATCTGTATGGAGTACAGCGAGCATTGAATAACATGCCAAGAAGTTCTCTAGGGGGGGTCACTCCATATGAGGTTCTATTTGGGACAGGAATGTGGGTACCTGATCTTGATTGTGAAGGCGCAGTGGCGGATGAAAAGCCTTCTGACATCCATGATCGTTTGGCTGTTTTACAGGATCTAAATGAGTCCAGGACACAACAAAGTAATGTCCATATGAAGCAGACCGCCACTGGGGAAGTCAAATCAGTCACGGCAAGACCTGTCTGGGTCCCAAAAGTCGGGTATCTGGTCGGAGAGAAAATAGCGGACTAAAAATAATTTGGGCCATCATACAGGAAGCCTGTACAGGTCCTAGCAGTTGAAGGAACAAGAACTGTACTTCTACCGCCTCTTGTTGAAAAAAAAAGAAAAGATTTGTCTCAATTGACCTAATTAAACCACTCTATGTGGCCGATACTGAGTAGTAGGCCACGTGGACTCCAAAGTAGCAGATGCCCTCCTCTCGCTACAATTCAAGAAGTTCAAACGGAAAGACTCATCATGTTCGAAGAGTCTCCTGCACGGAATGATGGACTATGCAATAATGCTATGGAACTCGTTCCCCTTGAACCTGAAGTTCAAATTCAGAACCAAAATGAAAGACAAATTTCAGTTCAACCAAATACAGATGTCTACATCAACATGCCTCAACAAGAGCAAACTACGATTTCTACAAATCCTGATGCAATACCAACAATTGATCGAACTGCTTCTGGCAACTTCATAAACTTTGATACGTTTTCTTTGGATTCAAGTGAACCGGAAACGATGCCAGCCCAAAAATCGCGCAAGCAGCAAGTTAAAGACTTTTTGAACTTTTATTAAAAAGACTTGCCTGGTGTCATCTTGGGTAGAACTATGGGTAATCACTGGGATACTTTTCTTTCTTTTCTGGTTAGGCTTAGTAATAGTTTTTAGCATGCTTGTTAATGGAAAATACCCTCGACAAAGCTCTGCAGCCCAAAAGGTGAACTTAATTTTAAAACCGCACCAATCATCTCATCGAGAACAAAGAAACTTGTTATCAGTGAACATTACAGCAGCTCGTATACCTGATGGTATAGTTTGGGACAAGGTTGATTTCGATATATTTGGTCCGACCAAATCTTTGAGAATTCCTCATTTATTTAAAATATCGTTGAGTGATATCATTACCTCAAGTACATTTTCCGATGATTGGGATTTTGAGACTGTAAATAACATGTTGTCTGATTTGGAAAAATCTGCTGCATTTTCTAATTGTGAAACATTGGAAAGCACATCAGATTTCGAAACAATGTATTATCAACACTATGGTCATCACTTTCTGCATATATCTCGAAATCCTAGAAATGTGTTCACTTACCACCAGTGGGAACATTGTCCAACACCGCCGAAAGGCAGTTCAAAAACATTTACACAAAAGTTTCCATATTTTTCAGGGTTTAATATGTCTGACCCAGCATCATATTATTATAAGGTTGCACCAACATCAGCACAGAAAAATATGTTAACAAACACCAAACAGATCTACTCTGCTTCTTTTATTTCTCAGTTGTCTGAACAAGGTTTCGACTTATGGAAAGACACCATAGACTTAAAATCAGTCTGGGGTACTAGAGAATGGCAAGTCCAGGAAACAGAAGCTTTGTTTAGAGCATGTCTTATCCCTCAACAAATCATGTTTTTGAACGAGACAGTGCAACAGACGTCTTGCCTTGGACTAGCCAAGAACAAAGACTTGAACACACCTCGGCTGCCAAATCCATCACACACCGAGGGCAACATAACATCACAGAAAGAGATTATGTTGAATGACATTATACAATACAACAGATCAGACCCCGATTGGAAGAAATGGTTGATTTGGCCCACAGACATGAATAGTTGTCAGGCGAGATTCATGGGTAAAACCGAAGGTTTCGCTATCCATAGACCAGATCCACGTTATGTAATGAGAGAACATCCAGGGGTAGTGACATCCTACAGTGTTGGGAAGTTGTGCCTTGATTGGCTAAAAACCTCAACACTCACAAAGGTGAAACAACACTTATCCTTACTGTCACAGGATGCGGATCTCAGGGATTTTTTACTAGGTCCCAGGAAGCCGCGTCAGAAACGTTTCTATTATGCTGTCTATAATGAAATATGGAAGATATCCCAACAGGAGGCCGCAGAGAGGTTACGTGAAATAGACCGTATAAATCTAGAAAAAATCTCTAACAGTGGTAGACAATGGGTTAACTACATTGACCTCCAGGATATATTCCTTAGGCAACATTGTATCTTCTGCGATAGACATACTGGAACAAGATTTGGCCATATTACAACGGGCAATCTCAATTACGCTCTATTATGTTATTAAGCTGGACGCTGCAATCTTTGCGTGCAGGCTATGTGCCTTGGCGTTATATCAACAGTACGTCTCTGTTTTCTGCATATAATCTAACAGATAAGCAGATAGAAATGGCACAAAGGGGAGCAAAATATACAATGCTACGTATCGAAAAACTGGATAGATTAGTATTTACAGTGGCAGAATTACCGTCCACAGAATGGCTAATCCATGGCCACATAACTCTACCGGTCACTACTTTTCAGTTTCAATATTGCCTTGAACTAAAGCAGGCAGGCAGATATGAAGAGATGGGTAAGGAATACATTAAGGAATCATGGGTACTACCATACAGATTTTGATGCCGGAGTGGGGATCGAGAAGTGTTTTTAAGTGGTACAAACTGTGAGAACGCTTTAAGTGGTTCACTCATATGCCAGGATATAATGCTGCACGGGGCTTGTAGTGGTTCTGTAGCAAACCTGTCCTGCCATTTGAGGGGTGCCCCAGCTGCAGTGATTACTCCAGCATTCAGGCTACTTTCAAATGGGAGTTACTTGATGCTGAACAGTCAAGGCTGCTGCGGAATGCTCCCGGGCATCGCATATCTGGTAACCGTAAGCTCCAGGGTTACTTGTTGTATGCAAGTATTGTTTCCACCACCACATACAGTCAGGGAGACGCCGTTATGGCCTTCACTGAATGTTTCTTTAATACGGTTTGATACTCTAAGCAGAATGAAAGCCATGCTTTTACAAAAGTCTGTGCCCTTATCCTCCGCTCGAGAGACTTTTGATCTCCAGATCGCAAGGTCTTCAGCAGAGATACAGGTGCTTATTCATACCAACTGCCCTTTCCATTTCGCAGAAATGGTAAATCGTATCTTTAACATGTCTGATACGACAGGCATAGTGCACCTATTTAAGACCATAGGTTCTGGACTTCTGAGCACCTTTCAGACGGTACTTGGAGTTATACCAAACTTCATACACTCCGTATTCGGAAGCAACTTTGGAGGATTTTCGCTCATCCTGTTTCTAGTAGCAGGTATCCTGATTGTTTTATATTTTCTACGCAATGGACGTCCCAGTCACCAAGGAGATGGAAAGAGCACTCCTGGAGCGTAAATACCGTGACAGCATGGTACAACATCTAGGCATGCCTCGCCTAAGGGAACTAAGTGCATCTTGGTTCTTGTCATTTCGACCAGTCTGGATGGACTGCACCTTACCTGTCCTCCGATGCCTGTTTTGCGGAGAAGAATGCGTGTTAGACCTTTGTTTGACACTCCCAACATGTGCGCAACCGGGCGTGAATGCTTTACTGGACCAGATAACGGCCCATGTTCTGCAGTGACCTCAGCGTATTCCGATGTTGATGGCGGCATTCCTTGAGCCCCCACAGGTAGTAACAGCACCTGTTGGTATGGACACCGGCTCCTCCTCTGACACCCAGGCTTTGGACGGCGCACAGGATGCCCCAGCACCGGCTGCGGACAGTGTGGAACAGCATCTGTGCTCGATTGACGTACTCTGCGAGGTGCTACAGGGACCGTCTACTGCAGAGGCAAGCAACGAAAATGTTGCGTCTACCAGCCAGGATACATAAACATTGACTCATTTGGCTCGTCGTGTGCTGGAAGAAATTCGTTTGTTTTTTTAAAAAACAAGCTCAAATTTGGAACTCAAAACAAAAATTGACATTCCTTTCATTTATTGGGCATACATGGCTTTCTAATGCTTATAGTGCTTCGGCCTATAACTCAGACACTTTAGAGCTATGGCTTGAAACGTTTTTAGACAATTTTAAGTATTTTTAGAATTTTTTTTTGAAATTTTAAATGTTTTTAGCTAAACAAATGTTTTCAAACTTTGTGCGTACCAATATCTAGTTAGTCTAGTAGTACGGTAATAAGTTACATATGTCGTCCAGTGGGAAGAGGAGTGGGTGTTATATTCCCTATAGGTACCCTATATAGGCGCAGGTAACATTGCAACCTTTCACCTATATTCTTCCCTACATTACATACATAACGGTTCTTAGGGACCTTTTACCTAGAAACAACACTGCATTCAGAATGCGGGTTTCCCCCTATTTCGAATCTCATACATTATGCATGAGGCTTCTTGGAAGCACAGCAGGACTAACATCTCCTGTATAATATCTCTGTATAAATTTCAGGCCCGACGTCATCCTTTAGGCCGACAAAGTAACACAGCAAAGTAGGACCCCTGGGGAGACCTACGGGTATATATACATCACATCTTGCTTAGAAAGACAGAGGAGACGAGACTTCCCGGCTGACACACTGACCAGAGACGCTGAGGTTCCTGCATGCAGACACTCCAGCTCGCAGTGGTCTAACATCCCTCGCGGGGTGTCCAACTCGAGACCAGGACGGGATCCCATATTCTCTCATTCTCAGGTAATGGGGTTGACTAGATCCTAGAGGGATTCTTGGCATAACACCTACACAGATGCTAGGTACATTTAGGTACATCTAGTTAAAAAGGCATTGTAGGAGTACGCACTTTTTATCATGTGTTTTATGTACTTGTATATATTCATGATTTCTGCAAGATGGTAGAACTTTACCATCCCTTTACTTTACGTAGTACTTCTAATCATATATCTCTGCTACTGTCTAATGGTTGTTTCAGCTCATCTATTCTACACTAGAATAACAACTGTTCAATAAATACTTATTGAAAACGCCCAGCCTGTTTATTCTGTGTCACTCTCTGAGACCAACTAAGTAAGCACGAGTGACTAAGCGAAAGATAGTATATTGTTTCCACGATTCTGAGGGATCAGGGTTGTCATATTCTGAGGTTACCAGAATCTATTCTCTCCTTGGTAAGAGGAGATTATAGTGGCACTGTGAGCTAGCTGATACAGACAGGCTAACGTATCCGGTGGGGGAGCACGGAATCAGTCCGCCACCAATCCCACAGTTTATGTTATCTAAACGTGCAGATACTGTATAGGGTATATAGGACCTACACGACAGCCTTTAGGGTATTTCCTCCCTCTGGTGGACTGTAAAGAAAATGTTGTGGAGAAGAAAACGCACTGGGGGCTCTACATCAACTTTTTTTTCTTGAGACAGCCAGTGCTTAATTTGAGCAGGTGGTTTCCGGTGCTCAGCACCAGCACTTAATTGCCGGCACCAGCACTTAGGACAGCTGCTCATTTAAAGATGAGCAGAAAAATAGTTGTTTAATAATTGAATACACGTTTAAAACAACTAATACCTGCCACCCAAACCATTCTAAAAGCTTGGGGGGGCTCGACCAGTCTGAATTGTAACATTGTAGCAGTGTGATGGTTAGTAGTTGTGTATGTTCTGACATTGCCAGCACTGGCAGTGGCAGTGTGTGGTGCAAACTTTGGTGGTCTCATCACGAGGGCCCCAGCACGTATTTCTTTACAAATTAAGCTCTGGAGACAGCTGCATGCATTACAAACAGAACCTCTCCTTTTTTATCCTGGTATATCGACATCTAACTCTACTATCTATTTCAATCACAATACTCTAGAGCTGCTTACCTCACTAAATACGTCACTACATTCCAGCTATCATAATTCACATTGCTTAATTTCTTCCCCCTTTTTTACAGTTCTAATAATTTTTATTCTCTTTTTAAAAATATAACAATACCACAAAAAAAGGAATAAAGTACTACCAAACCACCACGAAAAAGTCTCCCCCACTCCACGTGACAGCAGCAGCACGGCATGTTGAGTACCAAATGTTCATTCGAAGAGTTCGTGCAAGGTACCTTTGCCAGGTGAGGTCCACTCATAGCTATACTATCCACAAGGGTTGAAGTAATCTGGGACAATTCAATGCTTTGTAGTCTTAGGCAAAGAATTAGATTTAGATATGCTCTCTCTCAACTCAGTAGTTTTTAACTTCTTGAAATGTGTTTTATTCCTGGTTTTCGTTCTGTGTACATAATGTGCCGTGATCTCCAATTCTTGTAGTCTTGTTACTTTCAACAGGGATGGGTGAAACCTATATTCTGACTTCCTTTTTTGCCACTCTTTCATTAATACCAAAGCCCCAAATTGATATCGTTGTCCTTGTATAATCTGTTTCCAATCTGCAAAATGTTTCATTCTTTTTTAGCACCTTTGTCCCACTTTACAACTTCATCATGTCCTTTGGTTCATGAGTTGTAATGTTATAATAATGCAAGACTTGACATAGTGCTTTATTTATTGATATTTCGGACAAGTTTGTTCTCTATATGGCTTTGTTAACAGTGGCCATCATTTGTCCACTATTCCATTTGTCTGTGGCCATATTAGTGTTATTTTCCTATGTGCTACTCCCATATAGTTGAAACAATTCCTAAATTCACTTTCATTGAAAGGTGATCTATTGCCTTTTTTAGTACATCTTTGTGAGAAACTGAATTATTTGGAGTGGGCGACTGCCTACTTCAAGATATAATTACAACCCTTGTCAGGGTGAACCCTCAAAGTCAGTAAATTAACCTGAGCTCAACACCCTGGTAGCTATGGCACAGAGCAGACAGGCTTAACTTATACCAATGTGTAAAGTATTTATACATTACCAAAACAGAAATAGTGTCAAAATGCCAACAATAAAAATCCCAGACCACATTTGAAAAATAGAGTGAAATGTGATTTAAAAAATGACACTGAGATTACAAAACTCCAATGAGGAGAACTGACTATATGAGGTTTTTTTAAAAAGTTTTAAGTAGAAATAGCACCACCAAAAAATGTGAGGTCCAATGATAGTTTTTGGACATGGTAGCCCAGGACCTATGCACAATTTCAGACTGACCAAGCTGGAGCATCCATTGGTACAAAGGGCATCTTATGATTCTGCGATATATTCCAAGTATGACGGAACACAGCTATAACTGAAGACAAAACACTAGAACAGAAAGAGATAACATCAGATTATGTACTTAGTATGAACTGGTTTATAACATATATACAGGGGTTCATTTGTCAAGGAGACATTGATACATTTTTAAGACATGAGCAAAATTCAGATCTTAAATAATCTTGAGCTGATTTATTCTGATCTAAAGGTGAGACCATTGTATTTGGATCTGAACCAATGTGAATATCTGATAGTTAGTAGTATCCATTAGAGGAGTGGGTAAGTCTTCTATACAATCCCTTGCACTCAGAAGCTGAGTCAGGGTGATCTGAGTGCTGAATAAAGCACTGTTGGAATGCTAGACCGAGGCCTGAAGAAGTTCACATCCTGTGCCTGAATCTATTGTCTTTGCTTGAATGCCCAAACCTGGTCCAGGAAAATTCAGCTGCATATCTCAGGGGAGAGAATCTGGTTCACTCCTGATAAAGGAACGTTCTGGAATGACGGACTCATATAGAACATACTTATTTTCACTTACGGGGAGTGGGGGGTGGAGGGGAGGGCTTGTCAAACAGCCATATATAGAGTGCCACAATTGCCAGCATCATCAAAGTTCACCACAGTAGTTCCAAATCCCACCCAATATGACCGATGCAAGGTGAGTTATTTCCACCCTCTACATCCTCCTGAGAAATCAGGGAGCTATTTGGCGTATCCGTGTGAACGTCTGAAGCCAAAAACCAATCCACAAGGTGCTCCCATGCTCTACCCCTTTCAATCGTTCCCCGCCCTCTCTTCAACTTCCGAAACAACACAACACTCTCCAGACCTGCCCATTTAACCAGTTCTTCTCGCCATCTAGTCATTCAAGGACCACGCGCAGATTTCCGGTGCATTGTCAATTCTCGTTTTGCCAGAATCAATGCCAAGTTAATAAATCTAGTAGTGTTTTTCCTCTTTTTGGGGTGAGGGTATCCCCCAAGGAGGCAGACCAAGGGAGTACAGGGGATCGCCTCTAAAGTTATTTCATTAATACAGTCCATTACTGCTTTGCAGAACCCGCTATTGACGGGCAGGACTATACCATAAGGAACATTTCTACCCCCAACTCCCCACATCTCAGACATTTCGCAGCAGCAGCCACATAAAGGCTATCAGACTGATGCAGCAGGCTGGCACTGGCACACAATCAGAGCCAGTGCCAATATTCAGACGCCTCCAAGCCTTGTAGTGCTAGCCCAGGGTTGTGTTGCGAGGTACATGAGTCACTGTGATTTTTTTACTGTTAGAAATTGGATTTTTGACTTAGAGAGGTGAAAACCCTTCTCAAGCAACAACCACTATCCTTGTAAGGGTAAAGCACAAAGGTCACAAAATTACCCTGTGCTTAAACCTTTGGTAGCTTAACGCAAAAGCAGTCAGGCTTAACTTAAAGGCAATGTGTAAAGTATGCAGCACACAAACAGCAATACAGTGATAACACAAATAAAGAAACATCCCAAACCAATTTAGAAAAATTGAGTAAATTTTTTTTTAACTTGTTTTTATTAAAGTTTTCCTTGTTTTACAGTTTACAAATATTGACGGCATAAAACTTGTCAACAGTATAACTCTGCAGCAGTATTACATTGGTAAGCCACGTCACTTTCCGAAATTCCAAAAGTCTACACAACAATCACAGGAAGAAAAGGGGGGCAGGGGAGCCAAATGCAGCTCCCTACAATCCCAAATTTGCTTTATTCACACCCGATGTGCAGCAGGTTCAACCACTTCCACCCCGACATCAGCCCCGCTAACACACTGCTCTCCGCCGACATACGCTCTCTACGTTCCTCACTATTCTCTGCCCCACTAGGAGTATCCACACTCCTTCCAAAGGACTCCGGATCTTGAACAAACCCCATGTTTAACCACTGACAGACTCTCTAATATTTCCACCCAGAGCTCCAGCTCCCGCTCTGCATTTTCATCCACTGTCACCTTTTTCAGCCTGCATTCCTCAGCCACAGCCCACTCCTTGAGGTTCGCCAGCCATCGATTAGAGTAAATGTTTGTAAATAAAATTAAACAAGAATGACAAAAATCCAATCAGTAGAACCTGAGATATGCATTTTCTAAATTTTAAGTAGATATAGTGCCTAAGCCTAAGCACAAAAAGCCATTCACTGTGATCTGGCCATACTAGACCGGGAGAAAGTCACAAGTTCAGGATGGCCATGATGGAGCATGGGCCGGATACAGGGACCAGGTTAGTCCATCTGAAAAAGTTACCTTCTCAAAGTCCAGTGCGAAGAATCCAGTTCGAGGTGTTGGAGGGCGCGAGAAGCAGGGAGAGCATCGCAGACGATCGTAGCTGTAGCACAATGATCCGGCCAGACGTCGCAGACAGTCATTGATGTAGCTTCACGTTGGCGATCAATGCAGGCTGTCGTCCCTGTATCGCAAAGTGCAGATCCTGTGTTGCCGGTTGTCGCTGGCAGTTGCTATAGCGCAAAGAGTCGGGTTGACTGGAGCTTGCGTTGGCAGTTATCATGGTCGGCAGAGTCTCGGCGCAAACTGCCCTGTTTACGGTCGCGAAGAGCCCAAAACTTCAGGAGTTTTACAGAGGAGTGCACTTTGATGCCAGGCACCTCTTGGGGATTAGGAACTCACTCTAGCAGAGGCCAGCAGGACTCAGTCAGGTCCAACAGCAGGTTTGGTCAGCTGGGCAGATGCAGAATAATTCTCCTGAGCTGGTTATGTCCCTGTAGTTCACACAGGAGGCCAGCCAGTTACCCCCTGGAGTCACTCTGGTGGTCCTGGGTTAAAGGAGTAGGCCCAGGCTTCCTTCCCCAGGCAGCAGCGCAGTCCTTCCAGCAGCAGGGCAGTGTAGGAAGCTGGCTCTGTATATACCATACCAAAATGAGGTATAGTGTGTACCGAGTCCAGTGGAACCCCAAAGGTAGGCAGAGGTAAAAGTAGATAGCACCTTACTCTCTATTTGTAGTAGTGTGGGCAAGCAGTAAGGCTTTATCAGAGGGTAGTGTTAAGTATTTGTTGTACACACTCAATCAGCAAATGATGTCACACACTCAAAGACCAATTTTGTTTGTATAAAAATATTATTAAGTTATTTTATTTCTAGAACCAAGCCAAGCCTGGCACAGGTAAGTGAAATAAATGTTTTGCAAAATATTATGCAGTGTTTACAATTGATTGCAAGTTCAAATGCAGTTGTTTGAAATACAGGTAAGTCAAGGATTCGAAATTCCTATGCAGATTACTTTTCAATTACTTTTTAGATTACTTTTTAAGTTACTTTTTCTACTCAGTGTGATATGCCTAGAAATCACACTGGGACATTTCCTAGAGAAAAGGTAAGTAAAATCAATTTTGCACAGTTGTAGTTTTTCAGGTTTTCATACAATTCAACTCCACACCTAGAACATGTTTCAAGGAAAAACAGTCAATGTATTCCTATGGAGAGAAATGAAGTTATCGGTTAACAGGTAAGTACTAGGTCTTTGGGGTTGAGTTTCTGGGGTTAGAACAAGGGTTTTACCAGGGTCAAGGATGCACTCTCAAAACACCCTCAGTCGCACTAGGGCGGCCGGGTGCAGAGGGCTGAGGCCCAAAGTTATCCAATGGGAGATAGGGGGCCTCCGGTTGGTAGCTGCTTACGAGCAGGCCACTGGGTTGTGGGAGCAAAGCTCCTGGTATTAGGCTCAGGGAAAAGGGGGATCCGGTTTAGCACACAAAGTGCACCCGCAGTGGCGGCTGGGTGCAGGGTGCTGTTTTGGCATCAGGTGCCCTGTTGTTTTCAATGGGGATTTTCGGTTTTGGGTTTTAGCTGCAGGCTCGGTCCAGGAAGACTTCCGGGAGGAACCAACAGCTGGGCAGGTACGTTGGAGGGCTCGGAGACGTAGGTGCACCTCGGGTTCTTTTCTCTAGGGCGCAGGGCGGCTGGATGCAGGGGTGTCTTTTGAGGTCAGATTTAACCTTACCGGGCCACTCACAGTTAGGGGTGTCTCCATGCAGAGGCTGCAGGCGATGTAGGGGAGTCCTTGAGGGGCCAACCCATGGTGGACTCAGACTCTGGAGCGCTGGGGGACCTCGCTGGGACCGGTGGGCCGGTCAAACTCAGGCCGTAGGCGATGGGTGCAGTGGTGGTTCCAGGCGTCGGGTTTCTTTGTCCTCAGCAGGCCCAGAGTCTGTCTTGGGAGTTTCTTTTGAACAGAGCTGCTGTTCACAGGAGATCCGGTCTTTGTTGAAGGCAGTCAGTCCTCCCAGGGTTCTGGAGGTCGCTGGCTGCAGGACAAGGCGACTTTTGGTGCAGGATCTCTGGATACTGCAGACGGGCCGGTAGGGCTGTGGCCAAGTCAGTTGTATTCTGCAGTCTCCTCTGCTGGGCATCTTCTTTCGTCCTTCTTCTTAGTAGGTTGTGGGAATCTGTCTTCTTGGTTCAGTGCTGCCCCCTAAATACTGTATTTAGGGGCGTTTTAGGGGTCTCGAGGTCAGTAGCCAATGGGCTACTGACCTTAGGGTGACTACACCCTTGGTGTGCTCACCCCACGTGGGGGAGTGAGCACAATCCCTAATCCTGATTGGGGAGTGCCTGCCATCTGAAAGATGGCGGGCACTGAAGAGTGGGCTTCACCTCGCCTCCCCCACCTGAGGGGTGCGGTTGGCAGGGGTGGGCACACCTTCTGGGCTGGCTAATTTTTCCCGCCTGTCTTCCCGCCGAAAAGGAGGGGAGATAGGAAGGGGGACTGCTCCTGATAGCAGGAGAGGCTGGGGGTCGCATTACAAAGGCTGCAAGGCCTTTGAAGCTCCCCTGCCACAGATGGCTCTTCCTGGCCTGGGGGAGGTGTGAACACCTCCGCCCAGGAAAGGCTTTGTTTCTGGGCTCAGGGAGCAAAGGCTCCCACCCCAGGGGTCCAGAAACATGTCTCGTGGTAGCAGGCTGGTGAGTACCAGTCAGGGAACCCACCAGAGGCTGGGCGTTTTTCAGGGGGCATCGGTAAGATGCCCTCTGAGTGCATTTTACATTAAATCCCACACTGGCATCAGAGTGGGTTTAATGTGCTGAGAAGTTTGATATCAAACTTCCCAGTTTTCAGTAAAGCCATTATGGTGCTGTGGAGTTCGTAATGACAAACTCCCAGCACCATATACTCTTAGTGGCAGTACTGCACTTACAATGTCTAAGAATTGGCTTAGACACTGTAGGGGTACAGGGCTCTTGCACCTGTACCCTCACCACTGGTATAGTGCACCCAGCTAGAGGGGTGGCTGACCTATGCCAGGGCAGTGGGTTGTAGGCATGGCACACAGGGATGTGTGCCATGTCGACTCTTCACTTTGTTCTGCACCAAAACACGCAGCCTGCAATGGCAGTGTGTGTGTGTAAAGGTACAGGGCCTCTAAGGGTGGCACAATAAGTGCTGCAGCCCTTAGAGGCCTTCCCTGGCCACAGTGCCCTTGCTACCTTTTACAAGGGACTGACATGTGGCCAGAGAGGTGCCAATTGGGGGTACATGGTACCGTTTTCAGGAAAGAACATAGGCCCTGAGAACCTGATTGGCAGGGACCCAGGGCACATCAAGTCAAAGTGCATCAGTAGTCTGGCAAAAAGTGGGGGGTTACTGCTACAGAAACCCAGCTTCCTACACAAGCCCCCCCCCAGCCCAAAGGCCAGGAGACTCAGCAAAACCTGGGAGAGTCTTTCTAGTCTTCAGGCGAGGAAGAGTAGAGCAAGTGGTTTGAAGGTTGCAGGGCCTACTCTGCCTTACATCCTTCTGTCCAGGTCAGTCTCTTTGGGGAGCTGGCCTACCTCAACAGTTTTAGGACCTAATTCACGATGCTCCTTTCCTAGCTCTTTAGTGTCTTTACCCCATCTTTTTAGTTTGGGTTCAGAGGTGCCCAAGCTCTGCAAATTCTAACTTAGCTAGGGCAAAACCCAGCTTACCCAGACAGGTTACCCCCAGCTTGATTAACCCCACCATGACCAATAGGGTCTGGGGGCCTAACTTGCTATTTGGCAGGGGGCTAGGCCACCATGCCAAGGAGAGTGCTGCCATGAAGGCTAACACCCAGCAGAGGCTACTGACAGTTGTCAGTACCCAGAACCACACCTTTAGCTCTTCACTGGCAGGTGAAGTGGCTAACTTACAGGCTTCTTAGGGTTCTGGTGGCCTGTCTGCTGTTTTAGGGTAGGGGGTCACTACACTTGGTAGTGAACACCCTTCTTCCACCCTCTGTTCTGCCAGCTGAGGGGCCACCAACTCAGGCTGGACGGTTGCCTGACTAGTCAGGTCTTTTTGTTGGCTAACAGTTGTCCAACTTTCCTACGCTGTCTCTTCTTTTTCTTTTGGGGCTTAGCTGCACTAACTGCAGGTTCAGCCCCCCCCCCCTCCACCAGGTTCCTTGGATGAGGTCTGGCACGGGACCAGTACCTCTCTTTGGCTAGGAACAACCTCTGGGTGGTCATTCCCAAGGAGACAATCAAGGGGGAGGTCTTTATTGACTACCACCTTTCTCCAACTAAGGGACCCAGCTATTTCTAGGGGCACTACAGCCACAGGCCTAACAGTGACAACCCTTGGGATAGCCCTTACTCTTTTTGTTCCCCTGGGACATACTGGTTTGAGACAACCAACCTGTCATGCACCACAGTGTGACTGGCACAGGTATCTCTCAGGGCAGTGGCTGGGATTCCATTCACCAGTAGGTGGTGGAAGTGTCTACTCCCCTCTGGAATCTCCAACTCATCTTTTGGGCCCATTTTCCAGTTGAAGGCTAGGAGGGCTTCCTCTTCTGAGGAACCACCCTCCAAAGCTACACTGGCAACCCCTGGAGCTACACTAGGGGTTGTATTTTTAGGACAGCTAGGGTCCTTGGTGTGGTGTCCTGTCTTTTGACAGTTGTGACACCATACCATGTTGGGGTCCCAACTCTTACCTTGGTACCCAGTTTTAGCTAGTGAGGTGTCTTTGGTTCCACCCTCCTGGACAGGTTTTTGGGGGGCTACCTGGGACTCCTTACCTTTATCTTTAAGAGGTTCACTGTCTTTCCTCTGAGGAGGTTTTGTAACCCCTTTCTTTTGGTCACCCCCAGTGGACGTCCTAGTCACCCTTGTCTTGACCCAATGGTCCACCTTCTTTCCCAATTCTTGGGGAGAAATTGGACCTAGGTCTACCAGGTACTGATGCAACTTTTCATCAATGCAATTGCTTAATATGTGTTCTTTCATAAACAAATTATAAAGACCATCATAATCTTGAACTTTACTTCCAGTCAACCAGCCACCTAGTGTTTTCATTGAGTAGTCTACAAATTCCACCCAGGGCTGACTCTGTGTTTTCTGAGCCCCCCTGAATCTAATTCTATACTCTTCAGTAGTGAGTCCAAATCCCTCAATCAGGGTGCCCTTCATGAGTTCATAGGACTCTGCTTCTGCCCCACTAAGGGTCAGAAGTCTGTCTCTGCACTTACCAGAGAACAGTTTCCAAAGGAGTGCCCCCAGTGAGTTTTCTTCACCCTTCCGGCTTCACTAGCCCTCTCAAAGGCTGTGAACCACTTGGTGATATCATCACTATCCTCAAATCTAGGTACAATCCCTTTGGGGATTTTGGGATCATAGGATCCTTCTTTTTCTACATTCATTTTTTTAAATTGCTGCCACCATTGATGGGTCCTAGGCCCATCTCTGCTCTTTCTTTTTCTAGAGCCAGGAGTCTGGTCTCTAGGTCTAATCTTTTGGTCAACCTGGCTAGCAGGATGTCCTCTTCATTGAGGCTGTCCTCAATGTCCTCAGTAGCACCTGATGTACCTGTGTGGGCTCTATGTGCTGAGAGGTTAATTCTTGGAGTCAGGGCCACTGGGGCCCTTCTCTCCCCATGAAGTGGGGGGTGGTAGTTATCCTCATCCCCTCCCTCTACTTCTTCATCTGATAGGTCTTCACCATTCTCAGAAGGATGGTCCTTAGCATACACTGCCAACAGCTCCTGGAGCTTTTGTTTGGAGGGATGGGACCCCATGACTATATTTTTAAGTTTGCACAGAGAACTTAACTCCCTAAATTCTAAGTGGAGATAAGGGGTGAGGTCGAGCTTCTCAGCCTGGTGCTCTATGCCATTGTGGTTATCTTCACTAACAGCTGGGTTCTTGTTAAGAGACATTCTAACAAAAAGTTCTAACCCCTCTTACCCCTATCTAAAGTGAGCTTTTATCTTTCTAAAATTCTAAAGGGACATAACCAAGGCCCTAACAAGACTGTTAATAATTTGAAAAAAAAATTGTCAATTCAAAAATCACAATTCTAAAGACAAATTAGGAGTTGTGTCATGTGATCAGGTGGTAACTAAGTTAGTCCAACAAATGCAAAGCTGTATATCCCACCGCTGATCTACCAATGTAGGAAGCTGGCTCTGTATATACTATACCAAAATGAGGTATAGTGTGTACAGAGTAAAGTGGAACCCCAAAGGTAGGCAGAGGTAAAAGTAGATAGCACCTTACTCTCTATTTGTGGTAGTATGGGCGAGCAGTAAGGCTTTATCAGAGGGTAGTGTTAAGCATTTGTTGTACACACTCAATCAGCAAATGATGTCACACACTCAAAGACTGAACTCAGTCCAATTTTGTTTGTATAAAAATATTATTAAGTTATTTTATTACTAGAGCCAAGCCTGGCACAGCTAAGTGAAATAAATGCTTTGCAAAATACTATGCAGTGTTTACAATTGACTGCAAGTTCAAATGCAGTTGTTTGAAATACAGGTAAGTCAAGGATTCAAAATTACTGTACAGATTACTTTTCAGATTACTTTTTAAGTTACTTTTTCTACTCAGTATGATATGCCTAGATATCACACTGGGAAAATAGGGAGTTAGGCCCTGGGGGCAAGGTGCAGGCAGGGCCGTGGAACCATGTATATCAAGAAAAAGGAGCCTGGACCTTATTTTATTTGTGAACGTGATTTAGATTCACACTGGGGTCAAACACATTGCTTTTTGTTTGAACCGGTATTTTATTTATACCTTTTTATTTGAAAGAATTTCATTTTTTGCTTATTTATTTAAACATGAAAAAGACAAGGGTCTAATTATATCCAAATTTCATACATTCATAAGACAATCATTGTGCACATTGTAAATACACATAAATACTACACAAAAACAATTAGAAATAAATCACAATAAGAATCAAAACAACATCCAATACATAACTTGTTCTTGCACCAACCTAAGCGGTGTACTAAAGGTGCTGATCCTAGACTGTCTAACAATGTCTAAATTAGGTATCTAAAAAGAACACAGGGAATCATTTTAATGTCTATAGCAGGGAAGTTATCCTCAGTTTACAGACAGAAATTCAATTCATCATTCCTCTGCGTTGTTATCATATGCCTACGCGTTTCGAATCCCGGGCAGTGAGTACAGGGACTCTCATCAGGGCTCTTGAGTTTAAAAGCGGTGGTGTTTTCTGAAGATTGAGGTTCTTCTCTTCAACTTATCGCATCAGCTGGGGATGCGTGTACCTAGGCAATTGGTTTTCTTTTGTTTTAGCAATACCAGTCCTGCTATTTTCCGTCGCTGTTTGCGCGGCAAAGGTGCTTTCCAGGATTCTTTATCCAGATTATTTCTGTGAGCAGCTGCTCATATCACTCTGTTAAATCCGTTGTTATCGGCCAAGTGCTGTGGGAGACACACTCGATTAGCTGAGCGTTTGGAACATACTTAGGTTATCTATGCTGCTTTCATTTCTGAGCATACCTAAGCGGGCTCAAGGACGTAGGTGCACCTCGGGTTCTTTTCTCCAGGGCGCAGGGCGGCTGGATGCAGGGGTGTCTTTTGAGGTTGGATTTCACCTTACCGGACCACTCAGGGTTTGGGGGGTCTCTGTGCAGAGGCTGCAGGCGATGTCGGGGAGTCCTGGAGGGGTCAACCCACGGTGGACTCGGACTCTGGAGCACTGGGGGACCGCGCTGGAACTGGTGGGCCACTCCAACTCGGGCCGTAGGTGATGGGTGCAGTGGTGGTTCCAGGCGTAGGGTTTCTTTGTCCTCAGCAGGCTCAGAGTCTGTCTTGGGAGTTTCTTTTGAACAGAGCTGCTGTTCACAGGAGATGCAGTCTTTGTTGAAGGCAGTCAGTCCTCCCAGGGTTCTGGAGGTCGCTGGCTGCAGGACAAGGTAACTTTTGGCGCAGGATCTCTGGATACTGCAGACAGGCCGGTAGGGCTGGGGAAAAGTCAGTTGTACTCTTCAGTCTCCTCTGCTGGGTGTCTTCTTTCGTCCTTCTTCTTCGTAGGTTGAGGGAATCTGTCTTCTTGGTTCAGGGCTGCCCCCTAAATACTGTATTTAGGGGGCGATTTAGGGGTCTCAAGGTCAGTAGCCAATGGGCTACTGACCTTAGGGTGACTACACCCTTGGTGTGCTCACCCCACATGGGGGAGTGAGCACAATCCCTAATCCTGATTGGGGAGTGCCTGCCATCTGCAAGATGGCAGGCAATGAAGAGTGGGCTCCACCTCGCCTCCCCACCTGAGGGGTGGGATTAGCAGAGGTGGGCACACCTTCTGGGTTGCCTCATTTTTCCCGCATGTCTTCTCGCTGAAAAGGAGGAGAGACACAAAGGGGGCCTGCTCCTGATAGCAGGAGAGGCTTGGGGTCGCATTACAAAGGCTGCAAGGCCTTTGAAGCTCCCCTGCCACAGATGGCTCTTCCTGGCCTGGGGGAGGTGTGAACACCTTCGCCTAGGAAAGGCTTTGTTTCTGGGCTCAGGGGGCGAAGGCTCCCACCCAGGGGTCCAGAAACATGTCTCATGGTGGCAGGCTGGTGTGTACCAGTCAGGGAACCCACCAGAGGCTGGTCGTTTTCAGGGGGCATCTGTAAGATGCCCTCTGAGTGCATTTTTCATTAAATCCCACACTGGCATCAGAGTGGGTTTAATGTACTGAGAAGTTTGATACAAAGCTTCCCAGTTTTCAGTAAAGCCATTATCGTGCTGTGGAGTTCGTAATGACAAACTCCCAGCACCATATACTGTTAGTGGCAGTACTGCACTTACAATGTCTAAGAATTGTCTTATAGAAACAACGTGGACGGACCCACAGGTAGGTGTTTTAACTTGTATTGACTCAATATGATGTACCAGAGTACAGACATCCAATTGATTTGTAAAAAGAACGCTCACCCACCAACCTAGTTGGTGGCATGCTTCATCATTGGGTTCCCAGCTGGGCTGCCGAGTGCAACCCAGCTGTGATTCAACGCCTGACTACAGCGGAGCGGGTTTTTTTGTGTTCGGTGAGGTGTGTACTCAGAGGGTGGGGAAGTTAAAAATGTCTCTAAGAAATGCCCAACAGAAAAACTTTATTAGTAGGGTCTTAGGAGAAGATTAAAACTAAAGTAGGGATATAGTGAAGATTAAAAATGAGTCTTAAATATCCCTTAGGTGTAGGTCAACATGTTTCAACCTTTTCCGGTAATCGTAAGGCTTTCTTCAGGACCAAAGTTAACGTGAAAAAATAGTGAGGTGGCTACAAAAGTGGAGGTAGCCACGTGAGTGAAATATCAGCACACACACTAAGGTGTGCTGTGTATGTAGTGGAGGAACCGTACTTACGGACCCACTTAATGGTTGGAATCTGTAAGAAAAAAACTTACAAGGTAAAGGACATACAAAACATATAAAACATTTTTCATGGAACATGTGACTGTCCTTACTTGCATGCTGCGCGCTTTGCTGTGATCTGGTGCGTCTGATGAGTCGAAAGTTTCCGTGAAAGTAACCCTGTCAAGGGCGTTGCATGCAATGAACGTAAATATAATTGTTATACGTCATGCATTGGGAACAGTTTATGGCATGCATATTTATACATGAGCAAATACCATGCGTGGTCACAAGTATGCGCAAATTAAGCCAGCTGTAATTATTTAACTGGGCTAAAAGTAATACTTGTATGGGACACATTAGGTCTAGCTGTAAACGCGGGAAAATTATTGCGCATATAGCAGCCAAATGAAATCATAAGCGTAATGTTCCTGAAACCAAAGTGAATACATGGAGCCAGGGAAGACAGAGCTGGAGAAGAAGAAAAGGTGTCTTACGTTAACCAAATTAAAAAGGATCAGACGGATCCTGCAAGGGGGAGCCTCCTGTAGTCACACATTCTTCAAGGATGGCATCCCACCATTATGACCTGTTCGTTCTTGTCAAGATCCCGCCGGTAACTGTAGCGGTGACTGCCGCGGTGAGATAGCAGTTCCTGGAATAGGCGTGGCCACGTGAGCTAACGTGTGCCATGTGATCCCTGGAATATGGCTAGAACACTAACCGGAGTGATGTGGTCCGTGGCAAGTGGCATGGAGGCCTACTTGAACGCTGTTGATGTCATGCTTGCAACTTCCTGGTTACAGGATTGTGCCTATCGGTGATGTTAATAAAGTTACAAGGGATCAAAGGGACAAAGGGAATTAAGTGCCTATAGTCTGTAGGACTAAATAAGTTGGCCATTAGCCCAGTGATAAGTGAACTAATAATAGTGTAGTGATAATATGCCCCACCATTAACAAAAGCGTAAATCAAAACAGGGGCGTGTTACTCATGAATGGAGTGTGTTACTCATGGAATTTGGAACGAACGCTGGCGTTGGTGGATACGGGGGAGCCTCCATTAACTTGCATATGTATATGAATGTGGAGACATTAATTACACATAAATAAATATGTCCCACAGTGGAGCAAAGGGGCTCCAAATCAAATTATAGGTGTGGGAACATAGCAAGTATCACTGGTCCAGTAGTAGGGTAGTCACCTTATGGGCACATAAGTGACAGTGGAAATGCACAATAGATTTGGAAGGGGTGCAGTAGTCTCGTCACATCTTGGGGAGGCGAGAGTGTTAAAACCAGAGAAAAGGGTTACTGTGTGGGGGGGCGGGCCCAGACTATAGGGTTAATGATCGGAGACCAGAATGATGTACAAATGTACTGTCTGAAAATATCGATGTTGTCATAATTCGCAAAAGTATGCCGTGGTCAAGCCACGTGCTAGGGATTCAGGAGTATTGAGGAATATCACTTATACTCTTTGGAGTGAGTTCCATGGGATGTTGTCGTTCAAACCGTTTAAATGTGTAGATAGGCGGTAAACCCAACGTTGCTCCTTTTCTAGGAGGCGACTTTGTAGGTTGGTGGTGCCCTTGTCCAGTTGTTCAATTATCACCCATCTCATATCATTGGTGGTGTGGCCAAGTTCGAGGAAGTGTTCTGTCATCTTCGTCGTGCTGCGCTTACAGCGGATGTTACTTCTATTTTCACATATCTGAATTTTTACTTTCCGGCTTGTCATCCCCACATAACGTAGTCCGCAGGGGCAGGTGATGAGGTAGACATTGAATGAGTTGCAGTTGGTGTGTTTTCTCATCTGCCACGTCCTACCAGGCTCTAAGTTCAGCGTTTTTGTTGGTTTGGTAAGGTGGCACACACTGCAGTTTCCACAGGGAAAATGGCCTGTCACATTGGGGAGTCCCCAGGCATTTAGAACAGTGTTAGGTGTGGTAGTTTGTTGTTGGGGACATGTAGACACCAAACTGTCTCTTAGACTTTTTGCTCTTCTGTATGAGAAAAGTGTTTTTTCCCAATTCAATCTCCCACTCGTGAGTATTCTCCAATTCTTTTGGATCATTTGTGTTACTATGTTGGAAATGGAGTTGTATGTAGTTACGCATGTTAGTGGTATTTCAGAAGACGTCCGCTGAGTTTGTTCCAGGAGGCTTTCACGGTTCTGATTCCTGACTCGTTTCTGAGCTTTTTTTGTGATTCTCTCAGGGTACCTTCGGGTTTTGAGTTTAGTGGTCAAAGCAGTAGCCTGATCTTTGTAATCGCGGATGTTACTGCAATTTCGGCGCAGTCTGAGGTATTGTCCATATGGCAGATTCTCGCGCAAAGGTCTGGGGTGAAAGCTTTCAAAGCATAAGAGAGGGTTTCTCGCAGTGGGTTTGAAATGAGTTTTTGTCGAGAGATATCCTCCTTCTGCTGTTATGTCTAAGTCCAGGAAGGTGATGCTGTTTCTACTTGCACTGTGAGTGAACTTGAGGTTAAGATCCTGACCATCAATCCAGGTTAGAAAAGATTGTAGACTGACCTCAGTACCTTCCCATATTAGGATCACATCATCAATTTATCTCTTATAAAACTTGATGTTTGTGAAAAATGGGGTTGCGGGGTTGTTAGAAATGGGATCTCTAGTTGGCAAGGGCTTGCACCTTTGTCCAAGTAGGGACCCTTCTTCCTAGTCAGGGTAAGGGTGTTACACTCGTGAAGTAACCCCTGCTCACCCTCGTGGTAGCTTGGCACGAGCAGTCAGGCTTAATTCAGAGGCAGTGTGTAAAGCATTTGCACATAACCAACAGTAATACAGTGTAAGCACTACAAACGGACACCACACCAGTTTAGAAAAATAAACAATATTTTATATACTCAAGACAAGACCAATTACGACAAAAATCCACAATACTATACTTTACGAATGAATACTTGATACGGTAATTTCTTCTTTGCAAGAATAGCACAAAAGCAAAGTTCGTACGAGTCGGTAGCTCCGTCCGAGCCTACCGTGATGCTGAAAACCACAGAGTCTAACAGTTCTAGCCGACCGCGTCGATACGGGCCAGCAGAGTCGTGAACAGACTCGGTTACAGTAACTTTCTCGTTGTGGCTGGTACGGAGTGTACGAGCCGGTCGGCGTTCGTCGCGGTTGCGGTGCAAGACGGAGCGATGCAAGGTGCGGGGTCCCTCGATGCGGTGCAGGCAGCGGCTCGATGAGCGTCGTGCAGACGGAGTCGGTGAGTCCAAGGCGTGCGATGCAGGGTGAGACGATGCTCGATGCGGTGCTGACAGGTTGCGATGCAGGCGACCTAGCCGGAGTGCGGGAGCTGGCGTCGGACAGCGGTGCGAGTCGGAGCGGTGCGTCGCAGACGTGCGAGCGGTGCCCCAAATGCGGTGCGGTCACGACTCTTGAGCCAGTTGCAGCGACAGCGTCGGTCGGGTCCGGTTGGTTCAGTGAAGCGATGCGATGCGAACTGCGGTGCCCACAGGTCACGGTGCAAGCAGCGGCTCGATGTTGGCGGCGTCGGACGTCGCCCACGGTGAGACCAGGGTTGCGATGCGAAGCGAGGCGATGCGGTCTGCGGTGCAAACAGGTCACCGGCCAGGGATGGATTCGGTTGACGGAGTCGGTTGCGGCTCCCTTCCTCTGTGGCAACTGAAACAGCATTCCAGAAGCGGTACCCAGAGGCTTGTGAAGTCTTTGTAGTCCCTGAGACTTCTTAACAGGAGGCCAGCTCGGTTCCAGGCCCTTGGAGATACTCAGCACAAGATTGTAGAAAGTTCAGTCCAGTCCTTTCACTGCCCAAGGCAGAAGCAGCAGCTGCAGGCCAACCCAACAAAGCAACAACACAGCAAAGGGGCAGTACTCCTCCTGGCAGCTCTTCCAGCTCTTCGTCTTGGCAGGTTCCTTGATTCCAGCGAGATCTAAATTCATGGGGTCAGGGCCCCAATATTTATATCCCAAATTCCTTTGTTCTCTGAAGGCAGAGAGGCCTTTGCCTAGTCCAAACCAGTTCTGGAGCACTTTGTTGACAAGTCTCCGTCCCTTCTTTCAGTGAGTAGGCCAGGGACATCAGACGCACCACAGGAGGTGGAGCCAGCATTGTGGAGGGAAGGCACTGTCCTATTCAGGGCCCAGGTGCGACCCTCCCACCCATCTACATGTAGATCTTGCTATTCAGCCCTGTGCTGACTCACCCTGTCTCCCGGCATCCCCCAGCCCCTGTCACTCACACTCCAGACAAGGAATACACAACCTCGCAGAGGCAGGCTTGGATGGTTAGACAAGAAAATACCCACTTTCTAAAAGTGGTATTTTCAAACACAGAATGTTAAAACCAACTTCACTAAAAGATGCATTTTATCATTCTGAGTCCAGGCATACTAAACTCGAATTTCTACCATGTTCCCGGGGTCAGTTAGGATTATAAACTGTAATAATCAAAACTGCCCGTTCTGGCCTAGGGGAACAGGTAGCCTTGCAATAGTGAAAAACGAACTAGGCTGTAATTCACTATCAGGACATGCCGCACACACCAGGGCATGTCCTACCTTTCGCGTACAACGCACCCTGCCCCACAGGGGTACCTTGGGCCTACCTTAGGGTGACTAACATGTAGCAAAGGGAAGGTTTAGGGACTTGCAAGTGTGTGCACTTGCCAAGTCGTCATGGCAGCCCCAGGCTGCGCACAGGCTCTGCGGTGGCAGGCCCGAGTTACACTTTACGGGCTGTTTGCGTGGGTGGCACAATCCAGTGCTGCAGCCCACCAACAGCATTTGGTCTATAGGCCCTGGCACTCGCAGTGCACTTTACAAGGGACTGACACATAAACCAAATAGGCCAATCATGGAAACACCAATCCATAACACATTTTATACAGGAGCACTTGCACTTTCCCACTGGACCGCAGTGAGGAAAGTGCGCAGAATCATTACACCAGCAAAAACAGAGTCCAAACCGGGAGGTCAGAAAGCAAAAGGAAGGGGAAACACGCCAAAAGATGCCAAGTCTAACACATGTCCCCTCCAGCTGAAAGTAGGGAGAACTACCCAACCCCATTGGAGTTCTCCTCACTAAGACGGAAGAACCTGGACAGACCATCTGCGTTGGCGTGTTCTGTACCAGGACGGTGCTCCACCGTAAAGATCATTCCCTGTAGGGAGATGGACCACCTCAGCAGTTTTGGATTCTCACCCTCATTTGCATCAACCATCTGAGGGGCCTGTGGTCTGTCTGAACCCGGAAGTGAGTCCCAAACAGGTATGGTCTCAACTTCTTCAGTGCCCAGACCACAGCAAAAGCTTCCCTTTCTATGGCACTCCACCTCTATTCCCTGGGAAGTAGTCTCCTGCTAAGGAAGACTACAGGCTGATCCAGGCCCTCTTCGTTCAGTTGCGAGAGCACCGCTCCCACACCATGCTCTGAAGAGTCAGTCTGCACGACGAAGTCCTTGGAGAAGTCAGGTGCCTTGAGCACGGGCGCCGTGCACATGGCTGCCTTCAGGGCATCAAAAGCTTTCTGGCAGGACTCAGTCCAGATCACTTTCCTGGGCTGCCTCTTAGAGGTCAGCTCTGTTAAGGGAGCAACGATGGTGCCATAGCCCTTAACAAATCTCCTATAGTAGCCGGTGAGACCTAAGAAGGCTCTCACCTCTGTCTGGGTCTTGGGGGTTCCCAAGCCAGAATGGTGTCAATCTTGGGTTGTAGGGGCGCCACCTGGCCGCTTCCTACCTGGTGTCCCAAGTACACCACCGAACCCTGCCCGATCTGGCACTTACTGGCCTTGATCGTGAGGCCTGCACCTTGCAGAGCCCTCAACACTTTCTCAAGGTGCTGTAAATGTTCTTCCCAGCTGGAACTGAACACAGCAATGTCATCCAGGTAGGCGGCACTGAAATCCTCCAGCCCAGCCAACACCTGATTGACCAACCTCTGAAAGGTGGCAGGGGCATTCTTCAACCCAAAGGGCATCACCCGGAATTGGTAATGACCTTCTGGGGTTGAGAACGCTGATCTCTCCTTGGCCCCATCGGTTAAGGCAATCTCCCAGTACCCAGACGTTAAATCAAACGTGCTGAGGAACCGGGCAGCTCCCAACCGATCAATGAGCTCCTCAGCTCTGGGGATGGGGTGCGCGTCAGTCCTGGTGACGGCATTGAGCCCACGGTAGTCCACACAAAACCGGAGTTCTGGAGTGGCACCGGGCGCAGCAGCCTTTGGGACCAAGACCACTGGGCTGGCCCAAGGACTGTGGGAGGGCTCAATCACCCCTAACGCCAACATCTTAGAGACCTCCTCCTTGATGCTGGCTCTGACCCGGTCAGTCAACCTGTAAATCTTGTGCTTCACAGGAGGGCTGTCACCAGTGTCCATGTCATGGGTACACCAGTGAGTAACACCGGGGGTCAGAGAGAACAGTGGGGCGAACTGTCCCAACAACTGGCGACAGTCCCCCTGCTGCTCCTGAGTCAGAGTAGGGGAGAGGATCACACCCTCTACTGACCCATCATGCTCCTTGGTAGACAGGAGGTCAGGAGAGGCTCACTCTCCTCTTCCACCCCATCATCTGTCGCCAAGAGCATACTCACTTCGGACCTCTCGAAGTGGGGCTTGAGGCGGTTCACGTGAAGGACCCTCAAAGGGTTCCTTGGAGCCTGCAAATCCACCAGGTAGGTGACGTCACTTTTGCGCTCCTTTACCTCATATGGCCCAGTCCACTTGTCCTGCAAGGCACAAGGTGCCACTGGGGCCATGACCCACACTTTTTGCCCAGGTTGAAATTCGACCAGAGTGGCATTCTGGTCATACCATCTCTTCATTTCTTCCTGGCTTGCTTCTAGGTTCGCCTGAGCGAGTTTCCTGAAGCGGGCAGTTTGGTTTCTAAAGGCCAGCATGTAGCTAAATACATCCTGGGGAGTTTTCCTGGGAGCTGCCTCCCAGCCTTCCTTTACCAAACTCAGAGGTCCTCTGACAGGGTGGCCATACAGGAGCTCAAAGGGGCTGTACCCAAGAGACTTCTGAGGCACCTCCCTGTATGTAAAGAGTAGGCATGGCAAGAGGACGTCCCACTTACGCCTCATGGGTTCTGTTAGACCCTTGATCATGCCTTTCAAGGTCTGGTTGAATCTCTCCACCAGACCGTTTCCTTGTGGGTGGTAAGGGGTGGTGAACTTGTAGGTTACACCACACTCCTTCCACAGGGATGTCATATAGTTCGATATGAAATTGGTCCCCCTATCGGAAACCACCTCTCTGGGGAATCCCACACGGGAAAAGATCCCCATTAACGCCCGGCCCACCACTGGCGCCGTCGTTGTCCTGAGAGGGATTGCCTCCGGGTGCCGGGTGGCATGGTCCACCAAGACCAGGATGTACCTGTTGCCCATGGCTGTCTTGGGATCCAGTGGCCCCACAATATCCATCCCTACCCTTTCAAAGGGTGTACCAACAACAGGAAAAGGTTGGAGAGGAGCTTTGACCTTCCTCCCACTCTTACCACTTGCCTGGCAAGTTTGGCAAGACCTACAGTGTGCATCTGACTGCCTTCGCATTTGGGGCCAAAAGAAGTGGGTGACAAGCCTGTCAAAGGTCTTGTCCTGCCCCAAATGTCCTGCCAAAGGCACGTTATGAGCCAGACCCAGTAGGAAGGTCCTGAAGCGCTGGGGTACCACCAGCACACGGGCTGACCCAGGCTCAGCAACCTTAGGCTCACTGTATAGGAGACCACTCTCCCAGTAGATCAGATGTGACCCGGACTGATTACCAGCTGCCTGGTCTGCAGCCTGCCGCCGCAGACCCTCCAGAGTAGGGCACTCGTTCTGCTCCCTGCAGAACTCCTCCCTGGTGGGACCCCCTTCTTGCTGCCAATGGGTCAGCTCAGAGATGTCTCCCAGTTCGGCTACCTGCTCCCCTGTAGGCACCGGGCGTCCCCTCGAGGTCCGCCTCCTCCCGGTCCGTGGGAACTTCGGGGGCCGGTTTCCCGCGCCCCTGCCCTTTCTCTTGGCAGGGACTTGGGCCACTGTTTCAGGCTCCAAGTCCTCTTGATCACCCTTTCTGGCTGCCATTGACCGAGTAGACACGCATGCCCACTCTGGCAACCCAAGCATCTCCAAGTGAGACCTGAGCTCAACCTCCTTCCATAAGGACTGCTCCAGGTCGTTTCCTAGCAGACAATCTACAGGCATGGTAGGGCTCACAACCACCCTCAAGGGACCTGAGACCCCCCCATTCAAAGGGAACTTGCGCCACCATACATTGGCGCTCTGGGTTGTCTACAGCAACTACTTGGTGGAATGCTCCTGGGACTACTTGCTTCTCAGACACCAGGTGACACCGGACTGAGGTCACACTGGCTCCAGTATCTCTGAGAGCCTCTACCCTGTTCCCATTAATGGTCACCCAGGTGCTATATTTCTTTGTGTTAGGGGGCACCTGGTTTCCTGGGACCATCTCACTGTCCCCTAGTGAGACAAGGGTCATTTCTGCGGGATCCCCACCCTCCTGTGGGCACCCCTCCTCCCCGAGCGCTACACTAGCCAACACTTTGGACTGTCCAACGGTGGGTGGCAGTGTCCCCTTCGGGCACTTGGGGTCCCCCTTAAAGTGACCTACCTGGTCACATGCATAACACTTGCGGGGGCCGGTCTCAACAGGCTTCCTGTAGAGACCCCTTTCTTCTTATCACCGGGGGCTGGGAACCTTTACCCTGGGTACTAGTTTGGGGCCCTTTAGAGAACTCCTGTGCTTTACCCTTGTCCCCCCACCTTTCTGCTGGGGACCCTGCCCACCTTTGGCTGAGTCTCCCCCAAACGCTTTCTTGTGGACCCTGGTACTCACCCAGCGGTCCGCTTCCATAGCAAGCTTCCTGGGGTCAGTTAGCTTACTATCAACTAGGTGCTGGCGCAGATCTGCAAAACATAGACTAGACAAGTGCTCCCATGCAATCAAGTTGTAGAGCCCCTGAAAATCTGTTACGCTACTGCCCTTCACCCAACCATCCAGAGACCTGCAGAACACATCCACACATTCCAACCAAGTGTTGGCATCGGACTTCTTACTGGACCTGAACTGATCCCTGTACTTTTCAGGAGTAAGACCATACTTCGTGAGAAGGGCATCCTTCATGTCAGCATAGGTGAGGTGATACCCCTTACCCAAAGCTATCAGAGCATCCCTTGCTCCTTCAGGGAAAAGTGGCCACAATCCTGCTCCCCAATTCTCCTCAGGGACCCCATTCATGTGTATGGCTGCCTCATAACCCTGAAACCACCTTTGTATGTCATCCCCCTTCTTGAACTCCTTGCCTACGTTCTTGGGAATGTGCACAATCCTGTCTGCCTTTCTGGACGAATTGCTGCCACCATCTGAGCCTGACTTACTCCTAAGTTCTAGCTCCTTCAGTTCTTTCTCATGCTCTAAGAGCATCTTCCTCTTCTCTATGGCCAATCTCTTCTCCTCCCGCTCACTCTCCAGCCTGAGCTTCTGCAGCTCAAACTGCCTTGCCTCCCGCCTGTCCTCCAGCTCCTCTGGGGACAGACTGCTGCTGCCTGACCTGGCGGGTTCCCCCTACCCAAAAGCACATCCACCCTGGAAATAGGCTCCTCCGCCTCCTCACTGAGATTACCAGGCTGCCCATTGGCATGTCTGGCTGCTACCCAGGCCCTCAGCGCCTTCTGTAGCTCCTCCTTCCTTGTGAGGCCTTTAATTTGGACTTTCAAGTTTTTACAAATCGCTCGTAGCTCCTTTACGGCGTAGGATTCCAACCTATCCTCCTCAAAGATAACTTCCAGAGATGCAACGGATGATGCAATTGATTCAGGCATGACGAAAGTAGTGAGTTGAAAACTGGCAAGATCAAAAATAGGCCAAAAGAAAAAGAACCAGTATGTGGTACGTAATGGTCTGCGATATGGTAGTAGTGCACACCAATCACTGTAAGTCAAGTGCAAACACAAGTCCTATCCTCACCGCTGACAACCAATGGTAGAAATGGGATCTCTAGTTGGCAAGGGCTTGCACCTTTGTCCAAGTAGGGACCCTTCTTCCTAGTCAGGGTAAGGGTGTTACACTCGTGAAGTAACCCCTGCTCACCCTCGTGGTAGCTTGGCACGAGCAGTCAGGCTTAATTCAGAGGCAGTGTGTAAAGCATTTGCACATAACCAACAGTAATACAGTGTAAGGACTACAAACGGACACCACACCAGTTTAGAAAAATAACCAATATTTTATATACTCAAGACAAGACCTATTATGACAAAAATCCACAATACTATACTTTACGAATGAATACTTGATACGGTAATTTCTTCTTTGCAAGAATAGCACAAAAGCAAAGTTCGTACGAGTCGGTAGCTCCGTCCGAGCCTACCGTGATGCTGAAAACCACAGAGTCTAACAGTTCCAGCCGACCGCGTCGATACGGGCCAGCAGAGTCGTGAACAGACTCGGTTACAGTACCTTTCTCGTTGTGGCTGGTACGGAGTGTACGAGCCGGTCGGCGTTCGTCGCGGTTGCGGTGCAAGACGGAGCGATGCAAGGTGCGGGGTCCCTCGATGCGGTGCAGGCAGCGGCTCGATGAGCGTCGTGCAGACGGAGTCGGTGAGTCCAAGGCATGCGATGCAGGGTGAGACGATGCTCGATGCGGTGCTGACAGGTTGCGATGCAGGCGACCTAGCCGGAGTGCGGGAGCTGGCGTCAGACAGCGGTGCGAGTCGGAGCGGTGCGTCGCAGACGTGCGAGCGGTGCCCCAAATGCGGTGCGGTCACGACTCTTGAGCCAGTTGCAGCGACAGCGTCGGTCGGGTCCGGTTGGTTCAGTGAAGCGATGCGATGCGAACTGCGGTGCCCACAGGTCACGGTGCAAGCAGCGGCTCGATGTTGGCGGCGTCGGACGTCGCCCACGGTGAGACCAGGGTTGCGATGCGAAGCGAGGCGATGCAGTCTGCGGTGCAAACAGGTCACCGGCCAGGGATGGATTCGGTTGACGGAGTCGGTTGCGGCTCCCTTCCTCTGTGGCAACTGAAACAGCGTTCCAGAAGCGGTACCCAGAGGCTTGTGAAGTCTTTGTAGTCCCTGAGACTTCTTAACAGGAGGCCAGCTCGGTTCCAGGCCCTTGGAGATACTCAGCACAAGATTGTAGAAAGTTCAGTCCAGTCCTTTCACTGCCCAAGGCAGAAGCAGCAGCTGCAGGCCAACCCAACAAAGCAACAACACAGCAAAGGGGCAGTACTCCTCCTGGCAGCTCTTCCAGCTCTTCGTCTTGGCAGGTTCCTTGATTCCAGCGAGATCTAAATTCATGGGGTCAGGGCCCCAATATTTATATCCCAAATTCCTTTGTTCTCTGAAGGCAGAGAGGCCTTTGCCTAGTCCAAACCAGTTCTGGAGCACTTTGTTGACAAGTCTCCGTCCCTTCTTTCAGTGAGTAGGCCAGGGACATCAGACGCACCACAGGAGGTGGAGCCAGCATTGTGGAGGAAGGCACTGTCCTATTCAGGGCCCAGGTGTGACCCCTCCCACCCATCTACATGTAGATCTTGCTATTCAGCCCTGTGCTGACTCACCCTGTCTCCCGGCATCCCCCAGCCCCTGTCACTCACACTCCAGACAAGGAATACACAACCTCGCAGAGGCAGGCTTGGATGGTTAGACAAGAAAATACCCACTTTCTAAAAGTGGTATTTTCAAACACAGAATGTTAAAACCAACTTCACTAAAAGATGCATTTTATCATTCTGAGTCCAGGCATACTAAACTCGAATTTCTACCATGTTCCCGGGGTCAGTTAGGATTATAAACTGTAATAATCAAAACTGCCCGTTCTGACCTAGGAGGAACAGGTAGCCTTGCAATAGTGAAAAACGAACTAGGCTGTAATTCACTATCAGGACATGCCGCACACACCAGGGCATGTCCTACCTTTCGCGTACAACGCACCCTGCCCACAGGGGTACCTTGGGCCTACCTTAGGGGTGACTAACATGTAGCAAAGGGAAGGTTTAGGGACTTGCAAGTGTGTGCACTTGCCAAGTCGTCATGGCAGCCCCAGGCTGCGCACAGGCTCTGCGGTGGCAGGCCCGAGTTACACTTTACGGGCTGTTTGCGTGGGTGGCACAATCCAGTGCTGCAGCCCACCAACAGCATTTGGTCTATAGGCCCTGGCACTCGCAGTGCACTTTACAAGGGACTGACACATAAACCAAATAGGCCAATCATGGAAACACCAATCCATAACACATTTTATACAGGAGCACTTGCACTTTCCCACTGGACCGCAGTGAGGAAAGTGCGCAGAATCATTACACCAGCAAAAACAGAGTCCAAACCGGGAGGTCAGAAAGCAAAAAGTCAGGGGAAACACGCCAAAAGATGCCAAGTCTAACAGGGGTTAAGAAGATGAGTTTTTTCAAAATTGTACACATAGAGCCCCGCCACACTGGGGGCGAATGTACTGCCCATTGAAGTGCCGTATATCTGTAAAAATAGGTCACCTTCAAATTCGAAAGAGTCGTCCTTCAGAGCCATTTCTGCGCATTGTAGTACAAAGGATTTAGGGGTGTTGTAATCCCAAGTTGTTGAGTCAAGTGATGAACATAGTACTTGTAATGTGTCATTTTGAGGGAGGCTGGTATACAAGCTTTCTATGGCCAAACTGACCAGGAAAGAGGAGTCAGGGTTGAAGCTCAAAGTATGCAGATGCCCCAGTAGGTCTTTGGTGTCTTTCAGATAAGTTGGCGTTGATTGTACTATAGGTTGTAAGTAGTAATCGCAAAAGCGTGAGAGTGGTTCCAATAATTAACCTATGCCAGAGACTACTCTTAGTGGCAGTACTGCACTTACAATGTCTAAGAATTGGTTTAGACACTGTAGGGGCACAGGGTTCATGCACCTGTGCCCTCACCACTGGTATAGTGCACCCAGCTAGAGGGGTGGCTGATCTATGCCAGGGCAGTGGGTTGTAGGCATGGCACACAGGGATGTGTGCCATGTCGACTCGTCACTTTGTTCTGCACCAAAACACGCCGCCTGCAATGGCAGTGTGCGTGTGTAAAGGCACAGGGCCTCTAAGGGTGGCACAATAAGTGCCTCAACCCTTAGAGGCCTTCCCTGGTCACAGTGCCCTTGGTACCTTTTACAAGGGACTGACATGTGGCCAGAGAGGTGCCAATTGGGGGTTCAAGGTACAGTTTTTGGGAAAGAACACAGGCGCTGGGAACCTGATTGGCAGGGACCCAGGGCACATCAAGTCAAAGTGCATCAGTAGTCTGGCAAAAAGTGAGAGGGGGGTCACTGCTACAGGAACCCTGCTTCCTACAGGCAGTCTTTCTTCTGAGTTTTCCACAGGTCCAGAAGTGATCTGATGAGTGGCTCAGGAGGTCCAATATTTATACCTGGTGCCAGTCTTTGAAGTTGGGGGCCGGGCCTCCCAATACTACCCCTAAATCTTGTTTTGGAAAGTTCTCCCCTTCCCTTGCCAAGGCTTCAAGTAGTCTGGGGTTAATAAAGACTGGTGTCAGATTCCTATGTGTGCAATGGAAGCAGCCCTTTGAAATGTAAGTGGGGCAGGCAACTGCTCCGCCCCAACCATCCTGGCAGGATGGCGCACCACTTAGTCCCCCATGCCATGGGAGGTTGTGACTTTTTACTCCTGCTATCCTGGGGTCCGACCTACTGTGGGTCCACAGTAACTGGGCCAAGTACTACCCCTTCAACATTTCACTGTCAGCAGTAGTGTGGGTTGAGCAATCCAAGGCTCTACAGGGGGAGTTAGGTTCAAGGGACGCAAAGGCTGAAGACTCCAAATACTCACAGTGACCCCAATAATCATGTTCAGTCTGATACTTGCTTTTGGTAAGAAAAGCAGCATTTAGTACCCATGCAAAGTATAATACAAAACACTAAACAATGAACATTAAAGTCTCTCAGGGTTAGTGCACTGGCCCTGGCATACGCAGTGTTCCCACACAAGTCCTCTCCCTCCCTCCACCATGCTAACTAACGTGACCCTGGTGGTTCACTGGAGTTAACCCTACAGGTGCTGCCTGCACTTGCAATGTACAACAAAGACTGGCTTCGGCCCTGAAAGGTTACCTTACTACGGCACTAATCTACCGAGCTTGGTCAAGTCTCAGAAGGGCCTGAAGGCCCTGCTCCAGTCTTACCCAACTGTGGCCTGAAGAAGTGTCAGGGAACTGTGGCGTGTTGTGTCTTCCAATGTTTGGGTGACCAGCAAGCTGCACAGTGTCTTCCCGCAGCCAGAATGCTACAATAACAGGTCACGTTCGGGTAAATGAGGCTCTTCTCCTTTGAGGCTCATGCCAGTAAGGTAATGAAGCAGCGGCAATGCTGCAGGGTGACGTGTAATCTTAACCTTAAGTACCTACTGCTGGTCAAAGGGACTCCGCCGACACAAGTGATGTCCCCAATGGTTTAGTGGCCACCTGCTGGCATACAGGGATCACAGGCAAAGATGACCACAACAAAGTCAGCGGTACCGGGTGACAGCCCCAAAATTCCTAGTGGCTCCCTCCTGGCATAAAGGGGTCATGGATGCGGGTGACGCCCCAAACAATGACAGTTGTAGCAGTGATGGCCCACAACTTCACAGCAGCCCACAAGCGGGATACGAACTTCTGCAAGAGAGCAGGTGACTCTCTCGCAACACCGGTCCCGACTTGACCGGGCGCCTCACACTCTGCTCACTGGAGTCTACTTGGCAGGATGCCCGCTGGGCCTTGCTCCCTCTAGGCAATCTCCTCCTACTCACAGGGCACAGTCATCTTGGCATGCAGGCAGAAGGCTGGTGCTCCAGGCACAGGACAAGTGTTTCTTGGCTTTGTGGGTGATGTCCCCTAACCCAGTAGGGAGGCTGACAGACCTTGGCCCCCAGTCCTGGTTGTACCAGCTCAAAGTTTTGGCGATCTTCTTTCTCCCGATGAACAGGGTGGTTGAACAACTTGTGGGACTCATGCTTCAACCTTTATAGTCCAAATCCAGAGACATGACTTAGTGCCTGATCCTTTGAAATTCAGGTTGTGGGTGTTGATTCCTTTGAAGTGCCCTCTCCTCTGCCCTGTCATTATTATTCATTATTCATTCATAGTTTATTGTATGATTAATTAAAATCTTTACAAATTTCCCAAAAATAAAAATATATCTTTACATTCACAATTAAAACCAGACAACATTAATGAGGTCCCATTGGTTATTTAGCTAAAGTGCGTGTGCTTAACCATCAGCATAAAATGTTGTGAAATGCATTGTAGAGATGTTAACTGAGTACATCGTTTTCCTTGCTAGAACCATGATAATGCTTTAGACCTTGCTGTTATATAGTCACTCCCACTCTAATGAATGATAACATAAGAGACATACTATCAGTGAGTCAACACAATGTAAAACTAAGATATATACTACCTACTCAAAATATTTTTTTTTTTAAAACAACCAGCTGGCTAATTAGAAAGCCCTAAAAAATAGCAGGGACCTGGAAGAAAGTGCAGTTATACAGTAAAATGTAATGGATTTTAAAAACCAACTTCTATTGTCCTGCTCGCTAAATAGTCTCTTTAATAAGTTTTACATTCAGTCCATTTATTACACAGATGAGTCAGCTAGGCCCATGCCGGCGTGGTCATACTTCTTTGTTTTCCTCCAGATTGGCTTGCCGTAAAAGTTTTCTTACCTCTGCCAGGTATTTTACTCCCCGGCAGGCCAAGATTATAGAGGAACCATCCAACCAGCGTATCACGGCTTGCCTGCACGTGCGAATCTTCAGTTCGTTAAAAATGGATTTTAAGTACTGTCTCCTCAGGACCATGACTACTGGGCATACACATAGTAAATGAGTTAAAGATTCCTTGTAAAAGCCACATAGTCGACAATGCGTTGTTTGTTGGGTGTTTTTCCAAGAAGGCTGTAGATCTTTTGAATCGTGCAAGCCCATCCGATAGTCTGTGTAGCTCTTTTTTAACTGCAAGCTAAAATGAGTTGTTAAATATGCTTGCGGCTTTAAAGATTTATAAGAGTTGATGACAGTCCACCCATGCCGACGTTTGGAAATTGCTTTTTTATCTTCCAGAAAAGATTTCTTTTTTGCTGCATCATTGACAGCTTTACTGATGCTTGCTCTATCTGCCCTATTTTCCCATGCTGTTTGTATTTCCAGGTCGGCCAGAGATGTTCTCAAATAACTTCCCCATGAGTTCAGTGTTTCTTGATCCATCTGGTACTTAATTTCTTCCCAGCATAACCTGTTCATTGTGTCTGGATCGGAAGAGCGGAATTTATGACATAGCTTAACAAAGCCGCTCATGCCCCGGAATTTCTGATTCTTAAGGCCGAATTCCAGCCGGACCTGAGCTGGGGAGGCAGACTTTGGCAAGTTGAAAACTGCCTTATAAACCTTCGTCTGAAGTTCGTTTAATAAATCAGCCTCCTTGCCACACCAAGTGACTAAGCCATATGACAAAGTGGGCAGAATTTGCGCAGCCATCACTTTTAAGAGGTGATTATGGTTTGGGCAATCTAATTTTTTATATAGTAATCTGTATGCGAAAATTAGCGATTGCGCTTTGGCTTTTATGGCCAATTTATGTTCTTTATGTGTTATGCTTTGCCCTATTGTTATACCAAGATATTTGTAAGACCCTTGCTCTTCCACCGTTACCCCTTTCACCGACCATTTAAACTTTATTTTTTAAGTGTCCACTAGGCGAACGACTTTGGTTTTCTCTTTATTTAGTTCCAAGTTTTCCTGGTCCAAATAGGTTACTAGAAGGCCCATTACGATACCGGGCGTAAAAAAATCCGCCACCCATGAAAGCGGCAAAAATCCGCCCGCCTACACCGTCTGAATACCGACCCAGCAATCATGATGCCTCGAACCGAAAACCGCCAGCGGCGGAAAAAACACACAAAATACCGCCCGCCCTTGTCCGAGTCGGAGTCAAACCGCCCGCCACGGACGGAAAGACGCACAACAACACAAAACCGCCCGCCCTCACGGCCGAGACACCGCACGTGAAATTACGATCGCACCGACATGAGCGCGGAAAAACAACAAATACACCGCCCGCCAGCGTAAACAACACTGAAGAAAATGGACACGGCAGAAGCCATGGCGGCCACGTCCCTGCACAGAAACATCCGCGGACTCAAACAAACACACACAACATGGCAAACAAGTCCACACAGCAACCCACGCACAAATACACAGACACAGTACACATCCCGAAAACACACCACCCCTGGACAAACAAATAAACTACAAAGCCCAGAACACCAGCCACAACACACCTGAAAACAACAGACCATCAGGACACACCCACATAGGTAAGTACAAAAGCAGCCCCTCCACAGACCACAACCCCTTGCAACATTGCAAAGCAGAGAGGAGAGGAGAGGACACAGTGACACAGCAAGGACAGCAGCACACCACAGATACGCACACATCACACCCACCACCACCACCACCACCAAACACCGGCACCACAAACCCCCTGCACATCACACATCACACACCGCACCAGCACCACAAACACCATGGCATCACACAGAATGCCCAAGTTCACTTCCACTGAGCTGACGGTCATGGTCGACGAGATCGTCAAGGTGCACACACAAATCTATGGCAACCAGGTCCAGCACACACCACTAGCCACCAGAAACAGAATGTGGAACAGAATTGTAGACCAGGTCAATGCAGTCGGGACCGTACCCAGAAACAGAGGAGAGATAAACAAACGGTGGAACGACATCAAAAGCCTGGTCAAGAAGAAGGAGAGCAAAAATCGAGAGCTGGCTGCCACGACTGGCGGAGGGAATCCCGCGCTTTACAAGACCTTCAAAGCGTGGGAGGAGAAGGTGCGAGTCATCATCCATCCGGAGATCCTCACCGGATTACCAGGGGGAGTGGAGGCTGGTAAGTACAAACAAATGTATACCAGCACACCGCTATGTACTCACATGCACTACCACCATGCCATAGCTCCGAGGGACAAACACCCCCATGTCCAGTACACAATACACAACACATCACTCACACATGCAACAGGCACCACCACACACACAGCCCAAACATATCAACTAACAAAACCATGGGGGCATGTGTACACCCAGCCAGCCACGTAACTACCAACAGGTCCCCTAGTACTCCAGAAGCGCCACAACGAGCACCCCCCACACCCATGTGGCAGCCGTAGCTGCACCAACCGACAAGTAACAGGTAAGTAGCCGCAACACAAAGGCAGTGGGTGGGAGGGGGGACAGCTGAAGTACAACACCCACCAGGCCCCTAGTCCTACAGCACAGCAAGGCGGAGCACCCCCCACACCCATGTGGCAGCCGTAGCTGCACTAACCAACAAGTAACAGGTAAGTAGCAGCAACACAAAGTGCAGTGGGTGGGAGGGGGGACAGCTGAAGTACAACACACACCAGGCCCCTAGTCCCACAGCACAGCAAGGCGGAGCACCCCCCACACCCATGTGGCAGCCGTAGCTGCACTAACCGACAAGTAACAGGTAAGTAGCAGCAACACAAAGTGCAGTGGGTGGGAGGGGGGACAGCTGAAGTACAACACACACCAGGCCCCTAGTCCCACAGCACAGCAAGGAGGAGCACAGCCCACACCCCACACCCACGTAGCAGCCACTGCAGTGCACACCGGCAGCCGACAGGTAGACATCCCGCCCCAGGACAAACGGTGTCAGTGGGTGTCCAGCCATCACCACGACCCATAACACCGCCCCCACCCCCACAGACCTGCAACATGGAGCACCCCCCGCCCATAACCATGTGGCATCCAGTCCAGTGCACGCTCAAAAACAACCTGTAGGTGGGAAAATGGACAGGGCGGGGTGACTGGAGGCATGAGGACTGAATTACGACTAACACATGGGACATGTCAAGTAGCAGAGGAACACGCAGCACTGCTCCCTGTCACAACCATGTGAACAATGTGCACACGGACATGAACCACAGAGTCACACCCCACATGACCCATCACAGACACAGCAACACCCAAGGAGCCACGTCTGCATGCACAAGTCACACTGATTACAGAACCACACGGCAGGCACAGTGCAACCCATCACACACAACCGCAACACCATCGAAGTCCTGTCCATGTAGCCCCTACTGCCTGTCAACCACACATCCCACAACTACGCCCATGTAAGACATACCACACTAGACGCAACAGCGTGGAACAACATAAATGCACACGAACACCACTGGACCCATCAAACACACAGACACACAATGCACATACAACATACCATCCATCTCATCCGTCAGCCCCAGTCACATGAAAGGTATGTCATCCGAACAGCTGGTCCACATACAGTAGTCACGCAAAGAAACATGCCCATGACAAATCATGTGCCAGAAGTGAATGAAGCGCACGTCACACTGTGAGCAACAACACACATAACATGGGCCACACCCCCCGAGCACTGCATTGATGCACATGGCACAGGGCAGCACGCACACCAAGGAATTGGACCATCTGCAATACGTCGTGTGGCACACAACCATCACTCACTCATAACAATGCGTCCAATTACATGGCCAGAAATCACAACAGACAGCAAATATGCAGGGTATGTCAGACATACACACACCTCAGACCATGCACTGACATGTTGCCACAACACATGTCACGTTCTGCACCCATGGCTCACAGTATGTACCCCAAAAGCATAGTTCATCTCAAATGCGTTTCAGGGGGCTGACCCCCATTTTGCCATCTGCGTTTCTAAGCGTTCCATTTGAACCCCAAGAGCATAGTACAAACCAACCTCCACGATGGGTCTGGAGTCCGCATACACCAGAGCCACAAAAAGTAGGAGCACAGCAACACACCCATCGGCATTGCCAATCCGTCCCATGCCACATGTCCACAGCACACAGTCCCATTGGCATGCCCACACAACAACAAATAGCACAGCCACACACACGGCTCCGGGAAACCTGTGCACGACTGTGCACGAACTGTGGATGTCAGACAACCTATACATACTTTGTCAGGTGCAACACAATAACATATCTCATTCCCCCCACAGGTGACGAACTGCTGGATGCTGGAGATGGAGACAGCAGCCAGCACAGCCAGCCTGCAAGCCCCCAACAAGGACTCACGGATGTGGAGGATCTGTCCTCCTCTTCGGACACGGACCACCCAGCAGGCCCATCTGGTGTGGCAGGGCCCAACCGCACCCCAGGCACCCTCCTACCCACCAACCCATCATCCAGGGCTGATGACCACTCACAGCCCCCTGCTGCCACTGTCGTTGCGGCCACTACCACTGTTGTGGCGGCCACTCCCACTGCCGCAACCACCACCATCGCCGCAACAACCACCACCGCCGCGACCACCACCACGTCATCACTGGCCCCAGCCCCAGCGCAAGTGGTGGTCCGGCCGACTGGGTCCACCCTGGGAGCCACAGCGAGGACCGTGGTGAGCAATGTGGCTAGTGGGCAGGCCGGTGGCAGCAGTACTGGTGGGAGGAGCAGGGTCAGGCCAACGCCAGCCTCCCCTGGGAGCCATGCCCTGCCTCAAATGGCCAGAGTCCTTGGGGCCTATGAAGAGGCCCAAGGACAATGGGCCAGGTCTGCTTCCGACACGCGGGAGGTCCTGGGGGTGTTGAGGTCCATGGACGCCCATATGGGCCAATTCGTGTCCCGTATGGACCAACTCGTGGACCTCATGGGCCAGCTGGTGGTGGCGGTGAGGTCACAGGCAAGGCCAGCAACACCACCTCCGCCACCACCTGCTAGGGCGCAGGGTCGGGCAGCAGTGTCCAGTTCCCCTGCGTCCACAGCCAGTGAGCACACCTCACCCACCACCAGCAGGTCGCCACCACACCCCCCCTCCCAAACGTGGAAGGGGCCGTCCGAAGTGGAAACAGATGTCCCGGGAGGACTTCGCACGCTCCAGACGCAAGTGAGGCAGCCAGCCATCCTTGACCACCCACTGCATTGACTTGGACTACGATCCCACCCCACACAGCCATCAGAATGGCATGTGTCTGTTGGACTAGGGACATAGAACTAGTGGGTACACCCTGAGCATCACGCAGCCATGGCCGACAGCTCATTGTCACTGCACGCAACACTCATGTCATCACCTTGCACACAATGACATGTCACAGTTGAAAATAAATGCACCTTTTACACAAACTGCTGTCTGTGCACTGTGTTTATTGAACGATGATCAACCGCCACCTTGAGCAGAAAAGCATCGGATGTGTGGCATGGCGATGGGACAGGAGGGGCTGTAGGGACCTAGGGGGGGAAGACAGAACAGGAGCACATTCAATGAGTGTGTCACACACCCATCACACAGTACATGTCAACAACTACAAGCAATGTACACACATCGCACAGAGCAATAGGGCACAATGCCACAGCCACCGTCAGTGGCATACAAACCTGGACATGGACCATTGACACACAGCACACAGTGAACAAAAGGCCTCCGTGACACAGCACACAGACACCTGCACAACTACAGCCACATCAGCCGTCGTACATGGACACTCACCGTCAAGTGAAGTAGCGGGCGATGAGCTGCTGACGGACATTCACAGCTTCCTCCTCTCCGCTGTCTTCCTCACTCGAGCTGTCCTGGTCTGCAGGCTGGGGCCCTGGTTGATCTCCGTCATCCACAATTAGGGGGATCTGCTTTCGAATAGCCAGATTGTGCAGCATGCAGCAAGCCACCACTATCTGGCACACCTTCTGTGGGGAGTACGCCAGCGCACCCCCGGTGCGGTCCAGGCATCTGAACCTGGACTTGAGGAGGCCAAAGGTACGCTCGACCACACGTCTGGTCCTCCCATGTGCCTCATTGTAGCGGTCATCTGCTGGGGTCCGAGGATTTCGTAATGGACTGAGCAGCCAGGGCCCATTCGGGTAAGCCGAGTCACCTGGGCGTGAGGGACACAGAGAACCGTTGCAATTCAAACAGGACAGTAGACAGCATCCTTAAGCCAGCACGCTACACAACTCCACATACTCACCGACAATCCAGCCACGGTCCTGTTGCAGATTGGTCATCAGTCGTGGTAATATGCTGTTGCGCATGATGTGCGCGTCATGGGCCGAGCCTGGGAACTTTGCACACACGTGGGAAATGACCATGTCCGCAAGGCACACCACTTGCACATTCAGGGAGTGCGTGTGCTTCCGGTTGCGGAAGAGCTGCTCAGTGGCCTGTGGTGGGACAAGGCCAACATGGGTGCAATCTATGGCACCAACGACGTGTGGGATCCGTCCAAGGGCATAGAATGCACCCTTCACTGCCGCCAACTCACGTGCCCTGGGGAATCGGATGTACCTGTTCCTGTACAGCATCATGGCTGCCAGTACATCCCTCAGCACCATGCTGAACATGGGCTGGGACATCCCACCTCCACTGCCCACTGTGTGCTGGAATGACCCAGTGGCGAAAAAATGCAGTGCAGCCATCACCTTAGCCGTGGGGGTGAATGCTGTCGGATACACCCTGCGAGGACGGAGGTGGGGTTCCAACATGGCACATAGTCGATGCAGGGTTGGTCGGTCCAGACGAAATTTCCGGATGACCTCAGAATCCTCCATGTCCGCCAACAATTGGTAAGGGCGGTAAATGTTTGGTCTCCGCCTAGGAAAGATGGAAGTGGACACATGTCAAAGCAACACGCCACATGGCATTTTCACATACACATAACTGATATGACAGAGCAAGAACATGAGTCACAGAACAGCTGTCATGCAGGGACAGCACAGCCACAATACACTTACACAGGTCTCCCACCAATAGCAATGGGCAGTGACACAAACCATTGCTATGTGCATGCACATGGGGATCCAGGCCTCAATGACCTGTGAGGCGTGCTGATGGGGACTGACTGCATATTCGGCAAGCGGCAACACCACGGCAACATGACTGGCTGCTGTGCATCACACTGCTTCCGAGGCTGGATGAGTATGGCACACACCAACGACGATGTGGGCACAGGCTGAGCGGCCAAGACAAGTGGGACCTGTGGCACGAGGGGATATGAGACAGTCATTGGTGTCACCACTGCACCCTATGTGCAGCACTGTACGGATCACACCTCCAGAAGCATTGACAGGTGTACACATTGACAGCCCCATGCCAACACGGCTGTGTGCTTGCAAATACACATCACATGTGACACGTAACCTTGCACGTGCCAAGTGGCAGATGTACATAGTGAGAGATGGCATGCGTGTGCATATGCGTATACCATGCACCCATGCCAATGTGCAGATGATGACATGCTAACAGACATGTGGGGGCCGGCCACTGGCCGTCCCTGCCTATGCACACGGCATGTTGTGGCCCCGTCCATTGTGCACCTGCACCCACACGCACATCATGGCCACACCTGCAGATGCAGTGCGCACATCATACTGTGTGGTGCACATGGCATCAGCGGACTGTCACCAACATGGGCCAGGCCATTACGGCCAACTCCGATGACCCTCGCGGTTGCACCCTGCGTGTTCCACTATGGAGGTAGGCGTCCCGGGCCAGCTGGGAGCAGGCCAACGTCTGCAATTGCCAATGCAGGTCTCAGTGCACTTGTTGCTCGTGTGAATGTCAGGCTGGGCCATGCTGCCCCTCTCAGTCCCAGCAGGCCTGGCCTGCACATTGACTGCACAATGCCAGTAGGTGACAGCACCGACTGCCTAGTGGGTTGCATGTGTCTCCTGTTCAGGACCCTCCAGATGGGCGCTAACTCAGTACTGACTATTGGACACACCATGTCTCGTGATAGGGATGTGTGTGTGGGATGGTGGCACTGAATGTGACCTCCGTTGCGTGGTGGGCCATGCACAGGGCGAGTACGTCGATGATTGCGCAGTGTTGGTCACAGTGGGTGCACCCACACAGATGTGTTGCCCTATGTTCATTTTCTATGTCCGCATGATAATGGACTGTAGATGTGGGCAGACTACACATTGGTCGATGTGCTGTCAATATGAATGTGCCTTCACACCAGGCACAGCTGCCCCTGCACATGTGACCCCTGCTGCACTCGCTGCTGGGTCTGTGGAGCTGATGCACCATCTGTGCGTGGGGCGGACAGCTCTCCTCACTTCCGTCATTGCGCATGTCATCACTTTGCCGCAGGTGACATGGATCATGGAGGGCCCACATGTACGCGTGGGTGGCCTCCACAAGTTTGTCCAATGGTTGTCACCCCCAGTCAGTGCTTCGAATGTGAATGATGTTGTGCTGGTGCTAATTTCAATGTGGCGGGTGGGCGGGGCTAGGTGCGGGCTTACATGCAGGACATGGGAGGGTGATCGGATTAGCGACTAGTTGCAATACACACGGGGCACGTCTTTTCCTGTCCACATCAGGGTCATTCCTTGAACTCACTGACAGTAATACAGTCGTCTTTGTCCCTGTCCTCATGGCCTCCCCTCGCTCCCCCCAATATGCATTTGCACCTGTGGGGCTAGCGCATGCAGATGCAGCCCCAAGCTCGCCCCGGAGAGGCCAAGGAGTGTATGTGTGGGTCCAGTTGAACGAGTGGTCTGTCTCACGGTATGATGTGTGGCGGGACGCCGTCCACCTGCGTGGTGCCCCGACTCGAGACCCGGGCAACATAGACAATGCATAACAGTCTCCGCAGTCCGGATACACCACCTGCGACACACAGAGGCTGTAGCTGCCCTAGCGGCCCATGCCGCGTCCATCTGGGGCTGATGGACCCACACATTCACTCTTTTGCCTCACTGGGGCGGGCTCGGAGGTGCTTGCGCACGCGCTGGCTTCTCTGTTGCAACGGCATGTGACGTGTGTGGAGATGTAGGCAATGGGTGGGATGGTGCGAGCCACCTTCCGTGACGTCACTCCTGCTCGTGATGTGTGCGTCCCCCCAATACTTCCATATGACTTGTGCCATGCTACACATTGAGGATGTTTTGCCTGCGTGATGTGACCCGGAGGAGCGCGCCGAGTCCTCTCCCCCACCATGCTCCACTGCCATCCCGTGCCCTGGATTGCCTGTGCAGGTTGACAATGTTGGGGATACACCTGGTCGACAGGGGCTGTGTGTGCCTTGTCAAGGGCCTGGCGGGCGCACAACAGGATCCAGCTTGTCCACAGAGGGTGGGCTGACGTGTACGCCTGATACCGCATTGTTCGTGTGCCCGGCTGCTGTGCACACACGTGTTCACATCCCCCCCGACAGGTGGCCTTTAACATTGCCCAGGGAAGCGGTAATGTGCAGTTCCGGACCCCTCCCGACACAGCGTGTTTCAACTTTGCATGTGCGCATCTACCCGTCACACCCACCCACCTGAGCAAAGCGTCACTCCCGCTTCACACGACACATGTGTGTCTTCCACAGTTGTGCTACTCATTTGCGTTGACATCCAATGACAGTGGACTACATGGTCATGTCACGACTGCCGTGTACATCACACACTCTCATCATCTCACATTCGTACTTGTGAAAGGAATCAGCAGAGACAGTTTCTTTCTTCAAACCATGTATTGTGACTTATGTCCTCTGTGATGCAGTATAGTGGACACTACTGGCAGCGGAATGCATGTGGAGGATATACTGAGCATGATTACACATAGCAAAGGGTGTAGGGGTACATGTGATTAGCTGTTGCATGTGGGATGTGGGCTTCAGAGTTACATCTGCTTGGCCGTTGCTGTGCTAATGTTCATTTGCAAATAGCTGCGGAGCTGCGGACTTTGACACAGACGGTATACATTTAGCCTACCAGACCGCTTGGCATCATGGGCACAGTCCATCTCAGTTCCATGTGACAGGTGTGCTGCTGTTGTTACTCATGCACGCGTGCGTGTGAGTTGACATCAGGGCATGGGCTTACGTGCATGCAACGGCGTCCCACTTGTTGTTGCCATGTGGTGGCTACTGGACATGTCACAGTCACTGGGGTCGTGTTGTTGTTGTATGCACTTGTCGTCCATGCAAAGGTCCTGTTACGGGATTTCCGGGGAGGGGGAGAAGGGGTGCAGCTCTCACATACTCCAGCCGAGCGATTCCTGTCCACTGAGCGGTGCATATGTCCATGGGCGCAGGATCCATGTCATGGCATAGTTGTACGTGCAGTTCTGTCCATGTGGGTGCGATACACATATCCCATGCCACTGCCTCCCCCGATACATGCAGAGTTCCTGGATGTGATGGGGAACAGAGTGCATGTCCCGGACACATCCGATGTCATGGCAGTGTCGTTGATGGTGTGGTATCAGTTGCAGGTCGTTTGGTATGGCTGTTGTAGTGGTTACTGGCCAGTCCGTGCGGAAGCTAAGCATGGGTACAGTGTCGGACATCATGGCTCAATTGGGGGATTGCGTCGGGGTCCTACGAATTGACAGGTTGACAGGTATGCGATGGCTTCCTGCAGGGCTTCCATTTCATTGGTGGTATACATGTTTGCCAGCCAATGTAGCGGATGGTGGCTGTCACGGTGTTGTTCGTAAGTTGTCCCTTGTAGGAGCATGATGGGGCATGCTGGGTGACATTCGATGTAGCTGTGATCCATGATCCGTCGTGTGGAGGCACAGTGGTCCCATTGCAGTGTGGGTCCGATGTTCGCCACATACGCCATGCCCCCATAGGCTGAACAGACCCTGTCGTGTGCGTCCAGAGGGTGGAATAGTGGTAGCAGGTCCGCCCTTGGACATGCCGGGTTGGAGAGGCACAACTCCACAGGATGGTGGAAGGGACACCTCCGACAGTAGAAGACGGGTATGACGCAGCTGAACAATGCGATGCGGTAAGTCAGTCGGTAACTTACGTTCAGCAGGGATAGGGGTTCGCATCCCATTATCTGTATCAGGTTGTGTTTGTACAGCTTGACCTGTCTGGCGTAGTTGGGTAGGTGTGTTGAAGGTGCCATTTTGCTGCGGGGCGATGTGGTGGCGTGCTCCGGCTGTGTGTGCAGTCTGCAGTGTGCAAGCTCCGAGGTTGCTGTGAGGTCTGTGATGGTCGTAGGGGGCAGGACTTGTGTTCTGTTAGCTTGTGCGGAGGACACGGGCCCTCATCCCACGTGCTTCTCTGAATGTTCAAGGTCAGTGGTGTGTGACTCCTTCCAGATAACTTGCATGGGAACGACATGGGGGAGTTTTTTCTTTTTTCTTTCCCGTTCGGTATGTTCTTAGGTGATATGCGCTATCTGCCCTGTGGTCGGTTTCCTCTGCATGCCTGTGTTGGTCTTTTTTTGGGACAATGGCTGTATTCTCCGGCTTGTTTAGTCGGGATGTGGTTTCGGAGTTGGAATGGAAGGTCATTCAGTGCTGTCTGCTCTCCCGTGTGTGGGCGGCAGGCTGTGTTTCCGCTATGCGTTGGGCCTTGTGTGTGGGTGTCATTCTTGGGTCCACCTGTTGTCGGTCCCCGGGCTCTTTGGTGTTCCGTTTTGTATGTCTGGTTCATGGGTGCAGGGTGGTATGGGTGTTTCTGTGTGGTACTGGCGTACCTCTTCCCGACGGGGCCCATGTTCTGCTGGGTGGTGTTGCCGCCGCTGTGTGCTTCGCCATGTTTGTCACACAGGGGTGTGTCCTGATGTTGCGTGACTTCACTGACATGTGGGCGTCGGTTGTGTGACGTTGGGTGTTGGCCGTGAATTGGGCGTTGGGGACATGACTGTGGCAGGCCTGTCACGTGTCATGTGCGTTCTGGGTGTGGCTGGTGTGTGTGGTGCTTGGTTGTGTCCCTGTGTTGTTTGTGTGCGACGCATACATGGCGTTATGGTTGGGCGCTGAGTTGTGCGCATGTGTGGCTGCGTCATCGCCGCTGTGCTGCGGTGCCGTGACGGGGTCGTTAGTTCCTGGTCCCAGGTGGTGTGCCCAAGATAGTTGCGAGATGTTGCGATTTGCCCTGTGTGACATTTGTGGGTGCAGTGGTGGATGTGTCTTGTCCACGCAGGGGTGTTGGGGGGGTGCCATGTCCTCCTTTTCCGCACTTGCACTGTGTGCGCTGTTTGCGTGCCCTTGTTGTGTGTGTGCCTACCTGCGTCTCCGCGGTACGTTGCCTCCTAGGTGGTGCATCAGGTATAGCATGGGGAGGGCCTGCAGTGCTGGATTCATGCTCGGGGGGTCGCCTCTTCGGTGTCTGTGCTCGGCGTTCGGGTTTCCGCCTCACTTTCACGTGCGGTGTCTCTTAGCCGTGGGAGCTGTTTGTTTGCGGCATCGTAATTTGTACGCCGGGCGGTACGTGATTTCGTCTGGCGGTGTGTCTCCATTGGGCTGCGCCGCTACGTGAGCGGGCGCACTTTGATGGCGGACGGCGTCGCTGGCTTGCCGGCGGTGTTTGGCTGCCTTTTCACATCGTAATTTGGCGGGCGTGTGGGCTGCGGCATGCGGGCGGTAACTGGTGGTTTTTGCATCCGCCAGCACGGCGGTAGTGCTTCCGCCCGCCATCCTAATGGGCCCCTAGGTTATTTATTGCTCTTTGTAGTCCAATGGGGGTTTGGCTCAACACTACGATGTCGTCAGCATACTGTAAAAAGGAAATTGGCTCGTTGGCCATATTCGGCGGATGACAATCGGCTGCTTCCATGTATTTACTAATATCTGAGAGAAACAAATTAAATAGGCTTGGCGCTAAGACGCAGCCTTGTTTTAGACCTTGCTGCGTATGGATGCTCGAGGTTGTACTACAACCGTCGCATAATTTCACTCTTGCCCAGGTGTCACTATATAAGGCAATTATTGCATTCAGTAATGAACTCGGCAATCCCCATGCATTTAGTTTTTCCCAGAGACGCTTTCTACTCACTCGGTCGAAGGCGGATTTTATATCAACAAAACATGCCTACAGCCGTGTTTTCTTTTTTACCGCTTTTTCCGTTAAAAGCGCCAAGATGGCCAAATTTGTTGTTGTGCCCATCCCTTGCCTGAAACCCGTTTGGAACTTGGGAATTATGTTCTTTTCGTCCATCCAATCTCGAAGCTGGACTAGGAGACAAGAAGCGTAAAGCTTGGCCTCTACATCAATTAGAGATATCAATCTGTAGTTTCCAGGCTTACCGTGATCTCCATATTTAAATATTGGATGGATTATGTTCCCTTTCCAGGAATCGGGACGTTGGTCTGCGTATAAATCTGATTGAAGAGCGGCATAAGATGATCCGACCAGAAATCTGGGTCATTTTTAAAAAGCGCATTGGGAAGCCCATTTGGACCTGCCGCTCCCTCGGTCTTAAGTTTTTGTATTATACCTCTTAATTGTTTAATATCGGTCAGGGTATTTTGGTCATTACTACATATCTCTAGTCCTGGGTCTTTACATTCCATCCTATCCTGAATCAGTATTGTTTGCATTTTTTCCAGTTCGAGGAACGGCCCTAGGGACCCTTCTACGGCCCCTAATACCGTGCTACTGTACATGTTTCGCACGTGTTGAGTCCACATTTCCTCTCCGATTCCTGCTTCTTGTTGCAGTCTTGAGCCCTTAGTCAAATTATTTATAATGCCCCAAAAGTCCCTGGTGTTTGGCAGTTTGCTTGCACACAGTAGTTTTGTCCAGATGGTTTCCTTATACGCTGTTTTCGCATTCCTCAACATCTTCCTGTAGTTGTTCCTTATTTCATTCAGTTTACTTTTATCGATCTTTCTGCACATTCTTGCCGCCCGTGTTTGTAATCGCACCTCTCTTGCGATCCTTCTCTTTGATCTCGTAAATCAATATTAAACCATGGTTCCCTCCTGGAGTCTGATCTTTTGGCTACCAGGAATGGCTGGAAATTTTCGGATGAGGACCAGGGCCAGCTGTTCCTAGTTTTTTACACGTTCCTCCTCTGTCTGCGGACCCAGTTTGCTCACGTGTTCCCTGACTGTCTCCTGTATGATTTTCAAGTCCGCTCCCGCCATTTTAATTTTCTTAAATTGAACTTTTCTGCATGTCGTATAAGGGAATTTATTTTTTGGGCCTGCGTAAGAGAAATGTTCATTCTCGTAATATTTGGGAGGTGATCGCTTTCTATGCGCGGGTCGATTTGAAATGTATCAATATGTGGAACTAACTTATTGCTGGTAATAGTGAAGTCTATTGTTGAACGAACTTTTCCACTTAAGTGTGTTATTGCCGCTGGTATATCTCCCTTTATGTTACCGTTCAAAATTGTCAGTCCAAGGCTTTCTAATTTCTTCGTTATTATTCGTGCTCCCTATTCTCCAGCCTCTTTCTTTCATTCCGATTTTTAGTTATGAGATTACAGTTGAAGTCTCCTGAGATGAACATAGGGCATCGCTCGTGAGATCTTTGCATTACTTTTATCAAGTTCATTAAAGTAGTGTATTTTTCTTTCTGGTTCTTTCTCTCTGGGTGAATGTAAACATTAACCAATAGTAGTTGCCACTTTAATTTATTAAGCGGGGCTTACCACTAATTTTGTTCACTTGAACCCAGTTAACCCCAGCATCCAGTTCTTCAGTTGACCAGTCATACTTTTGGGCAGCATATATCGATAAACCGCCTCGCGGGTGCCCGAAGATTGAAAATCTTTCTGCAAGAATATGGTGTTCTATGAATCCTGAAATTGAGACTGGGATCATATTCCAAGTTTCCTGGAGCAGGATTATGTCTTGTTGTTGGTAAAAGGATAAAGTTTCATGGTCCTGACCCATGTCTTTAAAGCTGTGGACATTCCATGAGCAGATCATAATACTGTCTGGCCGTACCTCCCCCCAGTTCTGGCCCAGCTTCTCTTCTTCTGTTATTGGTTTCAGCTCTTCGTTAGGTATGCTTGTTACTTAACACCTTTGGCACCCAAGACCAATCCATCCTGTCCAATGTTCGGCTTTCCGCATTTAGAGGGCTTGCTGTTATGTTGGCCCTATTTACGTTGGGAGGCATTACAGGAGTGGTGGATCGAGCGCCACGTACACATGTTTTTTGGCTTTTCCCAAATGAGTCTTCCTCTTTTAAGTTTCTAGAATTTTTAGGAGGGGTAGGGGTACCTTGGGCGTTTATGTAGCCTCAGCGTGATTCCCCAAGCTCCAAACCTTGATCTCATTGAATATATCTTGTCTACTATTTCCTTTGAGGACCAAGTTGTCAAGGATTCTTCAGTGTCTGGAGTTGATCTTATTTGTTGAAATTCCACAGCTATTAGATCTTGTGAGGCTATTCCATTTAGTTCTGGGATTTCTTTAAACAGCCTTAACAAGTTCCCTCGATTCAAAATGTCTTGCCTTCCTTTAGTTGAATATTCAGGCGCGAATGTCAGTTTTAATTCAAACACCTCTAACTGGTTTTGGTAACTACTGGGAGATTGTAGGGATTCATCTTTTCCAGCTGCAAGGTTTCTAGTTGCTGATATGTCTTGCTCCACTAGTTCTACATTCACCTCCTCCTTTTTCTTCTCTACTTTTCCAGGGTTTTTATTATCCAGTATCCCTATTGGCTCAGGTTCTGGTTCCATAAGAGGAAGCCTGCAACTTCGACCCTTTCCGATTATTGTGACCTTTATCGGTTTATGCTTGCTTTGCGCTTTGATGTTTGTTTTCTCCTGCCACCTCTTGCCTGTTGAATCTTCCCGGCTACCTGGTTCATTCCATTTTTTACTCTCCTCATTCTGATTAGAAGATTTATCTCCTATATCCGCGCTTGGACATATGTTACTCCAAGATGCATTTTTATCTAGGACTTGAGATGTTTTTTCTTGCCCTGCCCCTTTCTCAATTAATTGATTTCTTTCTGGTAGCCATATTTCCTGTCTATACTTCTGGTCTGCTTCTTTTACTAGTGGGCGTCCTGCATCTGTGTGGAGATCTTGATTCGTCTTTTTTGGGTAGTGGGGCGGTGGAGAACGAACTATCTTGCATTGGCTTGGGTTCTGATATATGTTTCAATTGATCTACGGCTATTAGTGGTGCCCCACACGTGGACACTTTCAGTGATTTGCTTTTTCCCCTTGGGATGTTTTTGTAAATATTGAGAAGTTTTTCTCCGAACCTAAGCTTTGTTGTTTGTTATATTTAAGCCTGGCCTTCCTTGCACGTTTTCTTTGCCTTTTTGTTGGTTTTACAGTAGGCGTGGTCTTGAGGATGCTCTGTATTTCTTCCATTTGGTAATCTGTTATGTCTAGTTGATCATCAAATTCCACTTGCTCCGTTTCACCCTTGGCTTTGCTACTTGACTTTCTCAATGATATATTGCCTGTTGGGTGTTTCCTTCGTTTCAGTCTTATAATGAGTTTCCGTGTTCAACTTGTTGTTACTTGTTAGTTTTACAGCCCCTAGAATATCCATTAAGATTTCGGGGAGACTGGCCAATTTCTCAATTATATTGCCACAGCCACAATTAGGCAGTTGTTTGTCATTATTTATTTGAGGCTCCGGGTTTCCCTGCGTGTTAGTAGGGACGTGATTAAGTCCATCTTAGTGTTTTTGCCTGAAATGTGGCCGGCGATTATATTTATGAGGTCTATTTGGACTTCCATTTTATCTGATTGGTAATTCAGTACCTTTATTGCTTGATCCAGTGTGCCTAACAAGGTTTGACTCCATTGTGTGTTCGGATAATCTCCACGGCACTTCCCCGTATCCCCTAGCTCAAGATCTATCCTACTGACGGATGAAATTGTTATTGGGGATGACAGGTTTAATTGGTTTACTTTTGTAGAAAAACTACTGCCGTCCTCTGGTACAATCCGTTGTTGGTCATTACTGAGCGACGGGCTTAATGGAGTGGATACCGCCATTCCCAATCTGCTCTGTTGTGCTCCCCTGCAAGTTTCTGGTAGCAAGATGTTCCCTTGGGTGTCTTTTTTCTGTGTTTTGATTTCCAAGATTTCTAAAAGGTTGGAATCATTCGATAAGAAAAGTGAGTTTGACCAGGCTTCTTCCGCGAGGCCTACCCGCTCTGCTGATTTATTTATCTTTAACTTTTCCTCCATAGATTCCTTTACGTTTACATTTCCCTCAATTACTACGCTTCTGGTTGCTACGCTTCTGGTTGATTGGTTTAGCTTTAACTTTTCCTCCGTAGATTCCTCTACGCTTCTAGTTGTTTCCTTTACATTTGTTATGGACTTAAACTGGTGCACCTGTGCAGTTACGGTTACCTGCTTTCTCTCTGGTAGATCTATCATTGATTTCTGTGGGACTGGTTTCCCTGTTGGTGCGTCGTTGGTATTTACCAGTACCTGTAGAGAGGGAGCATTTGTTCTATCTGGGAAAATAGGGCTTGGCAGCTGGGTGGCCTCGACTGTTGGTGCGTAAATCGCCGCCATTGGGTCCTTTAAAAAGAAGAATTTATGAATCCCGGTTTTGCTTCTCGGGCTCAGCGTTGTTGTTTCCGGAGTCGGCGCTGAGACCAACCTCTCTCTCGATCTTGAAGCCTTTCCTTTTCGGCTTGATGGTAAGCCTTCTTCAATAGATTTTTTAGATTTGGTTTTATTTGTTTTTTTGCCTGTTGCCACTTGACGAATTTTCCCCGATCTCATTTCCTTTGTGGGGGAATTGAGTTGAATGTTTACAAAGTTTTCAGGTATTGGGTAAGCGACCCCTAGTGACCTCTTAGCCTCTGTGCCTAAATGAAGCCAAGGATGACGCAGCAATGCTGTGGTGAAAAGAGGGCAGCGGGCCCGGAGTGGCTGCTAGTGGCTACAACGGGTGGCACTCTGAAGCTGATCACCACTGGCTCCACCACTTCCACCACTACCCCAGAACAACCGTACCAAGTCACTTGCCACTTGCCACCCGCAGCTCACCTCAGCCTCCTCTCTGTGGTCCCGGCAGTCTCTGCTACCACTGCAGCCCCCTGTTCCCCTAGCAGGGACTGCTGGGAATGGGACTGTTGGAACCGCTGCCTCCTGATGATCCCACGCTGTTCCCACGCTTCAGCTTCTATGAGGCCTTATGGTGGCTCCCGCAGTCCTGTTACAAATCCTGGGGCTCACGGGGTCCGCGACTCCCGTCTCCCAGCTTGCCGCAACACCGCGTCACTGCAGGCAGGCGGCAGGCAGGCAGGCAGGCGGCGTCACCGCTCCTACGCCGCTCCTGCTCCTGTAATGCTTCACCTTGCTTTCTGCGGCGGCTCACGGCTTCTCCAGGCGGGTCTCTCCAGCGGGTCTCTCTAGCGGGGGGTCTCCTGGTCTCCCGCTACCGCTACTGCTTCACTTTGCCCCACCGCGCCGCACCGGTCTCCGCTTCACTGCAGCTACTGCTCGAACTCGTGCTCAATGATGCAAGACCCCTGTCTTTTGTCAAAGGGACACTCGCCACAGCAGTAGTCTGCAGGGGTGTGGAATTCAATAAAATATCTACTTGTCCATGGGGCAGGTTGCTTCATAAATCTACTTGTCCCTTTGGTGCCATGTAGTAGGGCGACAAATTATGGCAGCAATCTCATTATATAAGAGCTCTGATATAGTCTCTCTGATTATGCCAGGGCTCATACCATAGTAGTGTTTGAATACCTGCAATCCCCTTATGTTGCCACGTTTCCGCAGATCTACATATTGGGGCTGAAGGTAGTTGTAAGCAATAGTTCCAGGGTTAGAATGCCCTTTTGAGTCTGTGCAAACCTACTAACTTGCATGTTTTAAGGGTTTTTAACAACTCTTCTCTAATTCTTTCCCATACTGAGAAATGTTGGAAATTTACTCCTGACAATGGCAGACGTAAGCCTTCTTCCAGAGTTGGGAAAAAAGTGGTTGGAGGGAAAGTGAACTTGCAAACACTCAGATTTTCGCATGAGCAAATCTACACATGCATATCTGCTCATGCTAAAATGCAGTTCACTAATATTTTCTAGGAGTACTATTTCTTGTCCTACTTCTGTAAATTCTGGGGAATTCACGAAAGCCGTATAGCTGCACTTAATGCAAGAACATATACCATGGGTGCACTTATGAGACTTTCTTTAATAATTGGGCCCATAATTTGGTCTGGCGTTGACCGTGACCTTTTGTGTTTATTAAAATTATGTCTCTCTCTTTCTCTCTCTGTATCGGTTGGCTTCACTGTGAGTGACAGCATTCTGCTCTTTCACAAGGAGCATATTGGCACACAAAGTAGTTTTGTTCAGTGCCAGTACCTACTGTGGCAGTGTGTGCTTTTTGAGACCAAAAACTATTTTTGCTCTTGCCACTGTTTGTTATAATGGTGAGAGCCCGGCAGCTCCCACACAAAGAAGGTTTTACAAAAAGCATGCCAAAACAAGTCACACATTGACAAAACTAAAAAGCTGAGCAATTTCAGACCTACTGGCTTTGCCAATGCTTGTTTATTTTTTGTTTCCAATAATCTTATTGAAACTGGTAACACTGATTTTCCATTATTAATATTTTTGGGAAATACTTGCATGCATCAACACGTTACTAAATGATGCTGCAAAGAAATGGTACCTGAATTTTACAGTTGTTTAGCAAAATGTTTTTTTTCATGCTTTCATATTTTTATGAATATTTTACTTTGAAAGCAAAGAATCATCAATCTTGCTTTCAAGCTTCTGCAAATATTTGCATCAAATCAGAGAGCATTCTGGGAGCATTATACATGGCCTCATATTGCTAAACTTTAAAAATGTGTGTACACATTTTTATACTGGAACCACTGTCAGTATAGCAGTCACAGCTTACAACATTTACTTAGAGCGCTCACCCTAATAATAAAGGCTTTCCATTAATGAACCATAAATACAAGTTTGAACAAGATTAATATATGGACAAAAATATTACCTTAACTGCAGACAGTGCCCTTCCCTGTTCAATAATGTGGTACAGGCAGCCAAAGGGTTTATGCTGCAGAGGGTTGGGCCTACTTGTCCCAAGGACAAAATACACTTGAAAACTTGTTGCCCTTGACCCCAAACAATATGTCCTGGGTGTTGGGCTATAGGAATTCCACATCCCTGTACAGTAGTGGCTCTAATTCTGACTATCCCACTTAAATATGCCTCACAGAGACTCCAAAACCTAAACCTGGGCCTCAAGATTCCCTGGGCCAACCTTAACAGACCCACCATCTCCCTGACAATGAGCCCAGGCCCCAATAATCAGTAACTCCTCCTGAAATCAAAGAGATGTTTGATGTGCACAGAGGATGTTCTGGTCCCCTTCTTCCAGTGTGTGTGTTCCCACCCCAGCCTTCAGGAATGTCAGCAAGCCACATCTCCAGTCTGGAGGCTGCAGTCCTCATATTAGCTAGCTTTTCCAGACCCTGGGTTTCCAAAATGCAACCCTCTATGTTATGTACCATACACAGGCACACATACATCCTTGCATGCACACACACAACTGTCATGCGCTGCCCGGAACTACACACATTCTCTATGTAGGCCAAAGGTGAGTTAAGAACACAGCAGCAGAACTTTAAATGAGTGGGCAGGTATTCGATATTCGAGTGGGCAGGTAGGTAGCCCTTGACAGATAAAAAGGCCTGTTCACACTACTGACCCCTACTAAACACTAAGGGGCCGATTCCGATGTCGGACGGACTCAGGTCCATCCGACATCGGTCAGGAGCCGTAACCGACCGACCTGCTGTCGTCGGGTCACGGCCCTGCAGACTGGATGCGACCGAACCCTGTTCGGTCGCACTCGTATACTACACATTGGGAGCATGCATTCCGAGCGGAATGCATGCTTTCATTGTGGAAAGCAGGGGTGCAGTTCATCCCTGCACCCTGTGGCCGGCACCCCAAGGTTCCTGCCACCGGGTGCAGGGATCAACAGAGGGGCACCATAGGTGCCCCTAGGCCGCCATTCGGCGGCTCGCACTCCATGGGGGCCCTACTGGGGGCCCCCAAAGACAGTTACCGACTGCCTTTTAGTGCCGGAAAGACCGGCACGAAAAGGCAGTGAAATACTGCCATCGTACTCCTCGGTCGTGAAGAGGCGGCCGGGGAGTACTGAAGGATTTCCGGACGGTGGACGGGCTCTCCGAGCCCGTCTTAAGCCATCCGGAAGTCCGAGTCGATTCCTTCCGACCGAGCCCATCGGAATGGCTCGGTCGGAAAGGAACTGCCGCGGCACGTTCCGATTCGGTCGGAAGGGCTCCGACCATCGTTCGGTGCCCTTCCGGCCGAAATCGGAATCGGCCCCTAAGGCTGTATGATGCCACCACAGTGCTCACGTCACTTAACTCCAGGTAAGGGCAGTAGCCCTTAACCACTATGAGGGTTCTCCTCACAGTCTAATAAGACTTGCATTTCCATAAGAGAGGCTTAGGTCACAACGCGTATGCATGATCCATGTTCGCCCATGACCAAAAATCAGTATGAGGGATCCAGATATCCATACTGCAGGGTCACACAGGGCAGGGGTGCACATCAGTCACCATGCAAGGGGCTTTTTAGTCCCAAGAGTGGGTGACAGGCCGAGGTCCAGTGTGCTGGTGAGGCTATTCTGTGATTCTCTGAGGACAGGCCTTGCTGTGCTGCACTTTTTTCCTCCAGCAACACGTGGACAGGAGCAATGGTGTTGTGGCAGCCGTAATTAGCTCTCAAGATGGCCAGGGCTTCAGAGACAGGCAGAGCCCCGTGCACCTCATCAGCAAAGATGTTGTGGGCCATAGGCCTGTGATGCAGCATGAAGTGTGCCAAAAATCTTCTCTCATAACATGTCAAATATTTCACTGAGACTAGGCCCATAAACAACACTTACATCTCATTACTATATCACTTACACAAGATCCTCCGATGAATCTGTGGTTGAACTACTAGGGACCAGAACCGGAGAGAATGTGGGGCAATCTCATTATGAGGACCTGGAATATTCCTCCCGTAAATGTCGAAATATATAACGTGAGACAAGAAATGTGACTAAAAGAATAAGACAAAATCGATAAAGATAATTCATCAAAAACATTTATCTAATCTCTTTAGAATGGACAGAAAACCAGAAATAATTGAACTTGTGGTTAATTTAATACATCAAATAAGCACATGAAGTCCCAGACATATTACAGTAAATCGTATACATCAGTGACTCGCCTGCAAAAAAGAGGGAGAGAGAGAAAGAGAAAGTAAATTCAAGATAATACAATTCGAATAACCAGTCTGGAATCATACAAACCAAGTATGGTAATTTGATTCAGTCCGTCAAAGCCTGTAGCATAAAATACCTCAGATGGAGTCAGTAACCCTTCAGCCGAAAGGTTAATATCTGCTAACTTTGCCAGCCGATAAAGTGCAGATTTCGAGTTTGCAGTCAGGAAAGTTCAGTTCAGTAGTTTGGCATAAAAGAAAATTAGAGTTCACTCCTTCAGCATGCCATGCAGGGAATAAGAAATTCAGCAAGCGCCCTGCTCCTCCTTTGCAAGGCAATTATACTCCAAATGTTTTCCGTATACACCCATAAATGTTTCTTTTAGCCAAATTGTTGAATGCTCATTGGTCCTTTCAATGGTCTGCTCATGGTGTGACCAAAACATCATCTAAGGAATCTGGAAGGTTAGGTAATCCAATTTAAATATCGTCCGATTTGTTAAACTTGTAATAAACTTTCACCCTTCCCATGGAGGTTTTTCATATAAACCTTCTTTAGATACTTTCTGTCATAAAGTCAAGTACTTTTCCTGGGTTTGCTATCTATTGGTATAAAGTCTCTGCATACAACGTCCAATAGGGAGAAACATCCTTTGTTAAAAGCAACTTTACGAAAAGTTCTCATAGCGTTCGAAATGACTGCTCAGTATAACTTTTTCTATAATCTTGAACAGGACAGCAGAATAATTCATTTTTGAGGCCTACATGAAATTTACCTGAATCACTGTCACGTTAATCACTATGACACTATAACCAAACTCATTAATAAAAATCATTTGCAATGCTCTACATTTAAAATTATTATCACACATTAATTAGGAAAATTTCTCATAGACATATTATTTAAAAGGTACATTATTTACGTGACATTTCTGACGTTCACATTTTTTTCTATACGTTACAGACTTTAATCGTTAAACTCAAACGGTAAACACATTAGCATTTGTTATTTCAATAACGTGATTCTTTTAGCAAATCCCTAAGCATCATTATGCATATTGCATTTCTTTTTCAACACATTTTGTTTCTAATCTATATCAGGTTTACCATTATCGAATTCATTATTTTTCTTTATATCAACATTTACACTCAGGTTATTCTTGTCAATATTTTTCTTACGTTTGCAAAGCATAAATCAAGACTTTCGAGCACTCTGCATACTTTTATGATGCAGTTGAACATTTTCACGTTCATATTTTAACTCATTATCATGTCAACTTTAACAATATTAGTCGTAAATATAGTTGGTAAAGAGAACTGTTAAAGGCAAACGTTTTTCAACAGTTTACGCTCCAACACCTGCATGCTAGTGAAAGGACGGCATAGAAGGAGTGTTCTAGGTAACTGGGGAGCGGGCACGAGAGCCCAGCTCCCTTTTACATACTTGCCAACTCACACAGTGCCACCCTGTGCCACACGTTATCGGATCCCATCACCCTGTCACCTGGTGGAGCCAATATCACACAGTGGTAGTGAAAACGAGCTGAAAACCACTGTAAGCAGTGGTTTTCAGCTCGTTTTCCAATGCTTTGAACTCCAGCCGTCCATTTAGGGCAGAGTTCTTCAAACTGAGGGGGCGCGCACCCCTTGGGGTCCGTGGCGGCGTTCCAAGGGGGTGCAAATGCCTCATCGAGTACTTGTGAATGAAGATGGCCTGGAAGCGAAACTTTGTTTATTTTTCGCGTTTCCAGGCCGTCTTCATTTGCATGCCAGTTGAAGTGTCAAAAGAGTAAGGCAGCTATGATTCTGAGCCCTGGGGTGGCAAGGTCAAAGGATGGGCTAAAAACAACAAAATATTCTGTAAATATTTTGTTGTATGTACACATTTATAGCAACTGCATTTAAAATTATGCACACACCCAAAAGTGTAAAATTAGGTGTAAAATAAATTCACGTTAAACTAATTGATGTGAAATGCACTCCTTCACATTATGAAACTTGGCTAATGTGATCACTGCAGATGTCACTATGTGAGACCAGAGAGTCACAGAGCTGAATCCTGGTTGGTTCAGAGCGTAATAGTGACTTGTGAATTTATAGTGCTATAAGGTCCCATCATGTAACAGAAAGCAATGTGACTATGTAAGGCATTATTCTAAAATTGTATTAAACACTGTGTAGGATAGGCTGCCACACAATAATTTCGTGTATACGATCAGGGCCATTGGAATTATGCAGCAGGGGAGCACCAAATTATGCGGTACGGTTTACTGAATTATGCGGCAAGAAAAGGCAAATTATGGAGTACTGTATAATGTGGCACATTATTTGCTAGTATTACTTAATTATTTTGACATTTTTTCACATGGTAGTACTGTTTGGGCAAAGATTTCACCTTATTAGTACCAATTTAACAGCCAAATATAGAAATAAGGTACTGAAAGATGACTAGTTATCCTTTGCGAAGGGCTTCCACTGCGTGCAACCACATCACCACGGTTTTAGTAACTTTTGATCTGTTTGAGCTAGCAACAAAATTGTTTTTGTAATCCTCTGCAAATTACACTGCAGGTGGTGGAATATGTGGCAAATCCATAACTATGCGAAAAATGCTGCAGTAGCAGAATCGCATAATTCCAGTGGCCCTGTATAAGATAAAACAAGTGCTTTAACAGAATACACATTAGTAATAGCTAACCAGACGGTACCTAGTGCAGGCATTTTTTATAAGTCCATTAAAAGGACACTTTCCAAAACTCAGCATCCTTACATTACGTCTAAAAAGGATTAATTTTTGTTATCATGATGCTTCAAGTGACTCCATAAATTAAACCACGTATCACCCCCTCCTTTTACTCTCATGCAGAGGTACCTCCAGGTCCCCATTAACAAATCTGGAATGATTGTTTTTAACAAAAAGTATGGAAACAGTTTTTGTAAAAATAAACACATGGGCACCTTAGTCCTTATACACCCTGCCAACGTTGGCCTCTGTTTACATGCAGATGTCCTTTCAGGTCAGTTGAGAGGGTAGAAGGGAGGAGACCAAATGGTCATATTCAGAGGCCTGATCGTTCAGACCCTTGGGGTTTCTGGGTACTGGCCCAGGAGAAAGAGTAAAGGAGAAAAATCCATGGATAGCGTCAAAGAGATGGCCGGAGGAGGTGGCACTATGTTGTATTTAATTTTGTCATTTATAAATGAGACAGCTTCCCCCCTTCCTCAGAGAGATGCCCTGAAGAGGTGTTGAGAAATGTGGGCTCATTTTGTTTAAAAGGCCATCACTACCATTAGTGTAGCAGGTGCATTGGCACTGGGACAATGGTGTGAGGGGCCACTGCATCCCAATAATGGGTGTGGTACTAGCACAAAGGGGTGGGAAGCCATTTTCCTTGTTAGCATTGGGGCCCAGAGAACAAGTAACCAGAGGTGGGGATGATGTGGCTATTTCCCCCCTTTTTTCGAAAACAAAGAGGCAGACAGTCTGCTTTGGACTCGGGTCTAGCAATAATGGCAAGTAGAATGGGCAGGTGCAGTTGGCACCAGGACCCAGGGGTGTGAGGTCCCAAATAAACCCCTATTATCGATGCCTTACTCATTCCTTTTGTGTATTAGGGCTCAGTGCACCCTTGATGTGCCAGTGTTGTTTTCTGCATCAGACCAATGGCCCAAGAGAGGGAATAATTGGAGAAGAGGAGACACCTTAGCATTAGGCTTCAGGGAGTTGACAGAAAGGAGGATGGGAGGAGGACTTTAACAAGGGGCTGAGAAGACTTGCCGCTTTGCAAGGCAGTAGGTCTCATTAGTGAAGAAAGCGAAGTGGCACTGGGGCCAAGGAATGTGAAGGGTCTACTGCATCACAATTAAGACTGTCTTATACTTTACTATAAGATATGGGGAGAGCATAAGGGATGAGGTGGGTCACATGTGGGCGCTACTGTTTACTGAAAGGGACAGACAATCTGTTTCAAGAATAGATGTGGTGAGAAAGGGGTGAAAGAGGCAGAGGGCATAGTCTTCTATTCAGGGCTGCAGCTATCATTAGTGCAGAAGGTGCAATTGCATTGGGACCCAAGAGCAGGAGGACCTCAATTGATCAGAGTAGTGTCTTTTGCCCATTTTAATTTTTTATGTGTTTGCTCTTTTATATGTCTCACATTTAGTGTGGAGTATGAGCTACAGAAAAAGTGCCCCTGATATTATCTCATAAGCCCCACCCCCTTGCTCAACCCTAACCTTCCCAATTACCCAAGACTTTCCATACGGTTTTGGAGGGGTGCCCGACTTCAAAATATTTTGGGTAGGGGGGGCTCAGAGCAAAAAAGTTTGAAGACCTCTGATTTAGGGTGTGTGAAAACACCCCAGGACGCCGGCAGCAGCCTCAGCAAACTTTTTGGGGGAGGGGGGTTTGGGGCGGGGTGGGGTTCAGGGGTGCCTAGTAGGCACTTCTCGGCACTCGACACTGAGAGATTGTTCAAGTTGGCAGATATGCTTTTATTAACAGGTTTAACTGACTGGTGCCACCTGTGTTCGATGGTTGTGAGTGTCGGGGCACTGTCACGTGTCCTAAGGAGACTACATACGCACCCTCAAAGCAGAGCTCACTCGGAATACAGTCGGACCAATGTTATCATGCCAAATGGAAGCTTGTCAATAGGATGTGCACATATTAAGAAAAATAACGAGCGCACCAGAATACCAAGATGTTGGGAGCCAACCTCATGGGTTCTTGAAGTAATTAATCCGCAACAGGTAAGTTGTCAAAAAGTACTTTATAAAGTGCATAGAGTGCAGGAGCGGTGCCAGCTTGCTCCCAGCACATCAACTGCTCACGGCCAATTAAGAACGACAACTCAACGACCCACTAACAATCCCCACAACGTTTCGGTTACCCGACAATTCTTCCACCGTTCTAACATTCTAATCCCAACCTATCACACAGCCATATCGTGATGTTTCGGTGCTTTGTGTATTTCAGGGATATAGCCTCCACTCAAAACACCATTTGCATAACAAACCGCTTACTGGACGCGTTCCATAAATAAGCACATTGCCGTGATCGCTGAGAACATGCCATGTTTCCCAGGCAGGCGGTAAATGCTAGGAGCCTGTCACCGTTCCAACTGCATCGTCTCTACAACTTTTCGCTTTACATAATACGAAATCCGCATTCTAGTTCTTTGATAAGAACGCTATGTTCTGACTATCCCAATATGGCCGCCTCACTCGCTTTCTATCCTTTAGCAGTATAACGCAGGGTGCATGTCGGGAATATAGGCGGCGCTCTAGAAGGGTCACTCACAAGACAGAAGATGGCAGCTCTCGGAGTCTCCTTGAAACGTTCGGAATTGTTGTTGCGGACGGTATCTGGCGGGCTTCAGGTGAGGAGGAGCAGGAAGAGGTGGTTTTGCAACCATCAATCTAATTACCTGGTGTCACATCGCTCTTTTTTTTGTTAAGTTATAGGCGCGGTTGTCAATACTTATGTAACTTTAAATGGGCCTCGCTCACTGGCACTTCTGGATTTTATGCTCTTGATTATCGGAACTTCTCCTTGGACAAGAAAAGTAACCGTACTCCTAGGGGTAGCTGGGCATGCTTTAGTGGATTTGGTATGCGCTGCCATGGAAGTGCTGCGAAACTGCTACCGATGAGGCTGTCAGAGTGGAGAGGTAATGTGCGGTACTCTGACAGCCATGCACCAGTATACAGAGGTGTGCAAGCCAGATAATTGAAGAGCTAAGAGTTTGGTTTGGCAATAAGAGGAAAACAGTAGCATATACCGCCAAAATTGTAATGTACATAGTCTCTTGCCATCTGTCATTCTTCCTCCATCTTGCTATGTGCTCCATATTTCTCTCTCTTTCCATCTCTTGTTATCGTTCTTGTCACTTCTTTTTCTCACACTCGCCTATGATTCTTTCTGGCTCTGCCATCTCCGTTCGCTCCATCATTCTCCCTTCGGCCTTATCCGTCTCTCTTTTTTATCTTTTTTCTTCCACCATCCCTCTCTTTCGTTTTATGCTCTACTACCAAACCCCCGTTCTATTTTTACTTCTTTCTTTTTTGCTCTGACTTACCAACCCGATTATCAAACCCTCTTCCACCAAGTGCTTTCTTTCTGTCTCTCCTCCCTCTGTGCACTATCACATCATTCTCTAAGACCCCTTGGTTCTGCAGAAGAGGTACTGACGAGTGTCACAGGATTTGTGCGATTTTATTGTAGGAATGCAAATACCCTCTAATACTGAGCAAATTCACATGTGGTGCACGCTGGAGAATGATGTGATAGTGCAGAGAAGAGCAGAATCTACAGCTTCTTGGCTTTCTTTTGACTAGAGACTCCAAGGCAACTTGGTACCGAGCCAGAGCTGGACGTCTGTCTCGAGCCGGGCTCAAGCCCCCAATGCTCGTCTACCTTTACTAGTGGTACACTGGGCCACTGCTAAATATCAGCAGAGGCTCAATTTCATTAATTCTTGACTGCGGGGGGAGGGGGGGGGTTGAAGTGGAGGAAAGTGCCCTGAGTTATTTTATGAGTGACTGTGCAAGGCCCAACAAAACCCTGCGCAGTCAGTCACTGTGTAGGTGTGTGATGGAGGACTTGGCACTTGAATTTACCTTCTGCTGCAAGAATTTGAGTGATTACGATGTGATGATACAGTGTCTTTCTGTAACCAGGTCAATGCAGAAGGAGGCTACCATGACCGTTGGACTGCTGAGCATCTGGGAGTCAAGTTAAACCAACATTTGGAAGAAAAGCATTTTTTTAAAACATATGTATCAAATGCTGTGTTTGAGTGCTGTCCTGTTTGTGCTAGTGTGTTACTGTGTGTGCTTATATGTGTGAATGCGCTAATATTATGCCCTGTACTGTTCTTCCTTTAACTACTGGTTGGCTGGACTGTCTTCATGCACTGTACATTGGTGTAAGCAGGCCATTCTGTAATATCTTGACCCAGTGTAATGTCCTCCGATGGAGGCCTGTCTTTCCCTGCCAACCCGGAAGCACCTCATAAAATGTCAGTGTTTCCTACCTGATCAGCTCCCTGCCAAGCCTATTTTGAATTTCTGATCTAGCCTGTCATGGACAGTCTCCCTCAGTCTCCATCTGACCCTCTACTCTCAACCCACCAACACCCACCACACTCATGTCTGGATTCTGTTCTCTTAATAGCTCCACCTTTTGAGCAACACCGTACACTTATACAGCCCTCCCAGTTTTCTAGGTCCATGCATGACTAACCGCTCTAGACCAGGTTTTTTCTTTTCATTCTTGGACTTGTAGTTTTAAAACAGGACTGTAAGTCCTATAATGCAAAACAAAAATCTTGACTGGAGCTGCTCGTCACAGATGGATCTTATAATAGGGTGATCGAATTTTGAAAACTAAAAAGCAAGACCTATAGAAAACATAGAAGAAGGAGTAAACTTTTATATCGGTCAAGGAGCACAGAATGACAAATGGCTGTGCGCATCAACATAGAAACACAGTGTACAAGGGACTAAATTAAATGTAACTTTTAAACCCTGCCTCCTGGACATTAATTAAACTGCTTTTTGATAAGAGATGCTAACCCATTCTGCCTGGAACACGTAAAAATGTTCCTTAACTCTGTTTCAGTTGCCCCTCTCCAAAAACTAGAACATGGGTTACTAATGTTGAAGCCTGCCGGACAACTGGTGAAAAACTGAGACTAGTCTGGCAAACCCTGGTCACCCTTATCTTCTAAACCTGTTAGGACTACCTATTGATGCCAGCCGCATTATTTTTCTCTGATCACTCCCATCTGAATAATATCTTCCTGTCACTGGCGCCTTCTTCCCTTCTCACCTCTAGTGTTTTTTTCCCCTCCCTCTGTCCGCTTCCTTTGTAGTGCCTCAAACGCATTCTACACTCCTGACCACCTACCTACCCACCCCCAGAACCCTCCTTGCACCCTCTCCTTTTGTTCCAGCACACTATTCCATTGGTACCACAGGTGCCCAATTCCCGCAACTACTACAATCCCGTTCTATCCCCATTTTCCCGGTCTGTACATTTTCACCCTATTTCCTCTGTCACCCCTGTCTCATTCTTGCATACACATCCAGCTGCTTCTCTGCCCCAAGAAAGGGCTCCAGTTTCTCCCTTTATGCTCTTGTCCAGTCACCTTTTTTCCCCTCTAGAATTCCAGGTTTCCAGCAATTCTAATTCCTGTACTCTCTGATTTGCTTGCATTTTTATTTATTTTTCCCCACATCCTTGGGTATTTCTGTTCATGACCTTAGCACTACTCTTAAAATCTCACCATGGTTTCCTGTGTCATCCATGCCTCTATGCCATTGGCCTCTGCTAAATCAATCCATCTCTCCATGTAGCCCCTGAATCTACCCATGGGTTTCACCAAATGTCCCTTTCCCTATCCTGCCATCCCTTCACCATTTGTTTGTTAGAAATTGGATTTCTGGTTGGCAGAGGTATGCATCCTGTCCAAGCACGAACCACAATCCTAGTCATGGTAAGTCAGATACACACCATAAATTAATCTGTGCTCACACTTGGTAGCTTGGCACAGAGCAGGCAGGCTTTACTTAAGAGACAATGTGTAAAGTATTTGTGCAACACATCAAACAGTAACGCAAAACACCACAAAAATTCTCCACACCAGTTTAGAAAAATAGATTATGATTTTATAAATAAGACCAAATTAACAAAAATCCAATAAGTAGAAGCCAGGATATACATTTTTAAGATTAAATGCAAAAATAGCGCTTAGAAGTAGCAAGCGTCTAAAGAGTTAATTGGTCGCGCTGGACTGGGACAAAGTCAAGAGTTCAGGCTGACCATGATGGAGCGCAGCCGGATACAGGACCCACGCATGTCCCACTGAGCAAAAGTACCTTAATCCTGTTTGCAAGCAACAAGATTAGGGAAGCAGCCGAATGATACGTCGGTGTCAATCCCAAAGTCGAGGAGATGCATTGATTTTCTCCACGCAACGATGGTGATGTCCTGGTTCTGAAGACAAAACGCCGGTTCCGAGATGCGCTGGTTCCGAAGCCGATGTGCCGGGTTTCTCCACTCAGTCGAAGGGATGCGATGATCGTCCTTCTGCAGTAGCGGCGATGCGCTGGTCCCGAATGCAATGTGCCAGATCCAAGTGCTATGCGCTGGTTCTGTTCTCACAACAACGGTATTGCGTCGATTCAGCTCCTGCAGCAGAGGTTGCATCCTTTTCGCTGGTCAAGCACCTGGATCCACATTCAGTGAATCAGGTACAGGAACAGGAGGCTAGTCGGCTAGCCCTTGGAGTCACTTCGGGTCAAGTGATGAAGGTTCAGTCAGAAAGAGCACTAGGGCAGCACAGCAAGACAGCAGTCTTCCATAGCAGCAGTCCAGTTGAGTGGCAGTCCTTAGCACAGCAGTTCTTTTGAGCAAGTTGGTTTCAGGTCCAGAAGTGTACTGAGTTGATGGGGGTCAGATGTTCAGTGGTGCCTTTGAAGTGGGGGTGACTTCAAAGAAGGGTCTTAGAAGTGCACTGAGGACCTTTTTTACTGACCTGGCTCCAGAATACTACAGTGCGGGATTCAGCCCTTTGTGTATGGACAGGGCCCATCCTACTCAGGTGTGTGAGGCTGTGCCCAGCTCCTCCCTCTCTTCCTCCCAGGAAGATGCATGAAGTCACACCCACCCTTCCTTTGTGTGTGGCTGTCTAGAGGAAATACACAAAGTGAACTGTCGTCCAGCCAGTGATCAGAGACCGGCAGTAGACACCAAATGGCTAAGAGCAGGAAAATGCCTAATTTCTAAAATTGCAAAGCAAGGAAATATTATAAGAATGCACTCCTTCCCTTTATATAGATTCTGTGTTCGAAAAAACGTCATCTGTTAGTGCGTGCGATCAGACTCTGTGAAACACCCCTGATCACAGCTCATACTGAAGTAAACATTAATGGGGCACATCTCTCGCGCACCCGTCCGTCGCACTGCGGTATGTGGGAAAACATCCCTCTCTTTTAATTAATTTACTCTTCAATCATCCCGTTTCATCACTTGATGCCAATGTTAATGCCACTCCTTAATCCATACTTTTCCAAACTTATTGAAGCACTGAAGAGACAGCGTAGTTCCACCTTTGCTTTATTCAACATTTTCTTACGTCTTCTGCGTGCCAATCCATGCTTTTTCACAGCGACACGAATAGGTGAAACGTACATCAAAGTAGGTTCATTACAGTATGCCCAATGCATTTCGAGCCAAAAAGGCTCTTCATCAGGGGACTCTGAAACAAATGAAAGAGGCAGCTCAACTGACTACCTAATGGTTACCTTCACAATACAACATGATCTTGTCCCACCCATTGTCACCATCCTCATCTCCCCACCACTCTCCCCTAGAAAAACCATGTGCGCCCAAAGAAAAACACTATACCTTTCCCTCCAATTATTCAACCCCCTCCACCCTCAACTACAAACAATACCTCTGAAATGAACTAATGCAAAATTCAAACTCCGATTAACATTCGTTTCTCTCTATTTAATCACTATTTTTACCCCTTCAATTCCATCCACCCTGTGTCCCTACCAAACTCATTGATAAATCATAACTAGTTACCTTAGAGAAGCCGCAGCCGGCAGCTTATCCTCCTCATATACCTCTCTCCGTTTTCATGCAAAACTGTTTGTTCTCCCTGCCGGTTAAACCGCTATTTAAACATTGCTGCCCCATGTGTAACCAATTAACACCAGCCCCGTGACCTAAATCCCCCTGTGGATATACTTTGGTTACTAAAAAAAAAGTCAACAAACACCACAAATCCCATAATGCACTCCCCATCGTCACATAATGATTAAAGTAAATAAGCACAACTCCTGAAAACGAACACTCTCTTACACTCTACTTCCCACCCTCCAGATTTCCACACTGATTTAAAACCCAGCCACAATAATCTGTAAAAAAATAAATGCAATAACTTTGAATCCATAAAATCCATTAGTGAAACCGCTGTAACTAAAAACGGTGCTAGTAAAAGAAACTAATCAAGCTGTCAAAGTTCAACTGTCCCGTAAATCAGCCTCAGTTCGATCGTGACTTAATGAAGTCCACTCCAACTTTTCGCTGTCTCCACATTATGTGACGATGGGGAGTGCATTATGGGATTTGTGGTGTTCGTTGACTTTTTTTGAGTAACCAAAGTATATCCACAGGGGGATTTAGGTCACGGGGCTGGTGTTAATTGGTTACACATGGGGCAGCAATGTTTAAATAGCGGTTTAACCGGCAGGGAGAACAAACAGTTTTGCATGAAAACGGAGAGAGGTATATGAGGAGGATAAGCTGCCGGCTGCGGCTTCTCTAAGGTAACTAGTTATGATTTATCAATGAGTTTGGTAGGGACACAGGGTGGATGGATTTGAAGGGGTAAAAATAGTGATTAAATAGAGAGAAACGAATGTTAATCGGAGTTTGAATTTTGCATTAGTTCATTTCAGAGGTATTGTTTGTAGTTGAGGGTGGAGGGGGTTGAATAATTGGAGGGAAAGGTATAGTGTTTTTCTTTGAGCGCACATGGTTTTTCTAGGGAGAGTGGTGGGGAGATGAGGATGGTGACAATGGGTGGGACAAGATCATGTTGTATTGTGAAGGTAACCATTAGGTAGTCAGTTGAGCTGCCTCTTTCATTTGTTTCAGAGTCCCCTGATGAAGAGCCTTTTTAGCTCGAAATGCATTGGGCATACTGTAATGAACCTACTTTGATGTACGTTTCACCTATTCGTGTCGCTGTGAAAAAGCCTGGATTGGCACGCAGAAGACATAAGAAAATGTTGAATAAAGCAAAGGTGGAACTTCGCTGTCTCTTCAGTGCTTCAATAAGTTTGGAAAAGTATGGATTAAGGAGTGGCATTAACATTGGCATCTAGTGATGAAACGGGATGATTGAAGAGTAAATTAATTAAAAGAGAGGGATGTTTTCCCACATACCGCAGTGCGACGGACGGGTGCGCGAGAGATGTGCCCCATTAATGTTTAATTTCTAAAATTGGCATTTTCATAATAATAGTAATGACCAATCGAACATTACAATTAAAGAGGTTTTATCATTACCATTCCATAGGTACTAAACATAACTCAACCTTCTCTCAATTAGGCATTACAGCTTGTTAAATGTAATAAGGAATTCCCAAGGTTAACCTATGAGAGGGGTAGGCCTCTCAATAATGAAAAAACAATTTGGGAGTTTTTCACTACAAGGGCATATAAAACTTAAAAGTACAAGTCCTACCTTTTGATTACACTGCACCCTGCCCTGTGGGCTACCAAGGGCCTACCTTAGGGGTGACGTATATGTAATAAAAGGCTTGGCAAAGGGTTTTAAATGCCAAGTCGACATGGCAGTGTAAACTGCATACACAGGCTCTTCAGTGGTAGGCTTGAGACCTGTTTAAGAGCTACTTGAGTGGGCTGTACAAGCAGTGCTGTAGTCTCACCAGTAGCATAAGCAGTACTACAGTTTCACTAATTAAGAGGTAAAGGTGCCAGCAAGGGAATTCATTCAAAAAATGTAGTTAGTACAATAACTTTATCTTAAATCTAGTGACATCTAATGACACTTGTTGCAATGGCTTAAAGTAATTCAAAAAGAAATCAAATAAGAAAATCAATCTCAACAACCGGGTGTATCAAAAGATGGATAATTTTATATCCAAAGAAAAAGGGGGTACAGCAATAACCACAATCAAAACAAACATTGACAACATGCCCCCCTCCCCTGGGCCACTTCTGACCCCGGGGACCCCATCCCCCGGGGCCTGGCCTCAAGTTGGGGACCGTAGGGGGAGCCCCAATGCCCCCACGGTCCCAGCTGGCTCCCCGCTTCCTGCAGGAGCCGTCATTGCTTTTGGGCAAGGGGAGCTGCTAACATGCAGCACCCCTTGCCCAAAAACGGCAATGTCCCGGGGGTGGGCACCCCGGGACATTGCAGGAGCCGGCCCTGGGGGGTGGCGGTCCCCAGGGCCATCAAGGTCTCCAGGAGAGGGGCCGCGTGGCCCCCCTCCCTACATTTAACATAGCCCCGGGGAGGTGGTGGTCCCCGGGGCTTGGGGGGGGGCCCGTGAGGGCCCCCCCCATTAATCAAGGAAGCCCCGGGGAGGTGGTGGTCCCCGGGGCTTGGGGGGGGGGGGCCGCGAGGCCCCCCGCCTCCATTTTAATAAAGCCCCAGGGAGGTGGCGTGGGGGGGTTGGGAACCCCCACACTTATTTTTCAAGCCCCTGGGACGTGGCGGTCCCTGCGGCTGCGGGGGGGCCTTGTGCCCCCGCAAATTAATTAGTGATTGCCCCTGGGACCTGTCCCGGGGGCTTAAGTACAAGGAAGCGTGGGAGGCCGTGCTTCGTTTTTTTCTTTTTATTTTTTCGGCCGGATTTGCGCACCCAGCGCAAATTTGGCCGTTTAAAAAAACTTGTGGGACCCCCTGAGCAGGCCGAGGGAGTCAGGGTGTTTATACCCTACCCCCTTTTTGTTTTTTTACTTTTTTTTTTTTTTTTCTTTTTCCTTTTTCTTGTGACTCGGTTACCGAGTCACAAGATGGCTGCCAACACATTCTGGTTTAGAGTGTTGGCAGCCAATCAGAGTGAAGCTCGTGCCCGGGAGGGTTCGCAAACCCTCCTTGGTGCTCAAATATCGATATTTTTATTTTTTGAATTTCTCAGCAACTACTGAACGGATATACACCATTTAAAAAAAAAAAAAAAAAAAAAAAAGCACGCTTTCTAGACCAAGACCTACCTTTTTGCCAAATTTGGTGTAATTCCGTTCAGCAGTTCGGGCTGTAGCCTGTTCCAAAATTCCTAAGGAAATTAACATGGGGAAAACGCGTTTTGGGACCCCCCTTTTTTCTCGGCCCCCGCTTGACGAATCACCCCGAAACTTTCAAGACCGGAGCTGACCGGAGCGCCCCATTAGTTTTGAAAACTTTGCGAAGATTCGTCAAACGGCACCAAAGATATTGGCAAATCAAAAAACTCTTTTCCTATGGAAACTAGGTCCTAACTATAACTACCTACTGGCGACTGCCAGTAGGTAATATATATGTATATATGTTGCTATAGTCCAATATTCGAGGCAACAACATTCCTCAAGTATATAAACTTGTGTAAGATCAACAGTTTTTTCATATTTATTGCCCACTAGCAGCATTTAATTTAGTGGCCCTAGGCATATGTAGTGCACTGTTCAAGGGACTTACAGTAAATTAAATGTGCCAAGTCAATCAAACCATGTTTAGTGGACAGAGCACAGGCACTTTAGCACTGGTTAGCAGTGGTAAAGTGCTCGGAGTCCTAAGCCCAACAAAAATGCACAGGGCTCGAACGAAAAATCAAAAAATTGTTACTAGACCTGCAGGTCTAGTAACTTACAAAAATCTACTCGACCTAACTGTAATGCACTTGACCTCTGTGAGCAAATGTGTCAAGTTTTAAAGGCATTTTTATTGCTCATTCACTGTGAGCAATAAAGATGCCTTTAAATCTTGCTATCTTGTCACATTTGCTCTGCTTTCCGAGACAGAGGTCAAAAGTTATTTTGTCTTCCTACTCACCAGAAAGGGCGAGTAGGACCTAAAAATAGCTCGCCCTAATTAAATCTGGCGAGTGGATTTTTCGAGCCCTGATGCATCAGCAAAAATGAGACAAGCAGGCAAAATGTTAGGGGAACACCACTGTAAGGCTGTTGGGTGTAACATTTATCTTGACTTATGGTCCCCCGTTTTACTAGTGCACAGCAAGAGCATCCATTCTTACTGCCTATATCTTGTATGACACTAATCGGGTCTGCTTCAGATCCAGTTATGTCCTCTGGCCTTCGTTTCTCAGATGCATCCAGTATCCTGATTCAATAGCTGTTTTTATCTCTCTCCTTTCCTGTTTCATGATGACCCAGTGTTTGCTCTGCTGTGCAGTTGGCCAGTCCACTCTATTGCCTTCTTCATCTGTGCTTTTCAGCCACAAACGTATGCCATGCAGCAGTTAGGCTTGTCTTGTTAATGCTGATTGCGTACCACTTGCCCCAGCTTTATTCTACTTGTACTGTATTTATGGCCATTAAAATGGTCCCATCCTTAAAATCCTATTTTGAAGTGTTTGTTCTCAATTGAAATAGATATTTTTCCCTAATTTATGCTGTTACAGCTCACCATCATTGCACCAGTTGCCTTATTAAGCGTGTGTGTGTACCTGCCTAGACCAGTGCAGGTATTTACAATATTCCTTTAGGACTTGAGTTAGTGTCGGAGCTGTTTTCCGGACTTGGTGCTGGTGAACAGGAAGCAAAGAGCCAGGGGAAAGGAAGGAGGATGGCTGTAGATTTGTGCTCTAGAATTTGCTCCTGAGTCTCGATCAAGTTTTTTTTACTGGTGGTCTAACCCTTCCTCTTGAGGTGGGGCTCCTATTTCTCAGTTAACTACATAGCGTTTTACTGTAGTTTGTTCCTCCAGAGGGTGGGCTTGTATTGCCCCTGGGCACACTCTGTAAAGTGGTTTAATCGTAGCCTGTGCCTCCAGAACTTTCACTCCTGTTATGAGATAGTTACATGTTTAATAGTACCTTCTTGGTTAGTACCTCCTATTTGTCTAGGGTGCCCTCCATAAAGTGATTTACTGAGGGTTTAAGAGTACCTTCATAATTAGAGCCTTCTATTGCTCCTGGGTGGAACTTATAATGGATTTTCTGTGCTTTAACATTGTAGCTATGATATGGGTTTCCTATTGTTCCTGGGTTGACTCTGTAAAGAGGTTTATGGCGGTCTAACAGTGCATCTTGATTTCAGACTCCAGTCATTCCTGGGTGGACTCTGCATAGTGATTTACTAAGGTCTGACTGTGCCTCCACAGGTTTGGCTCCTTTCTCTCTTGGGAGTACTCCTATAGTGCCTTACTTGTCGGTCAACAGTATGTCCAGACGTTGGACATTTAGCATAGCCCCCCAGGGAGCACCTTCTCTTGTATTTCCCTGCAGATCTTGGAAAACACCGCCCATAAAGAATTAGCATTGTCACAGCCACAGTTATTTAGATCATCAACAGAGACTTGGCCTCTTTTGAAATGAGACAGATTCCCTCAAATGACACTGCTTTGTATATGCTCCAAGCCAACATATCCCTCGCACATTCTCTTCATGTGATGAGCACTGACACACACTGTTGTGGCCAGTTTTAGCACACTCTTTGGGCATCACCCATGACATCAAAACTCTTTACTTATGTTGAAACCACAGCCAGTCCTCATCCATGCACTGGATGATTTTCTTTCTGCACCTGGTTGCTCACTTGGAGAGTGCTTTGAAGCTGGTAGAAGAGGTTCAGAAATTGCTATATAAATACTGCAAAACAATGTACATTATTCCTATGTTATCATTTTAATGTATGTAATGTACACAAATTGTGCCCCATGACTCACCATCAACAGTAATGCTCAGTTTACTATCCATTAAATTCCTATTATATGCTTGTGAAATGTTGTCCTGTGTACAGATTTCTTGTGGCAATGCTTTCAATATTGTTCTTTGAATAAAGTATAAGGGATCACTTTGGAGAGAGGAAGAGGCCTATCCAGGTTAACGATGATGGGATGGCAAAGTGCACTGTTTAACAGTGAGTAATGGTCGTCCCTAGTAACAATACTTTTGATGCAAAGAACCAAATGACAACTATAATTTATTCGAAGGAGTTTATGAAAAGCAATTTCAAGACACCTAGCGACTCATTGAATATTGTTGGTAAACAAACTTGCTCAGTGCTCTCTTTGAGGTGATACTGTACTGATAAATTGTTTGTGATCAACAAGTGTATCGACAAACTCGAGAACAACACGGCGCGTTACAGCAAATTCTCAACAATCCTATAGTGTCCGTGTTTTTAAAGCCAATGGCATTTCGATCCCAATAAAAATGGTGGGGGGATCATCATCAGGATTCGGGGATGCAACGAGCCCGAAATAGAGCTTAAACAATAATAGAGAAAGGGTGATTAGAGTGAGGGTAAGAAAAAGAAAAGTGAGTCAGTACAAGGCATAGGCAATACTCACGAGACCGTACTTCTGTTATGAAGGGTAATACAGTTGTTAAAGGAGGGGGTCCCTAGTGACAAGCCTGAGGAACAGGGTGGCTATGAATAGCTTACACAAAAAGAATGGAAAGAGGAGCTGCTTAAAACCCTTGTAACTGGTAATACTGGTGAAGGAGAGAGTGTGCAGTATTATGAGAGGCACTGACCTCAGCTGGAAATATACTGGCTGCCCATGGTGGGCTCCAATCAGCCTCCAGTAGAGGTGGTTTGGCGCGAGGGGTCTGGGTCTCAAGGTTGAGTGCTGGATTCCTTTATGGGGCTCAAATCATCCTGAAAATGGAGATGCGCTGGTAGTGCTGACTGGCAGCATGGGTCCTTTCGGGTCCTCTCTTCGAGGTGAAAATGGTGCTCCTCACTTGCCACCGCAAGCCATTCTCCAATGTCCAAACTCTCTTTAAAAAAAAAAAAAAAGTGACACTAGAGAGGCAGTGAAAACCTTGCATCCTGATGCGACTCCTATGCTGACACATGCAAATCCTTCTTTTTTGTGTGGTTTGGCCAATCTACAGTAGGTTACAAGAACATAGAATGGCATATATTACATTGGTACTCGTCAGAAATACAATCAGTGGGGCCCCCTCCAGAGTAGACACTATGTAAACGATACCCATCTTTAACTTATCATCTTACACACTGTCCAGTACAGAAATCGCCTTACTGAATAAAGGTTTGTCATTTGTCCCTACAAAGCACACCAAGTGTTTTAGAATGCCACAGTGAACTGTTAAGATTTTTTAGAGATCTGTCTGCACGCCTTTTTTGGAGATGACCACTCCCATTCTAGTTCAGATATAACAGGCTTAAGACCTGTCTCAATTTTCTCCACCCACAGCCAGCCAGTCTATGGGGATTCTCACTTTTGAAAAACTATTGCATAGAGACCCCAAGGTATTTATTACAAGCAAAAAAGGCCTTTCACCATATAACATCTCATTACAAGAACGTGAAGCTCTCCGTACTCTTAAAATAGTACTATTATTGTCAAACCTGCAGACAAAGGCAGATTTATTGTTCTACAGGACATAGGCGCATACAAACTGGAGCCTCTACGCCAACTAAATAATCTTGACCATTATGCGAAACGTACAAAAGTTACTACAAGTGAGATACAAAGTGAAATGCTCAGACTTTCAAATGGAGGTAAAGAGTTGGGGTTTCTCAGTCAAAATGAATTCTCATACCTCCATGTGCACAACCGATGCACTCAAGTTATTTATACACTTCCTAAAGTTCACAAAAATCTTGATAGCCCCCTCAGACCCATTTTTTTTTTTTCAGGGAGTGGCTCCATCCTGGAGCTAATTGGGCAGTACATTGACTTCTTTTGTGCCCCTCACTGGATGCTTTGTACGGGTTAGCACAGATTTTATTAATCTCATTGAAGACTTTCATCTACCCACAACAGGATCCTTATTGGGTACTCTGGACATGGAATCCCTCTATACAAACATACCTCAATTATTTCAGGCCTAAAAAAAATCATTAAAATGTTACTACACTTGCATGTCTAGTAACTTGAATAATCTACTCAACCTAAGTAATGTACTTGGCCCGTAAAATGGTCTTAAATTGTGTGATCCTAGGCAAATATTTTATTTTACAGACCTGCCTTTTTCTTCATTATCACATTTGAGAGCACCTTCAAATATGTGAGTTCAGCATTTCTGTTGTACACAAAAAACTCTTTTGTTTGACTAAATGGACTAAACCTTTTCTCCATATGTAATGGGAATCTAGCACACATGATCCCTGACTTGCCTCATAGCTTACTAATAACACTGCCATCAGGGCAGGGATCAGAGTGTTTCTCAGCTCATGTATAAAAACTCTATTTTAACAAGTATAGGGTCATAAGTAGAGAATTTAGGGATTGCGATTTCCTAATTTTGATTCTTTGTGAATCGCAATTAGGCTATCGCATGTCCTTATGTACAAAAACCTAGAAGTTGGAAATAGTGATTCCTAATGCGGTCACATTAGACCTTCCTCATGAATATTGATGAGGTAGGTCTCCGTTTGCGACCAATTAGAAATTGCAGCCATCACAGGGATTGTGGCCTGGTAGGGTCAGCAGACCACCATGTCTGCGATTGCTTTTTAATAAAGCAACTTTTGTTGTTTTTGTTTTGTTAAAATGCAGCCTGTTTTTCTTAAAGGAAAACAGGATGTGCTTAAAAAGAAAAATGAAACGTTTGTTTCACTTGTTAAAAGTAGGCAGTAGTCCGTGGCACTACTGCCTGTTCTTGAAAAATATTCGTAACAACATTCACGAAGAGGAAGGAATCCAATGGAGACCCCTCCCATTTGCGAATGGTTACCACCACCCTTGAGGTGTCAGTAAATGATGAATTTTTGCAACCATAATTTGGTCGCAAAACATTCATACATACCACTGCAAATCAATATTAGGAAGGGATGCCCTAAACAAGCCCCTTCCAAATACTGATTTGCAAATCCAAATTGCGATTCTAGAACGGGTTACCAAATCGCAGTTTGGCTTTTGTACATTTTAAAAACTGTTTTGCGGTCGTAAACAACCCGATTCTGTGAATTGGGCAATTTACAACATCAAAAAGTTTAGTGCATACGGCCCAATATTACTAAAGCATGATGTGGTAGAGAACTGTCATTTACAGACAGTAAATTTCCCATTGAAATGACAGAAAACCTTCCCACTAACATGCAGTTTTACTGATAAAAAATGTATAATGTATCAATAATCGGTGAAAATTGGGTTTCAGCAAACCTATTTATCATTTCCACATCATCAAGTATAGCTTTCCGATTTATTTTCATCCTATTAAAATATTTTTTCATCACACAGAATTACAAAAAATTGGCGTTCATAACTACTAAAGAAAATATATATTGAGATGTTTGTACAGTTCACTTATTAGCTATTTAAATGTGTTAGAAAAACACCAACACTCTAAAGCTTTTCATTTCACACTCTTTGTACAGGACGTCAGACAGTTCACTTACAGCAAGTGGGCGGGTAGATTGCTCGAGGCCTGTATTGGGCCTCAGTGCCATACACAACATTGTCAGCCATAGACCCAGACCACACCAGGTTCCACTATCATTCATTTTATCGTAGCTGGAACTGGCTCTCACATGCAATTTGTTTAAATTTGATGATTTCTGTTTATAGCTAAAAGGGACTTCCGTGGGGGTAGTTTTTGCACCCGAGTTTGCAATTTTGTATGTACATGGATGACCTGGAACAGAAAGTCATTCTCTGTGACACCAATCCTGTCAGAGCACACATTGCTCTCTGAAAGAGATATATAGATAACATGATTTGCAAGTGTGACTCTCAGACACTGCAATTATTTCAGTCTGGTTAAACTAAAACTGTGATGCCCTTAGATTCACTATGCAATCCCATCAATCAGAAACCTCTTTCTCTGATCTTTCTGTGCTTCTTGAAAATGAGCATCTCTACACCATACTTTATAGTAAGCCCATGGAGAGGAACGCACACTTCACATACAACAGCCACCATCCACGCTCACTGAGTGACTCACTACCAAATAGTCAGTTCTTAAGATTGACGTAATTGAAACACATAAGTGATTTGTTCAGGGAGGTAGAGATCTTAACCCACAATTTACTTGAACGTGGTAATCCCAAATGCTTGATTGGATGCTCTGCTAAGAGCATGATACTGCCCGCATGTAACTCTACTAACTCCTCATGCAAAACAGGAATCCAACAGACTTGCCTGAGTCACTACTTTCTCTACAAGTTTGAATTTAATCTCCAAAAGTATTACAAAACACTGGCATATTTTTGCAGCGGAGGACCTTGTGTTTGAGCCACCAGTGTTTGCTTACAAGCAGGGAAGGAACTTAAAAGACCATCTTGTCCGTGCAACCATACCATCTCCCAGACCAGCTCACACCATTACGGAGTGTTGGGGCCTTCCCCCCCGTGACAGGGCACTACAAATGCGGACAATGTAGTTTGTGCCCTTTTTGTATTGAGACAAAGCATTTCACTGCAACTTTGAGATTTTTCTCAAATTGCAAACCTGCAGTTGTATGTCCTTGTAACCTCCTGTACTTTGGCCAAACCACACACACAATTTTGTTTTGCATATGCCAGCATAGGAGTCGCTTCAGATGCAATGTCCTTACTAACCCTCTAGTATCACATTTTGTGAGTTTGAACATTGCAAGGATGACTTGCGGTGGCAAGTGATCAGCACCATTTCCACTCCTGAGAGCAGGCGACATCGAATCCCTATTAAACAAGGAGGAATTGTGTTGGGTTCTTCGTTTGGACATATTTGCACAGGTCAAAATCATGAGGAACATTGGACGTCCTTGATTTTAAAATACTCTCCTCATACAGAAATTACGTGGACTTTTTATAGTACTGTTTCGAGTATTTTGGTATAAATGTACTTATGCTGTTTTATTTTAGGTATGCCTTGTACTGGCTCACTTTTTTTCCCTACGCTCGCTCTGATCACTCTTTCTCTATTATTGTTTCAGCTCTCTCTCGTTTCTCCTCCTGAGTCCTGATGATGAGCGTGCTATTTTTATTGGGATCGAAATGCTGTCAACTTTTTAAAACGCAGATCTTAAATGATTGTTGAGAAACTTGCTGTAAAAACCCATGCTGTTCTTGTGTTTGTTGATCACGATTTATCATTGAGTGGATCACCTCAAAAGAGTGCACCGAGCACATCAATATTCACTGCGCCGTTATGTGTTTTGAAATAGTTTTTCATAAACTCCTTTAAATAAATTAGATTTGCCATTTGGTTTTGTGCATCAGAAGTATTGTTACTAGGGACCAGTGTGTTTTTTACTTAAGTTATTACCCCAGGTCCCCAGTGATCCTTGGGTCTCCCGTGCTGAAATATTAATAATCAACAGTAAGTAATTGCACATTAGCCTCCCAACCCTCCGTCTCTCCCTTATTACAGTACTTATAAAAGAAAGTGTGCATACTAAAACACTAGGGGACTGATTACGATGTTGTCCGCCCGACATAGTTTCGGTACTGGGACCGACCGACCTCCTGTTGGCGGTTCTTACCGACCAATTAGGATGCGACCGAACACTGTTCGGTCGCACTCCTATTCTTTACAATGGGAGCATGCATTCTGACAGGAATGCATGCTCTCATTGTAAAACGGAGAGGTGCAGTTCATCCCTGCAACCCGTGGCAGGCACCTCAAGGTGCAGGGATCAACAGGGGGGCACCATCGATGCCCCCTTGGCCTTCAACCGGAGGCTGTGCACCCATGGGGGCCCTGCTGGGGGCCCCCAAAGCCGCCCTTGGGATTACTGAAGTCATTCTGACTGGCAGACGGGCTCTCCGAGCCCGTCGGAAACCAGTCGTAATGACCAGTAGGGTTCCTTTCCGACCGACGCCATCCTAATGGGTCGGTCGGAAAGGAATCCAACCAGTTGATTACGATGCCGTAGGAATGGCTCCGACCAATGGTCGGAGCCGTATCCTACTGCATCGTAATCCGCCCCTAAATGTGACACAGTACCCCAAAAGAAAACTACAGCCAAGGAAGTGTATTCAGAGTGGTTCCGAAAAGTTTGTTTACCTTTGACCACCTGATCTAGTCCCTCTTCTCCCCCCCCCCCCCCACATGTACCCGATGACACAAAAGGTATATGGAGAGTATGTAGTGAGTGAGGCCACTCCAGGTAGGTTATTCAAGAATATGTTTATTTCAGCTCACAGGTGCTGCGCAGCAGCCGGCTCTCTCCAACGTCCAGTTCCAACTGTCCCCCCTTTCAAGCCAACATTCTAAGTCGAATGCCAGTGGCCAGAACGTCATGGCTGGAGCATTCTAAGCTATGGAGGGAGGACACTACATTATCCTCCTCCTCTTAAACCATAAAATGAGGAAGAAGAAGAAGAGAAAAAGAAAGGAAAGAGAAAGAGAGCAAAGAATAGTAAAAATTCTAACGATATTTAGCAGGAACAAAACGTTGATGGTAACTTCTGCGTAAACCCTCAAAAGAAGGAAAAGAAGAAGATGAAACATCACTTTGATTACATGGGGGATTTTGATTGATACAACCAGAGACCTTTACAACTCTGGAAACATTCCACCAATTCTTTAGATTAACTCTTACAGCATTTCCACATACTTTGTCGACAGTGAAGGGTTCAGAATATTTTGAGCTCCCTTTTTTACAATGAACAGGAATCTTTATGCGTACAATGTCACCAACAACAAATGGTCGCGAGACAGATCTTTTCCTGGAGTCAAAATACAGTTTCTGGCGGGATTGGGCTTGAGACACATTGCACCTCACAAACTCATCTACATCACACACAGAGTCCATTTTCACCCATCTGGACATCCATCCTGGACAAACTTTCGAGCAAGGTTTCCTCCCACGTAGTAGTTCGTAAGGGGACACCTTAGTAGTTGAGTGAGGCGTGGTGCGATAGAACCATAACATGGATCTCACAGCATTCTGTACATTGCACCTTCCAGCCAAAGCCCACTGTACACAGTCGTTGAGGACTCTATTCATACGCTCGACCAAACCATTGGTCTGTGGGTGATAAAGCGCACTTTTTGCATGTGAGATACCAACCTGGCGTAAGAACGATTCAAATTCATGGCTAACAAATTGTACCCCATTGTCGCTTACAATTGTGGAGGGAAACCCTTCTCGCAAAAAAATCTTTCAAGAAATCAATCACATTACTTGAATTGGGATCATTAATAAAACGTATTTCTGGCCATTTTGAATAATAATCTATGGCCACAATTGCAAATCTGGAATTGACAGGAAGCATATTAAATGGCCCAACTAAATCAATCCCTATCTTTTCCCAAGGCCTATTGGGTAGCTCAATGGGTTGAAGAGGCGGTGTATGAACTTTCAAATTCTTCTCAGAGTTAGAACAAACAACACACTCCCCAACAAACATGTCAACATCCTTGTCCATTTGTGGCCACCAAAAGTGTTCACGTAATCTTCTCTTGGTAAAAGTTTTCCCCAAGTGACCTTCATGTGCGCCCATGATCAACCTAGCTCTTAGTACGTCGGGTGGAATCAATCTATCACCGCGTACAAGAAGACCATCCTCGACAGAAAGTTCCGGAGAGACTTTAACAAACGTTTGCAGAGAAAGATGAGCATTTTTCTCTCTTGGCCAGCCGTTTTTCACACAGTTAATAACTTCACCAAGTAAAACATCTTTGGAGAGAGTATCTTTCCACTCTGTCTCACCAACCGCACACATGTCCTCCAGCAGAAGAGGAGCAACAAAACAATCTTCATCATCATCATCGTCAATCTCGTTATCACAGTCAACGGGGTGCCTAGAAAAATAGTCTGCCCTCACATTCTTGTTTCCAGGAATGTAGGGGACTTCAAAATCATATTGTAACAGTTTAGTTGACAATCGTGCAATCCTAGGGGTATGCTCTTTGAGCCTGTCGCCAGAAAGAATAGAAATTAGTGGACTGTGGTCCGTACGCAATTTGAAGTGTTTTCCCCAAATGTACGGACTAAATTTTCTTATGGCCCAACAACACGCTAACAATTCCCTCTCAATAACAGCAAAATTGAATTCCGAACCTCGCAGTACCCTAGAGGCATAACCTAAAGTATTCTCATGTCCATTGATGTTCTGGGTGAGGACGGCACCCAATCCCAAACCGCTGGCATCGACCGTGATGGTGCATGTAATATTTGGGTCAAATGGTTTGAGTATCTTGGGACTAACTAGTTGATGCTTTATCCACTCAAAAGCTTCTTTACAGTGATTGTCCCAAAGGAAAACAACACTTTTCTTGAGCATATTGGAAAGGGGTTGGACTCTGAAAGCATAGTCTGGTATAAATCGTGAGTAAAACTCTCACAGACCGATAAATGACTTGAGGCCTACCTTGTCCTTGGGAGCAGGACAATCTACTATGGCTTTGACAAGACCAGGTCTCGGTTCAACACCATCTTCTGAAAGAACATGTCCTAAATACTCCACCTTCTGTACTCTGAAAACACATTTCTCTTTTTTTAAAACTACACCAGCATCACGCAAAGCCTCCAACACACAAAACATGGTGTCATCATGTGATTCACACGTCTCACCGTGAACTAGTACATCGTCTTGGAAGACGACACCTTTAATATTTTTGAGCAGATTAGACATAATCCTCTGGAACACTGCTGCCGCAGAGGCCAGTCCAAAAGGCATGCGGCAGTATTGGAAAGACCCGATGGGGGAAACGAAAGCAGTGAGATGCCTAGACGATGGCTCGAGAACCACCTGGTGATACGCAGACGCCAAATCCAATTTGCTAAACCACTTCGAACCATTGATCAAGGATAACATGTCTGTAATCTTTGGGAGGGGATGCGAATCAATCCAAATATTTTTATTAAGACTGCGTAAGTCTATGCAAACACGAAGCTCACCATTTTTCTTTTTAGCAACGACCAATGGAGATAACCAAAGAGACGATTCTATCGGTTCGATGATACCCTTCTTACAAAGCCCATTGAGCTCCTGTTCCAACTGATCCCTGACACTGAATGGAACGTTCCTAAGCCTATGCTTAACAGGTATAGCATTGTCTTTGACCTTGATAACGTGGGTGAATCCTTTGACCTGTCCAAGCCCTTCACCAAAAACCGAAGGAAAACGATCACTCAATATGTCAGTAAAATCATCCGAACGAAGAATAGAAACTTGGTCCCTTGTGCCTGGTCTAAGTACCATCTTGAAAAGTCCCTGATGGAACCATCCAAGGATGTTTAAACCCTTGATAGCTACATAGACGTTGCCAAAAATCTTCCGCCCTCTAAATTCTAGTGTCCTCAAAATATCCTGCTAATTCGATGGTCCTTCCTTCGTATGAAACGGGAGACCGATCAGGAGGTTGTAAAACGCGAGACCCCCAAACCTCTTTAAACCTTTCTAGAGTTACCATGGTTATTCTCGCACCTGAATCAACAAGCAAGCAAACTTTCTTACTACCAATGCCAACATCAACATAAGGATCCACACACTCGGTGCATTCGTTTGTTTCATTGTTCATATCTCCGACTACAACAACCATGTCCCTTAAGTCGTCTTGAATGTTGTTCAGATTATCATGTGTAGATTCAGACATAGAGACATTCGCAACTGGTGAAGATGTACCTGGAACCTGTTTGGCATCTTGGTGAAAAGAAAAACCCCGCCTCCCATTCTGACAAACTTTTGCGAAATGACCTAGTCTCCCACATGTTCTACAGATGACATTCTTAGCAGGACAAGGGCGTCCTGATTTAAAATGAGGATAATTGCCACACTTAAAGCAAATATTCGTTTGTTTGAAAAACTTGTTTTCAGGTGGTGTATAGGTGTTATTTTTAACCCCTTTTGACCTTACTACATTTACAGCTTCTTCTTTCATGGTGGTGAATGAAGATTTTTCATCTAGTTCCTTCACAGAAAACTTTGAAAGTTCAATGCTCTTTGCGACACGAATGGTTTCCTCTAGAGTGGGATTACCTAAAGAGAGTAACTTCTGTTGAATACTCTTGTCAGTGCACTTACAAATATACTGGTCTCTTATCAGTTGATCTCTAAACCCCTCAAATTGACATTCTGCACTCCAAATTCGCAGTGCAGAAATGAAATCTTCCACCTTTTCTCCATGTCTCTGTTCTCGCTTAAAAAATTTGTGCCTCTCAACGACAAGACTAGGTTGGATATCAAAACGTAATTCTAGTTTCTTGACTGTCTCAACAAATTCGTCAATCTTCATCATCGGCAGCACGTATTAAAGGGGGTAGATGTTTGAAAATGGATCTCCCTTCGAACCCTAAAACATTAAGCAAAAGACACTTTTTCCTCTCTGCCCTGTAGCGTGAACCACCTATGGCACCAATATAGGTTATAAGGCATCATACCATTTTTTTCCATGAGATGGGAGGCTCGCCTGGCGTCTCCAGGAAAGGTGGAGGTGGGGAGACTGACTGCATATTGAATGTACAACTTAGTGTAGAATGTGCAACCTTGTAGGAATAAATCAAAAACAACAAAAAACAAATTGTTAAGTTAAACACACAATAAGTGGTGTGTGTATCACCGTGCAGTAAAAAGATTTCACCTCTAAATGTATCCTGTTTGTTTGTTGTGTGTCTCACTGTGAATATAAATGTCACTGCTCCGTGCCCCAGTTGTGCATATCACTCTTAATGAAAATAGTTCCCTTCCGTACTAATCTCCTTGTAGTACAAACTTTTCTTTTGCATAAAGGTGTGCCAAGTTGACTTGTATGTCTTATGCTGAAAGGAATAAAGTTGTAACGACGTACCCTTTTTCTGAAATGGTGTGCGTGTCACCGATCACAAGCACGTTGATTTGAACAATGGGTCTGATCGTGTTGGCAATGGTTGTAATGACCAAACTTGAATTTAGAGTGGTGTGCGTGTCACCGATAACAAGCACGTAGGATCAAAAATGAAAAAACCCCCCCAAAAAAAACACACGAGAAATGGTGTGCGTGTCACCGATAACAAGCACGTGTTATATTTATTCCTTTAACGAGTATGGACAAACTCGCTAGACAAACTCGCTGCCAGAGATTGACGTACTCTGACTTTACGCTGCGCTCGTTGTGTTTTCGACTTCATCCGACGAATTCTCCTTAAAACACGCTTTCGTGCCAACCACAAGATGGCGTCGACGTAGTGCGTGAATCAAGAGGTCGCGACGTAGACCACAAAGTTGCGTGCAAACTCTTATGATGGCGTAGCTGACTGAGGCTGAAACGCTCACCTTCAGTACTACGCTATGACGCGCTGTGACGAGGGTTAACTCGATACCCTCTTTCTCCCACTGCCGCTGCCGCTTTAGATTATCCGCATTAACAGAGCGCAACACAGTACCTCACAGCCTTGATCTCCGGCGCTAGTTTTCCTTTCATCGGCGCAGACAGCGTGATGCCAGGATTCTTCCTACGCGCCGGTTAGCTGATGAAGTCTTGTTCTCTCGTGGGTTCGTTGTGCAGACACCTGTTTCCCGTCGTCGCCACGAATTTTGTAGTGAGTGAGGCCACTCCAGGTAGGTTATTCAAGAATATGTTTATTTCAGCTCACAGGTGCTGCGCAGCAGCCGGCTCTCTCCAACGTCCAGTTCCAACTGTCCCCCCTTTCAAGCCAACATTCTAAGTCGAATGCCAGTGGCCAGAACGTCATGGCTGGAGCATTCTAAGCTATGGAGGGAGGACACTACAGAGTACCAATTTGTTTTGCAGTTGATGTCTAGTGTCCTGTCCACCAAGACTTTCACACCGGATTCTACCTTTCCCCTAGTGGAGTATCCCAGCAACCTTGGAGTCTGAGGAAGCTTTGCAGATATATAGCCATGGGGCTCTATCATCTCACGGTCAATACCTGTAGTTAGAGACTCCACTGGGCTGCTTAGAGAGATGCATCCTAAAACAAAAAACTAAATGGAAACACACAAGGCAGATGGAGTTCCTTTGCTTAAGAGATTCCAGGTGTACATTCGGATCCATTTATCCCATTAAATGGTACATGAGCGAGAGCCAAATTTTAAAATGCCCACCATTAGCAGAGTAATTGCTCTAATAATCAAAAATGTATGTGTAGTCAAACCTCTAGTTATAGCATTTTCAGCCTGTCTGATCAGAAAATTTTAATGTTTACATTTTGAGTTATTTTTTTTTTGTGCTCAAAGTTGGAGTGCACCAGACTTGTTTTTTTGCATGAGAGCATTTGAAATTGTTTGTGTGCTCTTCAAGCTTAGGCGCCAATAGAAAGCCCAAGCCCATACGTGTCCTATTTTGAAAAAAGCTAAATGTCAAAAATCAAGGGCTCTTGTTTTCACAGTGGCGTCCCACTTGTATATTTCATGGAGTATGTGAAATGAGTGGTAGTCTCTCTGGGGGAAAGGGGCCAGCGGACCGGTAAATTTGCAAGATATTTTACCTCCAAAACAATATTCGCTTCTTTTCCCGTACTGCTTGTTAAGACGCTTAAAATCAAATTGTACCGCAAGTGTCTGTTACGCCTACATTCCAGAGGCCCTGGATAATGTATTTCTGGTCTTCCCGGTTTCCTTGATGTGTTGTATAATAGAGGGACTGAACAGAAGTGCTATTTTAAGCCCTCACCAAAAGACACAAACCCCATTTCCCTTCAGGCCTTTTTTCTATCTATTTAAGAATGCAGTTTACTACCAGCTTCTTCTGGGTTCTTTAGGGTGTGGAACACTATATATAGTCACATATGGGTTCACCTTTGCCACTCGTGTACTTCTATGAAAGTGGAGGGGATGGGGACAGAATAAAAACCTCACATTTGACTAGAAAGCTCAAGATTAAGAGATGTGTTCAAGTCCTACTAGTCAGGATACCCCCCCCCCACACTTTATTAATAAATATAGGGGCAGTTGTTTTGTATTTGTTGATCTCTAAATTAAACCTTGTATAATTTGTGTTGATACAATGCAGGTCAAAAAATAATTTGTTAGAACATGATCACAACCTAATTGCAAAAATAAACCAGCATTGAATGAATAAATGATGGAGGTTTATAATGCGCATAGCTACTCGGAGAAGTGTCCTGGATGTTACTTGTCCGTAATTTTAAGACTTCCGGAGATTGGCAGAGCCGATAGGTCTTGGCTCCAATAGGCTGAGCTGTTTGCTTAGACAACACATCTACATGTAGAGGTAAGCCTGCCAGTGTTGGCTGCAGAGTGAGCGGAACTTGGCCAGAGGTGAGCCTTGAGATCCTCTGACAGTGCGTTTTACGTTCTGCACATTATCCCATTATTTGAGTGTGTGGGTGGTTGGTTGTAAAACCCAGTAGTGAGTAACCGCTGAGTAAGTGTGACACAATATATGTATTTTGTACTGCACAATAGTGTTCAGGCCTCAAAATCTACTTGCCCACTCGCAATTGCGAGTAGAATTTTATCAGGTTGAGCTATTTTGAGCACCTACTAGTCCCATCTGGCGAGTAAACTCAGGCTGGAAAGGAACAGGTTTTCTGTTCATTCAGAAAGTGAATGAGCAATAAAGATGCCATTAAATCGGGTCGTGGCTTGGACGGCAGAGCCAATGGCTGCCTGATCCTGTCGCTCTGCTCAACGCAGAGACATCAAACCTCCGTTCTAGAGCCCACCGAAACCAAAAGAGAAATGGACACCAGGCTTCGGTTCCTGATGAAATGCAGCATTTACTGATGCCTCCAGAGATCATTGAAAGGCATTAATATCTTCTTAATCGCTGCCGACATCTCCGCTGTCTGGGGGATGCGGATATCCAAAATGGCGATCCTCGAGTGCCATCCGTTTCGTTGGTGACGGCGTACCAAACTCGAGGCTAAACTCTTGCATGAATGACCGATAAGAGGGGATACACTGCCTCTAACCCAAAGTAAGGTACAGCTAATACTGCGCTCTAATTACATTTATCTCAACATCACAGCGAGCCTCCCTTCAGTGATGGCCTGACCCTAAGATGGCGGCTTCAAGAAAACTTACGGCGTAACGAGCGCCTTCTAATCTCCTGCATGACTGAGCTGCATGTATGACCAGGGGATTTACTACCTCTAACCCCAAGTAAGACTCCGCCACTGCTGCACTACTGCTACACTTTTCCCAGCATCGCGGCAAGCCTTGTTCAGCGGGGGTCTGCCCCTAAAATGGTGGCTATGATGGCGTTTGCAACGAAATCGTAGACATAACGTGCACAACGAGCGCCTTAACCTCAAACGCCTAATTTTAACGCTGTCTCCCAAGGGCATATGTTATCGCTACATACCACATCGTTTGCCTGGGGCAGCCGGCGCTAACACTTTATCGCTCCCACCCTCAATAAACTGTGCGGCGAGCTTATCAGCATTGTATTACTCACCTCGAGCATCAAGCATCATTCCCGGACAGCGCTGCCTCTAAAAAGAACATTGAGCTTTCAGCACATCGCAGCGAGCCTTCCTTCGGCCTGACCCTAAATTGGCGGCTTCAACATAATCTACGGTGTAACGAGCGCCTTCTAATCTCCTGCATGACTGACCTGCATGTTTGACAATGGGATTTACTACCTCTAACCCCAAGTAAGACTCAGCCACTGCTGCACTACTGCTACACTTTTCCCAGCATCGCGGCGAACCTTGCTTTTCAGCGGGGGTCTGACCCTAAGTTGGCAGTTTTGATAGTGGTTGCAATGAAATCGTAGACATAACGTGTACAACGAGCGCCTTAACCTCCAGCACCTAAACTCAACGCTGTGTCTCCCAAGGGCATATTTTATCGCTACACACCACATCGTTTGCCAGGGGCAGCCGGCGCTAACACTGTATAACTTGCATCTAGCATCAATCCCGGGCAGCACTGCCTCTAAATAGAACATCGAGCATCACTCCTGGACAGTGCTGCCTCTAAAAATATTATCGAGCATCAGTCCGGGACAGCGCTGCCTCTAAAAAATAAACTACGCTCCTTTCAGTATTGCGGCACCAACATAGCAAGCTCTTTGGTACTCGCACAACACCGCCGCCAGAGCTAACCAGTGTTTCCCTCAACAAGTTACACCAGGCTGTAATTGCATGCGGGGATCACCGTATAGGCCAGCGGTCAGCCAGCCAGCGCCTTTGACAACTCCTCAAAATGTCGCCCAGCTCCTTCAAAGTAAATCTGTTGTATGCTCTGTAGCTGGTTAAGCTCTCCAGTGATCTTACTACCCATGCCCACGCTGTAAACTTCCATCGTAGTAAGCCTTACTACTTCTTCAAGACCAGATTGACGTTGTACTATCGCTTTAAGGTGTCCCGTTCCTTCTGCATGACACCTGCTTTGCCCTGCATTTACATCTGGGTCTACCTCACGTGCTTTCCTGATCCAGGCAACTGTCTTCAATATTGAATATCTGGCATCTTACTCAGGCCTTCGCACAGACTGTCATAGAATATCGTCCATTAAACATTAGGGCAACTTCTCATATCAGCCCAGCTTTACATTTTACGTTCTACGCCCACGGTGACCAGTAAGTGCTGTAGCAGCTCCTTCTATCTCCTGGTTCTACCAAGAACGCTGATATCTACCTTCAGTCACCGATTTTTGGATAACGCCTTAGGATTATAATAGCTGTCCACTGCAAATACACGAAGCCCCAATAAACCAACGCCCGACGATACTGCACCTAGTGGGTACATCATTATGGCGGAAAAAGAATCCAAGGCTCACTACAAATGATCCAAGGCTGAACCGTCTCCATCAGACTCCCCTATCAGGGCTAAAACCGATATGAATAGCACGATGGAAATGATTCTCAAAAAGTTAGCCGATGTTCACGATCTGGCCAAATCAACGAAACAAAACGCAGACGCTATGCAGTTAGAGCTAACCGCCATACGGGCGGACATGAATACAATCAACTCTAAAATTGTCGCTGCAGAACAAAGGATAAGCGACATTGAAGACGCTGCGTCTCAAGCCAACAAAAGAAATAAAATCCCTTCTAGACATTACCAGTAACCTCAAAAGACATGCAGCCGAACTTGAAGACCGAAACAGAAGAGGCAATATTAGAATTTTTGGTGTTCCAGAGGGCTCAGAAGACTCCGCTGAGTCATGCATCGCCTTTTTGGAGGCCTGGATCCCTGAGATTACGGGCATAAAATTTGACCAGAACCTGGAGCTTGACCGAGCACGCAGAATACCGACATTTAGCTTGTCAACAAGGAAAACAACCCGCCCTATCATCTGCAAACCTCTGAGATATCATCCCACAGAGGCCATGCTCAACTTTGCCTGAAAAAATCGTCAGATCACATGGAATGGCCAAAAAATAACATTCACGCAGGATTACTCTAAACCTACCGTCGACACAAGAAAAGGCTTCTTTCTACTAAGAGACAAACTAAGAGACAAGAACATCCAATTCTCCTTTGCTGGCCCTGCAAAATTTAAAATGATTGAGAATGGTAGACTTCACTTCTTCACGGATCCGAATGAATTGTCGAAATACTTAGACACTCCGGCATCTCAAGATATGGACTTCACTAACTCGGCTTCTAATAAAAGGAAAACATGATATCATTTTCGAATGGTAGTTAAGCCTACTACGCTTGCTAACTATTCATGCAAGTTTATAAGTTCTACCATCCCTAAGTCAGAATGTCTATCCACCCACTGCCAACTAAGTACATCTTACTGAGTTATCTCTCGCAGATTTAGCTGTCCATCGGATAAATGCCCATGTTAATATGCCTTTATTAATATGCTAATTATTCTTACTTGTGCATGCCTTTCATGCAGCTTCGTGGCTAAAGGTTCTTGGACAACGTGATACCCACTTTGCACCTTTGCATGTTATATACCTAAAAGCATATATACTATCAATTAAGTTTAAGCAAGGGCTATCGAGTTCAGCCATTCTGTTGCCGGGTACGGTATCATTGAATGATTTTCTCACTGTCTACAAAATAACAATGTGTTATTTTTCGAACTATTTACAAGATGTTATAATAAGCCTCTCCATAGTTTAGGTAACACTTGCCGCCAATGTCCTAACAACTGTACTATATCAATATGCTTGATCAGCAACTTGGACTTAGTGACCAATTGGAGAGATATGTTCGATCTTCTCACAGTTACTATTTGTTACCCTTCGGTACGTGCTAGAATGTTATCCATGATGATAAGTTCTTCTCCAAGTTGACAGACTGACGCTCCTGCCGTCGCACCTCCGTTATTCGAAATCTGCAGTTTTGGGAGGGTGTGTGGTGCGGGGAAGGTTCATGGGGATTCCCAGTTTTGGTTAATTTTGTCCTTTATTTATATGCTTTCCCTTATAGTGTGATTTTTTTCGGCCTGTTATGCTACACACTTTTTTGTACATTCACACCCTGTTCAGCGAGCTACTATATCTCCAGTTCCTTACACATGTCTATGGGGGGGATCTAGTCCCAACAAATCTTCTCTTCAGCATCCTTCAAATGCAATTTGTGATCTCAATGATATTCAAACAACCAGGAATCTATTACTCTGGATATCTCCTCCCATTCACCATGGCACTCACACCAAATGGCACATAATGGTGTAGAAAACCTCAATATAGTCTCCCTGAACGTAAAGGGCCTAAATCACCCTGTTAAGCGCCGAAATATTTGAGTATGTAGACAAAACCAAAGGGGACATCATTCTATTACAGGAGACAAAACTATCCAATAAAGACTCAGAATTCATTAAACACAAATGGATTACTCATGTTACATGCTCTCCAGCGCAACAAAAAAAGAAAGGGGTAATCACCCTAATAGCAAAAAGAGCTAATATGTCCCTTGAATCTTACTCTCACGATGAAGACGGCAGGCTCCTTATAACACACCTACGGATAGGTAATAACCTCATTCATGTAGTAAATATCTATGGCCCAAACAATGATGAACCCGACTTCTGGGAAAATGTTTCCAAGAACATACTTACCCCAGGATGATCTAATCATAGTGGGAGGCGACTTTAACCTCCCATTAGACCCCTTATTAGACCGTCAATCCTCGTGTAAATATCACCCCACAAAATCCCATGGAATTTAAAAAACATTTGCTCAAAATTCAATCTCAAGGACACCTGGCGCCTTCAACACCCTGACTCCAGGGAAGACACATTTTTCTCAGCACCCAATAACACATACACGAGAATCGACTATATACTAATTTCAGGCTCATTTTCTCAGCTAATTGACCAGACTAATATTGCACCAATACTGGTGTCTGATCACTCATGCAACAATACCATACTAGCGGGTAGCCAAAACAGATCCTCCCCTAGAAGATGGCGATTCAATAATGATGTTTTTGCCGATCCCAACGACAAAAAGAAAATTGAGGAGGCCATTTTAGACTACCTCAAATTTAACGATCTCCCTGAGACGAACCCGAACACTCTATGGGATGCACTGAAAGCCACCCTAAAGGGAGTTATCATCGAAATCAAAACGAAAATCAATAAAGCCCACAACGCCGAACTTGCCAAGTTGGAACAGGATATTAAACAATTGGAGGTAGCACATGCCAATTCCCTTAACAATAACACCCTTACCCAAATGACACAAAAGAAGTATGAATACAACAAAATCTTGAGCTCGCGAGCAGGGGTATGGATTAGCAAATTTAAAGGCCTCAAACTTTGCGAAGCTAATAAGGCGGGTAAAATGCTTGCGTCCTACCTCAAAACCAATCTATCATCGATGCAATCAAAGACACAAACAACCAAGTGCGCACTAAACCCAAGGAAATATTAGTGTTTCAAACAATTTTACGAATCCCTATATCGTAACGACCAAGCTTTTAACCCGGAAGAATGCACAAAATACCTAGATAGTTTAGGGAGATTTAATCTATCTGTTACTGAAAGAGACGCTCTGGGGAAACCGATAAGCGAATTGGAAGTGTCTACGACCATTAAATCCCTGAAAGATGACAAAGCCCTGGGCCTCGACAGGTTTACAGCCAAATTTTATAAATCATTCAATGAGCTACTCCTGCCAACCATGTTAAAGGTATATAACAATATAGCTATGCTTGGCGTTACAGCTGACTCTGACAGAAGCCAGTATCGTAGTACTCCCCAAAGAAGGCAAAGACCCCTTATTGCCCAAAAAATAGAGACCAATTTCCCTTATCAACGTTCATTGTAAAATCTATGTGAAAATATTGGCCAACAGACTTAATGCCTTCCTTCCACAACTTATAAGCAACTCCCAAGTTGGCTTTATCAAACACCGCATGCCCAGTGACAATACCCGCCTTCTATGCCATGTCCTCAAACACACTTTTTAACCCCACCCCATCGATAGCCATAACCCTTGACGCCGAGAAGGCGTTCAATAGGGTGTTGTGGTCCTTTTTAAACCTATGCTTACATTCCTTCGATCTGGGTGAACCCTTTATCAAAATGGTCATGGCACTTTATACAAAACCCTCGGCGCGCATAGCTATCAACGGCTCCCTTTCTGAATCACTCTCCCTTCAACAAGGAACTAGGCAGGGCTGTCCCCTATCCCCTTCCCTCTTTTTGTTGGCATTAGAACCCCTCATAATAGATATAAAATAGAATTCCGATATTGCTGTTGTAAATTTTAACAACACTCCGGTCAAGCTTGCGGCATACGCAGACGACATCCTGATCGTCACAGAAAAACCTGAACCCTCTATTTTGGCCCTGATGAGCACTATAAACATATACTCCCTATACTCGGGCTACAAGCTGAACAGGGATAAATCGGAGGTTAAACCATTAAACATTCACTGCGCAAAAGAAATCCTGGGCATATGTGGTCTGACCTGGCAAACCGGTTACAGCAAGTATCTGGGGATTGAATTTGGCTGCAACATCATCGACACACTTCTTCACAATAAACACTCTTACCCTAGAAAAAATTAAGAAGCTACTAGACAATTGATCCCCCAAATTTATCACCTGGTGGGGCAGAATCGAAACGGTAAAGATGATGATCTCTCCGTTAGTTAATTACCTCATCAACATGTTACCCCTTGCTCTGTCAGAGGATTTTCATCACAAGCTAGACATTCTCATATCTAAATTCATCTGGCAGGGTAAAAAAAGCTAGAATTTCCCTAAAAAAACTCAAACTACGTAGAGCTCTAGGGGGCGTAAACCTGGCCGATTTTTAAATCTTACCAAACTGCATTCTTAGCGAAACCGTGCCTATACTGGTTTTCTACCCCCAGCAACTACGTTCCAGTTTGGTTAACAGTAGAACAAGCTATACTACAAAATCTAAACCATCTCACTTTACTTACCTCCAACTTTATAAAGCTAGCAAGATCTAAATCTATATTTAAAAATACAAAAAACTCACTTTTACAACTGGACAAGAAGCTCAGTTCAAGCATCAGACTTTCAAATCTAGAGTCCTTATGGAACAATCGTATTATTAAAAACGAAGGTAAACCCTTACACTTTGAACCATGGATCAACAAGGGCATCTTTTTTCCCTATCAACTAGAACATTCCTCGTATCTCTTATCCTTTTATGAAATACAAGACAAATACAGCCTAGACATGATAGAATTCTACAACTTTGTTAAAATCAAAACGGCCTTATCAAAATCTAAAATGCATAAATCCTCCCCATCGTTACCAAGTTTCATTTTTAGGTCTCGCGTAGCGTTGCGTGTCAGCGTTTATGCTAAACGCTGGCTTCCCATTGAAAATGATGCTTTTTGGCCACTGCCCTTTCTCCCTTTCGTCCGGCCCATCCGGACTGGCTCGTCTGCTTCACGGCTGTCCTGAAGCACTTTCTTATCTTTAGGGGGGGTCATCTGTTTCTAATTAGCATGGCCTTAGCGCGGCCATGCTAATTAGAAACAGATGGCCCCCCTAAAGATAAGAAAGTCTGCAGGCACTACCCTGCACACTGAGGTCTCCTCGCTTCAGCGCCCCCCCCCCCCTCGGAGCACACATCCGCTCAGGGAGCCGTCCCCTCTCCCTCTTTGCTTTTCTCAGGTCTGCTTTTGCTTCTCACTGATCCCTTTCACTCTGCGCCATCTCACTCCCGTGCCTCTGCCATACCCACCCCCCTGCCTCTGCCCTCTCGCCAGGATCCTTTTCCCAGCCCTGCGGTCTCTCCGTGCTTTCCTACAGTATTTCCCAGGCCGCTCCTCTCTCCCTGTGCCATCACCCTCTCTGCCTTTTCCCCAGACCTGCCCTCTCCATTGTTAGGCTGCGAGGCTTGATACCAGCACAAGGGGAGCATCCGGCTTGGTTCCCGCACTCATAATTACAGGGTCTCAAGCAGCACAAAGGGAGCTGCTGTGCTCAGGGGACTGGTCATGGAGGGGGCGGGGGACGCGGCTCCCAAACTTATTTTTGTGTTCTTTTTAGGATGAGTCGTCGCCCTCCTCACTCCATCCCCAACCCTGACCCTCTGCTCCACCTCTGTTAATCCGCTCTGTAATCTCGAGCTGATTTCGCCTCTTCACATGGGGCGTGCGCCCTCCCCGGCGGGGTGACACCGCCTGGTACTCCCCTGTCAAATGGCTCAGTGGAGCAGATCACTTTGTCACCTCAGGCTCATGTCCCCTCTCCCACCACCCGCCCCACCTTAAAACGACAGTGTGGTTTTAACAGGCTGTGAGACTTGAGTCTGTCGAGCAGGTCTTTGAAAGTGTTCTCTTCTTTACAAAGCACTCAACTCTTTGAACGATTTCCCATTCAATCATTGTCCTCTTTGCTGTGACTGCCAGCCAGAGGAGAGCTTTACACAAGTGGACACATGACCACAGGGCAACGGACTTGGGCCAACAAATTGTATGAGGTCAGCCAGTGATCTCGCGCCGGCGAGGATTAGGTGCGACCTGACCCCTGAGCACACTCCTAATTCCTGACTGAAAAGTGATCAGTGAACAACTCGCTCTTAATGTGGAGCCCACTTTTATTATTGAACTCGTCCCTGCCCCTGATCCCAAACTCTTCTAACTATAGCGCATAAATAATCTTGCGTAGCGGTGCGCTACACAAGTGTTGCCTACCTCACCACCTCCAAAATCATTTTGATTTTTCACTTTGACATCGGTTCCAATGCTGGAACAAGCCACCTCTCGCCCCGCCCCCGTGCTTTCAGGCACTTTTAAACACATTGGGCTTCAGCTCCTCCACCCCCCCACGCCCCTGTCGTGTGTGTCAGCCCGGGCTGAGACAGTCCCGGGCACACACACAGCCGCACCCGAGTACTTCACAGGTCTTTAAACAAGCATCTGCAATGCAATAGGTCTCGCATTTACGCGAGTTTGAGCTATTGGCATTTTAAATGACCATGCCTTTTATTTATGTTTTGGTTTTAAAAACATAAATAAAAGGCATTGTCATTTACAATGCCAATAGCTCAAAGTAGCGTAAATGCGAGAGCTATTGCATTGCAAATGCTTGTATCCAAAAGGTGAAGTGCCCCTCCTGATCGAAGTCAGACCTCTATCGGAGTTAATAGAATAAGGCAACACGAGTCATTGAAAAACGTGGGAATCGGTTAAAAAATCAGAATTGTCTTCTGGCAATTAAGGTTTTTCAGAATTTTCCATTTATCCGAAAAGGGGTCAGTTTAATCCAGACTCTCGTGTGTCCGATCAAAGGGACTGTTTAAATGTTCAAGCCAGGAGTGAGCGCCTCGACTGAGGTCATCGCAGGGGGCCTCAGTGTCTTCAAGTAGAGCTTTCCAGGCATATTTGTGTGCAGAATGGAGAAACAGCTGCTCAGTTTTAAACAGTGAATGCATTTATACCACCCCGCCCTTTCTGTGTGCACTGGGACACATACTGAAGTGTGAGCCCTTTGGAGTGATGGACTCAAACTTCAGTATGCTTTCTGGTGTAACACCTGCAAAGCTGCTGACGAGTGGCTGCTAGAGAGCTCTGCGAGCAACCTGCAGGCGTTTCAACCCTCCGAGGCCAATACAATGTATGAAATGTATTGTATTATAACACAAGGTAACATGGGTTTTCATACAGTTAAAAGTAATCTGAGCTACTAGAACTGTGCAACAGCAGTGACTAAGTTATGTGCCAAATCAACATTACATCATAGTATATAGTGTGGCCTTAACACGTGTAAATATAATCAGGGCCATTTGAATTAGTCAGCGATAGAAGATCAAATTAAGCGGCAGAGTTTACTGCATTGGGTGCAAAGGAGATGGAAATTGTTTTAAGGAATGGCAAATAATGGCTTATGTGATAAAAGGCAAATTAGGATTAGAAAGGCGCCCCCCTAAGAGAATTAGCTTTATAGGTCAGGGAACAGGGGGAAAAGAAACATCAAACAGAAACTACCAAGGTAGTATTCCCTCATGACCTCAATTCCTTTAAATTGCGGCTTCTAAAAGCTCGAGATTAGGGCATAATAAACACACTTCTCCACACAAAGTGCTTATTTGTTATTACATCTTTTATTCAATTTTTCTTTCTTATTTTTAGTTATCTTTCTTTTACATTTTTTCACATTTTATAAAAACATTATTAGAAAATACGTGTGTGTATTCTTCAATTTACAACACAATAGCTTTTTTCATTTATCATAAAGTACTACTCAATAAATACACAGTATTACAAAACTTATAAGATCACCTAAAATAAAATAATGATAATAGAATTCAGCAACCCCCACACACACAAACACACCCTCACAACTCCACAGTCATCTCTCTTATACTCAATGCATTCAACATATATACACCCCAGAACAACACTGCATGCACAGATGGAAAAGCCGGGTGATAAAATCAACCCTCGGTTGCTGTGCTGGTAGCTGGGGTGTCACACACTCTCTGGTCGACGTACGTTTCAATGGTATAATGATTTCAAAACCATCTTCATCAGGACCTATTATTGAATACTTTATAACAGGTGAAGGGAGGGGGAATGAAAAACTGTTATAAATATCCGTGACGTATTTTATAAGGATACTGTTGGTTTCAAAAAAGGCAATTAGTGGTGCCACACCCAGATTTGGGCCTATCTTCTAAAAACCAGTCTATCAAGAATCTTACGTTTGGATATCCTATAATATATTGGGAATCCCGTTGTCAAAACACTCCACTATCTGTTGGAACGATGCTTGAGTTGTTCAACACAAGGATATAAATGTCCTCTCAAGAGACCTTTTTAATTACGAGCCTCGAAATAGCTGGGTTCGCCCTAGTTATGGCCTGGCGGCGTCCAAATGGTTGTGGGTGCTTACTATTTATACATGAATAGGTTTGTTTTCAGTATGTACTGCTTCTTATAAGCGGTCCTCAGTGCAGTCTCTCATATGATACTTGTGCCACACGCCTGCTATCGTCAGCCTAAGCTATTGTGTTGTAAATTGAAGAATACACACACGTATTTTCTAATAATGTTTTTATAAAATGTGAAAAAATTTAAAAGAAAGATAACTAAAAATAAGAAAGAAAAATTGAATAAAAGATGTAATAACAAATAAGCACTTTGTGTGGAGAAGTGTGTTTATTATGCCCTAATCTCGAGCTTTTAGAAGCCGCAATTTAAAGGAATTGAGGTCATGAGGGAATACTACCTTGGTAGTTTCTGTTTGATAAAAGGCAAATTATGCATCGCGTTATCTGGCATTATTTAGCTAGTTTGATGTTTTTATACATTGGGACGCGAGTGCAGTAGCGAATACAAAGATTTCTTATAAAATAAAACCGAACGAATTAAGCAGAGTCTGTTTAAGTTGTAGTTCACCTACAATTATTGCAGGTTTTTTAAACAAATAAATAAAGGACATTGCCATTTACGATGCCAATAGCTCAAAATCTCGCAAGTACGAAACCTATTGCATTGCAAATGCTTGTGTACCCTTCCTCTTAGCGAAAGGACCAGTACCATTTACAATACCGATAACTCACACTAGTACAAATGCAATGCGATAGATTTCGCAGTTACAAAAAAGTTAGTGTGGAGAAGATGGTACCCAGACAGTAAGTTGTGGGTCAAAGTCTTTATTAGTATTAAGACAGGTACAACGACACCGGAGACAGCTTCCTCCGCTTCCCTTCAGCTGTCTACTCCCCGATTCCCCAGGTCTCTACGCTCCACATTCCACTCTTCACATTCTCATACTTCACGCGACCCTCACACGACCAATACCACACACCTTCCCCCTTCAAAACAACACACAAAACAACAGACATCATACACCGCACAAAAATGTATTCTCAACCAACTACTGATCCCAATTTGTAATCAACAAAACGAGCAGGAACTCTCCTCAACCTGCTACCACGACGCAAAACAGCGTCAAGATTAGGTTTGTGACTGGCAGCCTCTACCAAACCATCATTCCTACCGCATAACTCCACACCACTACTACGTAACTCTACACCACAATCCTTCCCCAACATGTAACCATTGCACCCTTCCTCACTTGGTACCCTACCACACGGACCACTATTCCTACCATTACAAAAACTCAACTGACGCAAATTCCATCTCCTACCATCTTCCAATTCAACTGCACTACCTAACACCTTCCGTACTTCCAAAGGCCCTGACCAAACGGCTTCACCTTTCAAGACCCCTCTAGGATTTTTCACACGAACCATCTGACCAACATGAACAACAGGCCAACGGCAATTCCCGCCACGAGAACGAACAGTGCGTTCCTGGAACTCCTTGACTTTAGATTTAATTTCTTTATCAAGCACACTACCCTTAGGCCTCATTCTATTATTCCTTTTCCTCAACCACCAAGGAACCAAAACAGTCGAAGGTTTCCTCCCCCTCAACACCTCAAAAGGCGTTTTACCAGTCACCGAATGAGGAGTAACACGATATGCCATAAGTCTCTCTTGCAAAGCCTTCCTCCAAGGTAACCCTGCACTTGGGGCCAACTGAATTGCTTCTTTAACCACCCTGTTGAAGCGTTCCACCTGTCCATTCCCTTCAGGATGATATGATGACCGTATATGTTTGATACCCATTTCCATCAAAAATTCCTGCATCTTGTCCGATACCAATTGGGAACCATTTTCCGACACCAAGATCTCAGGTACACCTTCCCTTGAAAACACATCTTCCAAAAATTCAATGACCACCTCCGTAGTCACATTACTAACCATCCTTACCTCCGGCCACTTGGAGTAGTAATCAATCAGAACGATAGCATAACAATCCTTCGCTGACACGGCTGAAAATGGGCCCATAAAATCAATAGCAATTTTTTGCCATGGTCCCTCAGGCAACTCCACCATAGTCCAAGGTATACACAAGGGTTTAGCGACCTTATCACTAGCACCACAGATCTTGCAATCCCTAACCCAACGATCCACCATAGAATCAACACCAGGCCACCAAAAACATTCTTTAATTCTTCTTTTGGTACTTGACATACCACCATGACCCCTGTGACTCCTCTCAATAATAACATTGCGCATGCCCAACGGAGGCACGATCTTGTCCCCCCGCAAAATGATACCATTTGACAAACACAACTCTTCCTTAATTTTCCAAAATGCAGAACACTCTCCTCGTAGAGCAGATTCCCTCGGCCAACCATCCATAATATACTTCTCTACCTCTTTCGGGAAAACATCCTTGTCCATTTCACGCAACCACGATTCTTCAGACAGTGTATTACACACTACCACTCCCTCATCTTCAATGGACAAAATATCCTTGAAGGTAAAAGCAACTTCAGACTCATTCACATCCACCCCATCAGTAGGAGTCGAACTAGGCAACCGTGAAAGTCCATCAGCAACCAGGTTTTCCTTCCCAGGAATATATTCAATTTCATAACTAAACATTTGCAATTTAGAAGCCAAACGGGCCAACCTTGGAGTCAAATTCCTCCCTCCTTCAGGTCTCAAAATGTTCACTAACGGCTTATGATCCGTACAAATCTTGAACTTCCTCCCCCACACATACATACGAAATCTTGCAGCAGCCCACGCAGCAGCAAGCAGTTCTTTCTCAATCACTGAGTAATTCCGTTCAGATGGTGTCAACGTACGAGACGCATATGCCACTACCCATTTCTCATTCTTAGTATGTTGTGAAAACACAGCACCAATTCCATACCCGGAAGCGTCAACAGATAACATACAATCAGCTGAAAGCATGAAGGGTTTCAAACATGGAGTTACAGAAATTTCCTTCTTAACATTTTCAAAACATTGTTTCTGTTGTTGCTCCCATACAAATAATGCATTTTTCTTTAGTAGAGCCCTCAACGGTTCCACTTTGGATGCGTAGTTTTCAATGAAACGAGCATAAAATTCAGTAAGGCCCAAAAAATACATTAATTGTTCCTTGCTCTTTGGTTCTGGAGCCGACAAAATAGCTTCCACATGACTGATTTTAGGTCGAATACCATCCTTGGATATAACATGGCCAAGATATTCCACCTCACATTTACCAAAAACACACTTCTCATTCCTAACAGTTAACCCATGTTCCCTAAGAGCTTCCAAAAGCGCATGCAAATACTTGTCATGGGATTCCTTATTCTTCCCGAAGATCAGAATGTCGTCTTGGAAAACCTTTGCTCCACTAATCCCATGCAAAATTCTTGACATTTCCCTCTGGAACACAGCTGAAGCACTCGCTAATCCAAAAGGCATACGTCGATACCTGAACATGCCTTCAGGAGTAATAAAGGCTGTGCAGTGCTTTGAGTTGTCATCCAATTCGATTTGGTGATACGCACTCGCTAAATCTATTTTAGAAAACCAGGAAGAACCCCCAACAGAAGATGTTAATTCTTGTAAGTTAGGCAGGGGAAACGTATCCACCCAAATGGCCTCATTCAAACACCTCAAGTCCACACATAAACGTAAATCCCTGTTGGACTTAAGGGAAATCACCACTGGAGAAACCCAATCAGAACTCTCCACTGGCTCAATAATTCCATCCTTACACAATTTTTTAACACTATATAGTTTTATCAGAAAAGCTGCATGTCAGTGGGAAAGTTTGTGGCCATTTCAATGTAAAATCTGCCGATTAGAAATGACCGTGTGCTACCACTTCATGCTTTAGTTATGTATTTATTAAAATTGATAGTTTTTAAGCATCATTTGAGAAACATTCCTGCCCCTGCCCTGATAAATGCTGTTAATGAACTAAGAGGCAAGTCAGGGGTCATGTGTATCCTATATGTGGCTAGATTTGTATTATATATGGAAAGTTGAGTCTATTAAATCAAACGAGTTTTTGTGCAGCAGACATGCTGAACTCGCACATTTGAAGGTGCTCTCATATATGATATTGAAGAAAAGGGCGGCTCAATGAATTAAATCATTTGCCCACGATCACATAATTTGAAACCAGTTTATGGGTCAAGAGCATTACAAATATGTTGAGTAGATTATCTAAGTCACTGGACCTGCAGGTCTAGTAACATTTTTAAGATTTTTCGAGGCCTGGTGTTGGAAACTGTATATTTGGCATAATAGAAGCTCTTGATGTAATAAATTGTATAGTGCTTCATGCTACTGACTAGAACAGAGAGCTTTCCGATTTGCATTGGGTTCTTCGGTCCCCTTTTGAAGTATATGGTTAGAAGGATATTGGATGTAGAAGGTCCTATATTCGAGGTATTGGGTGAGGTTCAAAGACCTTTTACGAACATAGTGTGGCAGGAGAAGTGTAGTCTTGTGAACTCCAGAACTGTAAATAAAATTCAAACGTAGGATCGTTCTTTGAGAGCAAAGTTTTAGTCGTTTGAATGCCATGGGGGCTCCTGGAGCTTCAGCAAAATGTCTGACACAAAAACTCTAAGCACAAATAGTTATACCCTCATCCAGCAAAGGAAATTTACTCAGCAGTTCAGTTCTCGGGCATAGCAAACAGATTAGTATTCATTATTCGTGTAACAACTTGTTCCTGGCACACTCATAACATTTTATTAAAGAATACTCTCTTCAAACTGCAGCTGCAACTTTGAGTTACGTGCAAATGTCAAAATAAGAACATCACTCCTGGGTCTTCCCATGCTATCTGGAGAAGGAAGGAACTGCAGTCAACCAGCTCCTGTCGGCTTGGCGCCATCTAACTGGGGCACTGTGAGTGCCTCACTGTGCCTGCCCTGGGAAATAGGTAGATGGCACAGCAGGGTTCATTTGAAAGAGTTGAGGCCAACAAACAAAACTAAAGTAGATAGGACCAACATAGCGGCTACTTTATTCTGCCTATGTGGAGTCCTTGGGTCTTGATAGGGGCTAGTGCGGATAATCGGGAGCTTGATTTGAGACCTGAGGTATAAAACTCCCTTGGCAGCACTTCTGTGGACTCTTGGAGTAGCTGGCTTTGATATTAGTGCACACTTGTCTGTCTGTGTTGGCCTCCTGTATTAAACATGGAAACAGGACACGGGCAGTGGGGTGATTTAGGCCTAAAGATACAGATCTTGTGTTTGGCCACATAAGACTTACGGTGATACCAAGTGCGATACTCCTATGATAGTGCTGTGCCTCTGGTAAAAGTGTGGCAAGTCTCGAGTTGGGAAGGTGAGTGCACATAAAGTTCTCTATGCGCCCTTTCCATAAAGCTGTAATCTGAAGAAAGGAGTCTGGAAACTGTCCTACCTGTCAGGAACATTGCCCGGGGATTGATCTTGCGGAACATTGTGCCCAGTCACTAAATTGCAGGAAGATGGGTAAACCAGAAGTGGGTAGCGGTGGCACACACCCACCCTTGACAGAATCTCCGATGAGACCACTACAATGTGTCTCAAACATGGAAGTAGTAGGTACATCAGAAGTTGAAAACCATTTCACACTGGATTCCATTTGAAGGCCATAGTCTAATCCAGAATGGTGCTTGAGTCCAAAATAGTCTTGGTGGCCCTAGACCGTACCATGATTAGGGCAGATCAAAAGAAGGAAGCGGAACGAGTGACCAGCATTGGGAACTGCAGGGCTGAACTCACTCCAGAAGCCTCTGAACTCAAAGAGAACCTGGCGTCAGAAAGGTCTCCTTTCCAGAATACAGGGCAGAGGATGTGAAAGGCTGGAGCAATCCAAGGCTTGTGGGATTTCCGGATGGGACCGTAGGTAGGGATACATAGGCTTTCCTGAAACATTAGATCAGAGAAACTCTGAACCCTGACGTTCAGTAGAGAAAAGGCCTAGAGTCCAGACCAGGCCTAAGCTACGTTAACCGCCCAAGACACCGATTGGAAAAACCAATACACTATCGGGACAGTGATGTACTCCTACGAAGGTCAACTCAATGGGATCCATACCAATGAGGGACCCATACTGATGTCAATGTGCCAGCTCAATCGGAACCATCATAAGTGTTTGGTTTTTTTCCAGACTACATTACGGCAGTGTAGCAACAAAGTTCCTCTTTCAGTACAGTGAAAGGGAAACTGGAAAGTGGGGATACAGCACATGCTGTTATTTCCCTGCCAAGCAGACACTTTTCTTCACAGATCTGAAATTAGTATGGGCCTGGGTAGAAGCAAGAGACCCAGAACAGCAGTCAAAAGGCCCAGAACCAAACCTGCATTGAAATGGAGCAGACAAACTTGTAGAGCCAGAACTGGCCCTACCCCCATTCAGACAGCCACTGAACACAAGAAGGCTGTTGCAACTGCAGCTGCCTTGAGAGATAATCTGGGTCGTCAAGACATGAATCAGACGATGATGAGGGCAGTGGGAAAGCTTCTGCATCAGGGGGTAATCCAAGAGACATTGATGCCGACCTTGCGGAGATACCACCTAGAGTGGCGGATGACTTAATGGAACCAGTTCCTGAGGTACACTGTGCTGAGAGTCTGTATGGTCCATTGATGAATCACTTAGTCTGATGGCACTAGACCTGTTCTGCCTGGCTATCCAGTGGGTGATGGTGTCAACATGCAGGATGGAAGATTAGAGGTGGCCGGATGGAGGGCATTGTGGAGAGGTGCGCCACCCTCGGGGGGGGGGGGGCAATTTGGTAGCTAGCCACTCCAATAAAAAAAGATTTGTTGATGATTGAACGCTCTGTCTTTGGCTTGGATCACAGCTCGGTTGGTCCTGTGATGTTAGTAGCAAACTGAAGACAGCATAGTTCTAAACCTGGCCACTGGATGGGGAGCTACTGTTGGGAAATGTAATGGCTTTTACTTCCTCTGTACTTGCCAACGCAGGGAATGTGCCTGTGAATGTGTGTGGGGAGCTGGAGGCTTGCCATGGCTGTCTGGACTCATGGCGGACAATCCTGGTCTAGCCACGGAGGCTGATGTTCCACTGGGATCCTTTGGGCTCATGAGACACCTGCGTAATCCTCACATGGAATATTAGAGTGCTAGTTAACCCCACTAAAAGGCACCAAATGCACTCTTACCAAAAACGTGGGTGAGTGCATATAGAAATACTTTAAGAAATGCTTCTTGCACATCATGAGTGTATGAAACTACAGGGCAGATGGTGTGAGCAGCTTTATAGCACAACCTACTTAGCATATGCATGCAGTGTCCTGATTCGGATTTGCCCAGAGATGCCATATCAAATGCACAACTGGAAGGGACCTAACTGAACAGGACTGCTGGAGAACTCTGCACTACTGGGTTTATTTTAAACACAAAAGTTTTTTTTAAACAAGATGGTTGTTTTGGGTTTTATTCGCATTTTGGTTAGCAGAGGTGGGAGTTTATTTAACTGATGTTTCACTGAAATTATTAACATTTTGTTTATATTTGGTGGTTTTGGTAATATTTTATGCAGGGAGAGCTGGTAATAAGAGGGGAGAAACTCTGTGTTAGAGTGACAACTATAATGGGTCTTTCTTAAATATTTGTTACAGTTACCCCGGAAGATGAGAGTAATTCTCGAAATGCATTGAGTTTTTATAAAGAAGAATGAAAGATGTACTGTTACACCAAAATTGCAACATCAAGGAATTATCTTTTATGGATTGTCACAGTTGGAAACAGCATATTGCTAATAAAATCGTTGAAATGTGAATGTCCTCCTGTTCATCTTGTTTGAACTGGTAAAAAAATGGAAAAAGATTGTTAAAAGAATTGTTTAAACAAGGATGATTTAGATCGCTTCTGGTATAAAAAGGGCCTACGGGCCCCTCCTTTATAGGCTGTGTACCTCGGACTATTGAACCTAGTGGGTCCCAGTTGAACTAGAATAGTTTTTGCGCACACGGGCAGAGTACGCATGGAGGTTTGCGTGCCAACATTTTCAGACTTCCAGCATTTGTTGGAATAAAGTTTGAAAATGAAAAAATGAGTGTGCATTCTCCCTTTAGAATGTGTTTACACAGGGAGTTGTGCCATGTCGACTCTTCAGTTTTGTCTGCACCAAAACACACAGTCTGCAATGGTAGTGTGTATGTGTTTGGTGAGTGGTCTCTAAATGTGGCACAATACATGCTGCAGCTCTTAGATACCCTCTCTGGTCACAAGGCCCTTGGTACCACTGGAACGTTTTTCAAGGGACTTGCATGTGAGCCAATTGTGGAAACAAAGGAACAGTTTTGGGAAAGAACACAGGCCGTGGCAACCTGGTTGACTTAATGTCCCCTGGGTCCCTGCCAAAGTGCATCAGAAATCTGGCAAAAAGTGGGGAGTTATTGCAACAGAAACCCTCTTTCCTACAGTATGTTTTTAGCATATGTTAGTAACTTTTGCTAGCTTGTAATACCTTAGACGGCATGACCATGCTTTTTATTCCAATTTCTTTTAGGACTTTTTAGAGGTTTTTGCTGAATTATGTTTTTATTTGCCTTTAGCGGGAAGTTGCCCTTGTGCCTTAGGGTGCCTAGCGATAATCGCCAATGTTTTAATATGCTCACTATTTGTTTTAACATGTATTGTTTATATTTGCACTGTGCACTTTTGTGGCTCTATTGAGCCGCATAACTTTTATTGAATTGAAAAATGTGGATGCCAAGAAGAACGGAGTCCATTCTAGGGCACAGAGGCTGAATCATATATTAGTTGGAAATCAAAGCGGATACCACACACAAATTCCTTGGAACCCATTAACTGTGGAAAGAGATCCGACACAGGGTATTCATGTTACCTGAAATTAGGCCAGAAAATCTACATACAACAAAAGAACGATAGCTCCTAAAGAAATACGCGTTAGGCATGGAGGTGTAAACTGTTTGGGATCCTGCTGCATTATGATTTGGAGTGAAAATCCACGTCTTCACAGGTTGATGCTACAAAGTTCGGGGTAGCTAAAATTGGTGCATAACACTACATACATATTGTTATGCATTTCCTAAAAAGTGTCTTCTGTATGTTTGAGCCCCAACTCCATCATGCTAGCTGTATTTTTCTAATCCCTTAAATATAAGTATAACCCAGATATGCAAGAAACCCATATCCCTTAGAGCTTCATGGTAACCTCCTGATTATACAAATTAATTACGATTAGATTAATCGTTTTCAGCATTCGTATGATGCACCTCAACCTTTTGTATAGGGACGTGCTCTCAGTAGCCTGGGTGTGCCTTTCTGTAGATTTTTTAATGTCTTGTGAGAGAGAAACATCAATGTTTGATGAATCTGTTCAGTGAGGAGTCCTGATTTGTTTGAAGACATGACCACTTCTAATTAAATGTGAGTTGCAGGGTTATAAGTTGTGCCTGGCTGAATGATTGCTGGGCGTTCATTGCTCTGAGATTATGTGTGTGAGATCAGTAGTATACTGTATACATGCTGTGGTTTACCACAGCTGTCTCAAGACTTCAATACAGGTGCACAATCCGATCATACAGCCAGGTTACACCCTTCGTGCACTTGACTTTCACATGGTAGTGCGATGGAGCAGTCAAGGTTTTTACTCCAGGAGGTGGACCGGGTTAGAAGCTCAGATTCAATAGGACACAGTAAATAACACTCAAAAGCATCAATGTCCAGCCATTGCTTTACTTTGTCACGTACAAAATAAAGTTTCTCACTTTTGATAGACACAATTAAAAGTAAGAACTAGAACAACCTGAACCAGAATATGCTAGCACCTGTTGGAGCTGGAATATAACTCCAAATATATATATATAGTTAGTGGTCGGTTCTACATTTGTGTGAACATTAGTCATATGGCCAACATTATTCTATGAGACTTGTTTCGGGTTTGCTATGGAATCTCTGGAGACACTTGAATCTCTGATTGCTAACAGACACTAAACTCTCACTAAAGAATCTATAAGGAAAGTAAGGGGCTCTGGACCCATGTCTGCCCTTTGGGTGCCTCTGTGGTAGCAAGATTTTAAGTAAAAGATGTCCCTACTAAAAATATTTAATTCCCACAATAAATGGTGGCACTCCAAAAATATAGAGTCCAAAGACGAATACCCAAAGCAAAAACTATTACATTAAATAAACTCTTTAGGTGATCTTACTGCATGATGTCCTATTGACAAGTTGTCTGGTCACGGACTTCCCATTTTGGGGATACTGTCGAGTTAACTGGAGTCCATGGAGCAATAGGGTCCCAACTGGTCCGTTAACATTTAGATGGGGACAGACTAAACTAGTGTGCCATCTGCCACTGGAGTGACCCAATGAAGTCTTAAACTTTTGGGGCCTATGTATCTTATAATCTACCAGTTGCGGTCAAGATTTTGCTTTGGTGGTGCACATGCAGATACGGGCATTCACTGTGATTACTGGTGATACCAGCACCCACTAAACTTGATCATCGCTTCAACTTGGATACCTCTGTAACACTATGGGCTTAAAGTGTTTCAGACAGTTCCTAAATCAGAATGACTTCATCCCAACAGCAGGACCATACCCCATGCAGGTGGTCTGAAGACAGACTAACTCTTGGGGCTGAAGAATGGGGAGTATATACAACCTACAGAGAAGGGACAGGACTTCGACATGCAAATAAAGATATCCTGAAAAACAGTATGGCTCCCTGGGTCTAGGCCCTCTTTGCTTGAGCACTGAAGTTTGACCACTGAAAACGGTTAAAGCTTGTAGGTCAGGCAAGCCCGGTTACTTGCCACCATATGTGAAATGTATGTTCTCCCCCCATGCAGTCTTCAATAATGCTTTTTGGTTGTGGACTTGAGCAGCAATGTACTTTCCTCTTTGATACCGTGGCTAATGTTTTGAAATGTATACTATACATTGATGTTTGTATTACTAAAATATTAATTATGATTGAGATAAGGTTGGTATTGCTGGGGCGGTAGGGGTCGGACTACTTGCCTTCCTGTGCTTGTAAAATTGTAGGTGAGGGAGTAGAACAGTTAGTTTTATTAATGACAATTTTTAACTTTCCTCTGTTACACCAGGAGCGCAGTGGGTCTTGAGATGTATTTTGGAGGCTGGACTTTAGAATGCTCCTTGCTATAGGCCTGGTCTGATTTCCTTGTTTTACAATGTGTGCTATGTCGCTGGGATAGGGGGGATTGGTGTTTTCAGTGGGCGGGTAATGTATCTATTTGCATTTCGTGTAGCGCTTAGTAGCCTTTAGTAAAGGCAGGTGATGGGACATAAATATTATGCATGGCTTAGGAAGCACTCCCACCCTATGCTGATTGAGGCACAAGTGGTAGATTACTGCACAGTAAAAGTACTTGTCAATATTTCTTGGCTGTCATAGACCCTGAAGAAAAGTTCTCTTAGCATTGTATTGTATTCTCATAGGCTTGCCGTGGAGCACAAACTGCTGCCGCCCCTGCCCCAGACTCTCTGAAAACTCAGCGCATTAAGAATTTTGCAGTCTACAGATGGGACCCGGACAAGCCTGGCGATAAGCCTCGTATGCAGACCTTTGAGGTGGACCTAAACACGTGAGTGAAAGGCAGAAGGTGGGATTGAAGTAGAGCGGAACAGAGTCCTCTTGTCGGAAACAAATGTCTACCCCATTTGTCCATAACCTATGGTGCTGCATTACGAGCTATAGATCCCCTTCTCTATCATGGGCATTTGGTTTTTGTGCATAGGGCTTTGAAATCTAATACTCCTGTCTGGCAACTGATCCGAGTATTTGCTATGTGGGTAATATGGTTGAAACTGCTGTAAAATAGCTAGTGCTATCTTTTTTTAAATATATATATATATATATATATATATATATTTTTATATTATGGTTTATCTGTAGCTGCATTCTTATATCTGCTAGTTTATTTTAACCTGCAATACTTATTTATTTCCTACTACTGAAATGTTTTCCAGTAAAATGCTAATTATACAAAGTACTCACAATGTAGTAATAGCAGGGGGTACATAATGTAAATTGGAATCCTGGATCAAACACTGAATTACTGCTGCCCCTGAGCCATGAGCTACAGCTTTCTCCTCACTTTTCCAGGGCTGGAGCCCGCACACAGTTCTGCCAATGGACCTCTAACCTGACACGAGGCATCATCTACTTGTCCAGCACAATATGCTACACACCGCTCTGCCAAAGCACTTAAATCCTGACTTTCAGCACTCATTATTGATTTATATATAGAATCTTTAAAGGTTTGATGTGTCGCTTTGGAGCTACAAACAGGGGAATGCAACTGCGGGTGGTGAGGGCGAAGGGGGTCGGACAGTCAAGCTAGATTTATGGAAAGGATCTTATTCTGTACACCTTCAATCACTTCCCAAGGTGTAGGTCGTTCTAGTTTTATGGAGCACAGAAGAGTGTGGTTTTTGCTGTTAGCTTAGTGTTGAAGGCTAACTGAAATTTGCTGTCGCAAGACCTAAACTCCTGTGGTTGTTTTGGTGTTTGAATTTGTGCTCCTTGATTAGCTCTGAAGAAGACAAACATATGTTCCTGACTGGTACTTACTGGTGTACACATTTTTGGAGTATGCTTTGTGCATGATGCACCATGTTTTAGATTAAATTGTAGATTCCACCAGGAGGTAGTGGGGAGCTTTTGTTGCTAGCTATTTCAATAATCGGACCCACACACAATTCTGGCAGAGCACCACTTTGCTGGCCTGCAACAATCCATTCTTTTCCAGTACCAGCATTCATACCAAACTTTGGCAGTGCACCACAACATTAACCACTACTCTTCAAGCATATCAAACTCAGTGCATCTACCACTACACCTCCAGCATGACCAACAGATCCTTTGCTATCCCAGTATTCCACAGTGTTCTGGAGCTCTGTAGATGCATGCAAATCATAGGTAGTGAAGCACTGGTGTATCGTAAATAAGAGCTAAATAAACACAATTGCTCCTAAACATGACGGGTGAAATTTTAGGTATTCCTCACTTCTACTTCTCGGTAACAGAATATTTGAAATAATCTGAGGTACCTGATAGTAACTTGTTTTTGTATAGTGCTTTCAGACTTGGATTTTGCTGCATTGTAGCACAACCAGTAGCCGGTGCTTATATTGTATAATTCTGTGGTACTTATGTTGTCAGTTTTAATAGAAGGAAAGGCTTAGCTGACTGACGGAATTCAAACCTGTGGCCTGTTTGATACATGCAGGTCCCGGCAGCAAATCTTTCTTCGGTGAACAATGTTTTCATGATGATGGGCTGTTTCTCTTTGTAGATGTGGCCCGATGGTGCTTGATGCTCTGATCAAAATCAAAAATGAGATGGATCCTACCCTCACTTTCCGCAGATCCTGCAGAGAAGGTAACAGACTTCCTGTTCTATTATCTGTCACACTCTGTGAATGATCTTACATGAACTGTACCGTTTAAGTGGTTCCAGGAATACCAGCCATGTACAAGGCTGCTTTCTTGGTCTGGTTATAGACTAGCCTCAATAGAGTCATAAGGGACTTTTTTTCTTGTTTTTTTTTTTTACCCCTTAGAACTACAAGTGCTTTGTTTTTAGTAAGTATGTTGTCATGATAACTGATGTTCCCCACTGACTCTACAATGGGGTGCTTTTGTCTTGCCCTTTGTGTGTGGGAGGGGCTGGCCTGAAGAAAGGGAGGGATCGAGGACAGAGTGTGTGGGCCTATGCCTGAATCTTGATCTGCCTTGGAATTCTGTGTTTTGGTGACTGGAGCGCTGTGTGTGGTGTTCGGTGGCTTGTGTGTGGGCTCTTGGGTTTCCAAAAGCTCTATGTGGAGGCTGGGGGTGGCTTTCAAGAGTGCATATAGGTGTACAGTGGTTGCTAGCCTTGAGCTTTCACTGGGGCAACAGGCCTCAACCATTGCAAGGATTGGCGACGAGCTCTGTGTAATAGACTTCACTTTTGTATGTTGTATAGATTCATTGTTATTTTCTTGTTTACTTTCTTTCTTCCAGGAATCTGTGGCTCTTGTGCTATGAACATCAATGGGGGCAATACGCTGGCCTGCACAGTGAAAATTGACACTAACCTCTCTAAGGTGGCCAAGATCTACCCACTGCCACACATGTATGTCGTTAAAGACCTTGTTCCTGTAAGTAAAGTTACTGCCCAGCAAACTCCTTTCTTTTTCTCTCTCTTTGAGGATCAAATCTGGTACACTGGGAGGTGTGGTCTATTTCTTTATTATGCCAGTATAAACGTATAAAGGTGGAATTGCAGTAAAGTTATGATCCATACAGTAAGAAAGAATAGGATGTCTCACACGACTCTTATGGAGAGGTTTCAGAGCATACTGTGCTCACCAGATTAGAGTACCTTTATTACCCACTAGTCTTCCTAAATACTCCCAGCAAACTCATTGCCTTTTGTCCAGGACTTGCCATATCTTCAAGATAAGCTCCAGGATAATGAGGTGCAAAGTCAGAAGCCCTTGGTTTAGTAACATTGAAATGGTGTGGCTGGTATTTTCTTGGAGCATGTAGCTTGTCCTTTCCTCCATTTACTTAGCAGAAGGGGTGATGGTGCTACATTCTCAGCGACTCCCAGTTCTCTTTCCCTTTCCACGTGTATGGTGGGAGAGGCAGGCTGTTGCTAACTCTTGTTAGCTTTGTACTGTGCCCCATAATTACATGATACCAACATACTTGGAACAGCAATGGCATCGGTCAAGCACTGAAGAGAATGAAACCTACTTCCAAGCAAAATAGGAGAAGCTAACACAGAGCCAAAACTAGTTATTTTGTCAAACTTATTAAGCAGTCATCCGGTTGACAAGGGAAACTATCAGTATGTGTCGGGAATTATCCATACAGATGTACTGAAAAGAAAGCAACCCCTACAGAGCTCAATTAGAACACTGTAGGCCCCATTACGTTTTTTAAGTCTAAAATTGCTAAAACCCACAACGCATCCTTCATCAATAACAAATAAGTACCTCTCTTCCCTCCCATTGTGATTTGTTCCATTACAATCTGTTCTTACCTTATTCAAAGCCTTGGAAACGTCTGAGTTTCTAAGCATGGCCAGCAGGATAAAATGCACCCACCTCCCTATCCTCTGCTCAGCTGCATGCTTCAAACAACTCTTCCCAAGAGATGTTTCTAGCCCTCCGAACATGCCCTTCTCACCCCTTTCTGAAAATTATCTTCTGATCTGAAGATACTGTTGAATTGCCAAGATGTCTTCTACCTCCCTTTTCTCAAGAAACTCTTTGGAAGTGGGAGTTTGTGGAACTAAAGCACTGTCCCCATGACCATCTGACTAGATTCCAGCCTGTTGGGTGTATCCAAACTGCCGTAGCCTTCAATAGGGAAGTGCTACTTTTCTCAGTGGATGACGACAAAAGTTCAGCCTGTAAACTTGACTGACCCTTTTGCTGACTGTGGTACGGTTGACTGTAGAATACAATTGCCAAGGCTGGTGGACCCTGGGCTGGGCATTCCAAGACCAGCTGTGCATTGGATCCTATAATTTCTCACCAGCCACAGCCTAAAAGTAATGATCAGGTCTTCCAAGGCATCCACAAGTGCTGCATCTTTTTTTACAGTTTAACATCTACAAATACCTTTAGGTGATCTTCCAAGTGTATGCTGATAACATACAGATCCTCTTCTTGAATACCTGTACATGGTATGAAGCCAAGCTTACCTTATGCTGCAGTATGTCTTCCACTGGATGAAAGCATTTCCTTTGTATGAAAGGAGACAAAACAGAGTTTCTAGTAATTGAAGATTCTGAACCCGATTCAGTCCCGTTTGACTGACACCCAAACCCCCGATACCCCTTCTTGGACCTCCTTGAAGTAGAGTACACTTCAACAACAATCTCAGTTGGGCTTGCAAAATCAACTCCGTGGCTAAGCTTGACAATTTGCAGCTTCTGCTACTGCAAAGAATCCTCCAGCTTCTGCAAAGCAACCACCAAATCGTCTTGACTCTTAAAATAAACCTAATCTGGTCTCCTAAGAAACTCATTCCCAGGCTACCAACCCATCAGTCTGTGTTAAAAAATTACTAAGCAGGGCGATACAAAATCCACCTTTTGAAGCTGCTGCCCATCATTCAAAGCTCCGATACGTTTAATCCTATGCACTGTTCATAAAGCATATTGGGACAAAGGCCCAAAATACTCGACTTGAAAATGACTCCACACTATTCCTTAACCGGAACCCTCCTCCTTCTGTTTGAGTTCATTCCTTCCAAGAGTATGGTTCTTCCGTCATAGGCTTTCAAGTACTTTCAACCAATCTTGAGAGCTATACTGTCTCACAAGCAGTTTACAGGAAATACTCGACTGTTGAGATGGTCTTTTAACTGAACTCCGCACTGAGCAGGTGTCATGTTTTAAAAAGAAGACGCTTTCAAATAAATCCAGTTCAGAACAGAGTCCACGATTGCAGAGTAATTGATACTGTTACATACCTGTGGCATTTAAGAAAATACTTTTTTCAAATCTATATGCCTTGCACTGTTAATTCGTCCCTGTTGGGGGAGTGTACAACCACACCTGTAATCTGTCTTCCCCAGCTCAACTGTCAGCCGCTGCCCATCCCGCAAGTATCTTACATACTCCACATTCCATCCCACTTGCACTCCATTCTCTTATGTTTCACACAAGAGACGAGAACTTAGAACACAACACACCCCCCTTCCTTTATTAAGAGTAATTAACTTAAATAAATAAAACAAAAAACACAAATGCCTATGATCGACACACTTTAAATAACAACAAATCAAATATACCCTAGATTATACAGAATACATCATGGCATAAAATCGTCAACATTCACATAATATAATCATTCAAATACACTGGTTTCTTAACATTACGACCAGACCTAGTTTGTCAGGTTTCCCTTTGTTACCATCCTTTCTTCTTCCTCTTGCCTTTCCCCACCAAAGGTATCCTCCACATCCTGCCCATTTTCTTCTTTTACCATTCCACCATATTTAGTCTCCGCGTCTCTCATCCATTCATACTGCCCTCCTATAATATCCTCACGTTCCATTCCAACCTTGCTATTTCTTGGTATTCTACTCATGTTCCATAAACGTCCATCACTTAACCTCGCTGCATTTAAAAACACTTCTTCCACTTTTAACAGTTTAGAAAATTTGCTTTGCTCCTTCCTCACCCTCCCTGGGATTTTTTTTTTACCTGTACTATCTCTCCCACTCGCACTTTCATCTCCTTAGCACCTGACTTTTTGTCGCTGTATATTTTAGATTTATCCTGCACAGCTGATATTCCTTCTTACTACCTCAGGTGACCACTGAGCTTGCTTGTAATTTTCCATTCACCCCTGGGTATCTTTAGTAAAAGGACTTCTCCCCCACATGATAGTGAAAGGACTGCCCAGTCATTACTGGAGTGATGCAATGCATTCAAATAATTTTCTTCACTTCTAACATCCAACTTTTCTTTTTGTTGCTAGCCATTTGCAAAATACCCTTGATCACTCGGTTGAATCTCTCAATTTCACCAGAACTTTCTGGATGATACACTGATGTGCATTTATGCTCCACACCATTATGTTGGATAAATGATTCAACTCTGATGCCTTGAACTGTGGACCATTGTCTTTAATCACCTTCTTCGGCAACCCTTCCCTCTCGAACAACTCCTCCAAATGCAAGCGCGCTTTTTGCATTGGCACTCTGAACATACACCGCTTCCCGCCACTTCAAGAAATAATCCATGGCAATTAATACATATATATAGTTCCCACTTTTGTTCACCACAGGGCCCATGATGTCTGCACCAATGGTTTCCCAAGGCATACCTGGACTTTCCACTGGAATTAAAGGTGGTCTCAATGTGACTCTAGATTTGTCCCTACATTCACATTTCACCCAATACCTTACTGCCCGTTCCACCTCCCCATCCATTCCAGGCCACCAGTAGCTCTATTGCATTACATTTTACAATGCCCAAATGACCTTCCTGGCATAATTCTGCAATTCTGTTCCTTATGCTCTGTGGCAGTACTATTCTCTCTCTCCTCTTAGTAAATTACCATCCCACAGGGATAGTTCTTCCCAGAATTTGCAACACTCTTATTATACAAATTTATTTTTCTTCCACCCTTCGATTACGCTTGTTTTTTCACGTTGCAATACAGTATCTTTGCTTACTGCTTCTTTCCACTCATCCTTAGTTATGGCATTCTTTTCAACCTCTACTGTCCAAGCCACTCAACTCCTCCCAATTACTTTTCGTTACCTCCCACAACGGCAATGAAAGTCGACTAAGACAGTCTGCCACTTTGTTTTTTACACTGGCATATACTGTATTTTATAGTTATAGTCCATAAGCATTCTGGATAATCTGGCAGTTCTGGGTGGAGCTGTTAACCCTTCCGTAGGTAACAAATTTATCACAGGCTTCTTATCACATCTAATCAACACTACAAAACCCCCCCACAAAATGTCTGAAGTGCTCCAGTCCCCATTACACTGCCTATGCCTCCCTTTCCACCACTGAGTAACGTTCCTCCGCAGGGGAAAGCACTCTATATGCAAAGGCTACTGTTGTTTCCATGCCACACTTATCCTTTTGTGTAAGTACTGCTCCAATTCCTTTGCTGCTCTCTTCCATAGTAACAATACATGTCCTGTTCGGGTCAAATCCATGCAAAAAGTTGGCCTTGCTTAAATCTCCCTTAGTAGCTCAAATTCTTCTTTCAATCTTTCTGTCAAGTCAGAGTTGACCTTGCATTTTAACAACTACCTCATTTCATATGTTTTCTTAGATTTTTTTTTTTTTTTTTTTACAAACTTTCTGTTAAAATCCACGATGCCCAAAAAGGAGCATAGTTCCTCCTTGTTTTTGGTAACCAGAGCATCTTGAATGGCACTCAGTAACTCCTTCTTGGGTTTAATGCCATCCTTGCTTACTTCATGCCCCAAGTAGTTCAATGTTTGCACTCCAAATTTGCATTTAGTAAATTCTGATGACAATCCATTCTCATGCAGCTTCGCCAACACCTTCCTTAAGCGAAGGTCATATTGATCCGTATCTTTTCCCATCACCAAAATATTATCTTAAAAAAATATTCCTTCATTTCCTTTAAATAGTTTGTGCATAATTTCTTGGAAAACCGCAGCTGCCGAGGCTGAGTCAAATGGCATCTTCAAATCCATAGCAACCTGAAGGTGTCATAAAAACAGTTAGTCTTACAATCCTGGTGCAAACAAATTTGCTGGTATGCTCATGATCAATAGGGGAGAGGATGTAGCCATACAACTAGAGCAGTTGACCTTGAAGCTGGGGAACCAGATTCGAGTCTTGTCATCGACGCTCAACATCCTGTGATTCTGGGCACATCACTTAATCTCCCCATGCCTAACAAAAATGAATATGTCCATTTGTAACGAAACTTGTGCTTATGTAAAGCGATCTGATACCTGATATCTTTGGGTCTAGTTCGCGCTATATAAAACTCTTAATAAAAAAAAATTTAAAAAATCCACTTGAAAATGACCATTTCTCTGGTCATAGCCAGTATTTCATTAATCTTTGGCAAAGGAAGTCTCTCCACTACACTATTATATCATTATTCAAGTATCTCATATCCACACAAAGTTGAATATTTCCATTAGGTTTCCTTCCTTCTACTATGGGAGCAATCCATGCTGACACTTCCATCCTTTCAATAATGCCAGCTTCTGACACTCACTGCAAAATCAGCACAAACGGCCACACACGACACGCCAGAGGGCGCTGCTTCTTTGCTGCCACTAGAGTAGATTTTCTACTGGAGCGTCGGCTTTTTCACCACAAACTATTGCGACCTGCCGCAACCTCCCGCGTTGAGAATCTTGCTGTGTGCCGTTCTAGCGCCCGAAAATCGCAGTAGGGGACATAAATTCTCACTCGCCAACTTAAATTTGGTGAGCTGTGTTTGTGAGAAAAAACTCCACCAAACGGTGGTTGGTGGAGTTTTGCCGGAACTCCGCGTTACAAGCGTAACGTGGAGTGGGCACAACTCCGCCAATGGAGCGAATTTTATCGCCCACCCCCATTATAAACCTTTTATCCTAGCGGCCCAAGAGGATGTAATAGAATTTTATTTTTAATCTCTAGACTTAATTCCTCATTCTCGTTAGTATCTATATAATTCAAGAAATATTCTTTTCCTTCCTGCCACTTTAATTATGGATCCCCGGTACTGCTAGAAACGGTTGTGGCAATGTCCAAGAAAAGGTTTGTGACGCACACATTGTGAAATTAAGGTTCTTGTAAGTAACAATTGTAACAACTATGTGCATAGTTTTAAGCACCTTATCTCATTCTTGGAGAATCCCCACAATAGTATGGCCGCCTGTATCAAAAACAATAGTGTCAATATTTTGTATTCCTCCCCACAGGTACCGTACACCATAGGGCTTATAATATAATGAATTTACTGCTTTGAACTAGCAACAAAAAAAACCATACCAAACATTCCACCATAAGTAATAACCATTCAGTTTAAATAAGTGTACATACTTTGATTAGTCTCTCCACTCCTCCTGAATATTGCAGTAAATGGATTATTGATGTACGTGCGTGCACGGCACTGTCCCCCTCGGTGCCCATTAACATAAGTATGTGACTGAAAATGTACGACGACAGATTAAGCATGTACTCCTCCTTAGTTTGTGTGAGTAGTAAGATATTTGTGGAAACTTCCTTTGTAATTCTAGAGTATTTATGAAGAAAACAGTTGTCTTGGGTTGTCTTGAAAAGGTTCTTAATTGGTTACATCCTTTTTTTATTCCAGCGTATTAATATACTGTGAATGGTACGACAGCCGACACGTGTTTCGCTCTAAGCGGTCAGTAAGACCAGGGCTTTCTCAAGGCTGTAAAAGAAGTAATATAGCAGTATAAATCAACCGGAATTCAGGGACCCGGATGTAGGACACCCCTTAGTGCGCAGTGTGAGACGTTCAAGTAGTGACGACGACACAACTTTCATTGAGGGTGTTTAAGAGTGCACCGTCTAAAAGATCTAAAAGCATCCAAAGGCTATTGTGATGGAAAAGTGCACAAAGCCATTGTGAGTGGAGGGGTGTTATACGAAAGGAGGGAAGGGCGGTGTAAGTTTTATTTTTGGGCCTGGCAAGAGGAAAATAAGAGTTAATTCGAATATAATATCAACTGTTACTGTGTGCAAGCATGCCTGATATTTGTGCTCTAATGAGGTTGATCTGGTTGTCATGCATTATGCGGTAGAAGTATGGTTCATGACAGTAAAAAGAGAGTCATAGCCAAGTTACAAGTGCGTTTAGTTATTAGTATTTGACAACGAGCTTAGTAGATGAGTAAATGGTAGAACATATCATAATATACAATTTAGTTGTACCTTTTCAATTAAACAGGAGTTGAAAGAACAATTTCTTTTAGACTTTTTAGGGTATATTAATCTTCAGACCGATATCAAAAAGCAAAATGCTGAATTCTGGGAAGGGCGGAAAAAAGAGAGAAAAAAGGCAACTGAGAACAGAAAAAGGGGAGCAAGTCATTCTAATTGTGCAGCCAATTGACTAGGACGGGGAGGAAAGGGGCAAGAGGCAGGAGAGCGAACATCTCTTATTTACAAGCACTGACAGTCAATATAGCATGTAGCTAAAATAGTGTTCTTAATATATTCCCTAATTGGTATATAAGCGACTAGAACAAATACATAATAGATAGCCTTTATGTCTAGCATAAAGCACTGAAAATGTATCAACGAGCAAAAAACTGGCCGCCTCCAGGGTTCATGCTGCGTGACCTCGCAACGTGTGACTTTACTCTGGGATGTTTCCTTGGTGTTGTTGACTGGTACGCAGTGGCACTATGCCCACTCCTTTCTCCTGTTCACACTCCACTGCGCGTGGCAAGAACAAGCATGCACGCTTCACCATGCGCACGAGGAAAACTGCGCAAAGCATACCTGTAATCTTGCATGCTCCTATGCACGGTAAGTAAAATTTTGTTAAAAATTGTTTCTCATTGTCACGATTCAGTTTCTCTCCTTTCTGCTGCGTTCACGTGATATTGCCCTCCGACATAGCACTACTCCTCTTGGATGTTCAGTTTCAATACATCCACTTGCCAATGCAGGTTCCTTGCCGGGGCCAAAATTTGTCGCCACTTCTCACTGTTTATTAATTTTAGTTTGATATCATGCCAATAAGGTACCATTCTCATCTAAACATGGCCTTAACGTTAAAATACAACAACATTCTTTAAATCACCAATCATCAGACTTGCATTGTTTTCATAAAATACATATACCGCCAAAATTGAGACTATACCTTGGCCATTGTGCAAAATACAATTAATAAAGTGCTGGATACAGTTCTAACGGGGCAAAGACGGACCTCAAATCCTTTTATAATGGATAGGCCAAGTGAAATCGTAGGGAGCAAATACAGTTTAGTAATGAGCAAAATGAGTAATTGCAGATGAAGGACAAAACTCTTCTAAAGAACTGTATACTATATTCTACAGTTACCCTAAGGCATGCAACTATAGCTGAAAATTTTGCAAAAACCTGATGTTTTTGTACAAAATACAATTGTAGTATTATATGTGCAAATGAGAGCAATCATTTTGTGCAAAAAGCAATTATCACAGAGAATCATTTGCATTCTTCAGTTTTTACCTATATGTAGTCCAAAAAATGTAAAAGGTAACAAAAGACATGCATACAATACTTCAAATCGTATGATATCCTATCCCTCTAATAATTAAAATCTGTTTCACAGAGACCACAGATTCAGAAGTAGGTCAACCCAAACCTCACCATACAATACCTGTAGATCTATTACTATGAGTTAATCAGGATTGCTAACCTTTCTGCGACTACAGACAATTTTCCTAAAGCAAAACACACAATCAAGTTATTACACTTTACAATTGCCATCATTAGATCGTCATTGCGGCGCACCTGTAAAATTCTAAAAACTGGCAGTTACAGGCTTCGTCTTATTATATCAAAGCGTACGCAAAAAACAATTGTATGCAAAAAAGACAACACAGCAGTTTGGCAGAAGGGGCAAATGTCATTGTCCGTCCCGGTCTGTCAAACCCATTTTCACTTGATAAAGGCTGGGACCTGTCCCAGCCTAACCTTCAATGGCCACCTCCTGACGTATCTACTTTTTATATCACACAGATAATGCTGTATTTGCCCACTATAGTCTGCCTCCATTAGATGTTGCAGTTTGCCTCTTTTGCTCACATCAAATAAGTTGCTATTCTTCGAGCACTCTTTTATCAAACGTTTTCATGCTGGGATACAGACATGTTTTGGGGTTCATACCATAATGGGAGGTTCAGACAGGACTTGATATCTTGAAGATTAACAACCTATTGGCCTGAATACTTCTCTTGCAGGTACTTTTTTATGACGTACCTTAGGGAGTCCTCTTCTGACTTTAAAGAGAGGACCAATAATTAAGGATCCATTGTTTCTATTTAAATAATATGTTGGTAAGCCCAACTAGCCTCAAGGCACTATTCACGGTGCCTTTGGGCAATCCAAGCGATCTTTTTCAGGTATTAATTTCAATAGTCTGCAGACGCTTTATGTTCTTTGCTGTCATAACCTCGCAATCATATAATAAAAGATTTACAATTTTTTTTGTCGTACGTCTCTCTTAGGACTTCAATAGACATCTGCCCCAAGGCTAGGTCCAGATTTGTACAGCACCAGCAATAGCCTTGGAACAAACTTACTGAAGGTCTTAGTAAGGTTTATAATTTAGGTTTTAACTTTAAAGGAGGCCTAAATAGCTATATTCCTTTACCGCCTCAACTTGGACACCTCTCAACCACTACTTAAACCTAGAGGACTGCATCCTTCCTTTCAAAAAGACCATGACCTTTGTTTTAGCTGTATTTATTGTCAGATCAATCACCTTGCAGTAGTGTGAAAAAAGCAGCCAGTTGCAGTAAGGTCCAATAACACCGTATCATCAGTGTAAAACAATGCCGATATAGCCTCCGCTCCTAATATTGGCGTAAAGGTCAGAACCTGGTTTAATCCTACCATAGCATCCGCAATATAAATTGAAAACCGGAACAGTGCCATGATACACCCCTGTCTAAGACCATTGGGGGTACCAATCTTTTTTGACAAGGCTCCATTACCCCCAAGTTCCACTCTAGTCCACGAGCCCTCATGTAATTGTATTTTCAGCATTAATAAACCCAGTGGACAATTCCAAACAGACCTCTTTTCCCAGAGTAAAGCCCTATTTATAGTGTCAAATGCTGTAGACAAATCGATGTAAGAAGTAAAGAAGCCGTTTCCTTTTCAGGGCATATTCTTCAGCCAAAAGGTTTAGTATCAAACAACCATCCGTAGTTGAATAACTTTTACGAAAACCCATTTGGGCTATAGGTAAAATTCTGGCCTCACTTGCCCAGTCTTCCAATAAACCCAGCAGATGTCTCGCATAAATTTACTTGGAATGTCCAGCAGGGTAATCATTTGATAGTTCGAGGGCAGGGCCAGTTCACATTCTCAAACAGTGGAACCCTAATGCTTAGTTTCCAGGATTCTGGCATATCCTGACCACGGATTATTGATCCAAACAACGCTGCCACGACTTAGGCCACAGGCTTGGGTTGAGTTTCATTATGTCTGAGGAAAGGCTGCCAGGGCCTTGAGTCCTAGAGCTTTTCAGACCTTTCATTATTGCTTCATTGCTACTTAAAGAGGGAAGCAGGATACTCTCTACCACCCCTTTCTCTGGAGGCCACAACTGCGTGGATCCCATGGCACCTCTTTTTTCCTTCTTTTAGCTTATACTCTCCATGTTAAACTGTTTAGTCGACCCGTTGGGGAAGTGTACATTCACACCTGTAATCTGTCTTCCCCAGCTCAACTGTCAACCGCTACCCGTCCCGCAAGTATCTTACAAACCCAACATTCCATCCCACTTTCATTTATTCTCTTATGTCTCACGCAGGACACGAGAACTTGGAACACAACAATACCTTAACTGATTGGACGCTATCCTCACTTTTCCTTTATTAATCTATTACCTCATCTACTGCAAACACCAAGACCCTTATTACAAGTAGCCTCTTAATTCTGCAGTTAACGGACCCATTGGAATTATGAGTTTCTAGGGAACACCACCAGGGCCGGACTGAAAACCCAAAGCAGCCCTGGCAAATTTTCAGACCAGCCCCCGTACGGTGCATAGTGAGTGCAGCAAGCGAGCTTGACCCCTACAAGTGGGATTTGGGGTGGTTGTCCCACCCCCAACACAATAATGTGGGCAAAAATAGCGCATTCTACAACACATTTTTGATTATATATTCAATTGTATTCACTTTTAAAGCATAGTAAGTGATGACCTTGGAGTGCACCAGGATAATCTTTGTTTGGGCTCTTCTGTGATTCCCTCACTCTCACCCTCCAGCAGTGCCCCTCATCTCTCCATAGCCCCTCTCTCACATGTATTTAATTTGTTTTATAGCACCTTTCATACCAGTGTAGGATGTCTTGGCACATTACATCCCACACAAATCCAGAGACAAAGAATCATATGAGTGTAAATCAGTGTATGTAAAATGTTGCATAAGACAAATTGGGCTACAAGGTGTAGGATTCATGTCACCCATACTGATTTTTTTAAGTGCTTCGTCTGGAGAAGCACAAACCCAGGATTCATAACGTAACGCAGTGGTTAGGGTTGTCTTTCCTAATAAGAATGTATTTCTACCCAAACAAACCCTTTTTAGTAACATTAAATTAATGAAAGACTAAAAAAAAACCACAACTTTCTAACCTGTTCCATGTAGTTTGCATGCGGCTCAATGATGATGATACTTCATAGCTCACTGTGTTAGATTATGATTGTAACTTATAAACTGCACAGTAACAAAAGGGTCTTTGGCAAAACCAGTGACCCAATAAGCTATGCACATACAATACTGTTCTGTGATCTGCATGATAACATGTCCTTTGCAGCAAACATATTAATCCTCTGCGCTGTACCTTAGACGAGTCAAAACTGCCACTAGACAAAACTCTGATCTCTCTTCAGCAGGAACATTAATCACCAAAATTATCTTTACACTTTTATTGTTGTCTGAAAACTACTGGATATACAAATGTATTGCTTCAGACTTGAAACAATAAAACCCACTTAGAAAAAGAAACGCAGCACTCCAAATGAGGCACATGAATTTATCAATGCACTTTCAAAATGAAGCAAATGCCTTTATTAATGCAGCGCTTTTAAGAGGACTGCACTTTCCCATATGTCAAAAGAAAATAACCAAGCATAGCAAATACATCTATTTCTATCTCAAGAAATCAAAACTTAGTATACTATCACCAATGGATTGTCCTTCAACATTCTAGCCAGCACGACTGGTGAGCCGTCATAGTTAGGTAGAAGTCTCGATCGGGATCACAAAATGTCCCTGGGCAACACATCTCTTCCACAGGATCCGCTCCTGTTTGAGAGCCAAAAGTCCCCATCTTTAATGCCTTTACTCAACTCGAGAGATTTCAAGAATCCACCTCTCCTTCCTTTTGTTATTCAGTCAAGGCTGGCAGGCCGTACCAGTCTGCGTCAAGGTCACTCACAGAAGCTGGTCAGACTCCAGTATTTGTTCAGAGGCAGAGCAGAACATTCCTCTCACTCTTGTGAACGGTATCAAATACACATCCCTCATTACATGTTTCAGACATTGTTTTTCTCTGTGCTGTGACGTATGAAAACATTCCCACCATGTGAAAGAAGCCGCAAGAAAGCACAAAAAAAAGTTGTGCACGCAAAATGCAGTCTATGGTCACCATTGTACTAAATGTATTACAACAAGGAACTCTGCAGCGGATGCTTTCGAAACTGCTGCACTGCTACAGAAACGGCCCTAAGTAACAAAACCGTCCCCCCAGTAACAAAACCGCCGCCTCTTGAAAAAGGTAATAGACTGTGGAGCTTCGAACCTGCCACTGTAAGAGAATGGTAGGCAGTTGGTGAATTATTATAGAGGTAGGGCACATAACAAAGCTAACAGCATTAACTATCATAAGTGTATAATATGAAACCACACTGGCGAGCGTGTTCGTACCTTATTTGTTTAGCTGACTGCCTTTTTCTGATTTCTGTTAGGATTTGAGTAATTTCTATGCCCAGTACAAGTCAATCGAGCCTTACCTGAAGAAGAAGGACGAGTCCAAACAAGGCAAGGAGCAGTATCTGCAGTCCATTGAGGACCGGGACAAGCTGGTAAGTCTGGGAGCTTTAAGAATGGAATTTAACTATGTTGCTCTGTAAAAGTTTTCTTCTTGCCTTTTTAACAGTCGGATCTCTGAATGAAAAGCTTTCAGCAGACTGAGTATGCCTGCTCACAACCCACTAGAACTTGGGTTTCTCTGGCAGCATATTGTAGTGGTTCAGTATCTACAAGTAAGCTAGGTGCTGCATCTCAAGCTGGGAGAAGGCGGCCACATCATTTCAGCTCAGTAGACTCAAATACTGAACATTGGTGAAAGCTGTGGGATGAATGCACAGTAGGAGCAGTTAACGATCGCACAGAAAACCCTCGAGTAGCAATTTTTTTTTTTTTTAAATTACGATCAAAATATCTCAGAACGTAATTACTTCTGTTTGTCAACCCAGAAAAGAACAGTCTTGCCTCCTCTGTACAATCTGTGTGGTTTCTTTACAGGTTTACCCTCTTGGCATGAGAAGGCGCCAGACACAAGTTAGACACACTGGATAAGAAAAAGTAATCTTATGGAGGACCAATTTAAACTAAAGTTCTAAACAGGAGAAAAGATGGAATCTGAAATACTAAAGTGTTTGTTTGTCCTCTGACAAACTCCTCCAGGTGTGTGTGGTTTTTTTCTCAGCAAATTCAGCCTGCTTAGTGCGGCTTCTAAGGAACTTCTCCAGTTCGTTGGAGTCAACTGTGATTATTCAGTTTAAATATTTACAATAACCTATCATTCAGAACAACCATAAAGACTTGACCCTTGAGCAGTCCGGCTTATATCAGAGGCAATGTGTAAAGCAAAGGCACAGCAGCCACACACGATAAATACACTGAGAAGAAACATCATACAGGATGTATGTAAAAAAACACATATTCAATCATTATAACATGAACATCATAAACGTTTGGGTATAAAACACATTCAGAAGTATTGCTAGCAGTACTAGATCCACTTGTATTGTTATTATATCAATAGTATGCACACTGTGGACAATTCCTAATCTACCCCCCCATCAATTAAGAGAGAGCACCCTAATGCGGTGCACAATATCAAAATTATGTACATACACAAAAATAGAACACTTTTTAGCAGCATCACAGGCCAGAGCCACTGGGTAAAACCAATGTCAAATGTATTGTGCAATTGGCATACAATCAATTTATGAAGTGGCACCGCCGGCCAGTGTCGTGAATCACAGGCTGTCCACACACAATCACTCCCACTCACACACACTCCACACCGCTACGCAGTGCAACAAGTACCAGCCAGTCCGTACGGAACGCTCTTACACACATATGCACTCAGTACCCTAATGTGGTGCCACTGGTGGCCCAAGCCTCCCTCCACCCTCTAGTTCACCCCGATGGTCCTACACCCCTAGATGGAAGATAACCTACTCCGCCTCCCGGTCACTGGGCCGCAGGCGGCCAAAGTCACCCTTAGTCTGGGTCCTCGAGAAGCAGGTGGGAATATGTAGCAGTTTGAATTAGGAGGTAGATGTAAAACAGGGAGTATTTAGCAGCCACTCTGGAAGTTCACCCACAGGTCTCAAAACACAAAGGAGTCACAGTCTCTTGACCCGCTTCCGAACTATCTCGTAAACTTTCCTTCAACCCAGTCGATCTCTTTCTCGCTACTACCTGGCGCCAAGATGTCTTTGGGAGGGGCCAGGTGTGGAGAGGACAGTTGGTCCGCCGCAATGAGTCACAAAGGGAACAACCGATAAATGGGTAGTAACGCAGTGGAGCCTCTCAATAGTATGAGGCACCCCGATCGGTACGCCATGATCCAGGTCATGCCCAGGCAATTCGGGCACAGCACCTGATGCGTGTTGGTATGAGTCGCACCAGGCACTTCAGATTTCAAACACGAGTTGCAAATTCTGCACCTCCCTGGAAATAAGGCACAATGACTTGTGCGCATTGAGATGGGTTGCACCAGGCAATTCCAGTCTCAAACAGCGAAGAGATGCAATCCAGTACCTCCCTGGAAGTGAGGCACAAAGTCCTGTGCACGGTGATACAGGTTGCACCAGACCGGTCCGGTCAGTTTCACACAGGCTCAAGTTCAGTACAGCAGAATGAGGCACTAATGAGTACACCCCCCATCTCCGAGGGTCGCATCCTGTTATTCAGACAACGCATGCAATGTGCATGCAGTGGGCGTGTTGCACAAGAGAAATGCTGCACGATCGACAAAACGGGCCACACGGGGTCCCGCAACCGGTTGAATCCACTCAACCCCAATTAGATGCTATAAGTGTCAGGATCCCCGCAGTACAGGAACCCCACGCCTTAGACACAGGCAAGATTTCTAGGTCTCTGCACTAGGCAATCCGGTCTCCAGACACAAGTCTTAGTTCCAAGCTCACACTGCGCTACCAGTTGGGATTCAGTAGCCGAAGTGGGCACTTGAAAGGGCTGCGCTCTCCAGATGTCACAGGTAGATGATGTAGGTCCCTTGCGAGAGATCTTTGATGTCCCTGAGGTCTCCGGAAGAACAGGAGGTCCACGGTCGTGCCCTTGGATAGCACACTTCAGGGCACCACGCTTCGGCAGGTCCTCTGCCCAGGCCAGCCACTATTCGGACAGTTATCCTCCATGTGCACAACAGAGTCCACTGGCAATGTGCACCACGCAGTCCGGGTTCTCCGGTCCCACAAGTGTATTTCACCCATTGCTGAAGAATGGCACACGTAGTTATACTTTTGTGTGTCTTCGAAGTTCGGTGTGGTTTAGGGGGGTTTCCTTTTGAATCACATGCCTCACGTCAACTGTAGGCCTGTCGGCCATGGGGCCGTGGAATGCAGATCTTAATCTTTAGTGGAGCCGTGATCTAAGTGTCAAAACCTCTATCTTCAATCTATCCCATTCGGCCCTCAAATGGCAGAGGTCTGTCGCATGGGGAATGCACAGATGAGCTCCCCCCCGACCCCTGGTGCCCACTGGACCCAGGCACCACGGTCCTCGAGATTCTTGGGACATAGAAATGTCCATATTCTATAAGTTGCATTTCTAAGCGAGTTATGCCAAAGCCCCCTTTACCAATTGAAAGGGTTTGGCACTGAGAGTCCACTGATCTGAAACATGAGTCTGCTCCACTGCAATCCACTATTGCAGTCTGAAGTAATGTCAACCACTGCCCCATATTAACCTATGGGAAGAGCAGGCCTTATAGGTAGTGAAATCACACACGGGTATTCCCTGCTGCCTTGGAGTGCACTAGTGCGCACTCCAACTTGCCATGGCAGGCGGGACACATAGTTCCCAGCACCAAGGGTGCAAGTGCGCCCGCCCGAGTCTGCTCAGCAGACTGGACACTGGTTTGACTAATACGTGTCTGTGCACACGCATAAGCCTGTGTTGGCAAGCGGCACACGCAATCACAGGCACCATAGGTGCGTGTGCGCACTTACAGCGGCCTACAAAGGCAAGCTGCTCATGAGTATGCTCACAATAGATGCCAGTGCGCACCCACCCGTCTGCAATGACTGATCGACCCATGTTTCAGAATATTGAATTGGCGCCACTTCACAACACTAATGGGAAGGGCGCACGCACTTTCACGCAGCAAGGACAGGCTGGGCATATGGCTTACCTGGGCCCTAGCATCTTTGGTGCAAGTGAGCGCACACCACCCTGCCCGGACTAGCCGGACATGGGTGGACTCCCTTACGTGTGCGATTGTGCACTCCTGGCCAGCTACGGGTGCCTTGCCACTTGCACCATGAATGCAAGCGCGTGTACACAGGGTGCACCGGCAGGCCTGTCCCGGAGGTAAGAACACCGGGGATGCAGGTATACGCTCACCAGCCCGCGATGGCAGGCTAGGCACCTATCCAAAATGCCATAGGTGCAAGGGAGCATCCTCCAGTCTGCAACTGGCGGCGGGACACGTATTCAAAACATCAGGGCCGGTGCGCACACCCAGCCCATGTTTCGGAACTGCTTTTCATTGCCTCTTCCTAATCTGTGTAGGAAGGCGCCCGCATTTCCACACTGCCTTGACAGTGAGGACATGCTCAGGACCCGGAGGACACACAAGAGAATCTGCAACACCCCAGGAGTATCCTGTGGGAAGAGACTAACTCCAAAGCAGGGGACGCCCCATTTGTAGGGTTCCTCACTACCTGGGCAGGGAACATTTATATGTACCTGCCCAGCCTTCAGCCTACAGACATTTTTAATTATATTGTATTTTCTAAAAGATGTTGACAGATGGATAAGTTGGAATTCTGGTTAGAATCAGCCTGTAAACCTTTTAATCGGACTCTGTTGCTCACATCTTCATCTATTCCGTAGTGTGGATTCCCAAAGTAAGCTTATTGACAATGTATTATGCTCTAGAGTGAGTGCTTCGGGTATTCATCTCCACAAGTCACATGCTTCTAACATATCTGCACCACTCATTAAATGAATGTGTACAAATGTGTCCTCGTAGTGTGCAGGTGTTTGCACACGCCTCTGCCTTTTAATATCAATTTACGTAACATTTAGGCAGAAACAGAATATTGAAAGACTGTGCTGCCTTCAACGATGTTTTGCTGGTTTAGTTGTGAGCAGGAACTGTATGTCAATTGCCATGCGATTCTGTTATGTATCATAGTCACTGGGAGAGCCTTGAGAAGTCTTGTTTTAACCTTGCTTGTTACAGAGAGAGGCATGGAACACCTGGGAAAGCCTAGGTAATAGGTTTTTCAAGTACACCACACCTGTTAGACTTTGTAACTGCCTTTCTCTATGGCAGGCAAATTGAATATACTAGTACTAATACTCGTATGTGTTATGTGCGTCTTCTTGTAAAAAACTTTAAAACCAATACATAAATTAGATTGAAGTAGACAGACAGCACAGCATCCCACCCAGCAGCCGGATTTCTCACTGGAGGCTTTTCTTATGGCCTTGGAGAGTGCCATGAATAAGAGGAACTTTGAAGAAAGTGCACCTGTGCAATCATCCAATAAATTTTAATCCGATAGAGGAGAAGCGAGATTGCCGTGACAAGATGAAGAGGAGATTGACCTTTTGTTCAGTGTCATGAAAGGCAAATTCACCAGCATTTAATTCTCTTATGGTTGGAGGAACAACGTTATAATTGATTGTCCTCTTAGCATTTTTGAGACAGTGAATGTTCACTACCTCTAAACGTGGCTCCCATTCATGAAATAAGTATGGACGTTTCGAGGTTATGCCCCAGCATTTCTTTCTCCTAGCAGGTGTTCTACCACCAAACAGATCTTTATGCGAAATTGCCCAGTACACCTGAAGTAGGCCCCATTGAAAAGCTCTTGGTTTCCCATCTCACCCTGTTTTACTGTTATTAATTGGTATTGCATCGCAGATAAAACAAAATCAAGACTACGCTGAGAGCAGTGTTCCAGCTGCTTGATGTGCGACTTTATCTCCTTGTGGGCTCTGTATCGCTTCACTCTGAAGTGGAATTCTCTCCTCAGGATGTACCTTTAACTACTGGTAAGGATTCAGTCTTTTCTCAATATTATTCTTGGCATTCACCTTTGTAGTGAAGCCAAGCACATGCATAATTATGTCCGCTGGCCGTAATCGAAACAAACGCATTTTTGCTGGGCCATCTGGCACCAGGAAGGAGACTTTAAAACCTCAATACAGCAGCTGCTTTCAGTGGCTCTGGTGGAGAACATTTGGGAATAGCAGCTGAATGCACACTAGCACCAAGAATATAATAAAAATTCAAATTGGCTAAAAGAAAGTCTCCAAAATTTGACCTTTTTATAGCTTTGTATGCTTCTGAAAAATTCTTATCTGTCTGGAAATCCTCTGAACATTGTAAATGCAGCTGCATGTAAAAATCATTTACTTGAATAGCCTGTTCACTTAACATGGGCCAGTTTGCTTTCGCTATAGGGTAAATGGCATTCGATTCCCACACCACAAGAAGCTTATAATCCTTTCACAGCATTTTAAGCGAGGTAGTCTTCATTGTACCTCTCTCTTTCTTTTGATTTAAATACATATTCAAAATTGTTGCGCAATCAATCTGTGTGCAGACTAAGCTTTCCCACTTAGGCTATTCTTTGTTACTTTGGTCATCTGCACCTAAAAGACCCATTCTACAACATGGCTAAAACTGCCATGAAACCCAGCATTTCTTATTTTTTGATATCATGTGGGACTGGAAAACCTATTTCCATTAGTATCCACATGCCCACTGTATTTATTGTCTGTATCCAGACCAGAACCAAGAAGGACAGTACTAGAAAACTGGTAAATTTTCTGAGAAAAGGGGAAAATTATGCTTTCTCTGGAGACTAAGCCCAATGTACATCTTCGTCCTCTAGTTTGCCCTTCCTCCAAACCTATCCAGAGGCTCAAAAGAGGAGGCTCCCTCCTTAAAAGAGCAAGTCTTCCAGCAGATGAAACCTGGTTGAAATGATGGATATCACCATTCCTTGCTTGTTAAAAATGACCCCCTTTACGTCTGGGAGTGTTCCGCGTGTACTCCCCTTGAAAAGGTAGATTTAATTGTTTTTTGTTTTAAGAGCTGTATTTCTCAGGCACCATTCAAGAGAGTAGCCTACAGAGAGGAGATGGGGGAAGACCTAGATTGATTAGGGACTCGAGCACCAGTAATGATAAAGGAGTATTTAATTCTCTAAGGCAGACTGTAGTAATGGTAAGTTTACTTTAAGGTAGAATCCAGGCTTGAGTATAGAGTTTAGAATTAGTGAGGTTCCAGGTGTATGTATGAGGTAATAGAACCTTGATGCGGCATACAAGAGGAGATTTCCTGGGAGATGGCTGCTGCATCCTTGTGAGGATTATACTTGAATAAACTTCAATTCTGGATAACCTTAATTGCGTGAAGTGCTTGTATTTCTGTGGGAAGTTTACCGCACAATTTTGACGACGAGCAGGAGTACAGCTGATTTCAACATTATCGGGACACTAGCCAACTCTCACGGAGGTGGAAGCTGTAAGATAATAAATGTATAAAGACTCTACGGGCTTTAAAGCAACGTCTACAGCTATTTCTACAGTATACTGAATCACTGACAGAATTTCATCGAGTCATGTAAGTTGGCTTTAATTATTACTTACCAGGCACAAGAGCCTGCAACGGCTAGTACGGCAACGGTGAGATTACGTGCGATATTTGTAAGTTCAGTGCTGCGGCAGGTGCTGTACATGCAGCCATTTTGGTAACGGGGCACCTCAGGAAATACGGTGTCAGTACACCCGTGTCTGCTGTGAAGAAAGGCACACCGTGTACGCTTTTTTTCACATTTTTCAATAGATATGAAGGATTTTTGACCTACGCTTAAGGATGTATGCAGCCTAATTACACACCTGATAACAGGTAAATTTCAATTTGTACATTTTAATTGTATTTAATGTTGATATCACAGTAGTCATGTCTTCCAGTGAAGCGACCACAGCTTAAGTAAGTGCTAGTGCTCCATTACATTTGACATCACCCAAGGAATTGTTAGCTGGTCCAGGCGAACCAGTAATTCAGTGGAATGAATGTAAAGAATACTTTCTGAACTATATTTCTAATTTGGAGGATGTTGGTGGATCTTTTACAGCTGAAGGGAAGAAAAGAATTCTGATGTACTACCCAGGTCCGGAAGAATTACATATTTACAATCAATTACAGAAATCTGTAAGAGCTGGGGTGATCTGGATGTGTTCAAGAGTGCGGTCTTGGATTTGGATGAGCATTTCACCCCTGCTGTGTGCACAGCTGTTACTAAACAAACATTTTTGTTTAAGAAATCAGGAAAAACATGAAAGTATCAAGGGTGATGTGGCAGTGCTCAAACATCTGGCAATTCGGTGCAAATTTGGCAATTTGCACAATGAACTGGTGCGTGATCAAATTGTCATTTATACAAACAATAAAGCTATTCAAGACTAGTTATGGGTAGAAGGAGAAAACCATCTCAAAGATAGCATTGCAATGGTAAAAAAGGCTGAATTATCGGATCGTTGCACCAAAGCCACATTATCGCATGACAAGGCAGTTACTGAGTCAGTAGGAAAGATCTCGGATTCCAAGCAGAAGTATAAGCAGTACAGTGAGGTGCACAAAAAACAGAGGAAGGATTGGAAAAAAAGAGACCATGTGGAACTTTGAAAAAATACTGACATTGTCTTAAGTAAAGAACCACTGACACGTTCAGGTTTCTTCTTTGGTAGTTTAATTCATCTCAAGACTTTCGCTACAGCAACACGAACGGAGGGACGGAAACAACGTCGGCTCCACCGTTCTCTCCTACGAAATCCCCACATTCCATCCTCACCGTTCTGCTCTCCATCTACACATTCCGACTAGAGTAGAACGGTATGACAACACACACAAGGCCAAAGAACAAACCCTTACTTGTAGGATCTAAACAGAACACATTGCTTGTTATAGATGTGGCAGCGCATCACATTCAGCTAGATCTAGGAGGTGTTACCGCTAAGACAGCAAAATGCTTAGTGTTACATTATAGGACATTTTGCTAGGGTGTGCAGAAGAAAACAAAAAAAAGCTTTATAACAAACAGAGTTGGGTGTGTGTGAGAGAGAGCGATGATGGAGATTAATCAGAAGTTCGTGTCGAGGATATAGAATGGAAGGGTGATAATCGCAGTAAAGTTGTGCTGAACATTTCAGGAGAAGGGTCCAGTAAACCTCTGTTAGGTGACGTTTGGGGGAGTTACTTTACAAGTAGCCGCCGATTCTGGCTCACCATATACTATTATTTCTGAAGTAGTATGGAAGAAACGCATAGTTGAAAAAATTGAAGGGCAATTAGAACCACCATATATTTTGCCTGAGAGTTACACAGGGGAAAGAATGAACGTTTTGGGATTCAGACAATTGGTATTTATATTTAAGTGTCGGCATGCTTTATGTTGTTGTTAAAGAGGGCCCTTCTGTACTAGGTTGGAAGGATCAAGAGCTTAAACATGATTTTAGATCCCAATAATAAGGAACAAGTGTTAGTGGTGTGTGAGAAGGAAGACACTAAGGCATGGGAAACAAGAATTTCCCACTGTGTTTGATGGTGGAATGGGAAAACTCAAGGGTTTCACACATAAGGTACAACTTAAGAAGGGAGCCATGCCAAGGTGAATAAAGCACGTATCATCCCATTCATAGTGAGGGATGAGGTAAAAAAAAAAAAAGTTTGAAAAATTGCAGGAGTTAAACATCATTGAGCCGGTGCAGACATCTGAATGGGTTTCTCCATTGGTGGTCACACGGAAACCTAACGGCAAGGTCCGTTTGTGTGGACTTGAGGTGGTTGAACGGCAACATTATTATTATTGATCAGTATCTGTTGCCTAGAATAGATGAAATGCTGACATTGACCAGGCAGGCTAAGTGGTTTTCCACTTTAGCTCCATCATCAGGTGGTACTAGAACCTGAAAGCAGACACCTTACCACATTCTGTGCACCCTTTGGCTGATTCCAATTCAAATGCATGCCGTTTGGGTTGTCATCAGCCGCTGCAGTATTTCAAAGATTAATGGCTCAATTATTTGGACAATTATCTGAGGTAAGTTTTCTTTCAGGATGACATCTTGGTGATGGGGGGGAAAAACAAAAACCATCATGTTGAGGTGTTGAGGAAAGTACTTGGAATTCTTCGGGATAAAGACATATCTGCTGAAAGTTACAAATTCATATTTGCTGAGAACAAAGTCACTTATTTGAGACATGAGATTAGTAGTATGGGCATAAAACCGAAAACTAAATTGGTAGAGGCCATCTTTTCTTGACCTGGCCGAATTCTATGTGAAATTTGTGGAGAATTTTTCTCTTAAAACGCACCACATGAGATTGTTTATAAATAGGGCTCCCGGTTTTATGTTTTTTTTTTTTTTTTAACATTTCCGTCTGTATTTATCCATATTTATTTTTTGGTCATTTTTTCAGTATTTATCCATATTTATTTTGTTGCGAGCAAAAAAAGACGCTGTAGCTAGTATTTATTCACATTTATTTAAAAAGGCAATGCGCGCTTGGTTGTTATAGGTTCAGATAGATTTATGCAGATGGGTAAATGGGTTACTGTTTTTAACAAAGAGATCCTTTTGTTACTTGCTGTTAATAAATTGCAAACCTTCTAATATAAGACAGTGAGCTATGAAGGGCCTTGTAAGCCTCGCTGTCTTATGTAACGCATCCTATGCATAGATTTACACATGATTTATTGTATTGTAATTGCATTTATATAGCGCTTACTACCCTTTACGAGGCATTGAAGCGCTTTTTTATCCAGTAGCACGCTACTTAGGAACTAACTCACGAAATCAGTATAACCCCGCAGGACGAGCACAGGCATTGACCAGTAAAGGTTAACGCCATCCTCACTTGTTATGTCCCCACCGCTTCTTGCTCCGGGAGGAGCCTCCCCAGACCGAAAATGCTGCGGTACTCTGCAGTAAATACAGTGCTGTGCAGAGCTCCGAAAGTCGCACTGGTCCTGCAATCACCCACCACAGTCTTAAAGAGAACCTTAACAACGTTGCCAAATTATGAAAATGTCACACATAACAATGTGAAATCTTTGCAGCTATGTGTGCGCATTAACGTAAACAAAAAACTGTCCACAAAGAAAAAAACACGGGAAAGAAACAAGGGGGCACACTCTACTCTTCCCTCTCCCCTCCGTATGTTGTAAAATTTGTAAGGCACGGCATACACACTCTATTGACACTCTCCAACACTTACTACAGAGGCCATTAGACCGATATTGTGCACACTCAGAGGCACGAAGCAGGAAAAAGCAGCTGCACTACAGGTCCAGCAAGCAGCTGGCTCCGAAGATCATTGCACACGAAAGTATAATGTGTGAAGTAAAGCGCATGCATATCTCTTCAATCTAGGGGCTGAACAAAGTCAAAAGCATGCCTCTCAAGTATCTGTGAAGTGATTAGCTTTGTGCATTTGTTTTCCCTCCATTTCTTTTAGGTGTGCATCCCGCCGCACCTCTGCTCCCGCCAGGAATACTCCAAGCCAGGATACTTAAACAAAAGGAGGCCTAATGCCCCTTCACATCGACCTTTGTATTGACTCAGCTGAAATCAGATAAGCCCTCTCCCCGCCTGCGCTCGGACAGACTTGTCTTCTCCTCGAAGACCACAACAAAGTTAAACCTAATTATTTGCATTTTTCCGTTTTTATATATAAATGCAGACAAAGGAAAAATATTTTTCCGTCTGTATTTATGTGTAAAAATCCATTTAAACGGAAAACCGGGAGCCTTATTTATAAAGCACAGTCTAATTTGAGTGGAATGAAGTTTGCCAAAAATCATTTGAAGAAATCAAACGTACTGTTGTGAATGCTCCCACTTTACAGGGCTTTGATACTTCAGCAGATACTTTTGTCACTACGGATGCCAGCGGTTCGGGTCTGGGGGAGTTCTTTCTCAAAAATCAGAACAGGGTAAAGAAGTAACGATTGCATTTGCGTCTCGCTCTCTGTCACCGACGGAAGAAAAATACTCTGTGATAGAGAGGGAGACACTTGCATGCATTTGGGCAATGGAACTTTTTAGGAAGTTCATTTGGGGCAGGAAATTCACTTTACATTCGGACCACAAACCATTGACCAAGATGTTGACATCTGAAGGTTTGTCTAGAGCATCAGAAAGGATTGCTCTTTTATCAATGAGGCTACAGTATTTTGTGTACGAAGTGCAGTATGTGCCAGGAGGTAAGAATGTCATTACCTCTTAAAGAGATTGATCAAGATCCATGGAATGAATGTTCTGTTGCTGGTATTTTTGATGTGGAAGTTACCTGTTGTGTGCAAAAAGAGGAGTAGTTAGATGCATATAACAAGGATGGGGTACTACGCGCAGGAATGAATCGGAAGGAGAATTGAAAGCTTTTTTGGAAGTACGGGATGAGTCAAGTATTGATGAGGATTTTATTTACAGAGGAGAAAAAATTGTCCCTCCTTGGGAATAAATTGTTTGCCATTGGTCATTGGGACATTCAGGCATCACGAGAACTAAACGGAACATTAAAATGATGTATTGGTGGCCGAAATAGGACCTAGAAATCGAAAGGTTTGTAAGGAGCTGTATAGATTGTTAGAATGCAGACAAATCGTTAAAGACACTTAACCCCCCATTGTCATCGGTAGGTTGTCCTAAGCTACCATGGGAGGACATAGCGTTGGATATTATGGTCCTGTTATGTGGAGAGATGGTAGATGCAGGTATATTATTTTTTTGGGTGGATTTATTCACAAGATGGATGAAATTGACAGTGGTGGATAAAGTGGACACTAACACAGTCATTAAGTTCTTGGAGGAAGTGTTTCTTAGAGAAGGCTTTCATGCATTTGTATTAACAGATAATGGTGTACAGTTTAGGTCAGAGGAGATGTAATCTTTGTAAAATTTGCAGGGATTGAACAAAAATTCAATGCATTCTGGCGAGCAAAGGAAAAAAAGATTGGGAGTCTGAGCTCAGGAGAATGGTATGGCATACAGAGTGACACCACATGAAACTGTTGGACAAAGTCCATTTTGTCTGGTGAGAGGCAGAGTGCCATGTTCCAAACTTAATCCTGGGTGGATGATGAAGAGTAAGAAAATGGATTGGGATGTTGATTGTTTTAGACGATGCATTGTGGCATCCCATGTAAGGAATGAGACATTTTGAATCCTAAAGTAAAGGAGGTATGTCTGGAAGAAGGACAATAGGTAAGAGTGAAGTCTGGTAGGAAGGTGGGCAAAGCAAGTTTAGTGATCCAAAAAAGATTGTCAAGGTCATGAGGAACACTGTAATGCTTGAAGATGGCAGTATTTGTCACATGAGTCGATTGGCCATCGCCAAGCCAACGTGTGTGAATAAATGTCTTGATAATGAAGGAGAGCTTGAACAAGGTGTAAAGAAGGATTGGTGGTTGGAAAAGGCGCCAGAGGATGATCTAAGGTTCAACAATGGTGCGGGTAATGATAGTTGGTGTGGAAAGTAATGTAAATGGTGGAAGCATGCAGGGAATTGAAGGAAATGGTGAGACTACTCAACCAGATGGTCAACTGGGTTGACCAAGTAACATAACCACTAGGCCTGGTAGAGTTGTCAGAAAACCTAGAAAGTTTTTGTATGTTAAGAGGTGTAACTTGTGCATTTTAAGTGCCTAAATTATCATTTTTTTTATATAGCTTGCATAGCATAGTGCAGAAACATTTTATTTCTGCATTTTGTGTTGCAAGTTAAAGGGATGTAAGTTTGTTTCAAAGGAAGGGGATGTGTAGTATTGGTAAGTTACTTTTGCTTCTATGTTTCAAGGGAAGGGGCTGTGTAGTAATGATGATTTTACTTTAAGGTAGAATCCAGGCTCAAGTATAGAGTTTAGAATTAGTGAGGTTCCAGGTATATGTATGAGATAATGGAACCTTGATGCGGCATACAAGGGGAAGTTTCCTGAGCAATGGCTGCTGCATCCTTGTGAGAATTATACTGGAATAAATGTCAACTCTGGATAACCTTAATTGAGTGGAGTGCTCATATTTGTGTGGGAAGGTTACCCCAGAGACCTTGTCGGCTACATGCCAAGACTTCTCTTATTGATATCCGTGAGACATGGACTTGATGACGGGGTCTACATCCCCACCCCTCTTAGAAATATCCCTTCTCCTTTCATCCCCTACACATCTGCCACACCACCTCCCGCTAGAAGATGACACTTATGGCTACTTCACTCATCGTGACCCTGTACTCCCTAGGCAGTCCTCTGAGACGCTAAGAATCTTTCTAGGTCTGGGTGGTGAACTCCGCTCCGTTTGCGGAGTGTTCCACGGAGCACGCGGAGTTCCGAAAAACTCCACTCCGCACTCGCCAACATCAAGTTGGCGAGTGTGAGTGAGGAAAATCCTCCTCCTTGTGAGATTCTTCAACGCAGGCGGTCCGATTTCTCAACGCGGGCGGTCGCGGATGGTCGCGACTACTCGCGGTGAGAAACCTTCCGTTCGCGTTGAGAAAGCTGCCACTCGGGTAGAAAATCTAATCTAGCTGCAAGAAAAGAAGCGTCACCCTCTTGCGCTGCATATGGTGCCGTTCGCACTGTACCCGGCACAGAAAATCGATGCAAACGGCATGACCAAATGCACTCAGACACTTGCGGGACTACGCGTAGTGCGGCAGAGGACTCTGTGAGCTCCACCCAGGCCTACATTTTTCCCCCTCCTCTTCTACACGAGCAATCTGAAAGAAACACAGTGATAGATTCCTTACCTTAGAATATCCCCAAGCGTCAGACTGGATCCGGAAAGTTTTCGTCAGCAGTACCCCTGCGCGTCGGTAGGTGGCGTCGTTGGCGTCTCCGCGCCGTCGTTGGCGTCGTGGTCGCCGAGATGACGTCGCGGGCGCTACTTAGACGCCGCCCACGCGCGCTGACGTCAGTTCTTTCTTTTTCCACGCCAGCAAGCGCAGATCCGGAGAGAGCGGTACCCCAGTCAATTTTTGACTGTCTTTTGGAGATTTTTGTCTCCGCTTTTTGGAGTCGATCGACTCCTGGTGCAGCAGGGATGCCCGGGTTTAAATCTTGCGAGGACTGTCATCGCATGATGTCGGTGACGGACCCGCACCGCGTGTCTCTCTTCTACCTGGGCGCGACCACGACCCCAAGTCGTGCCATGGCGCCGAAGACTTTGCGGGAGCGGTCCCGAAAGTTGCTGGAAGCCCGGCAGTCGGCTCCGCGCCGTGAGAGGTCCCGGCCCAGAGGGAGGTCGAGGGACCGGTCGCGGAGCCGTCCTCATCGGAAGTCGTCCAAATAGAAGTCTTCGCACTCTGGGTCAGGTAAGACGAAGCACAAAAAGAAGTCGAAGAAACGTCCTCGTGCTTCGACTTCCCCTCGCCGGTCGCGCGACGCGGCAGAGGGAGCGGGTGGTGCCACCCCCGCGGCTCCGGCGGAGCCTACGCAGTCGTCGGTGACCTACCCGCCCTTCCCGGGTTCATCAGCGGCCCCGGTACAGGAATTCCTGTCCGATTTGGCTCGCCTATTTGGGCCGTCGGGCCCCGCGGGCCCGACTGGGAGTCCTCGCCCTTTGACGCCGGTGGCTCCGGCGTCGCCGTCGGCTCCGGCCTCGGCACCGCTGGACTCCCATGAATTCCGTCGTGGATTCCGGTCGACGCCGGTTGACCTAGTAACACCTCCACCGACGTCGACCCCCACCGGCACCACGTTGGACGTCGCCCGGCGTGCCGGACGACGTCGACCCCGGTTTCAGCCCCAACGTGGATACGGTGCCGGAACGGTGTCGACCGACGCCGATTCCGACGCCGTTTGGGAATCTGTTTCTCTATATCCATCCTCTTCCTTTTCAACAGCAGGAGGAGGAAGGGGAGGACTGGGAGGACTGGGAGGGGTCTGAGGACCCTCTCACAGCTCAATGTGAGTATAACCCGGACTGGGCTGAGGAGCTGGGTGATGCCAGTGGTCTGGACACCTCTCCAGACCTTGGCATGATGTCTCCTCCTACGGTTGCTACGGAGGAGGGGGCTAGTTTTTCTGTTGTATTGCGTAGGGCTGCTGGGGCACTCCGCCTGCAGCTACCTACTGTGGCCGTCAGGACTAACCTCCTGACAGAAGTGCTTCAGCCAGCAGTTTCCTCTGCGGAGCCACTGCTGCCCTTTAATGAAGCACTGTCTGACGTTCTTCTGGGCACCTGGTCCAGGCCCAGCACAGGGGCTCCTGTGGACAGGAACGTGGCCCGACGCCATCGCCCGGCCCCGGGCGACCCCCTTTTCCTCTCCCAATAACCCACCCCTGAGAGCTTGGTTGTCCAAGCCTCTGCTTCTCCAAGCGCATTCCCTTCCGCACCCCCGGATAGGGAATCCAAGAGGCTGGAACAGTACGGGAAGAAGATTTTTTTCTTCCGCCAGCCTAGGGCTGCGGGCTGTGAACACTGCATGCCTCTTGGGCCGTTATTCGCACTCCTTGTGGGATACGGTAGCGCAGGTGCTGCCTAGCTGTCTGGAGGAGACCCGGACGGCACTCTCTCAGGCTGTTGCTGAGGGGAGAGATGCAGCCAAGTTCACAATCCGTTGTGGCCTTGACACCGCCGACTCGCTAGGCAGGGCGATTTCCACGACAGTGGCGCTCCGCCGCCACGCCTGGCTGAGGACAACTGGCTTTTCAGGGAATGTCCAGAACACCTTGATGGACATGCCCTTCGATGGCATTCGCCTCTTTGGCAATAAGGCAGACAGTGCTTTGGAGCGCTTCAAGGACTCACGGGCTACGGCCAAGTCCTTGGGCCTTTCGGCCACGCGCCCTCCTCCACCTTCTGCCTTTTGCTCCTTTCGTGCTCGCGGAAGGGGCAACCCACCACGTTCGCAACAGAGCCACAGGCCAGCGCAACAATCCACGCGCGACCGCGGACGTGGGAACCGCCGCAGCGGTTCAGGGGGCTAGAGGGTGGGTCAGTCCACCTCCACCCCTCCATCACTGCCTCCAAACCTTCCTAGTCCGACCTTTCAGGCCCATCAAACGCCAGTGGGTGGCAGGCTGCGCCATCACCTCCCCCACTGGCGCACCATCACGTCGGACAGGTGAGTTTTACAGCTAGTCCGAAGGGGCTACTCCCTCCCCTTCGAGACTACCCCTCCAGCCATGCCACCTCAGTACCACTGCGTATCGGGGGATCACTTGGCACTTCTCCAGCAGGAAGTTGCGGCCCTCTTGGCCAAGGGGGCCATAGAGCGCGTTCCGATGCCAGAAGTAGGTCGTGGTTGTTGTTCCCACTACTTTCTAATTCCAAAGAAGGGCAAGGGCCTGCGTCCTATCTTGGACCTTTGCGACGTCAATCTCTTCCTCCGGAAGGAGAAGTTCAAGATGCTCACACTTGCTCAAGTCTTGTCTGCTCTAGACCCACAAGACTGGCTGGTAGCGTTGGACTTGCAGGATGCTTACTTTCATATTCCCATCCTGCCGGCCCACCGGCGTTACCTCCGGTTCACGGTATGCCACGAGCATTTTCAGTTCACCGTGCTCCCTTTTGGCCTTACCAGCGCCCCTCAGGTGTTCACGAAAGTGATGGCGGTGGTCGCACCTCATCTGCGCAGATCAGGGGTTTCAGTCTTCCCCCTATCTCGACGACTGGTTGTTGAAGGCAGGCTCGCCCCAGACAGTCGTCTCCCACCTCCAGACTACGGCCGACCTCCTGCATTTGCTGGGTTTCTCCATCAACGTGCCGAAGTCACACCAGATCCCCTCTCAGAAGCTCATCTTCATCGGAGCGGTTCTGGACACGGCGTGGTTTCGGGTTTCTCCTCCCGAACAGCGAGTCCGGGATATTCGGGCTATGATTCCAATATTTCAGCCCTTATCCTGGCTTTCCGTCAGGATGACCCTGAGGCTGCTGGGCCTCATGGCCTCCTGCATCCTGCTGATCAATCATGCCAGGTGGCATATGCGGGCTCTGCAGTGGGACCTGAAGTTCCAGTGGGCGCAGCATCAGGGAAACCTGTCCGACTACGTCCAGATTTCAGAGGGCACTGCATGTCTCTTGCAGTGGTGGCTCACGAACCAACATTGGGTCAGCGGCAGATCGCTCTCCCTTCCGCAACCGGAGTACACAGTGGTGACGGACGCGTCCCTCCTGGGATGGGGCAGCCACATGGGAGAGGCAGAGATCAGAGGCCTCTGGTCTCCGGCGGAGTCCAGGCTCCATATCAACATTCTGGAGCTTCGGGCGATCCGACTTGCACTGAAGGCATTCCTTCCCTCTGTCAAGGGGAGAGTAGTGCAGGTGTTCACAGACAACACCGCCGCCATGTGGTACTGCAACAAACAAGGCGGGGTGGGGTCGTGGACCCTCTGTCAGGAGGCTCTGCGTCTCTGGACATGGCTGGAACATCAGGGCATGTCCCTGGTGGTTCAACACCTGACAGGTTCTCTGAACGTCAGGGCGTACGAACTCAGCCGCAGGTGCATGCTCGATCACGAATGGCATCTTCACTCGGAGGTGGTGCAAGGTCTCTTTCAACAGTGGGGAGAGCCTTGGTTAGATCTATTCGCCACCGAAGAGAATGCGCAATGTCATCAGTTCTGCGCGTTGGATTTTCCAAGGCGGCACTCGCTCGGCGACGCTTTTCGTCGCGAGTGGAGTTGCGGTCTGTTGTATGCCTTTCCGCCTATACCACTTCTACCCAGAGTGCTGAAGAAGATCAGGCGCGACCGGGCACAGGTCATCCTTGTGACCCCGGACTGGGCTCGAAGAGTATTGTATCCCGAGCTACTCAGTATGAGCATCGATCCTCCGATCAGACTGCCTCTTCGGGAGGATCTTCTGTCGCAGCAGCAGGGGACGGTCCTCCACCCGAACCTGTCCAGCCTCCACCTCTTTGCGTGGAGATTGAGCAGCGGCAGTTGATTCCTTTCGACTTGCCTCCTGAAGTTTGTGATGTGATTCTGGCAGCCAGGCGTCCCTCTACTAAAGTGGTATACGCCTGCAGGTGGAACAAGTTTGTGGCATGGTGCACAGCAAAGGCTGTGGATCCCCTTTCTGCCCCTCTTTCTGAGGTCCTACTGTTCCTTCTCTCTTTGGCCCGGCAGGGCTCTGATCTGGGCACTATCGAGGGCTACCTTTCTGCAATTTCAGCCTTTCTCAGGCTACCTGATCAGCCCTCTCTTTTCAAGTCCCCTTTTGTAAATGGATTTCTCAAAGGCATTACACACCTTTTTCCTTCTATTCCTTTCGTGATGCCTCAGTGGGACTTGAATCTGGTTCTTACATACTTGATGTGCGCTCCCTTTGAGTCTCTTCACAACTGTCCTCTTCGTCTCTTGACAATGAAGACTGCCTTCCTGGTGGCCATCACCTCCGCTAGGCGGGTGAGTGAGCTCCAAGCTCTTTCTTGTAAGCCTCCTTTCCTTTCAGTCCATCCGGACAAAGTGGTGCTCAGGCCCCGTCCTTCCTTTTTGCCAAAAGTGGTTACGGCCTTTCACAGTGGGTAGACTATTACCTTGCCCACCTTCTTTCCGCCTCCTCATCCTTCCAGTGAGGAAGAGAGGCTCCACCGTCTGAACCCAAAACGTGCGCTCTCATTTTATCTCAACCGCACACAGCAGTTCCGGGTGGATGACCAGCTCTTTGTTGGCTACGTTGGCACCAAGAAAGGTCGGGCGGTACACAAGAGAACTATCTCCCGCTGGGTTGTCTTGTGTATCAAAGCCTGTTACTCTTTGGCTAAAAAAGAACCTCCGGTGGGGCTGCGTGCTCATTCCACCAGAGCTACTGCAGCCACTACTGCATTGGGACGTGGTGTCCCCCTGAAAGACATCTGTCAGGCAGCCACGTGGGCCTCGCTGCACACGTTTACCAAGCATTATTGCCTGGACAGCCAAGTCCGGAGAGACGGCTTCTTTGGCCGTTCTGTTCTCCGTGACTATCTGGTGTGATCTTAGTTCGCAGACCCACCATCTGGGTTGGCATTGCTGGGGTATCTATTCTAAGGTAAGGAATCTATCACTATGTGTTTCTTTCAGATAAACAAGTTACTTACCTTCGGTAACGATGTATCTGTAAGAAACATTAGTAGTGATAGATTCCTTACCGCCCCACCAATCCTCCCCGCTCTGCGAACTGATTTCTAGGGTTAAGGTCTCCCTTTCAGGGCCCTAGTTTCAATGCACCAGTGGTCGGTATCTTGCACGGCTCTGCGTTCCTGGCACGGAAAGTCGTGTACAGAACTGACGTCAGCGCGCGTGGGCGGCGTCTAAGTAGCGCCCGCGACGTCATCTCGGCGACCACGACGCCAACGACGGACGCGGAGCCGCACGACGCCACCTACCGACGCGCAGGGGTACTGCTGACAACTTTCCGGATCCAGTCTGACGCCTGGGGATATTCTAAGGTAAGGAATCTATCACTACTAATGTTTCTTACAGATATATCGTTACCGAAGGTAAGTAACTTGTTCAGCGATGGCAACAAAATCCTATCTGGCAAGACCTAGGATAAGAACTTTTAAAATATTGAGTCCTGTTCTACTTATATTCTTCGGAAGGGGTTGGGGTTAAGGACGATAAAATAAATAGTGGCTTGACCTTCCTCCCTTCAGAGCAGGAAGTCGTCCTCCCTGAGCCGCCCTCCTGTATTTAGTTCACTAATAACTTTCTGAAATTTCAAGCACTTAAGAAGTAAGTAGTTAAGGTTTTTGTATACCTTTTGAAAAACAAAGTACAAACGCCTGCTTTCTGTTTGACCTCGTTGAGGAGCCAGAGGACAAGTCCAAAAGAGTAATGAGACTCAATACAAAGCAAGGATTGAAGAAACTTTCTGCAGTTGGGCTGTTTTCACCCTGGGATGCCAGTGTGAGAATTCAAAGCACTGCTGGGTCTGAGGTCTTTCTGCATCCAGTTGGAATGAAAGCATAGGCTGACACAAGTGTTCGTGGATAACCAGTGAATCTACACAACTGGAAATAGGAAACTCAGACCTCAACTGATGCCCCCAATCCAGCAATGGGTGACTATTTGATGGTAGAATGGAAGTAGTCTACGAGAGGTCTTTGATACACCCATTCCAAAACTTATGATTAAAAAAAAAAAAAAAAAAAAATGTTTAATTACATAATGTGATTTGCTTGCTGACACACTTTCAAAGCTGCATGTCACTAGATTCCCACTGTGCAGCACTTTGACGCCACAAGTGGTCAAGTCCACGCTCTACAAAATTGTACGTTTAGCTCAACTTTGGATGACTTCCCAGTTCCTATATCCCGGGAATAACAAAACTGAAATGTTGGTATTTCCAGTGCCCTTACGCATCTTTCTACAGTTCTGCTTTGTCACTCCCTGCATCCTTGGTAATGTTGATTCATCTGTGCATTGTCATCTGATTTCTCTTCAGCTTCTCTACCTCGTGACCAGTGTATAATATTTGAAAAATTCGGCTCTTCCTTTATCACTTTTGAAACTTCTAAGACCCTTGTTCCATCCAACATCATTTCTCACATAGACTATTTTCTATGGTCTATAGAAGGGTACTGACAAAATCACACGCACGCTGACTCACAAAGCAACTGTTAGTAATTGATTAGGAAAGGTTTCAAAAGATTTCTGAACTAGGACAGGTTCTGAATGAAGTGCAAAGTCTGGGAATTCCAATCCTTAACAGCCGCAACTTCAAATACTCTGTCCTCAAATGTGACTGTTCAGCATCCAGGTACAGTTGACAAGAATTGATTAGAGGAACAGGGAGCACGGTTTGGGGCTTATCGAGGGAACTTTGTGGCAAAAAAAAAATCAGGAAGCTTTCAGTAGCTTGATGAACTGCTGCCAGTGCTTTAAACATGGCTCAACTTTTGATTGGTTGCTAGTGCAACCGATGCACCATGGGAGAGAGATGTGTGAATGCTTAGGAAGGTTTGTGTTGAGTTGGTCAGCAGAATTTTGCACCAGTTAATTTGGTACAGAAGCATTTCTGGGATGCTAAATAAATTGCTTTGCTGTATTCTAGTCTCGATGGAACCAGGTAATTAATGACCGACATGGATCAGATTATCGTTAAAAAAAAAGTCATGTTCTCAAGTTCCTTAATTTCCAAACATAAGTTTTAGATAAATGAGCTGCCTCTGTTTTCAAATATAATTTTGTATCGATATGAATGACCGAATTTTGGACCGATGTAGATGGGACCCATTACAGCAGGCCACTGGTGAAAGGCTAATACAGAGCCACCGGTGGAAGTGTGGAGAACTTTGGCTTTGGATGGATACAATTTCAAAAATGTATTGACCATCCACCACCAAGTGACTGATAAACAGTCTTGCATAGAGGTCGGGTTAAGCCATGACTGTTTGTCCGAATTGGCAAGGCCAAATATCAGTTGAGCGTCATCAGCTTACATATTCACACCACTTTTAATGTCATCCTTATGGACTTTCCACGTCTGGTTAGCACCTTTATAGCTGGTCTTTAACTCCGCTCGTAACCTTGTTAATCTGTGACAAACTGCCCATATTTCTCATTTTCTTCCTTCTTATTTTCTGTTCACTTCTTCAATATCATGCCTATCCTAAGTTTTTTCTCTTTAATTATTCATGTTCTTGAGCCTCATTATCATCTTATTCCTAGTTCTTTTTATGTTCCTGCTCACTGTCTTCCCTATGCCACCTACACTCGGGGCGATGTGTATCACTCCTTTCTTGCTCTATTGTGGCTTTTGCTCCTGTTTGCTAATAGCTGCAAATCTTCAAAATGTCAGTTTTCTGCCTGCTATCCCGCAACCATTAAACTCTCGATTTAACTAGTTTCTTCTATCAGAAAATTTTAATTCCTACTATTTGTTGCAAAATGGATCTGCTGATTTATAACTGATTGTACAAATAAACACCTTCAGAAAATGCTACAAATAGCTAGCTGGTTACCAGCAAGAAGCATCTCTGGAGTATTAATAACTAACCAGGTGCATCCTGGGAAATTTAGTTCATAGGATTTCAACTGTTAATCACATGCCTAGGAATTAAGATTTAAATTGTATAACATTCACTGATGCAGCAAGTAATGTATTGACGATTCTCGCCACAACAAGATTCCCTGTTCTCTATTAATCCCTGGTCATGCTTTACTTGGATTCAAAATAGTATTCACATTAGCTGCTAAACTCAAGACTGGCTTACTTCTGCCTGCTCTCCCACCACCCCTAAACTCTTCCTGTAATTATTTTCTTCTTTCAAAGGCGTCCTCATTACTACTGGTTGTTGCAAAATGCATATCTTTTGATTTTGTTCTAGTCACAGTTTTTGTTCAAGACCCTATTTTGTAAGTCTTTAACCTTTTTGATTTAAAGAACTATATAAATTCCAAAGTATTAGTTCAAATTTATAGATTCATTGAAAAAATACAAAAATTAAACCATTTCCCATAAACACTCATCGACATATAATATAGAGTTCAAATTAATAAAAATAGAATATTGACAATATTCAAATCCGCAGTATCCTTCAAATAACTCCAATTTCGGGCATACAGGCAAAGGGAATTAACAAAAAAACGTTTAGTATTGCAGGCACTAAGATCTAATGCAGTCTACAATCTTCTGGTGCATCGACCATGCAGACTTTAAAATTTAGCCACTGCAAATACCACGACTGCCCATGTGTCGCTTTTCCATATTCTCAATGAATTAATGCAATCAGTCGAACACAAAGCCTGACACATTAGAGCAATCCACCTAAGCCTCGATCTGGAGTATGTCCTACAAAAAAATAAGTGCTCCTCCAACTCTTCCTTGAAGCAACAGACAGGCCAGAGGTTTGACTTGTCGGACGACTTAGCCCATCGTGAGGTGAAAGTAGCCCGTGGAAGGACATAACGAAACTGCAGGTAAAGGGAACGTGCCCAAGACGTGTTAATGTAATCCAGGACATACTCAAATTCAATACATTTTTGTGTATAGGAAAGATTTTGGTCCTGCTACCTGCAGAGTCTGAAGACTCACTAAGTGTAATAAAATGTGCCCAGTATACCCACTTGACGGCACCTTTAACATTGCTGTTGATGGCTGCACTCTATAGGCTACTCAGCCCTAGGCTGTTAAAGGTCTGTTTAATGTCCGCCAGCCAAGGGATGTTATATGAATCTTTTAAGGCAATTACCTCTCTTAGGGCTTCTCTATATGGCTTTAAGGCCTCTATTGACTGTATCTGAAGGCAGTACATTAAAGGTGACAATCCTGCCGCTTCTGTAATGGGCTTGAGGGCAAGGTCCAATCTGAGTGGCAGGAGTGGGATCCTGTGCCCTAGACATGTGACAGCCCTTATAAAGTTATTTTTCACCCACGCCTCAGAAAATGGTGGCTCGCAGTTGTACAGCTGCAATTTGAAATGTTCTTCCTATTCCCTGGGCTGAATAAAAAATTTGGGTTGTTTATCCTGATCATTGGCTCCTTAGCACACTATCTGCCAGAATGTTTTTCAGTCCTCATTAAATGTGGCCTCTCAGAGATCGCCCCAAATGTATTGTTTCCACATTGCTTTGGCCAGTTTGATATGCTCTCTATATGCTGCTCTAGACTCCCTGATGGCAGAACTGTTGTCTGACTTTAGGATAGTCACCAAATTACGCCTAGCCTCCCTACAAGTAGCCAAGGACCATTTCTGGGATTTTGGATCTTGATGGCCTGTTTGGAATCCTTCATGCATTAATCTTTGAGGTTCAAAAATAAGTGTCTGTGTTCCTTAAGGATGGATTCTGGGTACTCCCAGTTCTCAAGCATCTTTCCCTTGTGGATGGCCACCTTATCATAAATGCTGGGAGTCCTCAGTGGAACAAAGTGCATTCCACCTGACGTTCCTTCGATTATTGGCCATTGGTAAAGATTCCCACTAGATATTTGGCCTTGCGTTGTTATATAAGATAAACTATTGCGTACTGTTAATATCCAAGCATTGTGGTCGCTCTCAACTCTATGCCTGACCACCAAATCCACCATGGCTCCCCAGATGCGGAGATCTAAGAGAATATAGATTATAGAGATGGTGTATTTGCCTGTGAAATGTTGGAGCAGGTCTTGGGTCGAAGCAGAACGACCATTGCAAGCATTTAATCCATGAGTAAATGTGAGGTTCGCCATTTGCAGGGCAGCCCTAGACGAATTGCTCCAAGGGGGAAACGTTAACTCTGGATTATTCCACACTGCACCCTTCTCTGCACAAAGGTCTTGTGCTAAATGATTTGGCTTGAAAGTTAAATGTAAGTCCTCTGCAATTATCATATTGTGGGAGGCTACAAACCAGGGTAATATTGTGTCTGATAAGGCAATCATTCTCAATTCTTCCTGCCTACCCGTGCTTCTATTATAGATGTTGATTAGCAGGATGGAAGTCCTAGTGGGTTGCGTTATAACTAGCCCCTGCAGATCGGGGCAAGAAGTGACAACTATGTGATAACACTGAAGTCTTATGTTCACCTATATTGATAAACCCCTGAGGGTCTCCCAATCAAATGAGCTAAATGAAGGAATGAATAAAACTTTTGTAGCCATTCCTATAAACTTTTTCCACTACCTATGTCTCTTGAAAGAGACAACCCCTGTGATCGTCAATAAACTTCCCCCACTCAATGTCCTCTCGTTTTGTCTTCATCCCGGCCACATTCCATCTTAACATTGATGTTGACAATTGCTGGTTAACATAAGATTCCAGGGGTAGTGAAGCAGATGGGGGGACCAAATTAGTGGGTGGAATAAAATTGAGAAGCGCCTGCAGGCCTTGAAATGTTTTGTACAAATGCGAAGGGAGAGATAGAACTAGTCTGGGCCGCAGCGGGAAAGGCTGTATCTGAAAGAGACACGTTAGTGACAGATTCCTTACCTTGGAATATCCCCAGGCGTCAGGCTGGATCCGGAAAGTTTTTTGCGTAGCAGTACCCTTGCGCGTCGGTAGGCGGCGTCGTGCGGCTCCGCGTCCGTCGTCGGCGGCGTGGTCGCCGGGATGATGTCGCGGGCAGTACTTAGACGCCGCCCCTGCGCGCTGACGTCAGTTCTTCTTTTTCCGCGCCAGTAAGCGCAGATCCGGGAAGAGCAGTGCCCTAGTCACTTTTTGACTATCCTTTTTTGTGAATTTTTTCACTGTTTCTTCAACGAGTCTTCACGACTCCTAAGGTGTCGTAGGGATGCCCGGCTTTAAGCCCTGCGAGGCCTGTGGTCGCATGATGTCGATCACGGACCCGCATCTCGAGTGTCTCTTCTGTCTCGGCCGAGACCACGACACGAAGTCGTGCCCTGACTGCCGGAAACTTCATCCGAAGGCTTTGCGAGAGCGGTCTCGAAAGCTGCTCGAGGTCCGGCAGTCGGCTCCGCGCCGCACCAAGCCCCGGTCCCGGGAGAGGTTGAGGGGCCGGTCGCGGAGTCCCCGCCGTTCGTCGGAATCCAAGTCTTCGCGCTCCTCCGGTAAGTCGAAGCACAAGAAGTCTAAGCGGCGTCATCGCTCTAAGACTTCGCCTCGCCGGTCTCGCGACTCGGCTGAGGCCCCAGTCGGCACCGTCCCCGCCCCCCCGGCCCTGGACATGCCTGTAGAGCCGCCCCGAATTACCCGTTCTTTCCGGGGTCGGGGCGACTCCGGCCGAACTACAGGAATTCCTGTCGGCCATGGCCCGCCTCTTCGGGCCTTCAGGTCCCTCCAATGCGCCTTCGGGCCCTGATGGGGTTGCCCCGGCGCCGCCGTCGACTCCGGTCCCGGCGCCGCCTGTCCCACCAGCCTTCATCCAGCTCCGGCCCCGGCCTCGATCCCGGCTCCGGTGGTACCGCAACCCCCATCGACGCCGGTTGACCTAACCACGCCTCCGCCGACGTACCCGGTGCCGTTCCTGACGCCGTCCAGGGCTCCGGACGGCGTCGTTCCCCGGTTCTCTCCGGCTCCGGACATGGAGCCGGACCGACGTCGCCCGACGCCGGTTCCGGCGCCGATGAGACCTTGGGACCCAAATGTCCCTCCTCCTCCATATTTTGAACAAGAGGAGGACCAGGAGAGCTGGGAGGGGTCTGAGTACCCTCTCACACAACAGTGTGAGTTTGACCCGGACTGGGTTGAGGAACTTGGGGATGCCAGTGGTGTAGACACCTCCCCTGACACTGGCATGCTTTCTCCTCCCTTGGCTACGTAGGAAGGGGCTAATTTTGCAACGGTGTTGCGTAGAGCAGCTGGAGCCTTACATCTCCAGTTGCCTACTGTGGCCGTCAGGACTAACCTCCTGACAGAAGTGCTTCAGCCGGCGGCTTCCTCTTCGGAGACTGTGCTGCCGTTTAATGATGCACTCACTGACGTTCTTTTGGGTACCTGGTCCAAACCCACCACAGGGGCTCCTGTGGATAGGAACGTGGCCTGACGCCATCGCCCTGCTCCGGGCGACCCCATGTTTCTCTCCCAACATCCCACCCCTGAGAGCTTGGTTGTCCAAGCCTCTGCCTCCCAAACCGCCTTCCCTACTGCCCCTCCGGATAGGGAATCCAAACGCCTGGACCAATTTGGGAAGAAGGCTTTTCTTCCTCCAGTGCTGGCTTGCGGTCCGTCAACACCGCTTGCCTTTTGGGCCGATATACCCACTCCCTGTGGGATTCGGTGGCGGCTGTTTTGCCGCAGTGTTCTGAGGAGGTCCAGGCACTGCTTACCCGCGCCATTGCGGAAGGGCGAGATGCGGCTAAATACACCATCCGTTGTGGCCTTGATACCGCCGACTCGCTGGGCAGATCGCTTGCTACGACGGTGGCGCTACGTCGCCACGCCTGGCTGAGGACAACTGGTTTCTCGGGTGATGTCCAGAATACACTCATGGACATGCCCTTTGATGGAGTCGGTCTTTTTGGTTCAAAGGCAGACCATGCGCTGGAGCGGTTTAAGGACTCACGGGCTACGGCCAAGTCCCTGGGCCTTTCTGTTGTACGCCCTCCGCTCAGCTCTGCTTTTCGCCGCTTTCGTGGCCACGGAAGGGGCGCCCAGTCACGTCAGCTGCCCAGCCACCGGCACGCACAGGAAGTGTCTACGCGTGGTCGAGGACGTGGATACCGCCGTGGCGGTTCGGGCAACCAGCGGGCGGGTCAGGCCATCACCTCCAACCCGTCCCCGGCCTCCAAGCCCTCCTAGTCCCTCCTTTCCGGTGCACTGCACGCCAGTAGGGGGCAGGGTCCACCATCACCTTCACCACTGGCGTCCCATCACCTCGGACAGGTGGGTCTTGGACATTGTCCGAAGGGCTACTCCCTCCCCTTCGAGACCACCCCCAGCCATGCCACCTCAATTCCACCGCATGTCAGGGGATCACTTGGTACTTCTGCAGAAGGAAGTCACGGCCCTCTTGGCCAAGAGGGCCATCGAGCATGTTCCGACCCCAGAAGTAGGGCGTGGTTGCTACTCCCACTACTTCCTGGTGCCCAAAAGGACAAGGAGGACATGCGTCCTATCTTGGACCTCCGGAACGTCAATCGCTTCCTCCGGAAGGAGAAGTTCAAGATGCTCACCCTAGCTCAGGTCTTGACTGCCCTCGACCCTGGAGACTGGTTGGTAGCGTTGGACTTGCAGGACGCTTATTTTCACATCCCGTCCTGCCGGCCCACCGGCGTTACCTGCGGTTCACGGTAGGCCTCGAGCATTTTCAGTTCACCGTGCTCCCTTTCGGCCTTACCAGCGCCCCTCGGGTGTTCACGAAAGTGATGGCGGTGGTCGCAGCTCATCTGCGCCGGGCAGGAGTTCCAGTCTTCCCCTACCTTGACGACTGGTTGCTGAAGGCGGGCTCGTCCCAGGCAGTCGTCTCCCACCTCCAGACTATGGCCGAACTCCTGCACTCGCTGGGGTTCTCCATCAATGTGCCGAAGTCGCATCTGATTCCTTCTCCACAGCTCCTTTTCATCGGAGCAGTTCTGGACACGACGCAGTTTCGGGCCTATCCTCCCGAGCGGCGAGTCCGGGATATTCGGGCTATGATTCCGATCTTTCAGCCTTTATCCTGGGTTTCGGTACGGATGACCCTGAGGCTGCTGGGCCTCATGGCCTCCTGCATCCTGCTGGTCAATCATGCCAGATGGCATATGCAGGCTCTGCAGTGGGACCTGAAGTTCCAGTGGGCGCAGCACCAGGGCAACCTGTCCGATCACGTCCAGATCTCGGAGGGGACTGCAAAACAGTTGCAGTGGTGGCTCTCGAACCGGCAATGGGTCATGGGCAGATCCCTCTCCCTTCCCCAGCCAGAGCACACAGTTGTGACGGACGCGTCCCTTCTGGGATGGGGCGGTCACATGGGAGAGGCGGAGATCAGAGGCCTCTGGTCTCCCGGCGGAGTCCCGGCTCCATATCAACCTTCTGGAGCTCCGGGCGATCCGACTTGCACTCAAGGCATTCCTTCCCTCTGTCAAAGGGAAGGTAGTGCAGGTGTTCACAGACAACACCACCGCCATGTGGTACTGCAACAAACAAGGCGGGGTGGGGTCGTGGACCCTTTGTCCAGGAGGCTCTGCGCCTCTGGACATGGCTGGAACATCAGGGCATGTTCCTGATGGTTCAACACCTGGCAGGTTCCCTGAACGCCAGGGCGGACGAATCCAGCCGCAGGTGCATGATGGATCACGAATGGCGTCTTCACTCGGAAGTGGCGCAAGGACTCTTTCTACAGTGGGGAGAGCCTTGGTTAGATCTATTCGCCACCGAAGAGAACGCGCAATGTCATCAGTTCTGCGCGTTGGAATTTCCAAGGCGGCACTCGCTCGGCGACGCTTTTCGTCACGAGTGGAGTTGCGGTCTATTGTACGCCTTTCCACCTATACCACTTCTACCCAGAGTGTTGAAGAAGATTCGGCACGACCGGGCCCAAGTCATTCTTGTGGCTCCGGACTGGGCTCGAAGAGTTTGGTATCCCGAGCTACTCAGTATGAGCGTAGATCCCCGATCCGTCTGCCTCTTCGGGAGGATCTTCTGTCGCAGCAGCAGGGGACGGTCCTCCACCCGAACCTGTCCAGCCTCCACCTGCTTGCGTGGAGATTGAGCGGCGGCAGTTGATTCCTTTCGACTTGCCTCCCGAAGTTTGTGATGTGATTCTGGCAGCCAGGCGTCCCTCCACTAAGGTGGTATACGCCTGCAGGTGGAACAAGTTTGTGGCATGGTGCACAGCAAAGGCTGTGAATCCCCTCTCTCTGAGGTTCTCCTGTTCCTTCTTTCTGGCCCAACGGGATTCTGCCCTGGGTACCATCAAGGGCTATCTTTGTGCCATCTCGGCCTTCCTCAGGCTTCCTGATCAGCCCTCCCTTTTCAAGTCCCCTGTTGTTAACAGGTTTCTAAAAGGCATTACACACCTCTTCCCTCCTGTTCCGTTTGTGATGCCTCAGTGGGACTTGAACTTGGTTCTTACCTTTCTTATGTGCGCTCCCTTTGAAGCTCTCCATAACTGTCCTCTTCGTCTTCTGACTCTGAAGACTGCCTTTCTGGTGGCCGTCACCTCCGCTCGGCGGGTGAGTGAGCTCCAGGCTCTATCATGTAAACCTCCCTTTCTGTCTGTCCATCCAGACAAGGTTGTTCTTGGGACGCGTCCGTCCTTCTTGCCAAAGGTGGTTACTGCCTTCCACATTGGGCAGACCATCACTTTGCCCACCTTCTTTCCGCCTCCGCATCCTTCCAGGGAGGAAGAGAGGCTCCACCGTCTGGACCCAAAACGTGCGCTTTCCTTTTACATCGACCGCACACGCCTTTTCCGGGTGGATGACCAGCTCTTTGTTGGCTACGTGGGCGCCAAAAAAGGTCGGGCGGTGCACAAGAGAACCATCTCCCGCTGGGTAACCTTGTGTATCAAAGCCTACTATTTGGCTAAGAAGGAGCCTCCTGTTGGGCTGCGTGCCCATTCCACCAGGGCAACGGCTGCTACCACGGCTTTGGGCCGCGGTGTTCCGCTGCAGGATATCTGTCAGGCAGCTACGTGGGCCTCACTGCACACGTTTACAAAGCATTACTGCCTTGACAGTCAGGTCCGGAGGGACAGCTTCTTTGGCCGTTCTGTCCTCCAGGACTTCCTTGTCTGATCTTTGTTCGCAGACCCACCACCGGGGTTGGTATTGCTGGGGTATCTATTCTAAGGTAAGGAATCTGTCACTAACGTGTCTCTTTCAGATGCACAAGTTACTAACTTGTGTAACGATATATCCGTAAGAGACAGTAGTTAGTGACAGATTCCTTACCGCCGCACCCATCTTCCCCGTTCTGCGAACTGATTTCTAGGGTTAAGGACATCCCTTTCAGGGCCCTAGTATTTTTCAGACACCTATGTCAGCTTCTTGCATGGCTCTGCGTTCCTGGCGCGGAAAGTCGTGTACAGAACTGACGTCAGCGCGCAGGGGCGGCGTCTAAGTACTGCCCGCGACGTCATCCCGGCGACCACGACGCCGACGACTGACGCGGAGCCGCACGACGCCGCCTACCGACGCGCAAGGGTACTGCTACGCAAAAAACTTTCCGGATCCAGCCTGACGCCTGGGGATATTCTAAGGTAAGGAATCTGTCACTAACTACTGTCTCTTACAGATATATCGTTACACAAGTTAGTAACTTGTGCCTCCGATTCAACTCTACCTTTCTATGGGGCCAAATCGCACATAGTGGGGGTAAAAATATTTGACACACCTCTATGTGCCGATCCCTTGTCAGGTGTGTCTCCGCTTGCAGCCAGTGTGGGAACCCTGGCACAAGTGGCGTAGTCAGCCTGACCGTTAAAAGGCCAGGCAATATCTGTAACCTGGTTGTTATATTCTGTAAAGAAAGGACTGATTCCACTTCATTAACAAAGGGGTATTTGGTTGGATCCCTTTGGTTATGCCAGACCCAAAGAGGTGGCTGGGGGAGGTGGGGGGGACCGGAGTAGATCCTAGGATAAACTCTCTGCTATCAAGAGACCGTAAATCATTCTTGTTTAGCCATGCAAGGGGTGGAAACCGATTGGTAGTGGAAATTTGGAACTGGGTTAGGGTAGGGTCCTTGCTATGAGAATTATTCAAAAGCGTTTACTGCAGATGGCGATAGAAATCTCCTAAGGGAAATGGCTTTATGCCACACTTCCTTTTATTGACTTGGCTGTGTTTTGAAGGAAGAATCTGGGCTGGCCTTAGATACCTAAAGTTTATCACGCAGTCTCTTTCTAGGTTTTTCTCTAGCAGGCCCACCTATCTTGCCCTACGAACCATTAAACGTCATGGGCGTTTGAAAAAGGGAAGTTCAGATGGATGACTTTCATGCATGCTGAAGAAGTGGGGGAACATGAGACAATACTACATACGTTTAGGCAGCCGGAGGAAGGTCAATAACATCGATGTGGTATAGGGGTTAAGCTGAAATGACAGACTGAGACCGGTAACGGGAACAAAGATGTTTATTCGTAGAAATAAGCCTGATACAGGAACCCACGGCAACATAGCAAGCAGGCTGACTAGCGGAGACCAACTGACTCTAGGCAGCCCGTGCTCGGGATTCTAGGTGTCAGAACCATGAAAGGATCAAGGTTCTGAACTAAGTTAAAGGAACAGTGAAAAGAAACAAAAGTACATGTAACATAAATGAAACATAAATACAATATAAGTAAAGCATATCACAACATCCCCCCTTCCACCCACAAAACAAAAAACAATTAGTCAAGAACGTAATCGTGCAATTTAGAAGGCAGCCTGATAGTACGATGGCTACGAGAGAAAACATCGGGAAGTCGTCCCTCAACACCAACTAGAGGATTTGACGTTGAGCAAGAGCCCCCAACAGCACGTGCAACTGGAGCACGAAAAGTATCAGAACTTGCAGGAACAATTGGAACATTTTCAACAATAGTAGAACCAGATGTGACAGCAGGATGAATATCAAAAGCTGAACTGGAATCATTGTTTTGTTCTCTATCAGCATAAACCTGTCAAGATTTCAACTTGTTCATTTGTGAGTTTAACCAACCAATCCTTATTCCACCATCCTCTCCCTTCAAAAAGAAGAGAAGGGTTACTAACCCTCATTACTCGTACAGGAGGAGAGAAGGTGGATTGTCCTTTAGAAACTTTGAAAGGTTTCTTAATAAGAACCCAATCATTAACAAAGTTTTTCAAGTTTGACTCTTGAGTTGCTGTCCTACAGTTTTTTTGCATGCTTTGTTTCGACAGCACCTTACTTCTAATGACATCACGGTCTTCACTCGAGAACCTCCTACCAATCAAAGTGGAACCAGCATTAAAATTAGAAAAACATTCAGGAATCAACTTTGATCTTGCTTTCCTGCCCCTAAGAGCTTTGAAAGGAGTGACTCCAGTGGTAGAATAAGGTGAAGTGAGATGAGCTCAAACCTTTTCTTGCAAGAAATCAGCAACGTCAATGTTAGCTGCAACGGCAGTCTGAATACCCTCCTTCAGTATGAGATTAGCCCTCTCCACTAGTCCATTAAAGGATGGACTGTATAAAGCAACTTGATAGTGTTTAATCTCAAATTTATCCAAGAAATTTGTCATTTGCTTACAGACAAAAGAAACACCAGTCAGTAACAATAGAACAAAGTGCACCTTCAACTTTGAAAATGTTCTCTAGAAAAGAAATAACCGTGGAGGAGTTAGCCACTTGAACAAAGGAGTAATCTACCCACTTCGAAAAATAGTTGATAGCCACTAAAAGATATCTCCGGTTAGATGGAAGAAGATTGAAAGGCCCAGAAAAATCTAAGGCAATCTTCTCCCAAGGCATCTCGGGAAAAGGAACAGGAAATAAAGGTTTTTTGTTAAGTTTCCAGTGTTTATCAGAGACAACACATTTCGGACATTTTGCCACAAAATTGCAACAAGAGCATCCAGACCTGGCCACCAGTATGCTTGTTTGAGTTTTTTCGACGTGGCAGACATGCCCATGTGCCACTCATGAGCAATAGCAACAATCTTATCCCTTAATAAAAGAGGAGGCACAAACAAGCCATTGCGAATGCAAACACCATTTTGAAAAGAAAGTTCATCACTAACTTGTGCCAAAGACCTTAACTCAGCTGAAAGCATTTTACTAGTGGGCCACCTGTTTCTAACGAAAAACTTCACTTTCTTCAAGACTTAATCTTTTTCCATAGCCGTAATCTAATCTTCTTGGGAAAATTTTCCGCCACTGGCAGATACAACATCGACTAAACCAACAACACAGTCATCATCAAAATCATTCAAGGTATTAGGATTAGAAGGTAAGGGAATGCGAGATAAACAGTCAGTACGGACATTTCTGCCCCCTTGGATGTACTTGATTTCCAGATTATATTCTTGCAATTTGGATAGTAGCCTAACCAAACGAACAGAAGCCTTACCTAAACCATTACCTGCTAAAAGAAACACCAACGGTTTGTGATCGATAAAAATATCAAATTTCTTGCCCCAAATGTAAGTTTTAAACTTTTGCACAGCCCATACAATACCTAGGGCCTCTCTCTCAATAGTGCTATAATTGCATTCAGCTCCAGAGAGAGATCTAGAAGCAAAAGCAATGGTATTCTCTTGATCATCTACCCATTGTCCAAAAACAGCTCCTAGCCCTTTGAGGCTTGCATCGACAGTGATGAAAGAGTCACCAGAAGGATCAAATGAGTGCAAAGAAGGGGCATTGATAACAAAAGATTTGAGCCTCTCAAACACCTCTGAAATAGTCGCTCCAAACAAATTTCACTCCTTTTTTGAGCAAATCTCTCAATGGTTGAACTATTAACAAATAACCTGGGACAAATCTAGCATAGTATTCGCAAAGGCCAAGAAAAGAACATAATGTATCTTTGTCCATTGGTGCAGGAGCATTTTTGATGGCCTCAACATTGGAAAACTTGGGCTTGATCCCTTCAGCGGAGATGAGATGTCCCAAATACTCCACATCTTTAACCAAAAGTTTGCACTTATTGGGTTTGACTGTCATACCTCTAGATTGTAATACATCTAGAACGTTACATAAAGTGTAAACATGTTCATCTTTGGTCTCAGTAAAGATAAGAATGTCATCTTGGAATGCCTGGACATGTGGCATATCGCCAAACAACCCATCCATAAGCTTCTGAAAAACACTTGCCGCGGATGAAAGTCCAAATGGTAGTCTCAGATATTTAAAAGCACCGAAAGGAGTGACAAACGCGGTAAGTGATTGAGATTCCTCCTGTCGTTGGTTTGGAGCAAGAATGTTGTCGGGTGGATTTACTGCCCGCTGCGGGGGCCGAAGCGTGCTTAAATAGCGTGAATGTCACTCTCGCCCGTCCTCCGCCTCAGGGCGCTGGGACACCAAGGCCTCCAAGAGTCCACAGCAGAGTTCACATCAGGAAAGATTTCCCCATATAAATTTGATCAAATGAAGACCTCTCACTGGATGCTTTTTTTTTTTTCCAAACACAATTTGTTGCCCACCCTGTTTGTTTTATGTTTAAATATCGGATGTTGGGACCTCACCCCATGATGAAAGGCTGGCCGCTAATCTCTTGCAATTATTTTTAAAACATTGGTAGAATCATTTCGTTATTCTTCTATCTTATTGCTGTGAAGTCTTCACAAAGCATAATTAAGACAAAAACAAGGCAGCTTTTGAGGTTTATTAAAACCAAAACTACCAATTCCTTGTCAAGCACTGGCCTGCTTCACATTAACTGGCAGTCTAGGAAAACACTCAAAATCGAAATCCCTGTGATATTCTTAAGGAGAAGGAAAGGACAGACTGGGAAGGGAGAATTCGAGGCAGAACAAGATTGACCCATAAGGAAAGGCCTACAACTCTTACGTTCATAGCATATTATTACGTTTCAATTGATGATGGGGGGAATAGTCTTCGTGAAGTTGCTGCAAATCAGCACAGAAATAACGGACTTTGTGTTGCTCGTTGAGGTGTCTGAAAAATAAAAATCTGGCGTATTTACAATGAACATGCTTTAACATTTGCAACACATATTTAAAAAAAATATATTTACATGCCCCGCTCACACTTGACTAGCTTCTTTTGTTATGTGGCTTCCGTTTTCTATATTTGACCTTTTTTTTTGTTTTGTTAGAGTTGCTCTTTTTAGGGCGAGCCCTGAGCCAGCGCGCAAGCGCTGCTCTGGGGTTGATCTGTGGTAGTAGAGTACGGGGGAGTAGCCACGCCCACTCCCCCGCCCATCTTTTTCATTGGCTTGTGTCTTTTGTCGTTCCTAAATGCTGCCTTCCGATTGGCTTATTGGCTTGTTAGTCCCTCCTTATGACGGCCATGTCGTCATTTGTATCCTTCCAAGGCTACGGGTCCCTTTACTTCGAGTGTTGCACGGTATGTGTTATTTAGATTGTGAGCACTATTTTCTCCCCCCCACAGTCCGTGCCTTCTTGCCCCCCCGCACTCCCATTGTTCGTGCCTTCTCGTCCCCCTGCCCGCACTCCTGTTTGCAATGCAATAGGTTTCGCATAAATGCGAGTCCTATTGCATTGCAAATGCTTGTTTTATGCTCTTATCGACATGCCGAAGAGCGAAGCTGCTTTAAAATGTAACATGTAGTACATTGAAAGCATGTCCTTGCTTCCGGATTCAGTGCACGCACGCGCCCCACAATCACAAGTGTCTGTACATTTTTTATTCGTGCTCCTATCGACATGCCGAAGAGCGAAGCTCCTTTAAAACATCACATGTACTATACTGAAAGCGTTTCCTTACTTCCGGATTCACTGCACGCACGCGTGTGCCCCACAAGCACCAGTGTCTGTACATTTATATCGTTGTGACAAATAAAAGCATCAAGGGTGATAGGAAGATGGCGGTGAAATGCAGACATATGCTGTTCACCTGTCAAAAGGAAAACAACCGCAACAACAAAATACTGGCCTTGCACGTAGGAGACAAAAGCATTGGATATTTATACTCGCTCATGTGTGCCACAATAATAACTAATGCCGCATTTTATATTGACAGTATCTGTCGGCTCCAGCTAGTGTCAAGGGGTTCGCTTGCTTCAGTGTGCATAACTGTGCTGCCCAGCACCTCTTTAGCCAATCTTCAGCCAGCTGCCGGCATTGTGAGGCCGGTCCTAAATCTATTGTATGGACGGACTCAGACACTCCTGCACCACCCTGTTGCCAGGCCGATAGACTTATCCTGGCTGCTGCAGAGTTGCCAGACAGGGGTGAGTGGCTTCCTTTGTGGCATAAAGGAGATTTCAATCTCCTGATAAACAACGCTCGCCCCTGCCAGCACTGTTCCTGTATCAGCTGTTTCCTGTGGCATCCCAGGCGTCACGTTGGTGAGAAATTCTACAAATAATACGGTACCTACAAGTGGTAAATTAATTAAAAGGATGCATACCGCACCATAAAAAGCACTGGAAACACTTAATGCAGACACATATTTAGGTAAATACAAAAAAGGGACGTGCTGCTTTTTAACTGTAATGTATATTTACTGCTCGCAAGGACTTTAATAAGTGGTAGGCTAGAGCTACTGGCTTTACCCATGCTTAACGTTACGCAACAGCAGTGTTAAATGCTTAGAAAGCAAAAAACATAAGTAAAAAACGTTGCCATTTATGGCAATAGTTCTAACTTTCATTCAATCAGGGGGTTTGTAAAGCGCACTACTCACCCGTGAGGGTCTCAAGGCGCTGGTGGGGGAGGGGGGGGGTGAAGCTCCGGATCAGTCGAAGAGCCAGGTCTTGAGGTCCTTCCTGAAAGTGTGCAGTGTTGGGGAGCGTCTGATGTTCAAAGGGAGCTCGTTCCAGGTTTTGGCTGCGATGTGAGAGAAGGCTCTCCCGCCTGTTCTGTTCCTGCGGATACGAGGGACCTCTGCCAGGGCGAGGTCGGCGGAGCGGAGGTTTCTCTTGGGTATGTGGAAGGATAGTCTTTCGTTGAGGTATTTGGGTCCGATGTTGAGGGATTTGTAGGCGTGGGTGAGGAGTTTGAAAGTAGCCCTCTTCTCGACCGGGAGCCAGTGGAGGTCTCGTAGGTGTTGGGTCATGTGTTTGTGGCGTGGAGTTCCTAGTACGAGTCTGGCGGCGGCATTCTGGATGGTCTGGAGTCTGTGCAGGAGTGTTTTGTTGATATCTACGTAGAGGGCGTTTCCGTAGTCCAGTCTACTGGTGATGAGTGCGTGGGTGACGGTCCTTCTGCAATCGGAGGGGATCCACTTGAAAGTCTTGCGGAGGATGCAAAGGCAGTTGAAGCTGGTGGAGGCGACGGAGTTGATCTGGCGGTTCATGGAGAGGGAGGAGTCAAGGATGATGCCGAGGTTCCGAGTGTTGTCTGTAGGGGTGGGTGGGCTCCCGAGGGCGGAAGGCCACCAGGTGTTGTCCCAGGCGGAGGTGCAGGGACCAAGGATGAGGACTTCGGTTTTCTCTGAGTTTAGCTTCAGGCAGCTGTCCTTCATCCAGGCTGCCACGTTCTTCATGCCTTCCTGGAAGCATAGTCTGGTGTCTTCGGGATTCTTCGTGAGCGAGAGGATGAGCTGGGTGTCGTCGGCGTAGGATACGATGCTGAGCCCGTGCTGTCTGACGATGGCAGCGAGGGTGGCCATGTAGATGTTGAAGAGCGTGGGGCTGAGTGAAGATCCCTGGGGTACTCCGCAGATCATTTCCGTGGGTTTGGAGAGGAAAGGAGGGAGACAGATCCTCTGGGTTCTGTCGGAGAGGAAGGATTGGATCCAGTTGAGGGCGGCTCCTTGGATTCCCGCGTCGTGTAGTCTGGCTGCGAGTGTGCGATGTGAAACCGTGTCGAAAGCTGCGGAGAGGTCTAGCAGGATGAGGGCCGTGGTGTGTCCTTGGTAGAGTAGCATGCGTTTGTCGGTAGCGGCGAGGAGGGCGGTCTCGGTGCTGTGGTTGCTGCGGAATCCTGACTGGGAGGTGTCCAGGATGGAGTTCTCTTCTATGAAGGTGGTCAGTTGGGTGTTTACGAGTCTCTCGGTGACTTTGGCCGCAAATGGGAGGAGCGAGATGGGCCGGTAGTTTTTCAGGTCCGTCGGGTCGGCTGAAGGTTTCTTGAGGAGGGGTTTTACTTCCGCCCTTTTCCAGTCTTCTGGGCAGATGCCCGATGTGAGTGAGGCGTTGATGGTGCCTCCTAGTTCGGGTGCGATGGAGGTGGCGGCCCTGTGTAAGATGTGGGTTGGCAGGGGTCCGTAGGGGCCCCAGAGTGGGTTTTCTTCATGGTGGCTGTGATGCATTCGACGGTTGCGGGTTCCCAGGACGTGATGGTTGGCTTATCGGTGGCGGTGGGTAGGGGGGTGGTGTACGGCGTTGGTTCGCTGAAGTTGTCGTAGAGGGCCTTGATCTTCAGATGGAAGTAGGAGCTGAGCCTGTCGCAGAGTTCCTGGGAAGGTGTGATGTCCATGGCTTCGCAGGTGGGTTTAGCGAGCTGCTGAATGACGTTGAACAGTTCCTTGGTGTTTGTCGCGTTGGTCTGGACCTTGTCTCTAATGAAGGTCCGTTTGGTGTCTCTTATGCGCTGGTGGTATTCCTTCAGGGCGCTCTTGTGGTCGTTCAGTGCTTCCGTGGTTTTCTGGCTTCGCCAGGTTTTCTCTAGGCGTCTGCAGGAGCATCTGTCTTCTTGAAGCTCTGTGGTGAACCAGGCGACTTTCGGCGGGCATTGTTTGGCGGGGTGGCGGAGGGGTGCGAGCTTGTCGGCGCAGCGGGAGATCCAGTGGTGGAATTCCTTGGCTCTGGAGTTGGTGTCGGTGGTGGCGCTGGGAGGGTCCTGGAGGAGGGTGGTGTTTAGGCGTTCCTCTGTGACTTTGCTCCAGTTCCTTTGTGGCGGGCGTAGGGCGGGTTTGGGTGCGGTGGTGGTGTTGAAGGTGAAGTGGACGCAGTGGTGGTCTGTCCAGGGGGGCTGGGAGGTGTGGCCGAAGCGGATGTTTGTTCCTCCTGCGAAGATGGGGTCGAGGGTGTGGCCCGCTCTGTGGGTGGGCGTGTTGGCGAGCTGCTTCAGTCCTAGGTTGGCGAGGTTGTCGAGTAGAGCAGTGGTGTTGGGGTCGTTGCCATTGTCGAGGTGGAAATTCAGGTCACCGAGTAGAATGTAGTCCGTGGGGTGCGATTGCATTGCAAATGCTTGTATTCCTATGTAATGTGCTGTGCTTCTTATGGTGGCGCTGGTGATAGCGCTGTAAGCTGTTAGGGGGAGTGAGGCTCATGGTTACTTTTTTCAGAGTTGTTTTAATTGTAAAATTGTTACAAAATGTCTCAAACTCACCTCAGGGAAACGGCGGGCATAAATTCTTGTAGTGGAAGAAATTTGGGGTTTTGTAATAATTTAGCTGATTTTGTTCCTCCAATTTTTGTGCACTGAAACGGGGAGGTGGGCGGAAGCGTTTGCTTCTCACTATCTAATTTTAGTACGGCAAGGAATGTGTGTTTTTTTATGCAGCATGTGGTTTGCTGTGAGCCTGGCTTCTTGTGGGGAAGGGCGTAAATGAGAAGATCTGCCTTAAAGAATGGCACCACCCACCCTCTAACTAAAATAACTGTTCTCTATGTGCTGCGATTTAATTACAACTCCAGCGGACAGAATATAAAGGGAGGTGTTGTGTTTATAACACTTGTACAGTGCTTACTAGTGTAGGGCTGAGAAGCGCTTGCCTATACAGATAGTGCGCTACACCATTACTGTGTGCGGTGGAAGGGTGTTATTTTTGGGATACCAACAGTATCAAACGCCACATAAAACACCCAAGGTAAACCACATCAACAGGTTTAAGCCTCCAGTGCATATCTGCTGCTCTTTAGTACTGCTCATAGCACCACCCAAAACGCTGCTGTAACATACAGGGCCTTGCATAATTTTTAGGGATTATTCAGTAGCTGTGTTGAGCTTGCATTGTTTGTTTGTACCAGTGTCTGTAATATGCGTGAAAACGTAAGGGCACACATAAACACAAAGATAAACATCCATTTGATATGGTTCGGCCTACCGTTACCTTCCGCTCACCACCCTGTGTTGCTTTTTACAAAGCTGCAACTAACTCTGATTCTGCCTTTTCTGACTCCCCTGTTCGCCTATGTTTTATTTTTGTGTAACTGTATTTGTTTTACGTTTGGCTACGCTTCTCAATGCCAATAAAGTAATTTAATCGAATTGCATTGAAGCAGTTCACAACTCCATTCATTCTGTCAAACAAGGTTCACCTCGAACTGAACATTAATTAATATATATATATATATATATATATATATATATCTACTGGTGGTCGCCAGTAGATAGTTATAGTTAGGACCTATTTTCCATAGGAAATCCGCAACATTCTATTTGAAATAATTCTTGCGTCGGTTGACGAATCTTGTGAAATTTTCAAACTTTATGGCCCGGTCCGCTCCTACCCTGAAAGTCTCAGGGTGATTCGTCAAGCGGGGGCCGAGAAAAAAGGGGGTCCCAAAACGTGTTTTCCCCATTCATTTTCCCATAGGAAACTTTAGACACGGCTACAGCCCGAACTGCTGAACGGAATTACACCAAATTTGGCAAAGAGGTAGTTCTTGGTTCAGAAAGAACCCTTTTTGTTAAATGGTGTAAATCCGTTCAGTAGTTCCTGTGAAAATCAAAATGAAAATCACATATATATCTATGGCCGCGTCGGATTCGCGCACCCTCCCGATCACGAGCTGGATGCTAATTGGCTGTCAACACTCCAAATCAGGAAGTGTTGGCAGCCATTTTGTCCCTCGGTAGAACCGAGGGACAGAAACAAGTGCGCAAAAAGGGGGCAGGGTAGAAACACCCTGACCCCCTAGGTCTGCTCAGGGGGTCCCACAAGGACCCCTGGGCAGAAAAATGATTTTTTTTTAAATCGGCGGGATGCGCTTAGGGTGCGCGAATCCCGCCGAGAAAAAAAATCGCAAGTGTGCAAACGCACAAAGGGGCAGGGTAGAAACACCCTGACCCCCTCGGTCTGCTCAGGGGGTCCCACAGGACCCCCTGGGCAGAAAAAAGCATTTAAAAAAAATCGGCAGGATGCGCTCGGGGTGCGTGGATCCTGCCGAAAAAATGTTTATTTGCCCCCGGGTGGGCCAAGTCCCGGGGGCATGGAGAGGGGTTTAGATTTAATGTGGGGGCCTCTAAGGCCCCCAAGCCCCGGGGACCGCCACCCCCGGGGCTTTAGAAAATAATGGCAAAGAGCCCTCCCGCAGCCCCGGGGACCGCCACCTCCCCGGGGCACTAAAGATTTGAATATGGGGGTCCGTTACGGACCCCAAACCCCGGGGACCACCACCTCCCGGGGCTGTGCACTGGATGGGAGGGGGCCGCGCGGCCCCCTCCTGGAGCCCTTGATGGCCCTGGGGACCGCCACCCCCCAGCGCCGGCTCCTCCAGTGTCCCGGGGTGCCTACCCCGGGACACTGTAGTTTGCTATGACAGGACGTGGAGCCTCGCGGCTCCCGTCCTGTCATAGCTAAACTTGATTTGCATTTCGAAGAGAGAGCAGGAAACCTGCTCTCTTTCAAAATGCAAGCCCAATTGCTTTCCACATGGGGAGCAGCATGTTAGCTGCTCCCCATGTGAAAAGCAATGCCGGCTTCAGCGCAGGAGGCGGGGACCCGGCTGGGACTGTGGGGGATTGGGGACCCCCACAGTCCCCAACCAGAGGCCAGGCCCCGGGGATGGGGTCCCCGGGGCCATAAGTGGCCAGGGAGGGGGCCACGCAGCCCCCAGCCCCAAATATTTATTTTTTTTTAAAAGGGCAAGGCCGGCCCGAGGATGGGGTCCCCGGGGCCTTAAGTAGCACTGAGGAGGGGGCCACGCAGCCCCCTCCAAAAAATAAAAAAAAAATCGAGAGGCATGCCCCGGGGGATGGGGTCCCTGGGGCCAATACAGGCCCAGGGAAGGGGAGCCACGCGGCCCCCTTCCCGTTTTTGGGGAATTTAAAAAAAAAGAAATGCACAGGCCCCGGGGGATGGGGTCCCCGGGGCCAAAAGTGGCCAAGGGAAGGGGGGCCACGGCCCCCTCCCATTTAAAAACAAAACAAAAAAAAACGGCATTGTGCCGGAGGCTCCGCCCCTCCCTGCAGTACTCTGCAAACGCGCCCCTGGCGCGTTTTAAGAAAGGAAGTAATTCCCCTTGAATACTGGGGTCCCTGGGGGCCAACTAGCCCACCAGGAACCTCCAGTATGCGCCAGGGAGCTGCGTTGCAGAGAAGGTGTACAGAGGCCACGCCCTTTTACACCTCTCTGCAACGCAGCTCTGTGGCGCTTTTAGAAGTACATGGTGGGCTAGTTGGACTCCAGGGACCCTCAGGATTCAAGGGGACTTAATCCCCCAACTTAAAACGCGCCATGGGGCGCGTTTGCACAGTGGTGAAGGGAGGCGGGGCTTCAGGTGACATGTGTGCAAACAGGCCCCGTGGCGCGTTTTAAGATGGGAATTAAATCCCCTTCAATCCTGAGGGTCCCTGGGGGCCAACTAGCCCAACAGGTACGTCCAGAAAGTGCCACAGAGCTGCGTTGCAGAGAGGTGTAAAGGGGCGTGGCCTCTGAACACCTCTCTGCAACGCAGCTCCCTGGGCATACTGGAGGTACAGGGTGGGCTAGTTGGACCCCAGGGACCCTCATGATTCAAGGGGACTTAATCCCCAACTTAAAACGCGCCACGGGGCGCGTTTGCACAGATGTCACCTCAGGCCCCGCCCCCTCCCTTCACCATTGTGCAAATATTCCTCTAAAATCAGCCGAACTACGAATTCCTATTTACTCACCTGTTATCAGGAGAGACCTCAGTGCTGCATCTTTCAGCCCAGTACTGATCCTGAAAAGTAATTTTAACCGTACTTACCAGTAACTTGAATTTCCTTCCATAGGATATCATTGCCTGCTTTTTGCTGAAAAAGTTTCTAAGTGTCGATTTTTGAAACATACAAATATTCCTCTAAAATCAGCCAAAAATACGAATTCCGATTTACTCACCTGTTATCAGGAGAGACCTCAGTGCTGCATCTTTCAGCCCAGTACTGATCCTGAAAAGTAATTTTAACCGTACTTACCAGTAACTTATATTTCCTTCCATAGGAATCCATTGTCTGGTTTTCAGCAGAAAAGTTTCAAAGTGTTGATTTTCACAAACTACAAATATTCCTTAAAAATCGCCTGTATGACTTAAACGCATTCTTTCAACTGTTTACAGGAGATGCACCAGTGCTGGATACAGGATCCACCACTGAGTAAGAAAAAGTAATGATAACACTACTTACCTGCTAAGTGAATTTCCTCCCATATGATAACATTGGTGATTCTATGTGAAAAAGTTTCAGTGTCAACTTTTAAAATACAATAATATTCCTTAAAAATCACTACTGTAACCAAAACGCTTTTACTCAACTGTTTACAGGAGATGTCCCAGGACTGAATCTAGGATCCAGTCCTGTGGTTAGAAAAGTAATCCATAAAGTAACTAATTGCATTTAACTAGAAATTCACATTGAGCTCAATGTTGCTTTGTGTTTGAAATTGTGTTGCCCATTGCAACAACTGTAACTACTATACAAAAGTCTATTGCCTATTTGCAAAGTATTTAAACTAAAGTAATTCATTCTGAGAAAGTATATTTTGTAATGTATAATGTAATTACAATGTAATTTAAAAAATAAAATATCTAAAAATAAATAGTTTAAAAAAATGTAGTAAATCAGTATCAAAAAAATAAATATAACAATTAATGCATTTAAAATTGTCATTTACAAAACCTTTGAAATTCACTGAAAAAACCATAGGTTTCAGACATGTTATAGTTTGGAATTAGCATTTAAAAAACCTTTGAAATTCACTGAAAAAACCATAGGTTTCAGACACGTTATAGTTCGGAATTAGCATTTAAAAACCTTTGAAATTCACTTAAAAACCATAGGTTTTAGGGACAGTTATAGTTAGTTGGACATTTCACTCGTACAAAACCATAGAAATTCCCCCATTATAGTTAGTTCAGCTAACTATAACTCGCGCCCCGCAATGCACTGCTGATGACGTCACATATTACATCACTCATGACATGGTCAGTGACATCACTGATGACATCACTGATGACATCTCAAATGACATCACTGATGACATCATCCACGTGAAAATCTGATGCGCCTCCTCACACCCTGATATAACCTTTGATACACCCACTCTAAATTACAGACTGCCATTCGCAAAACCATAGACACTCCAACACCAATAACTACATACCCACTCACTGATTCTTAGGTCTACACACACATCCACTCACTCACCCGTACAGTCACTCATACTTACGGTCACTCAGTACAGGACTATCATATGCACTCATACACCTATATAGACACTCATACACCGCCACTCATCCATAGAGGTACTCACACACCTAGTCAGTCATGCAAATAATTAAACACACTGCCATTTACTCACCTATACAGTTATACACACACCAGCTCACTTACTCATACAAATACTAGCACATTCTTACGCTCTTATACAATCACTGATACAAGCACACACTCATCCATACAGCCACTATCACAATCACTCACTCTCAGCTTATAGCTATTTATATACTCCAACACACATATATACTGCCTTTCACATATGTAGTTACTCACACATGTACCACTGGGACATACATTCACTCACAAACACACTCTTCACACACTTACCCACCCATACAGTCTATCACAGATGCACTCTTGAAACCATCCACCCAGTGAATCACCCACTCACACATCTATGCACAGAGTCGCACACACCCCACCCACACAAACACTCAGGCACCCATACAGATACTCAGACAACCAATCAATAACTCATATAGACACTCATGTAGCTATTCACAAACCCATGCAGCCACTTACACAGCAATAGACAGACGGATACAGACATTCACCCAGTTTAGTCACTAACCCATGCATTCAGTAAGATACGTTTAATCACTCACTTATAGAGTTAGTCACGCACCTACTAAATCATCCATACAGACACTTATACACCCACTCATTCTTCAATACGCCTTTCCCTATATATATTAAACATATTTAAACTTTAAAGAAACACAGTCACTGGATGATGTCATCAGTGATGTCATCAGTGATGTCACTGACCATGTCATGAGTGATGTAATATGTGGCGTCATCAGCAGTGCATTGCGGGCGCGAGTTATAGTTAGCTGAACTAACTATAACGGGGGAATTTCTATGGTTTTGTACGAGTGAAATGTCCAACTAACTATAACTGTCCCTAAAACCTATGTTTTTTTAAGTGAAAATATATATATATATAATTATCTACTGGCGGTCGCCAGTAGATAGTTATAGTTAGGACCTATTTTCCATAGGAAATCCGCGACATTCTATTTGAAATAACTCTTGCGTCGGTTGACGAATCTTCGCGAAATTTTCAAACTTTATGGCCCGTTCCGCTCCTACCCTGAAAGTTTCGGGGTGATTCGTCAAGCGGGGGCCGAGAAAAAAGGGGAGTCCCAAAATGTGTTTTCCCCATTCATTTTCCCATAGGAAACTTTAGCCACGGCTACAGCCCGAACTGCTGAACGGAATTACACAAAATTTGGCAAAGAGGTAGTTCTTGGTTCAGAAAGAACCCTTTTGTTAAATGGTGTAAATCCGTTCAGTAGTTGCTGAGAAAATCAAAAGTAAAAACACATATATATCTGGAGCGGAGCCTAACCACACATGTCATCGTGAGATCTGATTGGCTGTCAGCACTTCATCCTGGAATTGCTGGCAGCCATCTTGAGACCAATATAAATGATAGTACCCCATTGAAATGCGTTGTAGTGAATCGAAGATTTTGAGGGTTACCAAAGGAGAACTATAAAGGGTGATAACAGACTTTAGTTACATTAGAATTCATTTGTTGATGGTACCATACTAATTTCAGGAATTGTGGTGTGTTCTAAGGTGATTTTACCCTGTGAAAAACCTTCTGCTGGGATATCATGAATCATGTTTGAGAGAACTATTTTCACATGCTTGTCCCATACAGTTTTGGAAGGTGCTCCAGAAGCTAAAATGAGAGAATATTTTCTGTAAATTCACATTATCTTTCTCAGTCATGTGAGAATGAAGTCTGACATTCTCAGTAAAACATGTACATCCAACAATGGCAGAGACTGTCAGTTGATTCCTTTGTGTTCTACTGCAGCTTCCCAGAGTGTTCTAAAGAACAACTAGAGTGCTAACAGCCTTACTTATGACAAAAGTATGGCACACCTGAAGCCATCTTGATTGGAATAAACTGGTAACACTTAAAACATTTAATTTAAAAAGGAACAAAATGATGGGGTTCATCTTGTCATAGAAATTATGGTTAGTGCTCTGCAAAGAAAAATTAGGACATGTTTCAAGTGTGATCTCAAATATCTTCCTGTTATATTTCAACAGGAGCAGCCTGTCAGTTGATGCCTTTGTGTTCTACTGCAGCTTCCCAGAGTGTTCTAAAGAACAACTAGAGCGCTAACAGCCTTACTTATGACAAAAGTATGGCACACCTGAAGCCATCTTGATTGGAATAAACTGGTAACACTTAAAACATTTAATTTAAAAGGAACAAAATAAGGGGTTCATTTTGCCATAGAAATTATGGTTAGTGCTGTAGAAAGAAAAATTAGGACATGTTTTAAGTGAGATCTCAAATCTTCTTCTATTTCATTAGAAAATTCTGACATGCAGACTGAAACAATCACTTTCAATACCAGCAGTAGACTTCCAGTTAACTCCTTGGTGAGCCGTAGCTTTACTACAGTGATCTAATGAACAACTAGAGTGCTAACATTCTGAATTTATGGCAAATGTGTGACACATCTGAATGCCTTCTTGATGGAATCAAAGTAAAAAAACTGAAAGCATTTCCTACTGAGGAGACTGCAGTAAATGAGGAAATTAGGAAACTTCATAACAAAGAAGTCTTCCAAGATGGCCACCAGTAAAAAGAGCCCAAATGTAGCACAAATATTACCCAGATGTAGCCACATATAGCCCAATGACAAAAGTGTGCAAAACACTTTTTATTTTTAGTTTTTTGCAGTTTTATGTAGTGCAGACTGGTCAGGTATTGGAGCGTTGCATCTTAAAACATGACCCCCTACACTACAAAAACACCACTGCACTACCCCAAACCCTAAAACACTACCCCCAGCACGACCCCCTACACTACACAAGCACCACTGCACTATCCTAAACCCTAAAACACTACCCCCAGCATGACCCCCTACACTACACAAACGCCACTGCACTACCCTAAACCCTAAAACACTAAAACACTACCCCAACACCACTGCACTAACCTAAAACACTACCCCCAGCATGACCCACTACACTACCCAAACACCACTGCACTACCCTAAAACATGACCCCCTACACTACACAAGCACCACTGCACTACCCTAAACCCTAAAACACTACCCCCAGCACGACCTCCTACACTACACAAACACCACTGCACTACCTTAAACCCTAAAACACTACCCCCAGCACGACCCCCTACACTACCCAAACACCACTGCACTAACCTAAATCCTAAAACACTACCCCCAGCACGACCCCCTACACTACCCAAACACCACTGCACTACCCTAAAACATGACCCCCTACACTACAGAAGCACCACTGCACTACCCTAAACCCTAAAACACTACCCCCAGCACGACCCCTACACTGCCCGAACACCACTGCACTGCCCTAAACCCTGAAACACCAGCCCCTGCACGACCCCCCTACACTGCCCGAACACCACTGCACTGCCATAAACCCTGAAACACCAACCCTAGCACGACTCCCTACACTGCCCGAACACCACTGCACTGCCCTAAACCCTGAAACACCAGCCCCTGCACGACCCCCCTACACTACCCAAACACCACTGCACTAACCTAAATCCTAAAACACTACCCCCAGCACGACCCCCAGCACGACCCAAACACCACTGCACTACCCTAAAACATGACCCCCTACACTACACAAGCACCACTGCACTGCCCTAAACCCTGAAACACTACCCCCAGCAAGACCTCCTACACTGCCCGAACACCACTGCACTGCCCTAAACCCTGAAACATCATCCCCAGCAAGACCCCCCTACACTGCCCGAACACCACTGCCCTAAAGCCTGAAACACGACCCCCTACTCTGCCCGAACACCACTGCACTGCCCTAAACCCTGAAACACCACCCCCTGCACGACCCCTACACTGCCCGAACACTACTGCACTGCCCTAAACCCTGAAACGCCATCCCCAGCACGACCCCCTACACTGCCCGAACACGACTGCACTGCCCTAAACCCTGAAACACCCCCCCTGCACGATCCCCTACACTGCCCGAACACTACTGCCCTGCCCTAAACCCTGAAACACCATCCCCAGCACGACCCCTACACTGCCACGAACACCACTGCACTGCCCTAAACCCCGAAACACTACCCCCAGCAAGACCCCTACACTGCCCGAACACCACAGCCCTAAACCCTGAAACACCACCCCCAGCACGACCCCCTACACTGCCCGAACACCACTGCACTGCCCTAAACCCTGAAACACCACCCCCAGCACAACCCCTACACTGCCCAAACACCACTGCACTGCCCTAAACCCTGAAACACCACCCCCTGCACGACCCCCTATACTGCCCGAACACTACTGCACTGCCCTAAACCCTGAAACACCATCCCCCGCCACACCCCCTACACTGCCCGAACACCACTGCACTGCCCTAAACCCTGAAACACCAGCCCCAGTACGACCCCTATACTGCCCGAACACCACTGCACTGCCCTAAACCCTGAAACACCACCCCATGCACGACCCCCTACACTGCCCGAACACCACTGCACTGCCCTAAACCCTGAAACACCACCCCATGCACGACCCCCTACACTGCCCGAACACCACTGCACTGCCCTAAACCCTGAAACACCAACCCCAGCACGACCCCCTACACTGCCCGAACACGACTGCACTGCCCTAAACCCTGAAACACCACCCCTGCACGATCCCCTACACTGCCCGAACACTACTGCCCTGCCCTAAACCCTGAAACACTACCCCCAGCAAGATCCCCTACACTGCCCGAACACCACTGCACTGCCCTAAACCCTGAAACACCACCCCCAGCATGACCCCCTACACTGCCCGAACACCACTGCACCTCCCTAAACCCTGAAACACCACCCCCAGCACGACCCCTACACTGCCTGAACACCACTGCACTGCCCTAAACCATGAAACACCAGCCCCAGCACGACCCCCTACACTGCCCGAACACCACTGCACTGCCCTAAACCTGAAACACCACCCCCAGCACGACCCCTACAATGCCCGAACACCACTGCACTGCCCTAAACCCTGAAACACCAGCCCCAGCACGACCGCCTACACTGCCCGAAAACAACTGCACTGCCCTAAACCCTGAAACACCAGCCCCAGCATGACCCCCTACACTGCCCGAACACCACTGCACTACCCTAAACCCTCAAACACAAGCCCCAGCACAACCCCCTACACTGCCCGAACACCACTGCACTGCCCTAAACCCTGAAACACCACCCCCTGGAAGACCCCCTACACTGCCCGAACACCACTGCACTGCCCTAAACCCTGAAACACCACCCCCAGCAAGACCCCCTACACTGCCCGAACACCACAGCACTAAAGCCTGAAACACCACCCCCAGCAAGACCACCTACACTGGCCGAACACCACTGCACTGCCCTAAACCCTGAAACACCACACCCTGCACGACCCTCTACACTGCCCGAACACCACTGCACTGCCCTAAACCCTGAAACACCACCCCTCAGCACAACACCCTACACTGCCCGAACATCACTGCACTGCCCTAAACCCTGAAACACCACCCCCAGCACGACCTCCTACACTGCCGGAACACCACTGCACTGCCCTAAACCCTGAAACACCACCCCCTGCACGACCCCCTACACTGCCCGAACACCACTGCACTGCCCTAAACCCTGAAACACCACCCCCAGCACGACCCCCTACACTGCCTGAACACCATTGCTCTGTCCTAAATCCTGAAACACTAGCCCCAGTACGACCCCCTACACTGCCCGAACACCACTGCACTGCCCTAAACCCTGAAACACCACCCCCAGCACGACCCCCTACACTGCCCGAACACCACTGCACTGCCCTAAACCCTGAAACACCACCCCCAGCAAGATCCCCTACACTGCCCGAACACCACTGCACTGCCCTAAACCCTAAAATACTACCCCCAGCACCACCCCCTACACTACCTGAACATGACTGCACTGACCTAAACCCTCAAACACTCCCCCCAGCACGACCCCCTACACTACCCGAACACCACTGCACTGCCCTAAACCCTGAAACACCACCCCCAGCATGACCCCCTACACTGCCCGAACACCACTGCACTGCCCTAAACCCTGAAACACCACCCCCAGCAAGATCCCCTACACTGCCCGAACACCACTGCACTGCCCTAAACCCTGAAACACCACCCCCAGCATGACCCCCTACACTGCCCGAACACCACTGCACTGCCCTAAACCCTGAAACACCACCCCCAGCACGACCCCCTACACTGCCTGAACACCACTGCACTGCCCTAAACCATGAAACACCAGCCCCAGCATGACCCCCTACACTGCCCGAACACCACTGCCCTAAACCTGAAACACCACCCCCAGCACGACCCCTACACTGCCCGAACACCACTGCACTGCCCTAAACCCTGAAACACCAGCCCCAGCACAACCCTGTACACTGCCCGAACACCACTGCACTGCCCTAAACCCTGAAACACCAGCCCCAGCACGACCGCCTACACTGCCCGAAAACCCTGAAACACCAGCCCCAGCATGACCCCCTACACTGCCCGAAAACCACTGCACTGCCCTAAACCCTGAAACACCAGCCCCAGCATGACCGCCTACACTGCCCGAAAACCACTGCACTGCCCTAAACCCTGAAACACAAGCCCCAGCACGACCCCCTACACTGCCCGAACACCACTGCACTAAACCCTGAAACACCAGCCCCAGCAAGACCCCCTACACTGCCCGAACACCACTGCACTGCCCTAAACCCTGAAACACCACCCCTGCACGACCCCCTACACTGCCCGAACATCACTGCACTGCCCTAAACCCTGAAACACCACCCCCAGCACGACCTCCCTACACTGCCGGAACACCACTGCACTGCCCTAAACCCTGAAACACCACCCCCAGCACGACCCCCTACACTGCCCAAACACCACTGCACTGCCCTAAACCCTGAAACACCACCCCCTGCACCGCCCCCTACACTGCCCGAACACCACTGCACTGCCATAAACCCTGAAACACCACCCCCAGCACGACCCCCTTTACTGCTCGAACACCACTGCACTGCCCCAAACCCTGAAACACCACCCCCAGCACGACCCTCTTCACTGCCCGAACACCACTGCCCTAAACCCTGAAACACCACCCCCTACATGACCCCCTACACTGCCCGAACACCACTGCACTGCCCTAAACCCTGAAACACCACCCCCTACACTGCCCGAACACCACTGCACTGCCCTAAACCCTGAAACACCACCCCCAGCACGACCCCCTACACTGCCCAAACACTACTGCACTGCCCTAAACCCTAAAACACCACCCCCAGCATTACCCCCTACACTGCCCAAACACCACTGCACTGCCCTAAACCCTAGAACACTATCCCCAGCACGACCCCCTACACTACCCGAACACCACTGCACTACCCTAAACCCTAAAATACTACCCCCTACACTACCTGAACATGACTGCACTGACCTAAACCCTCAAACACTCCCCCAGCACGACCCCCTACACTACCCGAACACCACTGCACTGCACTAAACCCTAAAACACTCCCCCCAGCACGACCCCCTACACTACCCGAACACCACTGCACTGCCCTAAACCCTAAAACACTACCCCCCGCATGACCCCCTACACTACCCTAAAACACTACCCCAGCACGACTCCCTACACTACCCAAAGACCACTGCACTACCCTAAACCCTAAAACATGACCTCCTACACTACACAAACAACACTGCACTACCCTAAACCCTAAAACACTACCCCCTACACTACACAAACACCACTGCACTACCCTAAACCCTAAAACACTACCCCTCCGCATGACTCCCTACACTACCCAAAGACCACTGCACTACCCTAAACCCTAAAACACGACCTCCTACACTACACAAACACCACTGCACTACCCTAAACCCTAAAACACTACCCCCTACACTACACAAACACCACTGTACTACCCTAAAAAACTACCCCCAGCACGAACCACTACACTACCCAAACACCACTGCACTACCCTAAACCCTACAAAACTACCCCCAGCAGTACCCCTACACTACCCAAACACCACTGCACTAAACCCTAAAACACTACCCCCAGCAGTACACCCTACACTACCCAAACACCACTGCACTACCCTAAATCACTACCCCCAGCATGACCCCCTACACTACCCAAACACCACTGCACTACCCTAAACCCTAAAACACTACCCCCAGCACAACCCCCTACACTACCCAAACACCACTGCACTACCCTAAAACACTCCCCCAGCACGACTCCCTACACTACCCAAACACCACTGCACTACCCTAAACCCTAAAACACTACCCCCAGCACGACCCTCTTCACTACCTAAACACAACTGCACAATTTGTTACAGGCGTTGCAACGCAGGCCTGTGGTGCTTACTGGAAGTACCTAGTGGGCTAGTTGGGCCCCAGGGACCCTCAGGATTCAAGGTGACCTAATCCCCCAACTTAAAACGCACCACGGGGCGCGTTTGCACAGTGGTGAAGGGAGGGGGCGGGGCCTCAGGTGACGTGCGCAAACACGCCCTGTGGTGCGTTTTAAGTTGGGAATTAATTCCCTTTGAATCCTGAGGGACCCTGGGGCCAACTAGCCCACCAGGTACCTTCAGTAAGCACAACAGAGTTGCGTTGCAGAGAGGTGAAAAAGGTGCATGGCCTCGGAACGCCTCTCTGCAACTCAGCTCTGTGGTCCTAACTGTAGGTACCTGGGGGCTAGTTGGGCCCCAGGGACCCTCAGAATTCAAGGGGACTTAATCCCACAACTTAAAACGCGTCACGGGGTGCGTTTGCACACATGTCACCTCAGGCCACCCCTCCCTTCACCACTGTGCAAACGCGCCCTGTAGCGCGTTTTAAGAGGTAGTTTTAATCCCCCTGCCCTATTATGTACTAGGGACTTGCAGAGGAGGTCATGCTAATCACAGGGGTACCCCAACGCATAGTGTTCCCTAGTGTATGTAGGTGTTTTCACTGTATTCTAAGTGTCTTTTAGCATAGCCCTGGCTCTGGTTAGCCAGTCAGTTACCACCAGTACCCATCTGAAAAAGTTGTGGGCACAGGTTGATTTTGCAACAAGGCCTCTTTCTGCTCCTCTGTTGGTTCTTTCTGCACATCTTTTGCTTCTTTCTGTGCGTTTTTTCTTCTTTCTTCACATGTCCTACCTCTGTAGGCATAGTTAGAAACTAGCATTTAAAAAAACCTTTGAAATTCATTTAAAAAAATCATAGGTTTCAGGCACGTTATAGTTAGAAATTAGCATTTAAAAAACCTTTGAAATTCACTGAAAAAACCATAGGTTTCAGACACGTTATAGTTAGAAATTAGCATTTAAAAAACCTTTGAAATTCACTGAAAAAACCATAGGTTTCAGACACGTTATAGTTAGAAATTAGCATTTAAAAAACCTTTGAAATTCACTGAAAAACCATAGGTTTTAGGGACAGTTATAGTTAGTTGGACATTTCACTGCATACAAAACCATAGAAATTCCCCGTTATAGTTAGTTCAGCTAACTATAACTCGCGCCCGCAATGCATTGCTGATGACGTCACATATTACATCACTCATGACATGGTCAGTGACATCACTGATGACATCACTGATGACATCTCAAATGACATCACTGATGACATCACTGATGACATCATCCAGTGACTGTTTCTGTAAAGTTTAAATATGTTTAATATATATACAAATTTGAATCCAAAAGCAAGAACATATAAATAAACTTGAAGCAATATAAGGGGTGTTATTAGAGATTAAATTAAAAGAGTAGCATGATGTTTTGGGAGAGATAGAATGATTACACATAATCGATATAATACTGAAAGTCTGGGGCTCTATTGATTATTAATAAGAAAATGACATAAATATGAAGGATTAGGTGGTGTACTTCACAAATTGATAACATGTATTTATTCATGTCACTTTGAGAAATAGTGAAAGAATGTAAAGTAACATAAAGCTATTTTGTTTATGTCTAAACTATACATGATTCCAATTTTGAACGTGGCTCCTTTAAGAAATTGACCTTGTTTTTTAATTGGTGGTGGGGGAAATGAACTATGCTTCCCTTTAAATGGACACGTTGTTAGCACACTTTGGACCCAGTAGAAGGCGCAAGCCGAAACGCGTAGGTCATCGTTCTGTATGCACCCCTGCACTTAGCTTGTGAAGGCTTCGTATGAAGAGGCTCTTTGTCATAATCTTATTAAAGCCCTTTTGTAGTCAGTTCCTGTAAGTGCTGTGCTTCATTTTGCCCTGGTAAACGTGTGGAAAGCTGAGCCCGAGTGGAGGCCAACCATTTGGAGCAAATGTGCAATTGGATACGTAGAGTCGGTCTACGAGTGACGAGCACCCGGAAGTGTAGCGGCTCTGAATCACCGACAGTGAGTGGCGTGGCAGCGAGAATCGGAGCGCGCTCCAACCTGTGAGCCTCGGTGGATGGCGGAGGTACAGAAGGAAACTCGCATCGAGACTTATTGTGAAGGTGAGATGAGAAACTTGAAAGCGGGAGGTAACTGGAACGCCTGCGTAGGCTGGTGAGGTCTTTGCGGACGCCCGGCACCCGACGCTTGCTTTGTTGATCTCTCCCTTCGCTGATCTCGCAACATTGTATCCTTGGTGAATCCGAGGCTCAGGATTGTTTTCCGGCGGACAAAGCAGACGGTACGAAACCGAAAGGGAATTCTGCTTGTGTTTTCTCAGTAACTGACATTTCATTAAGGGCATATTGTAAACTGCAGTAATTTTATAGGGGTGCATACATTGAAATGCAAGGTCAGCGTGGGAGACGAACAACATTTTTCAAAATTTAAGTGACTTGATTCTTATCTCTTTGTGATTTAAACCGAGGTACCGGTAATCCAGTCTTTAATAACATGGCAGATAGATGGAGCAAACGCGAATCTGCACTCAAGGATTTGTTTAATGACAGTGGGGATCTAACAGAAGGACTAAGATCTAGTCAAACACCAAGCACATCTAATACACCACGAGTACAAATGAAAGAGTTGGAACAAGCCAGGGTGATGGAAGTCAATAAATGGTGGGAAAGCGTGACACTTAAGAAATATATTGATTGCAAACGTATTCCAAGGGGTTTGAGAATTTTTGTGCTACCCACCTTAAGTGATCTTGATACTGACCTCTTACTTAAATGGCAGAATGATACCACAGACTGTTCCATGAAACTATTGGAGACTTTAATAATACATGCTGAAAGGAGACTTAAAGAGGCAATGGAGAAAATTGCCGCACTAGAGAAATCCCTTGAGAAGTTTTGGGAAACAGCGGAGGGTAAAAAATCATCTGGAAGAACTGGAAAAAAGACTTGAGAAGCATGAGAATGAAATACAGCTAAAAAAAGTAAAGAAGTTTAACAGAGACAGGATTGATTATGCCTCAGGTAGAGTCTACACCTTCGCACGTCGCTTTGACTCCAATTATAAAAAACAATCCATGGAGCAAATTCAGCAGCAAGACCAAACAAGAATGTCCAGTGCGGAAAGCTCTGAAGTGAGTTCGGGGGACGAAGGAGCAGCACTTGGAAGATCAAGGATGGGTTTTCCCGGGGAGATGCGACTGTTGCGCATGACGACAAGGGGAAGAGGAGCTCCATCACCCCCAACCGCACTGGAAGAACGAACAGAACAAGGCGCAGCAGGAAGAGGCAGGGGAAGAGGAAAAGGAAAGAAGGGGAAATAACAAATAAAGAATCGGCAATGGAAGACAACCTTGTGATCAATCTTTCCAGCAAAAAACTGAACATTAAACACATGAACCTACTTAATAAAGGACTAACGTTTTGTCCTAACTCTGGCATGGATTTGGCATCTACGCGTGTAGATCTTTATAAATTTTGCAGAAAATTAAAATTAAAAAAATACTTTATGAATAGATCTACCCGTCTCTCAAAAATAGAGCTTGGAACATCACTCACGAATCTTACAAGTGAAGACATTGAGTCCATGAGAACCATACAGGATCTGATGAATGAGGAAACTCAGCAAGAATCTATGCCAGATAATGCAACAGCAACTGATGTATGTGTGGCTCTAGGCATTGAGACGAACATGTCCGCCAGGAGTGGATGTAAAGGAAAATCAAAGTTTTGCCCACAGTTACCACCAGGCAACAGGGTAGATGTCTTTCAGGAACTTGTGGCAGAAGACCTGAGGGACATCTATGTTAAAGAAAAAGAGCATTATAATCCGACAAATACCAACATGTCAAGGGATGACTGGTGGGCACTGTCAGATCTCCGACAAGATATAAGTATAATCATCAAACAATCCGACAAGGGTGGCAATGTCGTTGTGATGGACCGGAATAAATATCTTTTAGAGGTCAGAAGACAGTTGGGAGATGCCACCAAGTATGAAAAGTTGAAATCTAATCCCACCAACGACATTAAAGTGATCTTCCATGAGAAATTAAAACAATGGCATGGAATAGGCGTAATTGATGATGATGAATTGCGTTATCTGAAGACAGAGCACCCAATCCTGCCCACTCTGTATGTACTGCCCAAAGTACACAAGAGCTTAGAAAATCCTCCTGGGCGACCAATTGTGAGTTCATGTGGCTCATTACTCGAAAACACCTCGAGGTTCATTGATATTTTCCTCTTCCCCTATGTTGCTGATCTTCCATCATATTTACGAGACTCAATGGATTTCCTCAATAGAATTAATAACACTCATTGGAAACCTAATTACATCATGGCCACAATTGATGTGGTTTCATTATATACCTCCATCATTCACACAGACGGTCTTAAGGCATGTGAGTATTTTTTGAGATCGAGATCATTGAGTTTATTGAGCCATACCAACATGCTCCTCGAAATGATGTCCTTTTGTTTGAACAATAATATCTTTGTATTTGATGGAAAATTCTACAGGCAAAATCAAGGGACTGCCATGGGGACATCATTTGCGCCAACATATGCCAATCTCACCATGGGCTTCTGGGAGACAGAATGCTTGTGGTCAGAAAGTAATAACATCAACCTGGAGAGGGTGGTGCTCTGGGTCCGTTACATAGATGACCTGTTTCTCATTTGGGAAGGAGAGGAGGAAGAGTTAAAATGTTTTTTGTCATCTTTGAACGTCAACTCACTCAACCTTCAATTCACGTATACATACAGTAGAACTGTGGTGGATTATTTGGACATAAGGGTCTACATTGAGAATGAGAGAATGTGCACCACCCTCTTCCGAAAGACCACATCATGCAACAGCATTCTGCACGCTAACAGCGCACATCCAAAAGCCCTTAAGTGGAGTATCCCCTATGGAGAGTTCCTGCGGGCGCGTAGGAACTGCTCTGAGGGAGGAGGAGTTTATTAAACAGATGTCTATAATGATGGTTCGTTTCCAAAGAAGAGGTTATCCTTTGATGGTCTTAGAGAATGCACGGGAAAGAGCAACCAATGCCATAAGAGAGAACTTATTGTTACCCAAGAATATGAAAATGTCGTCTGAGTTGAATGTGGAACCAGTGAGATTCATTACAGATTTTAACAGCTCGAATCAGAAGGTGAAACAGACGCTCAATAAACATTGGGGTGTCCTTAAGAAAGATCAGGAATTAAAACCCTTCATCAAACAACAGGCCAATGTCACCTACAGAAAAGTACCCTCACTAGGGGGATTATTGACACAAAGCTACTTCTCCAACAAACCTGTATATTTACAAAAAACAACTTGGTTATCACAGAAGGGCTTTGTGAAATGCGCAAGATGTAAAGCCTGTAACTATGGCCGCAATATGACAGAAGTCATGACCATTCAAGGTTTGAAAAAAACAATCAAGGAAAGGATCACGTGTGAAACCACCCACGTGGTTTACCTTTTGGAATGCAAATGCGGCCAAAGATATATTGGAAGTACAGTGAATAAACTAAAATTGCGCATCCTACAACATTTGCGAGCCATATTGAACAAGGACTTTGCGTATGTGATGGCCAAACATATCTGGAGAGAGCATGAAGGGATTTTAGACAAAAACACACTCTCGTACTCTGGTATTGAACATATAACAACGAATATCAGAGGGGGAGACAGAGAGTTGTTATTGAGACGTGCAGAATCAAGATGGATTGTCAATTTGGGTACAGAGATGCCGTGGGGCCTGAATGCGGATGCGGAACTATACACCTTCTTGTAACAATGTTTATCATTTAACCTGCCTTAGACGTGTTTTAAAACTTGGTATCTTTGGGTTTTAAGTGTACCGCAATTTTAATCAATGGGCCCAGTTATTGTGTTTTATCTCCCTCCTTCTGACAATCTCTCTTTTATAACTTTTTATCACCTTATTGAGCACTGCAATGTGCAATTGTTGCATTAGGTATTATTCCTTGAAATGGCGAGCAAGTTGATCATTTAAGGGCTTATATTTTCAAGTGAATAATGATGAAGTATATCTGAACATAATTTTTTCCACTAACAGACATTAATGAAGGAGTTTCACTCCATTATATATCGATCAGCAATGTATACATCTGATAATGTGGATTTCAATGGTCCAGTGGAAAATTTGTTTGGAATACTGGATGGAGGTCAGTTGAGGTAATATTATACAGAGTAGAATACGGAAAAGTTTCTACGAATAAGCACTAAGCACTTTATATTTATGGTGTAAATACATAGTACTGAAAGGCATAGTAAGTTAAGAGCGGGTTTTATAGAACCCATTTTTTTGAATATAATGCTTTTAGTGACCTCCTCGTTTTAGATCTTTTTAGATTTTTTCACTTGTTGATAGAGGACATTTGCACTTTGTACTTGTATAAGCACAGGCATTTTAGACCTTCCTGGCACTTCTCGCAGATTCTTCCCTGGAGCCCAGGAAATATGCACTTTGCACTTTTTGGTAGTGTTTGTCATTTTTATTAGTATACAAATTTGAATCCAAAAGCAAGAACATATAAATAAACTTGAAGCAATATAAGGGGTGTTATTAGAGATTAAATTAAAAGAGTAGCATGATGTTTTGGGAGAGATCGAACTGATTACACATAATCGATATAATACTGAAAGTCTGGGGCTCTATTGATTATTAATAAGAAAATGACATAAATATGAAGGATTAGGTGGTGTACTTCACAAATTGATAACATGTATTTATTCATGTCACTTTGAGAAATAGTGAAAGAATGTAAAGTAAGATAAAGCTATTTTGTTTATGTCTAAACTATACATGATTCCAATTTTGAACGTGGCTCCTTTAAGAAATTGACCTTGTTTTTTAATTGGTGGTGGGGGAAATGAACTATGCTTCCCCTTTAAATGGACACGTTGTTAGCACACTTTGGACCCAGTAGAAGGCGCAAGCCGAAACGCGTAGGTCATCGTTTGTATGCACCCCTGCACTTAGCTTGTGAAGGCTTCGTATGAAGAGGCTCTTTGTTATAATTTATTAAAGCCCTTTTGTAGTCAGTTCCTGTAAGTGCTGTGCTTCATTTTGCCCTGGTAAACGTGTGGAAAGCTGAGCCCGAGTGGAGGGCAACCATTTGGAGCAAATGTGCATATATATATATATATATATATATATATATATATATATATTATCTACTGGCGGTCGCCAGTAGATAGTTATAGTTAGGACCTATTTTCCATAGGAAATCCGCAACATTCTATTTGAAATAACTCTTGCGTCGGTTGACGAATCTTCGCGAAATTTTCAAACTTTATGGCCCGCTCCTACCCTGAAAGTTTCGGGGTGATTCGTCAAGCGGGGGCTGAGAAAAAAGGGGGGGGGGTCCCAAAACGTATTTTCCCCATTCATTTTCCCATAGGAAACACAGCCCAAACTGCTGAACGGAATTACACCAAATTTGGCAAAGAGGTAGTTCTTGGTTCAGAAAGAACCCTTTTTGTTAAATGGTGTAAATCCGTTCAGTAGTTGCTGAGAAAATCAAAAGTAAAAACACATATATATCTGGGCGGAGCCTAACCACACGTCATCGTGAGATCTGATTGGCTGTCAGCACTTTATCCTGGAATTGCTGGCAGCCATCTTGGGACCAATATAAATGATAGTACCCCATTGAAATGCATTGTAGTGAATCGAAGATTTTGAGGGTTACCAAAAGGAGAACTATAAAGGGTGCTAACAGACTTTAGTTACATTAGAATTCATTTGTTGATGGTACCATACTAATTTCAGGAATTGTGGTGTGTTCTAAGGTGATTTTACCCTGTGAAAAACCTTCTGCTGGGATATCATGAATCATGTTTGAGAGAACTATTTTCACATGCTTGTCCCATACAGTTTTGGAAGGTGCTCCAGAAGCTAAAATGAGAGCATATTTTCTGTAAATTCACATTATCTTTCTCAGTCATGTGAGAATGAAGTCTGACATTCTCAGTAAAACATGTACATCCAACAATGGCAGAGACTGTCAGTTGATTCCTTTGTGTTCTACTGCAGCTTCCCAGAGTGTTCTAAAGAACAACTAGAGTGCTAACGGCCTTACTTATGACAAAAGTATGGCACACCTGAAGCCATCTTGATTGGAATAAACTGGTAAAACTTAAAACATTTAATTTAAAAAGGAACAAAATGATGGAGTTCATTTTGTCATAGAAATTATGGTTAGTGCTGCAGAAAGAAAATGTAGGGCATGTTTTAAGTGAGATCTCAAATCCTCTTCTATTTCATTAGAAAATTCTGACATGCAGACTGAAACAATCACTTTCAATACCAGCAGTAGACTTCCATTTAACTCCTTGGTGAGCAGTAGCTTACTACAGTGATCTAATGAACAACTAGAGTGCTAACATTCTGAATTTATGGCAAATGTGTGACACATCTGAATGCCTTCTTGATGGAATCAAAGTAAAAACTGAAAGCATTTCCTACTGAGGAGACTGTAGTAAATGAGGAAATTAGGAAACTTCATAACAAATAAGTCTCCCAAGATGGCCACCAGAGAAAAAAGAGCCCAAATGTAGCACAAATATCACCGAGGTAGCCCACGTATAGCCCAATGACAGAAGTGTGCAATACACTTTTTTTATTTTTTGTTTTTTTGCAGTTTTATATAGTGCAGACTGGTCAGGTATTGAAGTGCTTTACATGAGCCTTGGTTACATCACACAAGGACAAATTCATGTTGGGTGACCCCTACACTACCCAAACACCACTGCACTACCCTAAACTCAAAAACACTACCCCCAGCACGACCCCCTACACTACCCAAACACAACTGCACTACCCTAAACTCAAAAACACTACCCCAGCACGACCCCCTACACTACCCAAACACCACTGCACTACCCTAAATCTACCCACTACACTACACAAATACCACTGCACTACCCTAAAACACTAGAACCCAGCACGACCCCCTACAGTACACAAACACCACTGCACTACCCTAAACCCTAAAACACTACCCCCTACACAAACACCATTGCACTACCCTAAAACACTACCCCCAGCATGACCCCCTACACTACACAAACACAACTGCACTACCCTAAAACACTACCCCAGCACGACCCCCTACACTACCCAAACACCACTGCACTACCCTAAACCCTAAAACACTACCCCCAGCACGACTCCCTACACTACACAAACACCACTGCACTACACTAAACCCTAAATCTACCCCTAGCATGACCTCCCACACTACACAAACACCACTGCACTACCCTAAACCCTAAACCACTACCCCCAGCACGACCCCCTACACTACCCGAACACCCCTGCACTACCCTATACCCTAAAACACGACCCCGTACACTACACAAACACAACTGCACTACCCTAAAACACTACCCACAGCATGACCCCCTACACTACACAAACACCACTGCACTACCCTAAACCCCCTACACTATACAAACACCACTGCATTACTCCTAAACCCTAAAACACTACCCCCAGCACGACCCCCTCACAACACAAACACCACTGCACTACCCTAAACCCTAAATCGACCCCCAGCACGACCCCCTACACTACCCAAACACCACTGCCATACCCTAAAACACTACCCCATACACTACCCAAACACCACTGCACTACCCTAAACCCTAAAACACTACCCCAGCACAACCCCCTACACTACACAAACACCACTGCACTACCCTAAACCCTAAAACACTACCCCCAGCACGACTCCCTACACTACCCAAACACCACTGCACTACCCTAAATCTACCCCCCAGCACGACCCCTACACTACCCAAACACCACTGCACTACCCTAAACCATAAAACACTACCCCCAGCATGACCCCCTACACTACACAAACACCACTGCACTACCCTAAACCCTAAAACACTACCACCAGCATGACCCCTACACTACTCAAAACCACTGCACTACCCTAAACCCTAAAACACTAACCCAGCACGACCCCCTACTCTACCCATACACCACTGCACTACCCTAAAGCCTAAAACACTACCCCCAGCACGACCCCCTACACTACCCAAACACCACTGCACTACCCTAAACCCTAAAACACTACCCCCAGCACGACCCCCTACACTACCCAAACACCACTGCACTACCCTAAACCCTAGAAAAGAAACCCCCACCCCATGCCCAATCCCCCTTACCTCTCACTCCTCGTGGTTCCTGCTTCACGTGGTCTCTGAGGGGCGGTGCACGTCGTTGTGAGGAAACGGAACAGCCTCTGTTTCCTTACGACATCGTCTACATGTTTTTTAGAACGCATGGTCATTTACCATACATACCTTTACAACAAAATTTGTTTTAAAGGCATGCGTGGTAAATGACCATGCGTTCTAAAAAATGCGTAGTAATGACTTCGTGATGTACAACGCATGCGTGGTAATGCATGCGTTGTAATGGTATCGCAAAGTAAAAAAGTCGTTGTAACGGCTGTTTACCGATCGAAGCTGGCCCCTGTTCTTCAGTGAGACGTTTATTTGATTAATTAGGAGGAAGGAATGTGTTTTTTTTTTACCGAAAAGTGCATTCTCGGCTGTTGTATTGTGAAAGTGTCCGCGTGGCCTGGTTTCACTTCCGGTGAGAGAGTGGAAGAGTCTGTTTGGATCTAAAGGAGTTCTGTTGTTGGCCGGGGCCGGCGCAACATGTCATCAGAAAACATAGCTAATGGAAAGCGTCCTCCCTGAAGTGTGGAGCAGTGCCATGAGAGGTCAACGAGTGTGCGTCCCACCGCAGTATGACCGTACCGCGTGACCCATGTGCCACCTCCAGGGTACGGGAGGCAGAAGCGGCATCGCAGGTCCTCTTGAAGTCCGTTGTAGCACTAATTCTACATTTTGGTACTAGGGCATTTTAACTTCGTTGTTCCTGCCAGATACAAAGAGAAGATCCTGTGTTATTCAGTGCCCTCGTTACCTTTTTGTGGGTTGTGGTGCTTGTCACTTCGCTGCCCCGCCGGTGCACACGACTGGGCACCCCACCTCGTGTGCCATCTGCAGGGCCTCTGCCCTCGGATCACTGGTTTCGGTTTCTGGAGTGGCAACATAAACAGTTGCTCCCAAAGTACTAGCCTGAACACTTAGGTGAATATCCCCTGCACCAGCATTCCACGGAAATTCTTTCCTAGATCTCCCACGTCAACGAGGACGTCATAATAGCACGGCTCCGCTCGCGACACCGTATGACGTCATCGGAGCCATAAGAGAACCTCGTCGGCGTGCTGACGTCAGTTCCACCCACTTTTTCCGTGCCACCGAGGCAAACAGGGGACCGAGACATTTTCACATGTATACATAGTATAATAAATATATATATATTCACTGAAAAAACCATAGGTTTCAGGCACGTTATAGTTAGAAATTAGCATTTAAAAAAACCTTAGAAATTCACTGAAAAAACCATACGTTTCAGGCACGTTATAGTTAGAAATTAGCATTTAAAAACCTTAGAAATTCACTGAAAAACCATACGTTTCAGGCACGTTATAGTTAGAAATTAGCATTTAAAAAACCTTAGAAATTCACTGAAAAAACCATAGGTTTCAGGGGCGTTATAGTTAGTTGGACATTTCACTCGTACAAAAACATAGAAATTCCCCGTTATAGTTAGTTCAGCTAACTATAACTCGCGCGCCCGCAATGCACTGCTGATGACGTCACATATTACATCACTCATGACATGGTCAGTGACATCACTGATGACCTCACTGATGACATCACTGATGACATCACTGATGACATCATCCAGTGAATGTGTGTTTTTCTGAAAATTAAATATGTTTTATATATGTATATCTCAAGGTCGATGGAAGAATAAATGGGTATATAAGTGTCTAAATGGATGATTTTTTTTTGTAAAATTGATTGTATAACTGACTAAGTGTATCTTAGTGAATACATGGGTTAGTGAGTAATGTTTAAATATGAAAATATCTGTATCAGTCTCTCACTTTGTGTATAAGTGGCTGCATGGGTTGGTGAGTAGCTACATGAGTGTCTATATGGGTTATTAGTTGGTTTTTTGAGTATCAGTATGAGTGTCTGAGTGTCTGTATGGTTCGGTGGGGGTATTACTTAGTGCATAGATGCATGAATGAGTGACTCACTGTTTGTATGTGTTGAAGACAGCATGTGTGCAGGACTGTATAGGTGGATGAGTATGTGTATGGGTGTGTTAGTGAGTGAATGACTGTCTCAATAGTGTCTTTATGAGTAACTACATATGTTTTAAACTAGTATATGTGAGTATTGGTGTATATAAGTGAGTATATGTGAGAGTGAGTGATTGGAAGAGTTCCTGTACAAATAAGTAGGTGTTTCTATACGTGATTGTTTAAGAGAGTAAGTATGTGTAAGTTTCTGTAGAAGTAAGTGTGGTAGTGTGTGTATAACTGTATATGCAAGTAAATGGATGTTTGATACTTTGTTTGCATGTGTGACTGTGTGTGAGTAACTCTATGGATGAGTGGCGGTGTGTAACAGGATGTATAGGTGTATGAGTACATATGATGAGTGAGTACATGTATGAGTGACTGTATAGGGACTGTTGGTGATTGAGTGGATGTGTGTGTAGATCTTGGAATTACTGAATAGGTGTGTTGTAACTGGTATTGGTATGTCCATTGTTTTGAAAATGTTAGTTTGTATTTTTGAGTATGTGTATCAAAGGTTATATTAGGGTGAGAGGAGGTCTGCCACTCTATCACAAGGATGATGTCATCAGTGATGTCATCAGTGATGTCATTTGAGATGTCATCAGTGATGTCATGAGTGATGTCACTGACCATGTCATGAGTGATGTAATATGTGACGTCATCAGCAGTGCATTACGGTGCGCGTGAGTTATAGTTAGCTGAACTAACTATAACGGGGGAATTTCTATGGTTTTGTACGAGTGAAATGTCCAACTAACTATAACGCCCCTGAAACCTATGGTTTTTTCAGTGAATATATATATATATAACTATAACGCGTCATGCTGGGCACTTGCCGACACATTTGATTGATGCTGAGAATTTCTGCAATAAAGCACTGCACTTTGGAAAAACCCACGTTGTGGTCCGTACCTGTGTATCGCCGTGACGTTGGAGGTTCAGGATTATGATATATATATATATATATAATCAGCTGATTTACTTCTTTATATCGCACTCCACTACCAACAATAAATAAGTAAAAAACAATGCCATTTACAACGCCAATAGCTCTAGCTTCCACAAATGCGAGACCTATTGCATTGCAAATGTTTGTTTTGTAAGTCACAAATCTGTTTGGCACCTTACCTTTTCATAACCACTAGGTGGAGCCATGGCACTGTAAATATATTCCATTCGTATCTTGTGTTGCAAAATGCATTTCAGTCGAGACCATCTTCCATTCATTTAGTGCAGGCGATTTTTAGGTCGAAGCCTATTTAACGAAGTCTTGGCGACATTCGTAAAGCTTCCATGGGAATGCATTCAGCCTGCTGCATGCTATTGGCTTTTCGGTTTGTAACTCACATTTGTATGCTTTCTTTTTGCAGGCTTTAATTGTTTTAGGATGTCCAGCTTCAGTTCGTATCTTCCCTTGCACAAACCTTATTTACAGTATACTTCCGAATGCTCCCTTTTTACAAACAGGCCTTTAAATCTTGTTATCTTGCCGCATTTGCTGCTCATTCAAAGACAGAGGTCAAATGGCAGGCTCCGTCTTACTGAGGGAACTTGGTGCTTACCTTTTTTTCCTCTGACTTCAAAGTGAGAGCATTTATGTGACAATCATGCTAGCTACGAGGAATAATGAAGTGTGGTGGTAATGCATATTTTAATACCATCATAACAAATCAATACACTAGGTGATGACATTTCCGCACATAGTTGGTGAGCTGTGTACTTTTAACAGTAAAACTGTATGTCTGTGCAAATGTAATGGTCATTTCAATTGAAGATGTGTGGTCTGTAATGGCAGTGCGCTACCACACCATGCATACTCCACTTTACATGTCACACAGTAGGAGGACCAGAAGAAGTTTAAAGACCTGCAGGAGCCGTATCTCCAATATCTAACTCAAAATGACACAAATAAAGGCTACTGGGTCTAACACACAGGTGATATGTGGGAGTGTTCCTTTAATAGGATGATTCCCCCTCACCCACCGAAGGTGGCATGCCTCATCATAGGCTATCTCCTCGCACTACGAACCTAGTCGTAGTGCGGGCTACAACCCCCTCTGAGCGAGGGGAGCTCAGGGATGTTTTGAAAGAAATGATGAGGTAGATTAAATCTCTAGATGAGCTGGGTCCGGGGAGGGGATGTGCAAAAAAGTGAAGTGGGATTAAAACTAGCTCTATATTATGTTCCCTATTTTAATAATACATAGGCTAGGATTAAGAGAAAATCACTTCGACAGAGGGGAATTCAATCTGTCAGAAGGGTGGAGAGGTAGACATGTTTCAGCCTAATGCTCCCATCGGGGATGCAGCGGCCTTCATCAGGACCACGAAAACATAAGTGTATAAAGTGACAATAACCACTTCTATAACTTTTCAAAAAGTGGTAAATGTTATATACAAAACCAGTAAGGCACCCAATTCCTGAGTATACTTGAGAATACTGGTCTTCACACTCCCCTACTTGTCAGGTGAGTGCATGAATACCTTACACCTCGGTAGTACAAACTCAAGGTGGCATTCAGTCCCTGTTGTCAGGAAAGACGCGGTCCAAATGTGGCCCCATCCGAGCTGGCTACGAGGAATAATAATGAAACGTGATGGTAATGCATATTTTAATACAATCATAACAAATCAATACACTGGGTGATGACATTTCCACACATAGTTGGTGAGCTGTATACGTTTATCAGTACAACTGTATGTCTGTGCAAATGTAATGGTCATTTCGATTGAAAATGTGTTGTCTGTAATGGCAGTGCACTACCACACCATGCATACTCCACTTTACCCCACGCTACTATACTCTGCACCTTTCCACGCCGCTCCACTCTACCCTGCACCACTCCACTCTACCTTGCACCATTCCACTCTACTTTACTCTACTCTGCAGCTATCTATTCTGTGCTTCTCCACTCTTTGCTACTGCAATCTGCGCTGCTCCACTCTACTCTGTACCACTCTACGCCACTCTACTCTGTACCACTCTACGCCACTGCACTCTACGCCAATCTACTCTGCACCACTGTACTCTACGCCACTCTACTCTGCACCATTCTCTTCCACTGCAGTCTATGCCAATGCACTCTACTATACACCACTGCACTCTGACAGTCTACTCTGCAACACTGCACACACTGCCACTGCACTCTGTGCCACTCTACTCAATGCCACTCTACTCTGCATCACTCCTCTCTACGCCACCTAACTTTACTCTCTACTCTGTGCCGCTCCATTCTGTGCCACTTTACTTTATGCCGCTCCACTCTATGCCACTCTTTTCTACTCTGCACCACTACACCCTATGATACTGCACTCTACTCTGAAACAATCTACTCTATGCCCCTGCACTCTGCACAATTGTATTCCACTCTGCACTATTCCACTCTACGCCAATGCACCCTCCGCCAATGCACTCCACACCACTTTACTCAAAATCAATGCTCTCTACACCTCTGCACTGTACACCACTATACACTACTCTGCAACACTCTGCTCTAAGCCACTGAACCCTACACCGCTGAATTCTACTCTGCACCACTTCACTCTGCGCCACTGTGATCTCTACTCTACGTCTCCCTACTCTATGCCACTGCACTCTATGCCACTCTACTGTGCACCACTGCACTCTACGCCACCTCACTCTACCCCTCTGTACTCTACTCCGCACCACTCTACTATAGGCCAATGCACACTATTTTACTATGCACAACTGCACTCTTCGCCACTGCACTCTACACCACTCCAGTCTAGGCCACTTTACTCTACATCACTCCACTGTATGTCAGTGCAGTCTATGTCTCTACTCTATGCCACTCCACCCTGCACCACTCCACTCTACCCTGCAGCACTCTGCTCTATGCAAATTCACTCTACTCTGAAACAGTCTACTCTACACCACTGCACTGTATGCCACTCTACTCTGTGCTGTGCCGCTCTACACCACTCTACGCAACTGCGCTCTACACCACTCTACTCTGAGCCACTGCACTCTACCCAATGTACTCTACACTGCTTTACTCGAAACCAATGTACTCTACGCCAACTATACTGCACTCTATGCTACTATGCTGTACTCTGCAACACTTTACGCCACTGCACTGTACGCCACCCCACACCATTGCGCTCTGTCACTGCTCTCTATGCCCCACTATTCTTCTCTGCACCACTGTACTGTATTGGCACTGCTTTCTACAGCACTCTGCTCTGTAAACACTATAGTCTACGCCAATGCAGTCTACGCCAATGCACTCTGACCCTCTACTCACTCTGCACTCTCTGCCACTGAGTTCTACACCACTGTATGCTAAGCCATTCTACACCATTGCGCTCTACGTCAAAGCACTCTACTCCCCTCTATTCTATCTGCACCACTGTACTGTATGCCACTGCTCTCTGCATCACTCTACTCTACACTAATGCAATCTACTCAAATGCGCTCTATTCCACTGCACTCTAAGACACTACTCTGCAAGACTGCCCTCTCTGCTACTGTGCACCACTGCACAGTTTGCCACTGCACTCTAGTCTGTACCACTCATTTCTACGCCACTCTAATCTGCTCCACTACACTACTCTACGTGACTGCGCCACTGCACTCTACGCCATTCTATTCTACACCTTTGTACTTTATCCATTCACCACTCCAGGTTACGCTGCACCACTTCACTCTACTCTGAAACAGTTTACTCTACGCCACTGCACTCTATGCCACTCTATTCTACGCCTCTGCAACCTAGGCTGCCTCACTCCACTTTACTCAAAACCTATGCACTCTAGTCCAATCTACTCTGCACTATTGTACTTTAGGCCACTCTACTCCTTTCCGACACTCTACTCCACTCTTTGCCACTCCACAAAACTCTACTCCACTCTGACACTACTCCACTATGCAGTACTCTATGCAACTCCCTCTACGCCACTCCATGCCACTTTACTCCACTCTATTCTACGAAACACTACTCCACTCTGTGCCACTCCACTCTGACACTCTGTGCCTCTCCACTCTACGACAGTCTACTCTGTCTACTTCACTCTACAGTACAACCAGGAATGTGGAATTCCTATAGCCCGACGCCCGGGACATATTGTTTTAGGTCAAGGGCAACAAGTTTTCATGTGTATTTTGTCTTAGGGACAAGTAGGCCCAACCCTCTACAGCACAAACCCTTTGGCTGCCAGTTTACAGTACCACATTATGGTAATATTTTTGCCCATATTTTCAAACTTGGATTTATGGTTCATTAATGTAAAGCCTTTATTATTAGGGTGAGTGCTTGAAGTAAATGTTATAAGCTCAGAATGCACTACTGACAGTGGTTCCAGTATAAAAATGTATACACACGTTTTCAATGTTTAGCAATATGAGGCTATGTACAATGCTTCCAGAATGCTCTCTGATTAGATGCAAATATGTGCAGAAGCTTGAAAGCAAGATTGATGATTCTTTGCTTTCAAAATAAAATGTTCACAAAAAAATGCAAAAACATTTCGCTATACTGTAAAATTTTAAGTACCATTTCTTTGCAGCATCATTTAGTAAAATGTGTTGATGTGTGCTAGTATTTCCCAAAAATATTCATAATTGAAAATCAGTGTAACCAGTTTTAATAAGATTATGGGGAACAGAAAAATAAACAAGCATTGGTAAAGCCAATGGGTCTGAAATTGTTGGTCAGCCTTTTTTGGTTTTCTCAATGCTTGACTTGTTTTGGCTTGGTTTTTGTAAAACCTTATTGGTGCGGGAGCTGCCGGGCCCTCACCATTATAACAAACATTGGCAAAAGCAAAACTTGCTTTGGTCTCAAAAAGCACACATTGCCACAGAAGTTCCTGGCACTGAACAAAACGACTGTCAACATGCTCCTTGTGAAAGAACAGAATGCCATCACTCACAGTGAAGCTAGCCGATAGACGGTGAGAGACCATTTTAATAAACACAAAGGTCATGGTTAACTCCAGACCTAATTAGGGGCCCAAATATTAAATAAAGTCTCAAAAGTGCACCCATGTACTTGCATTGAGTGCAGATATACAGCTTTTGCGAATTCACAAGACTTTACAGAAGTAGGCCAAGAAATAGTACTCCTAGAAAATAATTCTGAACTGCATTTTAGCACGAGCAAATCTGCAGGTGTAGATTTGCTCATGTGAAAATCTGAGTGTTTGCAAATTAACTTTCTCTCGAACCACCTTTTTCCCAACCCTGGAAGAAGTTTTATGTCTGCCATTGTCAGGAGTAAATTTCCAACCTTTCTCAGTATGGGAAAAGATTAGAGAAGAGTTGGTGAAAACCCTTATAACATGCAAGTTAGTAGGTTTGCACAGACTCAAAAGGGCATTCCAACCCTTGAATTGTTGCTTACCATTACCTTCAGCCCCAGTATGTAGATCTGCGGAAACATGGCAACATAAGGGAATTGCTAGTATTCAAATCCTACTATGGAAGGAACCCTGGCATAATCAGAGAGGCCATTTCAGAGCTCTTCTATAATGAGATTGCTGCCATAATATGTCGCTGCATTACATGGCACAAAAGGGACAAGTGGATTTTGCTACAGGACAAGTAGATTTCTGTAGCAACCTGCCCCATGGCCAAGTAGATATTTTATTAAATTCCACACCCCTGACAACACTCTCCTCCACTCTACGCAATACCCTCTAAGCCACTCCACTCTACACCACTCGCAACACACTGTGCCACTCCATTCTACAACACTACTCCGCTCTGACAGTCTACTCCACTCTACAACACTCAACTCTACTCCCTCACAACTCCATGACACTCCACTCTACTCTATTCTACACCACTCCAGGTCTCTCTACGCCACTCCATAGCACCCCACTCTACTCCACAACTCTTCACTGTACTCTCCTTTACACCGCTAACTTTTAGCCATGGTGACCAACTGCCAACCTGGTGTAAAACATATTGGCAAAGCCAATTGCTCTTGCATAGGCGTGACCTATTGGCTTTGCCAATGCTGGTTTGTTCTCGGTATCAGTCCTGTAGAAGTGTTCATTCTTCACAGGGGTTTCCCTTGTTGCTTGTGTTTTACGCATCTGCTGTTCAGTGAATAGAGGTATAGGGATTAACAGTTTCCCAGTAACAGAAAAAATATTACTGCGTGTTCTCCTATGCATGTGTTTATTCTCGAATGTTAGCTTTGTTCTGACTTACTCTACCATTTGTCATTATAGTATACTATATTGGCTTAAATTGTATTGTTATTGTATTTTTGTTCTATTTGATATTTGTATTATTGTTGTGGTTGTATAGCCACCACCCCTGCTCATTAATCATGACAAACACCAAATATCGCAAAATGGTGAAACTTGATTGTGCAGTGCGTGGAGGCAGGGAGCCAGGCATTTTATATAGAGAAGAGGGAGGGAAGGAAACACCAGATAGCACCACAGTGGGATGAGCTATTACTAGTATTTACAAATACCAGTAGAAACTTTGACAACCCCTGTAACGTACCACCAAGTAGAAGGATATTCATGCACAGTTGTTGAATGTTGTATCACAGAATATTGGAGACTAGAAATGGCCAAGGACAAGAGGCATTGTAGCTGCATAATTAAGAGGATGTATTGGCTGCCCTGATCTCACTCCAACAGTTCCCAGATAGTATTTGTATGGATACCAATAAGAACTTTCGATCTGCATGTTTTAATTACTTGTTACGCATTTGTTGTTCAGTGTATAGGCATTGGAAGGCGGAGGTAACAGTACAGTGAGGCAAATAGGCCAGCATAGACCTCGTGTGACAAACACCATGCAGCAGTAGGTTTTGTTGATATATTTACATATCACTGTAAAATATCTATCATGTATATATGAACGACATGATATGGTGTGTAATGATGCAGTAGCAAGTACCATTGAAGATGGTAAGACCTGTATTGATTTTTCAATAATAATATGGGCATGAAAGATAGTTAAAATATAACAGAAAGCACACAGCTAGTATGTTTGTGGTAATTTAGAAAACTGGAATTATGGACAGAAAATTTTCCCTTAAGAAAATGAAAAACGTTCTTGTAAAAATAGCCATGTCTTGTGTGCGTTTTGTATTGCTTCTTAGTCCGTGTGCCATAATAACAAAGCACGAGGCATAGGGGGAGTGGGTTGTAAATGTTGGTAGGACCCATGGGGCCATGCTGTCCCATAATACATCCTGGCACATATCGACCCCTCTCTGACAAGCAGGGTGCACAAGGAGAAATGACCAGTCGCTCCAGCCGCCTCCTTGTTAGTGAGAAAAGTATGTTGAAGGCACAGAATGATAAAGGTACAGTGATGAATTAATTCCAGGTCATTGCATCCGCTTCGCGGATTGCAACTTCGTGACATTGCCGCTGTCTTTCATCTTTGTGTGTGTAAATAAAATCACTCCTCTCAGTAATGTGTTTACATATATAGTGTGTTATTTAGTAAATTTGGCCCACATTTTTCATGCTTCAAAAAAGTAAATTGATGACTTCCTCTGTTTCTTCTCTGTCTAGGATGGACTGTATGAGTGCATCCTGTGTGCCTGCTGCAGCACCAGCTGCCCCAGCTACTGGTGGAATGGGGATAAATACCTGGGACCAGCCGTGCTCATGCAGGTGAGAAGAGTGCTTGAATCTGTTCCCTGGCTCAATCGCTCCTGTTGAATCTTCCTTCCCCAAGTAAATGCTTCCTTGTGAAGTCTAGTTTAAGGGTTTGGGACCTCTGTTAAATCGGTCAAGAATCCTGCAGGGTGATGAGGACTTATTTCATGTCCTAGAGTGCTGCACAATTGAAAACTGGAATCCCTAACTAATGTAAAGGATTATGAATAGACAAAACTGTGTGCAAGTCTGAAATGGGGATTTGAAAGCTACTTGATCTGAAATAGTAATAAGCAGTTCAGTTAACAGTTATTGTTGCTGGGCAGAAAGTTGGCATTAAGGGTATTATCAAACGTCCCCTAATCTCATCCAACACAGGCTGGCATTCATGCTAGGTGCCTGCTTTTTGTTTGGCACACTTAGTGCATGCCAACAGTTGGTAATGCTGGCATTCTGATTAGTTGAGACATTCCCAGAATTCCATTGAAGGTGATCATACATGTTTATGTTGGAGGAAGTAGCATAAAAAAAACAGATTTTTTTCAATCCGCAAAATAGGAAATACAGTACTGTGTGGTAGGTTGTCTGTATTAAAAGGTTCAGGAAAGAAATTTTCAATTACGTGTTCAAGGTGTTGGTTTAGTGCATTTTTGTTTAAGAAGCACGTCCTGCTACAGAAGTGAGGAGTTTTGAACATGTACTTTGCTATGTTCTTTTAACCGTGGCCATAATTGCCGTATAATGTTCGGATTTTGTTTACATTCCTGGAGAAAATTATCTGCTTAGAGATTTAATTGTGTGGTGAGAAGGAAATCTGACAAAGACCAGCTCTCACACTGAATAACTTCCATAACTCACTAGAATTGTTTTTTCCACAAGCAGTAAGAAATAACTTAAGGCCACAACATCATTCCCATGAAATTTGAGTTTTGAAAAAGTCATAAAAGTAACAGTTATGTTATGTTTTGATGTTACCGAACAGACTACGGATGTATATATAGTTTATGCTGCGAGATCACAAGAGCCAACTAGAAATGAAACTATATTGCTATCCCCCCTTCTTTTCACAGGCATACAGATGGATGATTGACTCCAGGGATGACTTCACAGAGGAGCGCCTGGCCAAACTGCAGGATCCATTCTCCCTTTACCGCTGCCACACAATCATGAATTGCACAAAGGCTTGTCCTAAGGTACGAGTGTTCAGAGGGGCTGCTTAGCACATGTTCCTGGCTGGATCTGCAAGTATTTTGTGCAAGTATCCTGGCCTTCGTCTATAGTCTTCCTTCTGTGCAGCATAGAGAACTTTGAACTCCATTCTTGCATCTACTGGAATCCAGAATTTCCTTGCAGGGCTGCCAGTATGTTGCCCCTTTACTGTTCTACTCAGTGTTTCAGATGTGAGCCATCACTGTCTGATTGAAGTCAGGTGCCTGTATGTTTTATTGAACCTCTGATACTGCTTTGAGTCGAATTTGTTGACACACAGGTTGTTTATTAGCATTTTCTTGACTGCCCTCTGTTGGAGGGTCAACTCAAGCAATTCTTCCATGAATGTTAAGTTGAGCTGTGGAGCCACCTCACCAAGGATACCACTTTCACTCATGTCTCTAACTTCATTGCATCTGTGGAAAAGTGACTAATCCCCTTTCATTGTTCTCCGGGATCTTGCTCCTCAATTGCAACACTCGCCTTCAGGGTCACTGTCTTCTCTGGACTAGTTCTCATCTCATACTTTTAATATAGTTTTCTCCATCCTGTGGTGTCTTGGCTCACTCTGTATACTCCCCTTTCAACAGATGTACCTCAAGTCTCATTCCTATTCCTTTATGTACCACTCAGATTTACAACATCTCCTCTTTTAGGTTTGTTATAAACAATAGGCTGAAAAGAGACTTCTGCAGCACGGATTCAAGTTCTGAAAAGTTGCCAATTCTACTCTGTTTCCTTTCCACACAGTCTGAGCCCTCATTAGTACCTTTGTCTTCAGCAGAATAGACTACTGTAAAAGCATTTTAGTCTGTTTGCCCCATTACGGATAGAGACTGATAAGGTTATCCAAGCCTTACTTGAATTACTGTTCTCCACTTCCGGCCAGCCGCCATTTTCACTAGTTGGCGGTCTAGCCTATCAATGCCCAGCACGCCACTATATCACAAGGGCCAAACCCGGGCGTGCAGCGGCGCGCGCAGCGGGCGTGCCGTCGGCGCGCCAAAGGCAAGCCTGTCTGCGCCAGTCAGCGCTAGGAACGCGCTCAGCGCCAGGCATGCTGCGGGTTTGGGAACAGGAGCCCAAAATCAGAAATCTGTTGTATATTATAGTCACAATGCTCTCATGGAGCTCCAAGGAGGGGATAAGTGGTGCCCTGGCCCACGTATTCATCCCCATTTGATCCAGGACAGAGTGTTGTGCTCTAGCTGTGGCTTTATTGCCCAGCTTTCTTTACCTACTACACAAATTCACACCACAATCAAGACACAACACGTAAAGGTAGGCTGTGCTCTCATCAACGCTAGATCACTAATTAAGAATGCCATTGCCTTCCGAGAATTCCTGGAGTCTAACCAGATCGAAATAGCTTTTGTTACAGAGACCTGGGCAGACGTCTCCTCGGATCCAGAGCTTTTATCAGCCCTACCTCTAGGTTATAGGATTCACAAGCTAGACCGGCTAGAGAAAAAGGGTGGGGTTATTGCCCTTATTCTCAAAGCTAGTTTTAAATCTTCTATTAAAACAAATTCGCTCATTAAGGACTGTGAATCATTGAATTTTAAAATCGAATTGCACGGCCAACACTCCTTCACTGGGGTTCTACTCTATCGACTGCCCCAACCCAAGGCTCCCTTTCTCAACAACTTAGGCACCCTGCTAGCACACAAAGCAGAGCACCCAAATTTTACAGTGCTCGGGGATTTTAACTTCCATCTGGAAAAAATTGCTGACACTGAGACTAAAGCACTTTTAGACCACATGGACAGCGCAGAATTGCACCAACTGGTTAAAGAACCAACTCATAGAGCCGGGCACTGTTTGGATGGGATCTTCTCAGATAATCCCACTCTTAATTGGACGGGAGTTCTGCCCTTGGTCTGGTCAGACCATAAAGCAGTCCTATTTGACATTTCACTACCGCTCAAAAATTACTCAAACTCCCAAGGAATGCTTTGTCAGTTGCCCTTGGAAGAAAGTTGCAGCCAATTCCCTCAATCCCATCCTCTTAGAGAACTTACCTGACCTATCCTCTAATCCTGAACATGCCTCAGCTCAATACCACGCATGGCCTGAGTCGGCCATGATACAACTAGCCCCCCCCAAACAAAGTCTCCGATCCAGGAGGTTTCCATCAGAACCCTGGTTCAATGACACGTTGAAAGCCCACAAACGACTCTGCCGTAAAGCAGAGAGAAAGTGGAGACTTGAGAATAATACACAGACCAGAAGGGAATATAAGACCGCCCTACAAAACTATAAGATACTCTTCCTCAGGGAAAAGGCTAGTTATTTCGCAGAGGAAATCACAGCAGCCAATAACTGCCCCAAAGCGCTGTTTAGTACTGTAAAAAAACTTGCAAAGCTGCTGAATGTGCCAGACATGAATATCAGTCAGGAATTCTGTAATTCACTAGCTGACTCCTTTCAGCATAAAGTCAAATCTGTTTATGACCCGTTTGTTCAGCAGGACAGCCAGCAGGTTCAGACATCGGCCCAACGTAATAAAATGCAAGTGGTCCATCAGGACATAAATCAAGATTCCCTTGAATTAGGCCCCCCGACTTTTCATTCCTTTTCTACGTTAACTTCGGAACAGACCGCTAAACTGATTTTGATGACCAAATCCGGCTCCCCATTGGATCCATGCCCCCACAAAATCATGCACATCGCCCCAGAAATTATGGCCATCCCACTCTCAGCAATTTTTAATTCTATGTTTTTAACTGGCAAATTTCCCATGGATTGGAAGAAGGCCTCCATTCTTCCTCTTTTAAAGAAACCCAACCTGGACGCCCAGGATACCCTGAACTACAGGCCAATATCTAGACTCCCGTTTCTGGCAAAGGTGGTCGAAAGGGCGATGAACATCGAACTCTCGGGCTTCATCAACAACAACATCGTACTGGATTCCTCCCAGTTTGGCTTTCGGGCCCAGCATAGTACCGAGCTGGCCCTCATTACTGCCACGGAGGAACTCAGGATGATACTTGATGGTGGGGAATGCAGCTCTGATCCTCTTGGACCTGTCAGCAGCCTTTGATACGGTTAATTATGGACTGCTGCAGGAGTGTCTCACCTCCATTGGGATCAGGGGAAAAGCACGGTCTTTGCTGGGCTCTTGCCTGTCGGAACGTTCCCAAGAGGTGGCCCTGGGTAACATCGTATCAGCTCCCTTTATGCTGCCCTGTGGAGTTCCACAGGGCTCTTCCTTGAGCCCTACCCTTTTTAATTTGTATGTCACCCCTTTGGCCAGACTGATAAGCTATGGATTTATTCCGGTTTCATATGCAGACGACACGCAGATTGTCGTCTCGGTTAGTAGTCCAGCCAGTCAGACAGCCATTAGGTTCCACAACTGTATGAGCCACATTGCCAACTGGATGTCAGATAATTGCCTAAAGTTGAACTCGGCTAAGACCGAGGTTCTACTGTTAGGGAATAATCCAACTTTTTAGACAAACAGTTGGTGGCCAGTTCAACTTGGCGCCCTACCTAAACCAGTGCTTAAGGCCAAAAACCTTTGAGTAATTGTTGACACCAAGTTGTCTTTTGAGGCACAAATCACTGCTACCACCTCAGCATGTTTTTTCATCTTGAAAATGCTGAGGAAAATACTCCGGTAATACCTTCAGAATTAAGAAAGACGGTGGCAACAGTGCTTATAGCCTCAAGACTGGATTACTGTAATGCCCTTTTCTCTAGCACCCCTAAGCGTAGCATTAACAAACTACAAACAGTACAGAATGCGCAGCCAGAGTACTGCTGGGTATCCCTAAATTTGATTCAATTTTCCCGCCCCTGGCCCAACTCTATTGGCTACCTGTAGCTAAGAGGATTCAATTTAAATCCCTCTGCATTGCACATAAGTCCCTCAATAACAGGGGGCCAACTCCTCTGACAAAAGTTTTAAAGCCATACACACCTGCCAGAGCCATCAGGTCCTCTAACCTGGGAAACTTATTGGTTCCCAGAGTTAATAGGACCAGATGGGGCGGTAAGAGTTTTACGGCAACAACTGCCCGCTTATGGAACTCTCTTCCCGTCCCTCTAAAAAAGAGCCCTGTCTTCTCAAATTTAGGAAGGGACTCAAAACGTGGCTGTTCTCAGATTAACTGCACTCTAGTCTGTGCTCCGAGCAATTTATACCAAATGCAGCGCCTAGACACCTCAGGGTATTCATCTCGCTATATAAATCATTCATCATCATCATCAATGATATCTCCTAGCAACCAACAACAAGCCATAAAACGCCAAGACCTATGCAAGTCTGATCCTTCTATTTAAAAGGATCCACTGCCCTGCTCCTGCCTAAGCCTCAAACACACTTGTTAAAGACATTTTTTCTTGCAATCTTTGATCCATCAATCTAAACATTGCTACAGTCAAAGCAACTTGTATTTGATCCAGATTTCAACCCTACGACCTCTGTTGGCTCTTCAATTGGTAATTGCACCAGCCAACCTAAGGGCTGTTGCCACTCTCTCTCATGATTTAGGACAGCCTTGAACATTTACCTGTAGTCTTTTGAAAGCCTGAATGACTGATGTTCTCTCACATTCCACTCTTGCTGATCTTGTTCCCTCCTACCTCTCACCCTTGTGTCACCTCTGGGGAAAATAACCTTTCTAAATTTGTAACTTTCTATGTTTAGGTTTTGTCTTCGTTAATTCTGTAGTTTGCCAGTATGAAATGCATGTCATGTGGATGACTTGAAAGTAGGTTGCCAAAGATGGTGATCAAGTTGTCTCAAATCAATTCAATTCGCCTTTATTCGATCTCACCAAAGCAGATCATAAAAGATGCATACAATGATAAAATCATGCAAATATTAAACACTTATGTTAAAAACATCCACGATTACAAAAAAGGGGTTATATCTTCATTTACAATTTGTAAAGTGACAGTGCGTACAACTTAATTCCGGGGGCATCAAATCTACTAAGACAGTGTAATAGATGGGGTATGAGTTGGCAGGAACAGAATTTCCACTTTACAATATAAGACCCACAACGCTCAAAAGAGAGAGAAATATAAAATCTTTTTCATCAGAACAACATGCGCCTTCTTTTAGCTAAAATGCTCTTCAGGAAGCTAGCAACTGCATGGCATACACATTGGTCATTAAGTTGCAACAGATAAAATAAGGCAGCTTTGCACTTAGAGAATTTATATATGCGTAGAAGAGGTAATAAACATTTTCTGGTAAATGGCAGATAAAATTGACAAAAGAAAACAAAATGTAAAATAGTTTGACTAGATTGCTGATCACATTGATAAGTGCAAATAGAGGCAGAAGAAAACTGACCTAGGGGGAAACATATTAACCAACAGAAGGAACCTAACCTAAACCTTGCCAACAGTGTCCTCTCATGCATATTAGTCACAAATAGTAAGTATGGGGCAATAGAAGGCGCCATTTGAATAATGCAATAGTCTCGGACTGAAGGTTTGAACACTTCCGTTAGTTCCCTGGTAACTTGTTTATGCTTAAAAAAAACAGTCCTGAACCCAGTTTTGATCTTTTTTTAAGATGGTGCTCAAACAAATGAGCGCAACCCAGTGTCGTAAAATGGTCTTTAATATATTTTAGCCATGGAATGGCCAGACCGTGGGCACAAGATGAGCAATCTCTGATAACTGCCCGATTGAGCTCGGCTTCTTTATTGTACCAGATTGCACACCAAACAGCCAGGGGCGTCATTAATAATGTCTTGGACATACTCCAGGCCTAGCTCCAGGTGTAATGGAAAATGCAGGGTTGATGGAGGGACGCCTAGTAGCCAACAACAGAATCTATTCTCTTCCGTCTGTATTACATAAACATCCCTACATCCCCAAATACCCATTCCATACGTAAGAATTGGCAGGCATTTCCGTTTATATACCTCTAGGATAGGGGCATTGTTTTCTTACCAATAGACATGGCAAGCGCGGAAGTAGTACCAACGGCTTGAGTAAAGCGCAATATCCTGTTTTTAGTACAAGTAGCCCAGGTACAGCCATCAACAAAGCCCAGGTAAGAAAAGGAGCTAGCCCTGTCTAGTGAATTACCATCAATATTTGGAGTACAGGTTTTTCATATTTAAGGGCCCGCATTCCATGGTGAAAGTTTTCTTAAGGTTAGTCTCTAAGCCTAGGTCTCTCATGAAACTGACATAGCTAAAAATAAGCCTCTTAAGACCATTGGCCGTCCTTGCCAAGAGCACAGCATCATCAGCATATAGGAGTACTGGTACAGGCTTTTTCTCCACACACGGCACATCTGCCCCAACAGATAGTTTTTTCCAAATCATTCGTGTATAGGAGAAAGAGAATTGGGGCGAGCACGCATCCTTGGCGCACCCCCCGCTTAATGCTAAAAGGTTCTGTACATTCACCAGCACTACCATATCTAACTGTTGCCGTTTAGTCATGATGTAAAAGTCTTAAAAATGAAACGAGCCCATACTCTATAAAATGGTCCACAGCTTTGCTTTAGATACAGTCAAAAGCGCTGGACAGTTCCATAAACGCCAAATGTGTTGAAGCTCCCTTTGCATACTTGTATTTAGCCACAATTAGGTGAAGGTTCAGTCATTGTTCAATATTCCCAAGCCCCTTTCTAAACCCATATTGGCTTGGAGCAAGTATTCTATTTTTATTAGACCAGTCGAGTAGGCGATCCAGGACTACCCACCCAATGATTTTTGCGGTGGAATCTAGGAGGGATATTGGGCGATAGCATGTAACATCATGCATATTTCCTTTTTAAAAAATGGGGACTATTAAGGATGTGCGCCACGACCTGGGCACGCCCAAACTACTTAGAGTTAAAAACAGAAGTAAGAACGGGAATCCAAAACCCTGGATGCTCCTAAACAGATCAAGAGGGACACCATCCGGTCCTGGGGCCTTCTTGCACCTGCTATCCATAATTGCTTTTAAAACCTCTTCCTCGCTAAACTCCAGTTTTAAACCCAGTGGGACCAGTGGCTGAAGTACATAATCGGCCAGGCTGCCAATAGAATACATCCCAGCAAAATGCACCAACCAAGCCTCACCCGGGATGTGGACTGTTACTTTATCTCGGTGTAATGGAAGAGATAAAACCGATCGCACAGCTTTCCAAAAGGCCTGTGAGTCTTTTAGTTGGCAAGCACTAACAATAGAAGCCCATTTCTCCTCCTTTATGGCCTGTTTCCATCTCCTTACTGCTTGCTGGTAAATGTTTCTGCTAGCTATAATGGCACTCTGGTCTCTAGGCGATTGCTTTAGAGCCCTACGTAGGGATACATTAGCTGTCCTACATTATCAAATTATGATTTGGCTTGGTGACATCGCTGAATAATGGGTCTGGACAGCTTCTCCTTTATCCACAGTAAAAGGTTTTCGAAATGAGTTAAAATAAGGGCCAGATTGCTAATAACCAAATTGCAACTATTCACCAAAGCTGTGCTATTACAAAAAACCTGGGACATGATATTCTTCAAATTCACAGTTCGCCAGGCCAATTTGCGCCCTGCATCCCTTTATTGTTAAAGCCTGGGGTGGTGGTAACTTGAACTTATAGTTCTCAAATGGAGTCACTAGTTGCGCAGCAATCTGGTTATGATCGCTATACATCTGGACAAGGACCTCCCTATTTTTAGTAATAGTGGGCATACTCCAGGAGGTAAAGGGTGCTCCCCGCCCCCTCCCTGTAAAGGTTGGAATGTCACAACCAATGAGGTTAGTGATCTTATTGACCAAGCCCCGTTCAGCCAGTAAAGGAAATGGAGCCCGCCCCCTAGTATCCATCACATTACAGTCCGCTTCACGAAAATCGGGGTCAAAGATGGTTGATGAAAAAATGGTAAATACCCTAATTTGGCATTAAAATCACCTGCCACCAACAGATTAAGGGGCATTCTGCCCGAGCCTCTTTTTCCATCATCATGTCCATTACTGCGAAGAAGCCCTGGAAATTACAACCGCTCTTGCTTGAGAAATTATTGTAAAAATTAACCATATAGATCTTGAATTTATCATTCCAACTAAGGCAAAAAACCTGCGCCTCCCCCTGGTCCAAAAAGGGGGGAGAGATCGAACAACCAATGTTTACTTTGAACCAGGCTGTCAGCCCCCCTTTGGCTCTTCCCGCTGGGGACGGTACCGCTGGTAAACTAAAACAGGTAAAACCATTGAATGCTATCTCTTTCATGTCCCAGGTTTTCTGCATAAAAACAATGTCATAATTCAAGATAAAAAGTTGCCAGTCATCGATCAAAATTTTTTAAGCTAAACCTGCAATATTCTAGCTTAAGAATTTAATACAATCCCGGTCTACACCACCCTCTATCATTGATACACTCTCTACTGGATCTTTTGGGGAATTGATCTGAACTGAGTTGGAGGTCAGTTGAACAGCGGGGATAGACCTGAGAGATACTCCGCCCTCTCAAATCAAATATTAGTCAGTCCTGCTAAGAGACAGTTTATTTCAGTTTGTACAACACAAGTATGCTTTTGGAGCTTGGAGAGTAATTTGGCCTCTTATGTATTTACGTCCTGAATTCTAGTGGAATGCTTGAGTGAGGCTCTAGCCTTTGGCTGCGCCGGATCATGGTCAAATGGATCAGCTTGGTTGCACGTACTTTGAGAAGTGATGCATTAGTGGCCCTTGGTTTAGAACTGCTGATTGGGTGGGAGTAGTATGGGAAAATGTGGGATGTCAGAGGTTTGTGTTAAAGATGACTGTTATGCTACCAAGATTTACATATAATTTTATTGCCATCAGCCCTGAGTTTGGGTGCTTACATGCCCTCGTTTTTAGAGTTCCATCACTGTGCTGAGTCTTCTGACTGAACTGGATCATCATAGTTTGGGTGTGACTAATACGCTGTTTTTGTGTATGTTTGCATATGTTGTAGTGGTTACTGTTGTTTGGTGCATGTGTAACCAGAGGTCTTTACCAATTCTGTTACATGCCATCTGTAATGATTTGTATGTGCAGTGATCTGGTTTGACATACGTGTCAGTGGTAATAGAGAGTACGTTAACTTGTTAGTGTCCACAGTATTACTTTAATTTAGAGTAGCTGTGTCGATGGGGTGGTTGTTGGTTTAGTGTTTTCTGGGTTGTCATGGAGTTGTATTGTTTTATGAAGAGTGGAGTGCTTTTGTGAGTTTGGTGAGGTCCACCTTTATAGTGCCTCTAAGGTTTGTCAGATGTGTGCATGTGTTCTAATCTGTTGGTGGTTGTAGTTATTATCATGGGTGGCACTGTTGCGAGCTCTGTGATAGCTATGTGGAATATCTAGTTTCCTTTTGATGTGTGGTCAGTGTTCCGTGTTATGGGTTCTGGTGGTTGTGTTTGCTGTTTCCTAGTGAAAGATGGAGTAATGTGCACACCAACTTCCAAGTACAGGTTGCATAACTTGTAAGCTGTTGTGGACATGTTGATACTTTTAAGTTTGTTAAAAGTAGCTATCTCTTCTGCTGTATTTGTTCGGTCTGCAGAGATAGTGCTGTTGTAAACACCTGTTCGAGGAATATGAGCTGTAGATTGTATACTTTAGCATAGATCGCCATCTGGTGTTGGGCTCGGATGTTTGCAGTTTGTTTTTGTTCAAAGAAGTCTTTGTAGTCACGAGATAGGTGACTCCTCCTTTTGGTAATAGTGCACATGGGCATCGACTCCATTCCCAGATTGTTTTTTTCCGCCATCGGGTTCGGATGTGACTTGCTGCGCTCCGGATCGGTGTCGCTATCGAAACCCCCTTCGACGCGCAATCACCATCACTCGATGGTATTGTCTCGATCGCGTTTTTCCCTTTTCGACGCACATCTTCTACATTCGAAAAACTTCGATAAACTTCGACGCGGGCCGTTGGGCCTACCCGCGCTGATCACGACGGAAGTCGATGGAACAGACTCCCTTCAAGAAATGTCCCCAGTGTGGTGCTAAATTCCCACACTCTGACCTACACCCAGTGTGTAATCTTTGCCTCTCTCCAGAACACCGAAAGGATACCTGTGAGGCTTGTCTATCTTTCAAGTCCAAGAAGACCATTCGTGATCGTCGGGCTCGATGCCACGAAATGTCCAGAGGAAGCAGCTCTATTCCGGACATCTTCCATCCAGGCCCCGACAACCTCCTAGAACAAGCCCAGGAGGAACAGGTCTCAGTCTCCGAAGCAGATGACGTCGAGGACGCAGTCACTCCAGCTCAACGGACCGTGAGTACCGAGACCCCTGCCCCACCCAAGCCCATACCGAAGGCTCCGGTAACACCTTCGCCACAGGGCCCAGGTCCACACTGGTCGAACATTTCAGATTCCCTGCCCTTGGGCCCGGCTATAAAAATCAAAGACAAGCCTTCTGGCTCGAGCCAACTACACTCCGGTCCCAAAAAAACACCTCTGGCACTGAAGTCCAAGCCCTCCGATATGCCACGCCCTCCTCCATCGGCACCGGAAAACCCTCCGGCGCCGAAACAGTCGAAGGGAAAACAGTCAGAGCCGAAGCAAAAGACAAAACTTCGACACCGAAAACCTCGGAGCCGAAACAATCCAAAGATAAACCTTCGGCGCCTAAACACCCAAAAGACAAGCCTTCGGAACAGAAACAACCTACACCGAAGTCTTCGGATCGGGAAAAAGCTTCCAAACCCACTATCCCTATGCCTAAACAGGCTAAGACTCTTCATAAGGAAAAATCTTCGGCACCGACAAAGAACATCGGATCCGAAGAACTTTTTGTACCGGATCCAAACCAGAAAACAATTTATATTGATTCAATGACCGGTCATATTCTTTCCAAAAAGAGGAAACCGGACCATTTGCAGGACTCACCAGTTCCTGCTAAAAGAATAGAAATGGGCACTAACACCTCTCCACCACCTTCGCTTCCTCCTCCACCTACTGATCCCAATCTACTGATTTCTCCAGTACATTCTCCAGAACTCATTTTTCCACTTCCACAAACAGAGGATGGGGATTATGGAGATGGGGACGGGCAAGGGGATGATAATTTAGTTCCACAGCAGGATGTTAATGATAATAATGATACCCCACAGGAACCAGATCCATGGAGGGACTATAATACAGATCCTGACTTAAATAACGACCCAGATCTTTATCCCTCTAAGCCATCCCCACCAGACGATAATGTAGGTTTTGCCCAACTAGTCAATAGGGCCGCCACATATCACGGGGTAAAGTTACATTCAGATCCTGTAGAGGAGGATTTTCTCTTGGAGACTTTTGCTCAGCCACAAAGGTCCTCACACGTCCTACCAATGTTAAAAGGTCTACTTAAACACGCACCAGAAGTGTTTTAAAGACCCTGTTAGGACCAGGGTTCTTAACCCCAGGGTAGACAAGAAATACAAAGCAGCTCCCAGTGACCCCATATACATTAAAGGTCAGCTTCCTTTAGATTCCCTGGTAGTAGCTAATGCACGTAAAAGGGCCAACTCTCAAGGTTCAGGTGACACCCCGCCTCCGGATAAAGAATCCAAATTGTTAGACGCTTCAGGCAAACGTATGGCATCTCAAGCTGCAAACTATTGGAAGATAGCCAACACACAAGCACTCTTGGCAAGGTATGATAGTGCTCACTATGATCAATCAATCACGGAATTGTAAGCGCGCTACTCACCCGTGAGGGTCTCAAGGCACTGAGGGGGGGGGGGGGTGGTCCGCAGATCTGTTTAGCCGAAGAGCCAGGTCTTGAGGGTCTTCCTGAAGGTGTTCAGGGAGGGGGCGCGTCTGATGTCTGCTGGTAGCTCGTTCCAGGTCTTGGCTGCAATGTGAGAGAAGGATCTTCCGCCTGCTCTGGCTCTGTGGATGCGCAGGGTTTCGGCCAGTGCGAGGTTGGAAGATCGGAGGTTTCTTTTGGGTACGTGGAAGTTGATTCTGTCGTTGAGGTATTTGGCTCTGTTGTTGTGTAGGCATTTGTAGGCGTGAGTGAGGATTTTGAAAGTGACTCTTTTCTCCACGGGGAGCCAGTGGAGACTTCGTAGGTGTTGGCTGATGTGTTCGTGTCGGGGGATGCCGAGGAAGAGTCTGGCGGCGGTGTTCTGTATTGTTTGGAGTTTGCAAAGTAGGGACTTGTTGATGCCGGCGTAGAGTGCGTTTCCATAGTCCAGTCTGTGATGATGAGTGCGTGGGTGACTGTCTTCCTTGACTCAGGGGGGGATCCACTTGAAGGTCTTGCGGAGGGTGTTGAAGCAGCTGGAGGTGACGGCGTTGACCTGTTGGTTCATGGTGAGTGATGAGTCGAGTACGATGCTGAGGTTCTTGGCGTGATCTGAGGGGGTAGGTGGGCTTCCAAGGGCGGTCAGCCACCAGGTGCTGTCCCATGCAGAAGGGATGGTACCGAGGACTTCTGTCTTCTCTGCATTGAGCTTCAGGCAGCTGTTGGTCATCCAGACTGCGACGTCTTGCATTCCTTTCTGGAAGTTGAGTTTGGCAGTGGTGGGGTCTTTGGTGAGGGAGAGGATGAGCTGGGTGTCGTCGGCGTAGGATACGATGTTGAGGCCGTGTTGTCGGACGATAGCTGCGAGGGGGGCCATGTAGATGTTGAAGAGGGTGGGACTCAGTGATGAACCCTGTGGGACTCCGCAGGTGATTTTCGTGGGTCGGAGAGGAAGGGTGGGAGTCTGATCCTTTGGCTTCTTCCGGTGAGGAATGATCGGATCCAGTCCAGGGCTGTTCCTTGTATGCCTGCGTCGTGTAGTCTGGCGACTAGTGTGCGGTGGGAGACGGTGTCGAAGGCCGCTGATAGGTCGAGTAGGATGAGGGCTGCGAAGTGGCCTTGGTCCAGGAGGGTGCGGATGTAGTCTCTGGCGGCGAGTAGGGCGGTCTCTGTGCTGTGGTTGCTTCGTAATCCGGATTGGGACGGGTCGAGGACGGCGTTCTCTTCAATGAATCGTGTCAGTTTCCTGTTGACTGTTTTCTCTGCAACTTTGGCTGCGAAGGGGAGGAGCGAGATGGGCCGATAGTTCTTGAGGTCGGTGGGCTCAGCTGTGGGCTTCTTGAGCAAGGGGTCTGACTTCTGCGCGCTTCCAGTCGTCTGGGAAGGTGTCTGTTTTGAAGGTGGTGTTGATGGTGCGTTGTAGTTCGGGTGCGATGGCGGCCGCGGCTCTGTGGTAGATGTGAGGGGGGCAGGTGTCGGAGAGGTGTGGTGCAGCGGCCAGGGCAGCTGACTTCGGAGCACAGGGCTCACGGTTCGATCCCCGGCTCCGGCGGCAGCTCAGCTCAGCACCATGTGACTCTGGGCAATAGCTCACTTAATTTCCACGACGGCCCACAGCGCCTTGAGACCCGTAAGGGTGAGTAGTTCGCACTTTACAAATACGGATTTAGATTTAGATTTTAGGGGCCCCCGAGTGGATGCTTTTCATGGTCGAGGCGGTGTCTTCGGCCGTGATCGGTGTCCAGTTGGAGATGGTGGGCTGGCTTGTGTTTCTGGGGGGTGGGGGGCTGTCAGTGGCGCCTAGTGGATGGTCGATGAAGTTGCAGTGGAGGTTTTTGATCTTGAGGTGGAAATAGGTTCCAATCTTGTCGCAGAGGTCTTGGGATGGTGTGATGTCTGTGGCTTCGCTGCGTAAGTTGGTGAATTCCTGAATGACACTGAAAAGTTCCTTGGAGTTGGTGGAGTTGGCCAGGATTTTGTTGTGGATGAAGTTCCTCTTGGTGGCTCTGATCTGGTTATGGTAGTCCGTCATGGCGTCCTTGTAGGTGATGTGGTTTTCGGTTGTCTTGGTGTTTCTCCAGTTCTTCTCCAGGCGTCTGCAGGTGCGTCTGACTTCTTGGAGAGCGGTGGTGAACCAGGCGGCTTTCCTGGGGCGTTGTCTGTCGGGGTTGCGTAGCGTGGTGAGCTCGTCTGCGCAGTTGAAGATCCAGGTGTGGAGTTCTCTGGCTGCGTTGTTTGCGTCGGGTGCCCAGGTGTGGTTGTCTCGGGTGAGGGTGGAGTTAAGTTGCTCGTCGGTAACCTTGCTCCAGTTCCTTCGAGGTGGGCATGGGGCTGGTTTGGGTGCCTTGGGTTTGTTGATGGCGAAGTGTACGCAGTGGTGGTCGGTCCATGGCGGCTGTGTTGTGTGGCTGAATTGGACGCTGTTTCCTGCCGCGAAGATGGGGTCGAGGGTTTGTCCTGGTCGGTGTGTTGACGAGTTGTTTAAGTCCGATGCTGGCGAGGTTGTCACGAAGGATAGTGGAGTTGGGGTCGCTGGGGTTGTCGAGGTGGAAGTTCAGGTCTCCAATGAGTATGTAGTTGGTGAGGCGATGGCTTGGGGTGCGATGAAGTCGGTGATGGTGGTGGCGAAGGGTGTTCGGGGGCCGGGGGGTCTGTAGATGAGGGTTCCTCGGAGTGTGGCTTTGGGGGTGGTCTGGATCTGGAAGTGCAGGTGTTCGGCAGAGGGGAAGGTTTCGCTGGAGGTGGTGAGGCGGAGGGTGCTCTTGTGGGCGATGGCGAGGCCCCCTCCTGGGTGGTTGAGGCGGTCTTTCCTCTGGATCTTGTATCCGTCTGGGATGGCGGGGCTGATGTCGGGGGCGGAGGATGCGTTGGTCCAGGTCTCTGTGAAGAAGGCGATGTCGGGTGAGAGAGAGTAGAGTAGGTTCCAGATTTCCATGGCGTGTTTGTGTACGGAGCGTACGTTGAGGAGGATGCATTTTAGGGTGTCCCCGGTGCTGGCGTCGGCAGTGTTGGAGGCCGGGGTGGCGGTGAGGGTCTGGCGGCAGTGGAGGTAGGAGAACTGGCCGTGGGTCGTGTTCGGCGAGGCCTGTTGTCATTCTCTAAGTCTTCCAGGGTTGAGTGCGAGGAGGGTGGTGGTGTCGTAGCAATGGGTAGTGGGAGGTCCAGGGTTCCTGGCGCTGGCCGCGGTCAGGTCGCGGACGGGCGCAGACGGGCTTGCCTTTGGTGCGCCTTCGGCGCGGCCGCTCGCGCGCGACCGCGCAGCGACCACCATTAAGTAGGGGAGGTGGGTGGGAGGAGAGGATGTGAGGCAGGAGTGGGGAAATTCTGGGGGGGAATTCCGGGGGGATTCCGGGGAGGAGGGCAGCAGCGGCGAAAGGAACAGGCAGGCACGAGAAAATAAAAACAGTGGTGGAATTAGAGCAAGACACAGATGGGCACAATAACAGTGGCACAACAGGGAAAAATTAAGAAAAAAACGGCTGAGAAAGGTTACGGTGATTGCAGGCAGTCTGGTCCCAGTTGGAGCGGGCAGCAGGAGCGGGCAGCCGCCTCGAACCTCCCAAGGAGGAGGTTGGGGTCTGGAGGCAAGAGACGGCACAGCGGAGCTGCGGGGAGAGAGTGGACCTATGAGAGAGAGTAGCCTTCCACGTACCCAAGAGGAACCTCCGCTCCGCAGACCTCGCCCTGGCAGAGATCCCCCGCATCCGCAGAAACCGAACCGGTGGGAGAGCTTTCTCCTACATCGCAGCCAAAACCTGGAACGAGCTCTGTGAACATCAGACGCTCCCCGACCCTGCACACGTTCAGGAAGGACCTCAAGACCAGGCTCTTCGACTGATCCGGATAGAAGGAATGCTTAGCACGTCAGTGGAACCAGGCTCAAGTTCAGCTAACAGATCTGGTGTTGGTGGACAGCCGCACACATCGCTCTCTGCAGTGGTGGAATACACAAAACCTTTCCAAAGGGCGGCCGTTCCTCGACCCGGTTCCACAGATAGTACTAACAGCAGACGCGTCGCTCACCGGCTGGGGAGCTCATCTACAAAGTCAAACTGTTCAGGGCTTATAGACCCCTCGACAAAAACAACTCCACATAAATCACCTGGAGTTACTAGCAATATTTTTAGCACTAAAGTTTTTTCAACTCTTGCTACTAGACAAAGCTGTCCTAATACGTACGAAACATGACGGCAATGTATTACATTCAAAAACAGGGGGGGGGGACACTCTCCAACTTTCACGCCTAGCGCAAAGTGTATGGAGATTGGCTATTCCTCAAAAGATATACCTCCTCGCAGAACATCTCCCAGGAGTACCCAATCCGATCACGGATCTGCTCAGTCGACAAACACAACACATCCACGAATGGGAACTTCATCCTCAAGTTCTTCTTCCATTTTTCAAATGTGGGGGCACCCAGACATAGATCTGTTCGCCACACATCACAACGCAAAATGCCCAAGCTTCGCCTCCAGGTATCCACACCCATTGTCCAAAGGCAATGCGCTATGGATGAACTGGTCAGGCAAACTTGCATACGCTTTTCCGCCTCTCCCTCTCATTCCGTTACTGGTTCGGAAGCTCAAACAACACTCCCTCACAATAATCCTAGTTGCTCCAACATGGGCGAGACAACCTTGGTTCACAACTCTACTGGAACTATCAGTGGTACCTCATCAAAAGTTATACCCCTCACCCAAGCTTCTTACACAGAACCGTGGAGAGATAAGACATCCAGATCCCAATCAACTCAATCTTGCAATCTGGCTCCTGAGGTCCTAGAGTTTGGCTACCTCAATCTTCCACCAGATTGTATGAACGTCATTAAAGAAGCCAGACGTCCTGCCACAAGAGCATGTTATGCTGCAAAGTGGAAGCGATTTGTTGTTTATTGTACAAATAACAAAATCAACCCACTAGATGCTTCCATTCAAAACATTATCTGTTATCTCTGGCATCTACAACAATGTAATTTGGCATATACATCTATACAGCTACATCTAGCTGCAATAGCCGCTTACCTCCAAAACAGACAACACTTGTCTTTATTTCGAGTTCCTGCGATCAAAGCGTTTATGGAAGGACTTAAAAGAATAATTCCACCTAGAGTTCCACCTTCTCCAGCCTGGAACCTTAATATTGTCCTTACCAGGCTCATGGGTCCCCCATTTGAACCTCTACACAAATGTGAGTTACAGTTCCTCACTTGGAAGGTAGCCTTCCTGGTAGCTATCACATCCCTCAGAAGAGTTAGTGAACTCCAGGCATTAACCATACAAGAACCATTTTTGCAAATGCATCATAGTAAAGTGGTTCTTAGACCTAACCCAAAATTTCTACCCAAGGTAGTTTCTGCCTTCCACCTTAATCAGTCTGTTGAACTCAGTTTTTTTCCCTCAACCAGACTCCGTGGCAGAACGTGCTCGTCACACGCTAGACGTCAAAAGGGCGTTACTATACTACATAGAAAGAACTAAATCCTTTAGAAAAACTAAACCACTCTTTGTATCTTTCTCCCCACCTCGCAAGGGCAATCCCATTTCAAAAACAGGAATTGCAAGGTGGATTATTAAGTGCATCCAAATATGCTATCTTAAAGCTAAACGCACACTAACCATTCCCCCTAGAGCTCATTCCACACGCAAACTAGGGGCTTCTATGGCATTCTTAGGGAACATTCCCCTAGATGACATCTGCAAAGCAGCAACTTGGTCTACACCGCACACTTTCACTAAACACTATTGTGTAGATGTGCAAGCAAAACAACAAGCTAGTGTGGGCCAGGCTGTATTGAGAACACTTTTCCAAACCACTGCAACGGATACAGGTTGCCACCGCTAAGGAGGAAAACTGCTATATATTCTATGCTAAAGTATACAATCTACAGCTCATATGCCTCGAACGGAAAATGCTACTTACCAGTATGCATTGTTCTTGGCATGTAGAGCTGTAGAGTTTTATACGCCCACCCACCTCCCCGGATCCCTTTATCCGTTGCAGTATTAACTTACTTAGATACATCACACATGGACATCCTTTTCTACTTTCTTACTAACTCCATCATTACCCTTTATGGCGAAAAACAATCTGGGGATGGAGTCGATGCCCATGCGCACTATCACCAAAAGGAGGAGTCACCTATCTCGTGACTACAAAGACTTCTTCGAACAAAAACAAAGTGCAAACATCGGAGCCCAACACCAGATGGCGATCTATGCTAAAGTATACAACTCTACAGCTCTACATGCCAAGAACAGATGCATACTGGTAAGTAGCATTTTCCTTATAATTGTTTGAGTGAGATGTCTCTCGAAGCACTCTGCAGCCTTAATCTTGACAAGTTGGTTACAGGATGATATGAAACTGTTCTGCTTTCTCTAGAAATGAGAACATTAAAAAAAAAAAAAAAAAAAGACTGTTACCTTGGGAAATAGAGTAGAATTAATGTTTAGTAAGCAAAGTGGCGTGGCTCTTGCACAGTATATGTAATGTGTGTGTTTGTGGATCGAGGTGGAAAATTATGCCAATTGTGTGTATAATAGAACTCAATCTGATAGAAAATTGTCGCCGCTGATTCCATACCTTAGAATATTCCCCTGGTGTCAGACGGGATCCAGAAAGGTTTTCAAGTAGTACCTCTGCATGCAGGTAAGTGGAGTCATTCGGCTCTTTGTCGGCGGCGTCCCCACTGAAAGTGACATGTGCAGTGCCTATACAGACAGACACCACCCCAATGCGCTGACATCTGTTATTTTCCTTCTGCACCACTCAGGCCAGATCCAGACTGAGCAACCTCCAGTCATTTTTAGACTGACTTTTTTCGACGTGTTCTACAGCCTTTTTTCGAGACTTTGTCTCCCAGTGTAATTAGGATGTCGCCCAAAAAAACTGTGGGAGTTTAAGCTCTGTGGTTCTTGTCACAGACAGATGTCTGTGAATTATCCCCATCTGCTTTGCCTTTGGTGCTTGGAGCCGGACCACTACTCTAAGACTTGAGGACTGCCGTGCCATGAACCCCACGGCACTGAGGAAGTGCTCCTTGAAGCTCCTGGTCACCCTACGCTGGTCGCCTCCATGATGTTCCAGGTCCCGGTCATGAGGAAGGCCCCGTGCCCTTTCATGGAGTTGTTCCGGGTGCTACTCATCATTCTCAGTCATCGGGTAAGTCCAACAAGAAGTCAAAGAATCCTTCAGTTTCAACACACCAGACCAAATCTTCTGACGAAGTGTGTGAATGGCGTTACTCTAGGCCCCACTCCCAGGCTGATTCTGCCTCCGAGTCTGCTCTGCGCCTCCCCGAGTTTCCTGAAGCCAGAGGGACCCCCGCCCAACTCTGTGAATTTTATGAGGCCGTGTACCTCGTTTTTGGGCAGGCCAACCACTCTGGAGCCCCTTTGGGCCCCATTGATTCAGTGGTGCCCCCACTGGGTTTCTGCCTGGAGGTCTGCAGGAACCTTCCCCCAAAGCCTGTTCCAGTGTCGTCATTCCTGACCGCACCAACGCTCCCATAATCATACCCAACTTCGATAGGTAGCAGGATCAAAGTCGCCTAACCTAGACTCCAGTGCCATGCAGAACTCGACCTTCTGAGTTGGGGCCAGGGCCTGCTTTTTTGACCAGTCTGGGGAAGAGCGTGATTGGGGAGGATCTGAGTATCCTTATGGTTACACCAACCCCGTTGATGAGGCCGAAGATAAGTTATGAGGAACTGGCAGTTGCCAGTGGTCTGGACGCCTCCCCAGACACTGGCCTGATCTGTCCTCCTAGTGTGGCTACGGAGGAAGGGGCTTCCTTTGCTGGTTTTAAAACTCACATTGTATTTTGCTGTTTTACTGCCGTTTTTTATGGGAACCTATCTTCCTTTTAGAATAGTAACGTTAATTTTAAAAACGCTTTTTTTGCACATTTGGGGAGAGTTCTTGCCTGGGGCTCACCTGTTCTCACGATCCTATTGCAAATCCGGGTTGGAGCACTTCCGCATCTCTCAACGCAGTCTAGTGCTGGGAGGAAGTTCAGCTGCTGCTCAGCAGAGCTGATTGGCTGGTGGGCTGAAGGGGGCAGCATAACAGGGCCGCTGGAGCGGACGCGCAGCGGACAGTAAGAGGGAGACACGCCAAGGTAGTCGGGCGGTACTCCCAGTGTTGATAATTGTACCCCTAGCTGCTATCGCTGCGAAATTGCTTTGTATAAATTGGAAAACTGGTTTTAAAACTCACATTGTATTTTGCTGTTTTTACTGCCGTTTTTTATGGGAACCTATCTTCCTTTTAGAATAGTAACGTTAATTTTAAAAACGCTTTTTTGCACATTTGGGGAGAGTTCTTGCCTGGGGCTCACCTGTTCTCACGATCCTATTGCAAATCCGGGTTGGAGCACTTCCGCATCTCTCAACGCGGTCTAGTGCTGGGAGGAAGTTCAGCTGCTGCTCAGCAGAGCTGATTGGCTGGTGGGCGGAAGGGGGCAGCATAATAGGGACGCTGGAGCGGACGCGCGCAGCGGGCGCGCCGAAGGCGCGCCTAAGGCAAGCCCGTCTGCGCCCGTCCGCGTCCAGCCGGGTCAAGGTGCCAGGGCCCCTGGTCCGCCGAAACAATATTCTGCAAGGATATTGCAATCCTTAGCCATATGTAACTCCGGGCTGAAGCCACATGTGATTGCCAAACTGAGGTCAGAAAACCTCCTGAGACACCCCGGGATAGACACCCTTGAGACCCCGGGGCTAACCCCTCCCCCCATGATTATGCCAGGGCTAACCCCTCCCCCCATGATAATGCCAGGGAACTCCCCTGGATTAAAAGTGGCTGTCCTGAATACAAGATCTCTACAGAAACACCACTTAGAGATATTTGCATTGCTCCAGGAGGGGATATTGACATACTGGCACTTACAGAGACCTGGTTAGGGGACGCGTCGACCCCGATATCATTGCTGCACTACCTGGCAATTTTGATGCCTTCTGGCATAACAGGCAGGACAACAGGAGAGGAGGGGGAGTGGCGATCCTTTTTAACACCAGACTCATGGCTACCAAGATAATAGCAGAGAGTATGGATAACACAGATATTCTGGGAGTAAAAATTACTTCCAAATCCTCCTGCCTCCTCCTGGTGGTCTACCGCCCCCCGGATACAACCTCCGGCTTCAATGATCACTTTGCTGAGATCATGGCCGATCTCAGTACACGTTATCAAAGACTCATGGTAGTTGGAGATTTTAATTACCACTGGGAGAAGGAACCACGGGAACCCCAGCTTAGGCAGTTTGATATGGGAATGTCTAATTTGGGGCTCCATCAATTGGTGGATTGCCCCACCCATACTAAAGGGCATACCCTAGATTTAGTCTGGTCATCTAATCATCTTGTCAGACTAACAAGTATTCAACCATGTGCCTGGTCTGATCACTTTTTAATTTCCTGTTGGGTCCCATTGGATAGTGCTCCTGCACTTCTCCCGCTTGAGTGGAGGAGAGTGCGAAAATGGCACAATATTCAGGCAGACAATCTAGTGGACACACTACAGAGGCTAGCCCCACTAAACTTGGAGGAGGGCAACATTGACACAGAAAGCCAAACCCTCAGTAATACTCTTCAAATAGCCATCGATCAAATAGCACCAGAACGAAGAGAAAGAACCAGACTTAAAGGGAAGGTGGCCCCCTGGTTTAATGAGGCACTGAGGGAAAGTAAACAGAGTCTCCGCAAAGCTGAGAGACAGTGGCGGAAAGCCTACGACCCCACGGATTTAACAAACTATAAAGCTACTTTAGCTCTCTATAAAAAATCTATCATAACTAGGAAAGCCGAGTACTATGAGGATCGCATAATTGAAGCTCCAAACAAACAGAAGGTGACTTTTAAGATTCTAAATGAACTCAGTAAAAAGCCAGATGTAAATTCTGCAGCAGCACCTCTAGACTGCAATGTACTGCAGTCCTTTTTTCTCCAGAAGATAACAGATATCCTCCTGGAGATTGAAAAATTCCCATCACCTTGAGCTCCGTGGAGTTGCTTACACCCCCGCTTCCTACCGGCCAGCTCCTCACCAGTTTCCCTCCACTGGACCCAGAATCTTTGATGCTTCTGATTAACAGAACCAAATCAGGCTCCCGGCTGACCCATGCCCGCCTAAGATCTTTCGGTTGGCTTTGCCGGCCTTGGAGAGTCAGATTCTCACTCTCCTGAATAACTCTTTAGCGAGTGGTCAAGTCCCCCTTAATTTCAAGGAGGCAAGAGTTATGCCCTTATTAAAGAAACTGGGAGCAGACCAGGCCGAGCTCAAAAACTTTAGACCCATCTCCCAACTCCCGTTCCTGGCGAAGGTTGTGGAGCAACATGTCCTGAAGACAACCTCAGCGTTCCTGGAGGAACATGAGTTGCTCCAACCTCGCCAGGCTGGGTTCAGAGCCCACCATAGCACGGAGCTAGTCATGCTATCGGTACTTGATGATCTCAGGATGAAGGCCGATAACAAAGAGCCGAGTGCCCTGATTCTTTTAGCTCTTTCTGCGGCGTTCGACACGGTCAGCCACACTACGCTATTGACCCGGCTGTCGGCCCTGGGCTTTCGAGGGCACGCCTATAATTGGCTAGAATCTTTTCTATCAGGTCGCTCACAGAGGGTCCAACTTGGTGCCCAGGTATCGGAAAAGGGCAATATTTTCTGCGGAGTCCCTCAGGGCTCTGCATTGTCCCTGCTCCTTTTCAACATATACCTGCAGCCCCTGGTAGCTGCACTAACCAATATGGACTGCCGGGTTTTTAATTATGCGGATGATACCCAGCTCATCCTGAGGATTGATAACTCGGCTTGTGCCCAAATATCAGTTCAGAACATCCTTAGGTTTACAGTCAACTGGATGACTACAAACTCCCTAAAAATCAATCCTGACAAAACCGAAGTACTAGCCTTCCCATCAAAAAACAATCCCTGGAGCAGCCTGTTTTGGCCTAGAGAGTTAGGGGCCCCCCCTAGCCCATCGCCAGTTGTAAAAAGCCTGGGAATTAAGATCGACTCTGAGCTCTCTATGATCCATCAAGTCAACTCAGTGGTGGGCACATGTACTGGTCTCGTAAGACAGCTGAGGAAATTGGTTCCTCTGCTTTCAGTGTCATCTATGAAAACTATAATATCAGCAACCATTGTTTCACGACTCGACTATGGCAATGCGCTATATGTCGGGCTCCCTGAGAAACTCATGAAGAAACTTCAGGTGGTACAAAATGACGCGGCCAGGCTGATCTTCAGGTTGCCTAGAAGAACTCATGCCACCCCACTGCTGCGTAAACTGCATTGGCTGCCTGTTAAGCAGAGAGCGAAATTCAAGGGACTTTGTATTGTCCACAAAGCTCTATATGGACATGCCCCAGGGTACATAAAGGAACGCCTAATCAAATACGTGCCAGGACGGGCCCTTCGGTCAGCAGAAGCCATCCAGCTGGTCTGCCCTCGGAGTAACCTGGTTTCCAAAGGGGGTCGAGCTTTCTCGGTCCTCCTGCCACAACTCTGGAACCAGCTGCCCGATACCCTTCGGAAAGAATCTGGTCTGCTTCTCTTCCGGAAGCAGTTAAAAACTATCCTCTTTAGGGAAGCATTAGATACAACATATGATCTCTCAACACCATGAAGACCTCCCCGCCTTGACGCTGTCCCGCTTCTTCCAAAGCGCTAAGAGACCTGTCGGTGTATATGCGCTATACAAAAATAAAATAACATAACGTAGTGAGAAGGGAGGTTGACATCCTGAACCTTATGCTGCCCTCTGTGTCAGTCAAGATGAATGTCTTGACGGAGGTGGTTCAACCCGGAGTACCCCCCTCAGAACCTCTCCTCCCCTTTTCACAAAGCCCTCACTGATGTCGTGCTTGGTGCCTACACTAAGCCCTGCACAGGGGTGCCTGCACACAAGACAGTTGCCTGCTGCCATTGCCCCGCTCCTGAGGACCTTACTTTCCTCACCCAGCACCCCACCCCGGAGAGCCTGGTTGTCCAGTCTTCTGCTTCCAAGGTCAATCCTGGCACGTTCCATACCACTCCTCTAGATGGGGAATCCAAGAGTCAAAGACTAGACGATTCTGGTCTCCGGGGAGTCCCAGCTCCATATACACCTATTGAAGCAGAGAGTGCTCAACTGGCATTGAAAGCCTTTCTTCCTTCCATCAAGGAAAGGCAAGTTCAGGTGTTCACAGACAACACCACCGTCGTGTGGTATTGCAACAAGAAGGGCGTGGTGGGGTTGTGGTCCCTCCCTATGTCGGAAGGCTCTGCGTCTGAGGGTTTGTCTGGAACATCAGGGAATTTCCCTGGTGGTTCCACATTTGGCGGGCTCACTGAATGAGTGGACAAACTCGGCCGTCGATGCCTAGCAGATCACGAATGGTGTCTCCATCTGGAGGTGGTGCAAGGTCTCTTAGGGAGAACCTTGGTTAGATGTAATTGACACCGCCAAGAATGTGCAGTCAGCAGTTCTGCGTGCCGGAGTTTCCAAGGTGACTGTCGCTCGGAGACGCATTTCGTCTCGAGTGCCTTTCTGCTGCTACCACTCCTATCCAGGGTTCTCAAGAAGATCGGGAACAACCGGGCCCAAATCATTCCTGTGGCTCCAGATTGGGTATGGAGAGTATGGTATCCTGAACTCCTGAGCATGAGCATCAGTCCTCCAATCAGGCTGCCACTTCAAGAGGATCTACTGTTGCAGCAAAAGGGCCGGGTCTTGCAACCAAACCTGCGCACTCTCCCCATTCATGCATTAACATTGAGTGGTGGCAGTTCAGTTTTTGACCTTCTTCCTGAAGTCTGTGATGTGATTCTGGCTGCCAGGGGTTTCCTCAACCAAGAAAGTACCTGCATGTCGTTGGGACAAATTTGTGGCTTAGTGTGCTTCCAAAAATAGTGCTCCCCGTTCTGCACCCTTGGCTGAGGTTTTGTTTGTTCTCTCGTTAGTCTGGCAAGGTTTTGCTGTGGGATCTGTTAAAGGGTACCTTTCGGCCATATCCACATTCTTGCTGTTTCAAGTCATGTATTGTGACTTGGTTTCTAAAAGGGCTACAACATATGTTCTCTCCAAAACCCTTTGTCATGCCCCCAATACGACCGGACCCTAGTTTTGATATTCCTGATGTGCTTGCCATTTGAGCCCTGCACAATTGCCCTCTATGCCTGTTGACCTTTAAAACAGTCTTTCTAGTGACCATTACGTCAGCCAGAAGGGTTGATGAACTTGTAGCACTTCCTGTGCACCCCCTTACACAACTTTTTCCCCAGACAAACTAGTTTTGAGAACACGTGCCTCTTTCCTGCCGAAAGTTGTGACACCCTTTCATGTAGGCCAGGCCATCGCATTGCCTACCTTATTTGCTCTGCATCACCCTTCCGAAGAGGAGGAGAAACTCTACCCACTAGAACCAAAAAGAGTGTGACCATTCTACATTGATCGTACCAGAGAGTTCCAGGTGGACGATCAACTTTTCATTGTGTACATCTAGGCCAAGAAAGGGAAGGCTGTGCAGAAACTGACCATCTCATGGTGGATTGTGCTTTGTATTAAAATCTGCTACGCACTAGGGAAGAAGCAACCCCTTGAGGCCTTGCTGGCTCTTTCCACCAGAGTGAAGAATGCCACCATTGTTAGCTTGCGAGTTCCTGTCCTGGACCTCTGTCATGTTTCCACATGGGCATCTCTGCGCATGTTTAATAAGCAACACTGCCTGGGCAGTCATTTCCGTTGTGACGGACTGTTAGCCCGTTCGGTACTCCAGGACTTCTTGGTCTAAATCTGTGTGCAGTATCGCCTTTGGGGAGGTATTGACGCATTCAGGTTAGCCCGCATAGCCACCACAGACCTACACTTCAAATCGACAAGCATGGTTAAAATGCCCTACATGTGAAAGGAAGTCCTAAGTGTTTACGTTTAACAATAGTTCTAAAATTCTTGATTTAAATTTTTTTTAAACACATTTATGTTTTGAGTATGTTGAATGTTTCATTTTTATGCATGTTGAGACTCTTTTCCAATGCTCATGCTTTTTCTTTTTAAGCACTTTTTCATAATTGCGTGGGGTTCTAGTAATTTGAGACACTTCTGTAGCATATGATATTATTTAAGTATCTTTCCTTAGGAAATGTGATGCATTGTAATCCACCTGATATCCGTGGTTTGTCTTATGGGAGTGCATACTCTCTATGGCCACACTAAGTCCATTAGCGGTGTTTTACAATCCTTGATGAGATCCAAACAGTGCATCCTATGTGGTAGTATAGCACATACAGACAAAGTGTTATTTTTTTTCATTCCTGAATTTCTATGGGGATAAAAGAACCACTATTAGAGGTATCCAAAGAGAAATCCCAGCGGTTGATATACTCATCAAATCCCTAGAGAAACTTTGTTTGAGAAATCTTAGATAGTACTTTACTCTGTAATAAACCACCAACTCTCACTGGACCATCCTACCCCCTGCTCTGTCACTACTGCAACCCACAGATAGCTCCACAAATTCACCTCTCTCCTCACTACAGTACAGATGCTACCAATGCTGAGACAAGCAACCATACCTATGCACTTCATTTGTGATCTGAAGCACCCTTACTTACAATAGCAAGACCAACACAAAGCTCTTGCACTTCAGCTACCCTCCCCAATAATCCTTTATTGCTCTGCTAATGCAGTTTCTGGTGTTCCATGACCTCTACCTAGATCAATTTTTGTATTTCTAAACTTGTTTTCCAAACCGACTCCTACTCTTGATTGTTTTCTCAAGTTGGGAATCGAGCCTTGTCCTGGGAATAATTTAGATTTCGTACAACAGCTACATTCCACACAAGACTGTGTTTGTAGCAAAGGTTTTCTGTACTCTTATTATTACCCTACTTGCTGTATAATTACGGCACCTTGAGGCCATGGGAATGCTAACACCACCAGTATTACTTTAGTGTTGTATGGGTGCTTCTTGTGTTTTGCACTCACGTTATCTTATATGCTTTGCTTCAAAGGGTTTGAATCCTGGCAAGGCGATTGCTGAAATCAAGAAAATGATGGCAACATACAAAGAGAAGGCTGCAGTCAGCGCGTGATGTGACCGAAGATTTGCAGATGTGTTTCTGGGAATGCATTCATGGGGCGGGGTGGAGGGGGAAGATTCTGGCTAATGGAGAATTGTAAGAACATTGTGATGGGCCACCCAGCACCTTTTATTTGTAATCTTGCTTGTATTATAATTAATTTAAGATGAATAAACCAGTGATAATTGTACTCCATGAACTCTGCCAATTTAGTACTTCAGTCCTTTTCTCCCATGTGTTGGATTTTAGTCCCTGCTGCTAATAAGCAAATGGCTTTTAATTGTAGCTCCCGCTAATTAAAGACACATCCTTACCTATCAACTTCCAGGCACTCACCAACCCCACTATAGCTGTCTGAATTTTGCACCCTATTGTAGGTATTTATCTTTCTCTTGCAGCTATTTTAAGGGAACGGTCATTGACTTTGAAAATGCTGCAGTCAACAGAAATTCAAGTGATAGATGTGTAGTTAATTTTACTTTGAACCACTGGCAGCAGCATATGAATGAACTAATTGTGCACTCAGCTTTGGATATATATATATATATATATATATGTATATATATATATATATATATATATATATATATGTATATATATATATATTATCTACTGGCGGTCGCCAGTAGATAGTTATAGTTAAAACCTATTATCCATAGGAAATCCGCGACATTCTATTTGAAATAACGTTGGCGCCGGTTGACGAATCTTCGCGAAAGTTTCCAACTTGTTGGGGCGCTCCGGTCCGCTCCTATCCTGAAAGTCTAGGGGTGATACGTCAAGCGGGGGCCGAGAAAAAGGGGGTCCCAAAACGCGTTTTCCCCATTCATTTTTCCATAGGAACCTTTAGTCGCAGCTACAGCCCGAACTGCTGAACGGAATTACACCAAATTTGGCAAAGAGGTAGCCCTTGGTTCAGTGTCGTGCCTTTTGCTTAAATGGTGTAAATCCGTTCAGTAGTTCCTGAGTAAATCAAAAATAAAGTCACATATATATCTGGGCGGAGCCTAACCACACATGTCATCGTGAGATCTGATTGGCTGTCAGCACTTCATCCTGGAATTGCTGGCAGCCATCTTGGGACCAATATAAATGATAGTACCTCATTGAAATGCATTGTAGTGAATAGAAGATTTTGAGAGTCACGAAAAGGAGAACTATAAAGGGTGATAACAGGCTTTAGTTACATTAGAATTTATTTGTTGATGGTACCATACTAATTTTAGGAATTGTGGTGTATTCTAAGGTGATTTTACCATGTGAAAAACCTTCTGCTGGGATATCATGAATCATGTTTGAGAGAACACTATTTTCTCATACTTGTCCCATGGAGGTTTGGAAGGTGCTCCAGAAGCTAAAATGAGAGCATATTTTCTGTAAATTCACATTATCTTTCTCACTCATGTGAGAATGAAGTCTGACATTCTCAGTAAAACATGTACATCCAACAAGGGCAGAGACTGTCAGTTGATTCCTTTGTGTTCTACTGCAGCTTCCCAGAGTGTTCTAAAGAACAACTAGAGTGCTAACAGCCTTACTTATGACAAAAGTATGGCACACCTGAAGCCATCTTGATTGGAATAAACTGGTAACACTTAAACAATTTAATTTAAAAAGGAACAAAATGAGGGGGTTCATTTTGTCATAGAAATTATGGTTAGTGCTGTAGAAAGAAAAATTAGGACATATTTCAAGTGTGATCTCAAATATCTTCCTGTTATATTTCAACAGGAGCAGCCTGCCAGTTGATGCCTTTGTGTTCTACTGCAGCTTCCCAGAGTGTTCTAAAGAACAACTAGAGCGCTAACAGCCTTACTTATGACAAAAGTATGGCACACCTGAAGCCATCTTGATTGGAATAAACCGGTAACACTTAAAACATTTAATTTAAAAAGGAACAAAATGAGGGGTTCTTTTTGAAATAGAAATTATGGTTAGTGCTGCAGAAAGAAAAATTAGGGCATGTTTTAAGTGAGATCTCATATCCTCTTCTATTTCATTAGAAAATTCTGACATGCAGACTGAAACAATCACTTTCAATACCAGCAGCAGACTACCAGTTAACTCCCTGGTGAGCAGTAGCTTTACTCCAGTGATCTAATGAGCAACTAGAGTGCTAACATTCTGAATTTATGGCAGATGTGAGACACATCTGAATGCCTTCTTAATGGAATCAAAGTAAAAACTGAAAACATTTCCTACTGAGAAGACTGCAGTAAATGAAGAAATTAGGAAACTTCATAACAAAGAAGTCTTCCAAGATGGCCACCAGTGAAAAAAGAGCCCAAATGTAGCACAAATATTACCCAGATGTAGCCCACATATAGCCCAATGACAAAAGTGTGCAAAACACTTTTTATTTTTAGTTTTTTTGCAGATTTATGTAGTGCAGACTGGTCAGGTATTGGAGCATTGCATCTTAAAACATGACCCCCTACACTACAAAAACACCACTGCACTACCTTAAACCCTAAAACACTACCCCCAGCACGACCCCCTACACTACCCAAACACCACTGCACTACCCTAAAACATGACCCACTACACAAACACCACTGCACTACCCTAAACCCTAAAACACTACCCCCAGCACGACCCTCTACACTACAAAAGCACCACTGCACTACCCTAAACCCTAAAACACTACCCCCAGCACGACCCCCTACACTGCCCGAACACCACTGCACTGCCCTAAACCCTGAAACACCAGCCCCTGCATGACCCCCTACACTGCCCGAACAACACTGCACTGCCCTAAACCCTGAAACACCACCCCTAGCACGACCCCCTACACTGCCCGAACACCACTGCACTGCCCTAAACCCTGAAACACCACCCCTTCACGACCCCCTACACTGCCCGAACACCACTGCACTGCCCTAAACCCTGAAACACCACCTCCAGCTTGACCCCCCTACACTGCCCGAACACCACTGCACTGCCCTAAACCCTGAAACACTACCCCGAGCACGACCCCCTACACTGCCCGAACACCACTGCACTGCCCTAAACCTTGAAACACCAGCCCCTGCACGACCCCCTACACTGCCCGAACACCACTGCACTACCCTAAACCCTGAAACATCACCCCAAGCACGACCCCCTACACTGCCCGAGCACCACTGCACTGCCCTAAACCCTGAAACACCAGCCCCAGCACGACCCCCTACACTGCCCGAACACCACTGCACTGCCCTAAACCCTGAAACACCAGCCCCAGCACGACCGCCTACACTGCCCGAACACCACTGCACTGCCCTAAACCCTGAAACACCAGCCCCAGCACGACCCCCTACACTGCCCGAACACCACTGCACTGCCCTAAACGGTGAAACACCAGCGTCAGCACGACCCCCTACACTGCCTGAACACCACTGCACTGCCCTGAACCCTGAAACACCAGCCCCAGCACAACACCCTACACTGCCCGAACACCACTGCACTGCCCTAAACCCTGAAACACCACCCCGTGCATGACCCCCTACACTGCCCGAACACCACTGCACTGCCCTAAACCCTGAAACACCACCCCCAGCGCGACCCCCTACACTGCCCGAACACCACTGCACTGCCCTAAACCCAGAAACACCACCCCCTGCACAACCCCCTAGACTGCGCGAACACTACTGCACTGCCCTAAACCCAGAAACACCATCCCCAGCACGACCCCCTATACTGCACGAACACCACTGCACTGCCCTAAACCCTGAAACACTACCCCCAGCAAGACCCCTACACTGCCCGAACACCACTGCCCTAAACCCTGAAACATCACCCCCAGCAAGACCCCCTACACTGCCCGAACACCACTGCACTGCCCTAAACCCTGAAACACCAGCCCCAGCACGACCCCCTACACTGCCCGAACACCACTGTACTGCCCTAAAATCTGAAACCCCACCCCCAGCATGACCCCCTACACTGCCAGAACACCACTGCACTGCCCTAAACCCTGAAACACCACCCCCTGCACGACATCCTACACTGCCCAAACACTACTGCACTGCCCTAAACCCTGAAACACCACCCCCAGCACGACCCCTACACTGTACGAACACCACTGCACCACCCTAAACCCTGAAACACTACCCCCAGCAAGACCCCCTACACTGCCCGAACACCACTGCACTGCCCTAAACCCTGAAACATCACCCCCAGCAAGACCCCCTACACTGCCCGAACACCACTGCCCTAAACCCTGAAACACCACCCCCAGCAAGACCCCCTACACTGCCCGAACACCACTGCACTGCCCTAAACCCTGAAACACCACCCCCAGCAAGACCCCCTACACTGCCCGAACCACACTGCACTGCTCTAAACCCTGAAACACCACCCCCTGCACGACCCCCTACACTGCCCGAACACCACTGCTCTGCCCAAAACCCTAAACACCAGCCCCAGCAAGACCCCCTACACTGCCCAAACACCACTGCACTGCCCTAAACCCTGAAACACCAGCCCCAGCACGACCCCCTACACTGCCCGAACACCACTGCACTGCCCTAAACCCTGAAACACCAACCCCAGCACAACCCTGTACACTGCCCGCACACCACTGCACTGCCCTAAACCCTGAAACACCAGCCCCAGCACAACCCCGTACACTGCCCGAACACCACTGCACTGCCCTAAACCCTGAAACACCAGCCCCAGCACGACCGCCTACACTGCCCGAAAACTACTGCACTGCCCTAAACCCTGAAACACCACCCCCAGCAAGACTACCTACACTGGCCGAACACCACTGCACTGCCCTAAACCCTGAAACACCACTCCCTGCACGACCCCCTACACAGCCCAAACACTCCTGCACTGCCCTAAACCCTGAAACACCACCCCAGCACGACCCCCTACACTGCACGAACACCACTGCACTAAACCCTGAAACACCACCCCCTGCACGACCCCTACACCGCCGGAACACCACTGCACTGCCCTAAACCCTGAAACACCACCCCCAGCACGACCCCCTACACTGCCCTAACACCACTGCACTGCCATAAACCCTGAAACATCACCCCCAGCACAACCCCTTACACTGCCTGAGCACCATTGCTCTGCCCAAAACCGTGAAACACTAGCCCCAGCATGACCCCCTACACTGCCCGAACACCACTGCACTGCCCTAAACCCTGAAACACCAGCCCCAGCAAGACCCCTACACTGCCCGAACACCACTGCATTGCCCTAGACTCTGAAACACCAGCCCCAGCAAGACCCCCTACACTGCCCGAACACCACTGCACTGCCCTAAACCCTGAAACACCAGCCCCAGCATGACCCCCTACACTGCCCGAACACCACTGCACTGCCCTAAACCCTGAAACACCAGCCCCAGCACGACCCCCTACACTGCCCGAACACCACTGCACTGCCCTAAACCCTGAAACACCAGCCCCAGCACAACCCCCTACACTGCACGAACACCACTGCACTGCCCTAAACCCTGAAACACCAGCCCCAGCACCACCCCCTACAATGCCCGAACACCACTGCACTGCCCTAAACCCTGAAACACCACCCCCTGCACCGCCCCCTACACTGCCCGAACACCACTGCACTGCCCTAAACCCTGAAACACCACCCCCAGCATGACCCCCTTTACTGCTCGAACACCACTGCACTGCCTTAAACCCTGAAACACCACCCCCAGCATGACCCCCTACACTGCCCGAACACCACTGCCCTGAAACACCACCCCTGCACGACCCCCTACACTGCCCGAACACCACTGCACTGCCCTAAACCCTGAAACACCACCCCCAAGACGACCCCCTGCACTGCCCAAACACCACTGCACTGCCCTAAACCCTAAAACACCACTCCCAGCACGACCCCCTACACTGCCCGAACACCACTGCACTGCCCTAAACCCTAGAACACTACCCCCAGCATGACCCCCTACACTACCCGAACACCACTGCACTACCCTAAACCCTAAAATACTCCCCCAGCACAACCCCCTACACTACCCGAACACGACTGCACTGCCCTAAACCCTAAAACACTCCCCCAGCACGACCCCCTACACTGCCCAAACACTACTGCACTGCCCTAAACCCTGAAACACCACCCCTCAGCACGACACCCTACACTGCCCGAACACCACTGCACTGCCCTAAACCCTGAAACACCACCCCAGCACGACCCCCTACACTGCCCGAACACCACTGCACTAAACCCTGAAACACCACCCCCTGCACGACCCCCTACACTGCCGGAACACCACTGCACTGCCCTAAACCCTGAAACACCACCCCCAGCACGACCCCCTTTACTGCTCGAACACCACTGCACTGCTCCAAACCCTGAAACACCACCCCCAGCATGACCCCCTACACTGCCCGAACACCACTGCCCTAATCCCTGAAACACCACCCCTGCACGACCCCCTACACTGCCCTAAACCCTGAAACACCACCCCCTGCACGACCCCCTACACTGCCCGAACACCACTGCACTGCCCTAAACCCTGAAACACCACCCCCAGCACGACCCCCTACATTGTCCGAACACCACTGCACTCAAACCCTAAAACACTCCCCCAGCATGACCCCCTACACTACCCGAACACCACTGCACTACCCTAAACCCTAAAATACTCCCCCAGCACGACCCCCTACACTACCCGAACACGACTGCACTGCCCTAAACCCTAAAACACTCCCCCAGCACGACCCCCTACACTACCCGAACACCACTGCACTGCCCTAAACCCTAAAACACTCCCCCAGCACGACCCCCTACACTACCTAAACACCACTGCACTGCCCTAAACACTAAAACACTACCCCGCATGACCCCCTACACTACGCAAATACCAATGCACTACCCTAATCCCTAAAACACTACCCCCGCACAACCCCCTACACTACCCAAAGACCACTGCACTACCCTAAACTCTAAAACAATACCCCTGCACGACTCCCTACACTACCCAAAGACCACTGCACTACCCTAAACCCTAAAACACGACCTCCTACACTACACAAACACCACTGCACTACCCTAAACCCTAAAAACTACCCCAGCACGAACCCCTACACTACCCAAACACCACTGCACTACCCTAAACCATAAAACACTACCCCCAGCAGTACCTCCTACGCTACCCAAACACCACTGCACTACCCTAAACCCTAAAACACTACCCCCAGCAGTACCCCCTACACTACCCAAACACCATTGCACTACCCTAAACCACTACCCCAGCAGTATCCCCTACACTACCCAAACACCACTGCACTACCCTAAACCCTAAAACACTAACCCCCAGCACGACCCCCTACACTACCCAAACACCACTGTACTACCCTAAACCCTAAAACACTCCCCCATCACGACTCCCTACACTACCCAAACACCACTGCACTACCCTAAACCCTAAATCTACCCCCAGCATGACCCCCTACACTACACAAACACCACTGCACTACCCTAAACCCTAAAACACTACCCCCAGCACGACCCTCTTCACTACCTAAACACAACTGCACAATTTGTTACAGGCGTTGCAACGCAGGCCTGTGGTGCTTACTGGAAGTACCTGGTGGGCTAATTGGGCCCCAGGGACTCTCAGGATTCAAGGTGACCTAATCCCCCAACTTAAAACGCGCCACGGGCCGCGTTTGCACAGTGGTGAAGGGAGGGGCGGGGCCTCAGGTGACATGTGCGCAAACACGCCCTGTGGTGCGTTTTAAGTTGGGGAGTTAATTCCCTTTGAATCCTGGGGGCCAACTAGCCCACCAGGTACCTTCAGTAAGCACAACAGAGTTGCGTTGCAGAGAGGTGAAAAAGGTGCGTGGCCTCGGAACGCCTCTCTGCAACTCAGCTCTGTGGTCCTAACTGTAGGTACCTGGGGGCTAGTTGGGCACCAGGGACCCTCAAGATTCAAGGGGACTTAATCCCGCAACTTAAAACGCGCCACGGGGCGCGTTTGCACACATGTCACCTCAGGCCCCCCTCCCTTCACCACTGTGCAAACGCGTCTCTGGTTAGTCAGAGTCCGTTACCACCAGTACCCGTCTGAAAAAGTTGTGGGCACAGGATGATTTTGCAACAAGGCCTCTTTCTGCTCCTCTGTTGGTTCTTTCTGCACATCTTTTGCTTCTTTCTGTGCGTTTTTTCTTCTTTCTTCACATGTCCTACCTCTGTTGGCATAGTTAGAAACTAGCATTTAAAAAACCTTTGAAATTCACTTAAAAAATCATAGGTTTCAGGCACGTTATAGTTAGAAATTAGCATTTAAAAAACCTTTGAAATTCACTGACAAAACCATAGGTTTCAGGCACGTTATAGTTAGAAATTAGCATTTAAAAAACCTTTGAAATTCACTGAAAAAACCATAGGTTTCAGGCACGTTATAGTTAGAAATTAGCATTTAAAAACCTTTGAAATTCACTGAAAAACCATAGGTTTCAGACACGTTATAGTTAGAAATTAGCATTTAAAAACCTTTGAAATTCACTGAAAAAACCATAGGTTTTAGGGACAGTTGTAGTTACTTGGACATTGCACTCGTACAAAACCCGTGAAATTCCCCCGTTATAGTTAGTTCAGCTAACTATAACTCGCGCCCCCGCAATGCACTGCTGATGACGTCACATATTACATCACTCATGACATGGTCAGTGACATCACTGATGACATCACTGATGACATCAACCATGTGATAATTTCATGCATCTTCTCACACCCTAATATAACTTTTGATACACCCACTCTAAATTACAGACTGCCATTCTCAAAACCATAGACACTCCAACACCAAAAACTACATACCCACTCACTGATTCTTAGGTCTACACACACATCCACTCACTCACCTGTACAGTCACTCATACTTACAGTCAATCAGTACAGGACTATCATATGCACTCATACACCTATATAAACACTCACACACCGCCACTCATCCATAGAGGTACTCACACACCTAGTCAGTCATGCAAAAAATTAATCACAAACCCATTTACTCACCTATACAGTTATACACACACCAGCTCACTTACTCATACAAATACTAGCACATTCTTACGCTCTTATACAATAACTGATACAAGCACACACGCATCCATACAGCCACTCTCTCAATAACACACTCTCACTTATAGCCATTTAAATACTCTAACACACATATATACTGCCTTTTACATATGTAGTTACTCGCACATGTACCACTGAGATATACATTCACTCACTAACACACCCATACACACACTCACCCACCCAAGCAGTCCATCACAGATGCACTCCTGAAATCATGCACCCAGTGAATCACCCACTCACACATCTATGTATAGAGTCACACACACACACACACCCCACCCACACAAACACTCAGGCAGCCATACAGATACTCAGAGAACCAATCAATAACCCATATAGACACTCATGTAGCTATTCGCAAATCCATGCATCCACTTACACACCAACAAACAGACGGATACAGACATTTTCACAGTTTAGTCACTAACCCATGCATTCAGTAAGATACGTTTAATCACTCACTTGTAGAGTCAGTCACTCACGTACTAAATCATCCATTCAGACACTTATACACCCACTCATTCTTCAATACGCCTTTCCCTATATATATTAAACATATTTAAACTTTACAGAAACAGTCACTGGATGATGTCATCAGTGATGTCATTTGAGATGTCATCAGTGATGTCATCAGTGATTTCACTGACCATGTCATGAGTGATGTAATATGTGACGTCATCAGCAGTGCATTGCAGGGGCGCGAGTTATAGTTAGCTGAACTAACTATAACAGGGGAATTTCACGGGTTTTGTACGAGTGCAATGTCCAACTAACTATAACTGTCCCTAAAACCTATGGTTTTTTCAGTGAATATATATATATATATAGGAATATTGTTAAGAGATCTATAATATAGTAGCTACTATGGCTCTGATGATCATTACTGCTTTATTGAGTATTTAGTTTGTGTTAATGTTGGATACTTCACTGGGAAAACAAATGACTTTTATACCAATTGATGAATTGAAAACTTCATATAGTAATGTATTATTGGTAACCGCTCGTACTGTGATATAATCAAAAAGAGGGCCAGAGGAGGATATATGTTTAGAGGATGGGTGTACTTTGGATTGGATTCTGTGTTCTGTTTTTCCCAATCCTCCATCTCAAAGCCCAACCTACTTCATGTGGAAGCATAGACCTACCTAAGGTTACTATCCCAGATGTCTTCATGCACTAAAAGTTATGACAGATCCCTAAGCCATTACATTCCATCGATGTCAATAGGCTCATTATGAACACTGTCCCAGTTTACGGTCCCTTGCTGATATCAATCATAAGAAGCACCCACAGCGATGCTCTACTACTAGAACCAGGAGTGGGAGTGTGGTGCCCTTTTAATGAGGCACAGTTTTCCTTAACCTACCCCCTAATGACCCACTAATGTCCCTCAGAGCTGCTTGTTTTTCTTTTCCCAGTAACGTGTGCAATGCCTACATAGGCGCCATCCCTGCACGCTGTCGGTCCATTTTTTTCGCACCAGTCAGCGCGGATCCGAAGAAGAGCTACAGAGTCTTTTTTGACTGACTCTTTTTTTAATCTTTTGTCACCTAATTTTTTTAGACTTTTTCTCTGGTGTGGCTGGGATGTCCACAAGGAAGGCTGGTTTCAAGCCCTGTGGTGCTTTTCCCTGGCAAATGTTGGTGACAGACCCACACCTTGTCTGTCTTTGGTACCTTGAGCGCGAATACAACGCAGAGACCTGCGCCGATTGTCATGCCATGCACTTAACTACCTTGGGCCCTCAAGCTCCTTACTGCTGCAACACCTCGACTATCTCAAGCCCGGTCAAGAGGAAGGTCCTGGGATGGGTCACAGAGCTACTCCAGGCGATTGTCGTTGAAGTCGTCCAGGCGTTCGGTTAAGTCCCACAAACAGAAGAAGTTGTCAATGAGGTCTTCGACTTCGCATTATCCGTCCAATTCATCCGATGAGACTAGGGAGCATTGGCATTCGAGGCCAGGCTCTGTAGTTGAGCCTGTTCCAGGGCTATCTTCATCTCCCTGAGTTTCCTGGAGCCGGTGGTGACCCTGCCTAACTTTGTGAATTTTATGAGGCCTTGCACCTCATATTTTGGGGGGGGGCCCCTCCCTGCTGTAGCACCTTTGGACCCCGTGGACTCGAGAGGGGACCCTACTGGTCTTCTGCCAACAAGCCCCTTGGATCGGAAGTGGCGCTGGACGTGCCACCTCGACCTGCCACGGTGGTGACTCCACTGCCAACGTCCCCAACGCGCTGGCACCTTTCTGGCGGCGCACTCTCCATACTCATCCCGTCTGACACTGAGCCGGATAGGCGTCACGAGACGCTGAATCCGGCACCCACTGGTGGCAGACTACCCAGGTCGAAGCCTCTGCCCTATTCCTTTGGGCTAGGACGTGGCGATAATTGGAAGGAGCCACTGGACCCTGATGAATGCTTTCCCCTAGATTTCACAGGGGACACCGATTTCTATGTCAGTCGGAAGGGCATCCGAGAGCCTTTTGGAGTCGGACCTTCCGACTCGTACTCTGATAAATTTTTCCCGACCGACGCATTACGATGCCCAAAACCCACTACTTACCAACCGACTCGGTTACTCCGAATCCGACTGGATAATCCGACCAGGAAGTGTTAGACCTGGCACCATTGGCGTGGGTCTCCCTTCCATTTTTCGCTGTTGTCTCCTCTGTTTTACTGGTGTTAGATGCTCTGGGCACTGTGCCACTGCCATTCAGTGTCACAGCGCGAATGCTCCCTGTGTAAATATGTCTATGTGAATTGGTATATCCCTGATTGGCTTATTTGGGTTACCTGGTAGTCCCTAGTAGTGTGGCCTATGTGTGCCCAGGGCTGGTAAACCAAATGCTGCTGGTGGGCCTGCAGCACTGATGTGTGCCACCCACAGAAGCAGCTTGTAAAGTGTCTCAGACCTGCCACTGCAGTGTCTGTGTGCAGTCCAGAACTGCCATCTTGGCTGTGAAGTGCAATCACTTCCCAGCCCCTGAACCTTCCCTTGGCAGCCTGTAAGTCACCCCTATGGTAGGGTGCATTGTATGTGTAAGGTAGAAATTGCCTTGGTGTATGTAGCATGTCCTGGTAGTGAATGACACCCCATTTCGTTTTTCACTACTGTAAGGCTACCTGTTCCTCATAGGCTAGAATGGGCAGTTTGACTATTACATTCTATAGTCCTAACTGACCCCAGGGACATGGTAGAAAAACGAATTTAGTATGCCTGAGCTCAGAATATTAAAATACATCTTTTAGTGAAGGTTATTTTTATATTCTGTGTTTGAAAATACCACTTTTAGAAAGTAGGTATTTTCTTGCCTAAGCCTTCCAGTGTGCTCTGCCGTTATGTGTATTGGCTGTCTGGTTTTAGAGGGGCAGGGCAGGCTGAGTCAGACCTGGGTTGAATAGAGAGATCTGCATTTAGAGTGTGGGGAGGGGTGGCTCCTTGACCTGAATAGGGCTGTGCCTGGCAAGGTGAATGCTGGCTCCACCTCCCACTGTGTGTCTGCTAGCAGACCCCCTCTTTCTGAAAGGAAGGATGCAGCCTGGTAAACAAAGTGCTCCAGGCCTGAGCAGAACTGGTTCTGGCTAGGTTCAGTGACTGGTAGCTTCTAAGAACAAAGACTTTTGGGGTATAAATATCTGTGCTCAAACCCCTACATTTTAGTATTGCTTTTGGATCTGGAGAGGAAAATCTGTCCGTGCCACTGGAGGAATCTGCAGGAAGTGACTGTCCCTGTGCTTGTGTGTTGTTTCTTGCACTGGCCTGCAGCAGTGACCACTGGACCTTGAAGAAGAGGAAAAGGAACTCTTGAGAGAACTTTTATTTTTGTTACAGCAATTACCCAAGGGCTAGGAAAAGAGCTAGCCTCCTGCTGGAGTCTCAGGCACATCAGACTCCACCACCAACCTCCTGCTTCCTCCCTGCGAGGACTGCTATCTGCTGATGAGGCTCCTGTGAGTTCCAGGGCCTCTAGTTTGCATCAGAGAAGAGAGTGTGGGAAATCGACGCTAACGCATCTTTGCGGGCCGCTGCAGTCGAGAGCGCTGGGAAAATCATTGCGCTACTGCCGCCGAGGGCCCGCAACACGAAACCATCGCCGACGCCCCTTTGCGAGCCGCTGCAGCCGAGACGCGCTGGAAAGATCATCGCGCTGCTGTCGCCGCGCACTCGCAACCCTTAAAGAAATCATCGCTTCGAGACATCGCATTGCGGACGCCGTGCGTCCGCCACTTTGATCGCATCGCACCGAATCTCGTCGCTCCCTCGCGGAGCGCTCTTGTCTTCGCATCGCAACACGATCGCACAGCGCAACAGGATCGCTGCATCGACTTCTCCCACGCGGCAAGAAAGTCATCGCATCGGCGGTCCAGCGTGCAGAAGTTTGTCGCATCGTCTCCGCACGCATCACGCAGATCGGCGCATCATCCTCCCTTGCGGCAAGGATTTCAACGCATCGCTGGCCTCGCGTGCCGAGAATCATCGCTACAGCTTATTTGCGACATTTTGTTGGTTTTGCTACTCAACCCAGGTACTTTGTGAAAGATAGGGTCGCAGAGACCACTGCTTTGAACTTGAACCTTATTTTTGCAACCTTTGAACTATTTTTGACAGCCCTTCAACAGCTATCCTATTTTTGACAGTATTGTGGCTTTTACAGTTATTGGTCTTGTGATAAATCAGCCTTTATATAAAGATACTTATTTTTTATAACTACTTGTGTGGTGTCCCTTTGTAGTGTTCCTCACTGTGTTACTGTGTATGGTCATAAATGCTTCACACCCTGCCTCTGAGATAAGCCTACCTGCTCGTGCTACGTTACCACAGGGTTGAGCAGGGGTATCAAGGAGGGTAGCCCTCTTACTCTGACTTAGGAAGAAGGGTCCCTACTTGGACAGTGGCCAGCCATTGCCAACTAGAGACCCCCATTTCTAACAGGAAGCTTCCGGAAACGCCGAATGGAGCCATTCGGAGCCTCTTCCGAGTCTGAATCCGCCCGCCCTATTACAATGCCTACTAAGGACGCGCCGAATCGGTTGGGCCAATCCCCTCGTCAGAGCAGGCGGAAGGGGAGTATTTCAACTCCGATTCTCGTCACAACACGACTCCTGCGACAAGACTGCAGCTTTGCATTCCATTGCGCATGTCATCCCTCTACTGTACATATACGATGAATATTACAACCCCAACTGACGCTGTCGTCGCAGATGGTAAGTTAGACACCTACCCCTACAGAATAATGTAACTACCCCGCGAAAGACAACACAGTAGAATCCAGGGTGCAACTAGAGCCAAATTGGGGGGTGCAAATACTTCCAGCATTGTAGAGCCAAATTGGGGGGGGCTAATGCTCACCGCAATATAGAGCCAAATTGGCACAAAATGATGGGGTTCATTTTGTCATAGAAATTATGGGTAGTGCTGTAGAAAGAAAAATTAGGACATGTTTAAAGTGTGATCTCAAATATCATCCTGTTATATTTCAACAGGAGCAGCCTGCCAGTTGACGCCTTTGTGTTCTACTGCAGCTTCCCAGAGTGTTCTAAAGAAGAACTAGAGCGCTAACAGCCTTACTTATGACAAAAGTATGGCACGCCTGAAGCCATCTTGATTGGAATAAACCGTTAATACTTAAAACATTTAATTTAAAAAGGAACAAAATGAGGGTGTTCTTTTTGAAATAGAAATTATGGTTAGTGCTGCAGAAAGAAAAACGAGGGCATGTTTTAAGTGAGATCTCAAATCCTCTTCTATTTCATTAGAAAATTCTGACATGCAGACTGAAACAATCACTTTCAATACCAGCAGTAGACTTCCAGTTAACTCCTTGGTGAGCAGTAGCTTTACTACAGTGATCTAAAGAACAACTAGAGTGCTAACATTCTGAATTTATGGCAAATGTGTGACACATCTGAATGCCTTCTTGATGGAATCAAAGTAAAAAACTGAAAGCATTTCCTACTGAGGAGACTGCAGTAAATGAGGAAATTAGGAAACTTCATAACAAAGAAGTCTTCCAAGATGGCCACCAGCGAAAAGAGCCCAAATGTAGCACAAATATTACCCAGATGTAGCCCACATATAGCCCAATGACAAAAGTGTGCAAAACACTTTTTATTTTTTATTTTTTGCAGTTTTATGTAGTGCAGACTGGTCAGGTATTGGAGCGTTGCATCTTAAAACAAGAACCCCTACACTACAAAAACACCACTGCACTACCCTAAACCCTAAAACACTACCCCCAGCATGACCCCCTACACTACACAAACACCACTGCACTACCCTAAACCCTAAAACACTACCTCCAGCACGACCCCCTACACTACCCTAACACCACTGCACTAACCTAAACCCTAAAACACTACCCCCAGCACGACCCCCTACACTACCCAAACACCACTGCACTACCCTAAAACATGACCCCCTACACTACACCAACACCACTGCACTACCCTAAACCCTAAAACACTACCCCCAGCACGACCCCTACACTACACAAGCACCACTGCACTACCCTAAACCCTAAAACACTACCCCCAGCACGACCCCTACACTACACAAACACCACTGCACTACCCTAAACCCTAAACACTACCCCCAGCATGACCCCTACACTACACAAGCACCACTGCACTATCCTAAAACACTACCCCCAGCATGACCCCTACACTACACAAACACCACTGCACTACCCTAAAACACCCCAGCACGACCCCCTACACTACCCAAACACCACTGCACTACCCTAAAACATGACCCCTACACTACACAAGCACCACTGCACTACCCTAAACCCTAAAACACTACCCCAAGCACGACCCCTACACTGCCCGAACACCACTGCACTGCCCTAAACCTTGAAACACCAGCCCCTGCACGACCCCCTACACTGCCCGAACACCACTGCCCTAAACCCTGAAACACCACCCCCAGCACGACCCCCTACACTGCCCGAACACCACTGCCCTAAACCCTGAAACACCACCCCCAGCACGACCCCTACACTGCCCGAACACCACTGCACTGCCCTAAACCCTGAAACACGACCCCTACACTGCCCGAACACCACTGCTCTGCCCAAAATCCTGAAACACCAGCCCCAGCACGACCCCCTACACTGCCCGAACACCACTGCACTGCCCTAAACCCTGAAACACTACCCCCAGCAAGACCCCCTACACTGCCCGAACACCACTGCACTGCCCTAAACCCTGAAACATCACCCCCAGCACGACCCCCTACACTGCCCGAACACCACTGCCCTAAACCCTGAAACACCAGCCCCAGCACGACCCCTACACTGCCCGAACACCACTGCACTACCCTAAACCCAGAAACACCACCCCCAGCACGACCCCCTACACTGCCCGAGCACCACTGCACTGCCCAAAACCGTGAAACACCAGCCCCAGCACGACCCCCTACACTGCCCGAACACTACTGCACTGCCCTAAACCGTGAAACACCAGCCCCAGCACGACCCCCTACACTGCCCGAACACCACTGCACTGCCCTAAACCCTGAAACATCACCCCCAGCAAGACCCCCTACACTGCCCGAACACCACTGCCCTAAACCCTGAAACACCACCCCAGCAAGACCCCCTAGACTGCCCGAACAACACTGCTCTGCCCAAAACCCTGAAACACCACCTCCAGCACGACCCCCTACACTGCCCGAACACCACTGCACTGCCCTAAACCCTGAAACACTACCCCCAGCAAGACCCCCTACACTGCCTGAACACCACTGCTCTGCCCTAAACCCTGAAACATCACCCCCAGCACGACCCCCTACACTGCCCGAACACCACTGCCCTAAACCCTGAAACACCAGCCCCAGCACGACCCCCTACACTGCCCGAACACCACTGCACTACCCTAAACCCAGAAACACCACCCCCAGCACGACCCCCTACACTGCCCGAGCACCACTGCACTGCCCTAAACCGTGAAACACCAGCCCCAGCACGACCCTCTACACTGCCCGAACACTACTGCACTGCACTAAACCGTGAAACACCAGCCCCAGCACGACCCCCTACACTGCCCGAACACCACTGCACTGCCCTAAACCCTGAAACATCACCCCCAGCAAGACCCCCTACACTGCCCGAACACCACTGCCCTAAACCCTGAAACACCACCCCAGCAAGACCCCCTAGACTGCCCGAACAACACTGCTCTGCCCAAAACCCTGAAACACCAGCCCCAGCACGACCCCCTACACTGCCCGAACACCACTGCACTGCCCTAAACCCTGAAACACTACCCCCAGCAAGACCCTCTACACTGCCTGAACACCACTGCTCTGCCCTAAACCCTGAAACATCACCCCCATCAAGACCCCCTACACTGCCCGAACACCACTGCCCTAAACCCTGAAACACCACCCCCAGCAAGACCCCCTACACTGCCCGAACACCACTGCACTGCCCTAAACCCTGAAACACCAGCCCCAGCACGACCCCCTACATTGCCCAAACACCACTGCACTGGCCTAATCCCTGAAACACCACCCCTGCACGACCCCTACACTGCCCGAACACCACTGCACTGCCCTAAACCCTGAAACATCACCCCCAGCAAGACCCCCTACACTGCCCGAACACCACTGCCCTAAACCCTGAAACACCACCCCAGCAAGACCCCTAGACTGCCCGAACAACACTGCTCTGCCCAAAACCCTGAAACACCAGCCCCAGCACGACCCCCTACACTGCCCGAACACCACTGCACTGCCCAAAACCCTGAAACACCACCTCCAGCACGACCCCCTACACTGCCCGAACACCACTGCACTGCCCTAAACCCTGAAACACCACCCCCAGCACGACCGCCTACACTGCCTGAAAACCACTGCACTGCCGTAAACCCTGTAACACCAGCCCCAGCAAGACCCCCTACACTGCGCGAACACTATTGCACTGCCCTAAACCCTGAAACACCACCCCCCGCAAGACCCCCTACACTGCCCGAACACCACTGCACTAAACCCATAAACACCACCCCCAGCAAGACCACCTACACTGCCCGAACACCACTGCACTGCCCTAAACCCTGAAACACCACCCCCAGCACGACACCCTACACTGCCCGAACACCACTGCACTGAACCCTGAAACACCACCCCGTGCACGACCCCCTACACTGCCCGAACACCACTGCACTAAACCCTGAAACACCACCCCCTGCATGACCCCCTACACTGCCCAAACACTACTGCACTGCCCCAAACCCTGAAACACCACCCCAGCACGACCCCCTACACTGCCCGAACACCACTGCCCTAAACCCTGAAACACCACCCCCAGCAAGACCCCCTACACTGCCCGAACACCACTGCACTAAACCCTGAAACATCACCCCCAGCAAGACCCCCTACACTGCCCGAACACCACTGCACTAAACCCTGAAACACCACCCCCAGCAAGACCCCCTACACTGCCCAAACACCACTGCACTGCCCTAAACCCTAAAATACTCCCCCCCAGCACGACCCCCTACACTACCCGAACACCACTGCACTGTCCTAAACCCTCAAACACTCCCCCAGCACGACCCCCTACACTACCCGAACACCACTGTACTGCCCTAAACCCTAAAACACTCCCCCCAGCACGACCCCTTACACTACCCGAACACCACTGCACTGCCCTAAACCCGCAAACACCACCCCCAGCATGATCCCCTACACTACCCAAACACCACTGCACTACCCTAAACCCTAAAACACTCTCCCAGCACGACTCCCTACACTATCCAAACACCACTGCACTACCTTAAACCCTAAATCTACCCCCAGCATGACCCACTACACAAACACCACTGCACTACCCTAAACCCTAAAACACTACCCCCAGCACGACCCCCTTCACTACCTAAACACAACTGCACAATTTGTTACAGGCGTTGCAACGCAGGCCTGTGGTGCTTACTGGAAGTACCTGGTGGGCTAGTTGGCCCCAGGGACCCTCAGGATTCAAGGTGACCTAATCCCCCAACTTAAAACGCGCCACGGGCGCGTTTGCACAGTGGTGAAGGGAGGGGCGGGGCCTCAGGTGACATGTGCGCAAACACGCCCTGTGGTGCGTTTTAAGTTGGGGAATTATTTCCCCTTGAATCCTGAGGGACCCTGGGGGCCAACTAGCCCACCAGGTACCTTCAGTAAGCACAACAGAGTTGCGTTGCAGAGAGGTGAAAAAAGGTGCGTGGCCTCGGAACGCCTCTCTGCAACTCAGCTCTGTGGTCCTAACTGTAGGTACCTGGAGGGCTAGTTGGGCCCCAGGGACCCTCAGGATTCAAGTGGACTTAATCCCGCAACTTAAAACGCGCCACGGGGCGGGTTTGCACACATGTCACCTCAAGCCCCCCTCCCTTCACCACTGTGCAAACGCGCCCTGTAGCGCGTTTTAAGAGGTAGTTTTAATCCCCCTGCCCTATTATGTACTAGGGACTTACAGAGGAGGTCATGCTAATCACAGGGGTACCCCAACGCATAGTGTTCCCTAGTGTATGTAGGTGTTTTCACTGTATTCTAAGTGTCTTTTAGCATAGCACTGACTCTGGTTAGTCAGTCAGTTACCACCAGTACCCGTCTGAAAAAGTTGTGGGCACAGGATGATTTTGCAACAAGGCCTCTTTCTGCTCCTCTGTTGCTTCTTTCTGCATTGCTTTTGCTTCTTTCTGTGCGTTTTTTCTTCTTTCTTCACATGTCCTACCTCTGTAGGCATAGTTAGAATCTAGCATTTAAAAAACCTTTGAAATTCACTGAAAAAACCATAGGTTTTAGGGACAGTTATAGTTAGCTGGACATTTCTCGTACAAAACCATAGAAATTCCCCCGTTATAGTTAGTTCAGCTAACTATAACTCGTGCCCCCGCAATGCATTGCTGATGACGTCACATATTACATCACTCATGACATGATCAGTGACATCACTGATGACATCACTGATGACATCACTGATGACATCACTGATGACATCACTGATGACATCACTGATGACATCACTGATGACATCACTGATGACATCTCAAATGACATCTCAAATGACATCTCAGATGACATCTCAGATGACATCTCAGATGACATCACTGATGACAGCATCCATGTGAGAATTTAATGTATCTTCTCACACCCTAATATAACTTTTGATACACCCACTCTAAATTACAGACTGCCATTCTCAAAACCATACACACTCCAATACCAATAACTACATACCCACTCACTGATTCTTAGGTCTACACACACACACACACACACACACACACATCTACTCACTCACCCGTACAGTCACTCATACACAGTCACTCAGTACAGGACTATCATATGCACTCATACACCTATATAAACACTCACACACGCCACTCATCCATAGAGGTACTCACACACCTAGTCAGTCATGCAAAAAATTAATCACACTCCCATTTACTCACCTAAACAGTTATACACACACCAGCTCACTTACTCATACAAATACTAGCACATTCTTACGCTCTTATACAATCACTGATACAAGCACACACTCATCCATACAGCCACTCTCACAATCACACCCTCTCACGTATAGCCATTTAAATACTCTAACACACATATACTGCCTTTCACATATGTAGTTACTCACACATGTACCACTGAGATATACATTCACTCACTAACACACCCATACACACACTCACCCACCCAAGCAGTCCATCACAGATGCACTCTTGAAATCATGCACCCAGTGAATCACCCACTCACACATCTATGTACAGTCACACACACCCCACCCACACAAACACTCAGGCAGCCATACAGATACTCAGAGAACCAATCAATAACCCATATAGACACTCATGTAGCTATTCGCAAATCCATGCATCCACTTACACACCAACAAACAGACGGATACAGACATTCACACAGTTTAGTCACTAACCCATGCATTCAGTAAGATACCTTTAATCACTCACTTGTAGAGTCAGTCACGCACGTACTAAATCATCCATTCAGACACTTATACACCCACTCATTCTTCAATACGCCTTTCCCTATATATATTAAACATATTTAAACTTTACAGAAACACAGTCACTGGATGATGTCATCAGTGATGTCATTTGAGATGTCATCAGTGATGTCACTGACCATGTCATGAGTGATGTAATATGTGACGTCATCAGCAGTGCATTGCGGGGACGCGAGTTATAGTTAGCTGAACTAACCATAACGGGGGAATTTCTATGGTTTTGTACGAGTGAAATGTCCAACTAACTATAACTGTCCCTAAAACCTATGGTTTTTTCAGTGAATTTCAAAGGTTTTTTAAATGCTAATTTCTAACTATAACGTGTCTAAAACCTATGGTTTTTTCAGTGAATTTTAAAGGTTTTTTAAATGCTAATTTCTAACTATAACGTGCCTGAAACCTATGATTTTTTTAAGTGAATATATATATATATATATATATCTATCTATCACAAAGTGAATGCATGAGTCCACCACAACGAAACATCACGGCAACAGAACCCCAATGTACTCACAAAAGTATGTCCACAGAGACATTCACTGGCACCATGCCCGCACCTACATGCATCTGTTACAGAGGCCAAATCCGGATATCTGAAACGCATACAAAGACCACTACATCTCATGTCGTAGGAAGTCACATTGCAGGAAGTGACATCATTTGTCCTAATTACCTTGCCATTTCCCAAACACCATAGAAGAAGTACATGGTTTACTCTGGACAGCTGCCAAAGAAAATACAACATGTATAAATCACACTTGAAAGTGAAGTCAAAATCAATAGCTGATCTACCAAGCAGCAAGACAATACATCCACCCAATCAGATGGATAACCTAGGCCTAGCTTATTTACTATCTCACACCTCACGTACAAATTGTTGACCGATCAATACATGTCTACAAACAGCAAATTGAATACTACAGTTCAACCTGGACCTCCACTCCCCCATCAGACCAATCGCACATTCCCACCGACTGTGTCCTGATGAGTACAGCAGTGTCAGAACAGATCATCATAGGGAGACACAACCAGAATGGGATGTTGGATGTGTCAGGAATAACATGGGAAGGACCCAGCAAGGATCCAGAGCAGGACTCAGACAGATGACTCCCTTACATACAATCACTACCATGCACACAGGTCAGATAGCCCACACACCGCACTCGAATACATAGGGCACAACTATCTTGGGGGACACTATGCTTTACCAGGCCAGGTTGACACGCCCCTGGTGGACTCGTGCCATTCACCCACCACAGTTCACTCAGGCCAGCCAGCAGGGCATGGGATAGGATACCTACCTGTACAGTCAGGACAGGGTATCCTAATGTCCCACTTGGAGTCACAACACTTAAAAAATAAGATAAAGTGATAACAATCCGCACTGAGCAGCCCTCAAATCTGCAGGCACACAAAGGATGGTTCATCAACCAAAACCTTGGATGAAAGAAGACTCTCATCTCCAAACTAAAACAATTTCTCACATGCAAAGAGACAGGCACAGGGAAATGCGTTTGCTGGCATATGGTACAATTAATGTCCCTGCACACAAGTCACAAGACATCTCCACATCAAAACCTCACTATCTTCTCATTATCATGTCCTGTACACAATTTAGGATGTATAGTAAATAATCTTTATTAATCAAGAAATGCAGATCTGGTCAGATGGGCAGAACAAACATTTAGCAAGGAATCAAGCATACCACAACAGGAGCATATGGAACTAAATCAAACAACACGATAAACCTAACAAGATATAACGGCACAGAGGGATCATGTGCATTTAGAAGGTCAGTGTTAGAAATGGGGTCTCTAGTTGGAAGAGGTAGGTACCTTTGTCCAAGTAGGGACCCTTCTTCCTAGTCGGGGTAAGGTGAATACACTTCTAAAATAACCCTGCTCACCCCCTTATCTCGGAGGCAGTGTGTAAAGCATTTGTGAACACATACAGTAATGCAGTGAAAACACTACAAATGGACACCACACCAGTTTAGAAAAATAAGTGATCTTTATCTAAACCAAACAAGACCAAAACAACAAAAATCTACAATACAGTAATAAAAATATGACTTTCAATTGGTAGAAACAGTTCTGTCCAAAGCAAATTGCAGATGCGACACTTTTAACACAAAGTACCTTGGATGTGTCAAAATCAAAAGCAAGGACAGCTGCAGGGAAGGTGTTGTATTGGTTCCTTACGCGCAGGGAAGGTGATTCATCGGTTCCTTACTCCAGGGGAGGTGATGTGTTGGTTCCTTACTGAAGGGGAGGTGATGCGTCGGTTTCTTACTGTGCGGGGATGTGATGCGTCTGTTTCTTACTGTGACCCCAGCGTCCGTGTAGACTTGGCCCCCCCCCCCCCGGTGCGATGATTGAGGATCGGGGATGCGGCGGCTCTCGATGCGGCGGCAACTGAACTTGCCTTGATTACTTCAGCCGCGGTCCCACGATGCGTTGGTTCCTGCAGCAATCGGTGCGGTTATCTCGGCCTTCGTAGATCGGTGCACTTGATGCGACGTACTGCGATTTCTAGAGCCGAGAGCAGGCGCTGCGTCTGTTTCTTTCGCGATGCATCCGTACAGATGCGTCACGCCTCTCCTTGTTGCGTTACTTTTCCAGCTCCCAACAGCCAGAACAACCTCCAGAGGCCCAGAACAGCAACAGGCACCTCTTGGCAGGTCAGAACTCTCAGCAAGGGAGTTCAGGGGAGCTGGGGGGTGAAGTCGTTTTATCCCTGAGACTTCAAAACAGGAGTCAAGCTCTACTTAAAGCCCTTGGAGATCTTCCTCAAGCAGGGGACACCGCACACAGCAAAGTCCCTGTCCTTTCCTTGGCAGAAACAGCCACTGCAGGTCAACCCCAGACAGCACACAGCAAAGGGGCAGTACTTCTAAGTTTCTCCAGCTCATCTGCTTGGCAAAGGTTCCTCTTGATTCCCAGAAGTGATCTAAAAGTCTGGGCCCCTCTTTTTATAATACAAAATCCTTTGTTCTCCTAGGCAGAGAAGCTCTTTGCCCAGCCAAAACCAGTTCTGTCCTCTCTGGCGGGAGGTGGAGACAGCATTGTCCTTGGCAGACCAGGCCCATTCAGGTGTGAAAGAAATCTCCTCCTCCTACTCTGAATGCAGCCCAGGTCTATTCACCCCAGCCCTGACTCACCCTGGAAAGGCAGGACACACCTCAACCCCCCCCAAGTGGCAGTCTGAACAGAATGCCCAGCCCCTGTCACTCCAAAGCCAGGCAGTCAATACACAACCTAGCAGAGGATGCACAACCTAACTGGATGGTTAGGCAATAAAGTACCTACTTTCTATAAGTGATATTTTCAAACCCAGAATGTAAAAATCACCCTCACTAAAAGATGCATCTTAACATTCTGAGTTCAGGCATATCAAACTTTATTTTCCCATCTTGTTGCCGTGGGCAGTTACGCTTATAAGATGTTATAAGCAAACTCCCTATTCTATCCTATATGGACAGACAGCCTTACAATAGTGAAAAACGAAATTGGCAGTATTTCACTATCAGGACATGCCACGCACATCAGGGCATGTCCTACCTTTCACATACACTGCACCCTGCCCACAGTGGTGCCTTGGGCCTACCTTAGGGGTGATTCGCATGTAAGAAAATGGAAGGTTAGGGCCTGGCAAGTGGGTGCACTTGCCAGGTCGACATGGCAGTGCTAGACTGCACACAGGCACCGCAATGGCAGACCTGAGACCTTGTTGCAAGGCTGCTTGTGTAGGTGGCACAATCAGTGCTGTAAGCCTACTAGCAGCATTTGGTTTACAGGCCCTGGGCACACACAGCGCACTGTACTAGGGACTTGACAGTAAACCAACTAGACCAATCATGGAAACACCAATCCATAACAACAATTGACAAAGGGAGCACTTGCACTTTGGCACTGAACAGCAGTGGCAAAGTGCCCAAAGCATCTAGACCAGCAAAACGAAGTCCAACACACAGCAAAAACACAGGAGGCAAAGGCAAAAATACAGGGGAAACCCACGCCAATGATGCCAGGTCTAACAACAACACACATACCTCACACGCCACACATGGGGGGGGGGTGAGACTGGGGCCTCTAAGACGATAGCAATTGACAACAGTTGACATTGTAGCATATGTGTACTCCAAAAGACACCCCTACACGTGTACAAAGGAGGAAATGTCATGCAGACAGTCTGCCTCACATAACAGAGCAGCTGCCTCATCTAGCCATGTCCGGAACACCTCTCATAGTGCCATTGACATGTGTCTGACCCTCACCCTACAAAGTCCTACAACCATCCAGTGGCTCTTCATGTAACCAATTGAGCCACTGCTTAGATAATGCAATCCTCTGTAGGCACACAACTCACTACCTGCTCTGCGCAGTAGCCTCAGCCCTACACCTTTAGCAAGTTGCTGCGCACAAGTGTAGCAGTCTTGGGACTGCAGTGTCCTAACAATACATGAAAATAGCCTGGCATTTGATTAGCATTTACAAATCCATCCTTCAATGGATAACTTAAAAAACATCACCAGGAATATCCCTCTCGCCATCCACTCCAATGCAAGGAGGTTGAACCAACCCCTCACTGGTCCAAATACATCTGTAACACAGCAACACAGGTTTGCAGCATGCAGCCATGTCCCGAAAATATGTATCCATTACAAAATAGGTGCATTACGTCATGTGCACAGATGGCAAGACACAAACTTGCGTGGTTGGACAGCTGAGGTGAGACATGCCCTGTGCCACATGTCAAATTTAATGGAATGGAGTTTGGCATCATGACATACTGTACATCGGTAGTGCCTAGTCTATTCTCACTCCTTGCCTGTGGAGGACTCATAATATATCTGTGTCCCATAGCTAGCGAGCAGATGACAGGGGATCATTCTTCATGTGTCCAGAAATATCAATAAATATGAAAGCCAGTCTCCAAATTCTACCCATGACGTGCAGTCCGTGGGTTAGGGGCCAATGCGCCTAATCAGTGTCTCACTCTCCACATGTGTCCCATCTCAGCCATCAGTGTGCCACATGCCCAGCAATGGCCCCCTGCAATATCAGGATCTTCCTGCAACTGGACAAAGGTAATGTGCTCCTGGTCCCTGATTAGGTCCCCCACTGAGCTCAATCCTGTGTCTCTCCATGCGGTCAGTCCTTCCCAACAATTCTATGAAAATGAGCCAAGATGTGCAGAATAAGAGACGGAGAGTACGGGATCATGTCCCTCAGTAGCCACAGGCCCACTAGCCCAAATACACACTTTCACCAGGCTGTCGGCTCCACAGGGGAGTTGTACTTCAGGGAGCAACATTGATCCCGCAATCTCATGTGCCCTGCATTTTGAGAACATGCTCACTTTGTACAGCTGCCTACCAAACAAACTTAACACTGGCCATTGCAGTGGTCCTGCCACATAATATTCCTTTTAAAATCCACAGCCTTGACAGCCTTTGCTTTGGCAGATGCAGCCTACACAGAGCCACACTTATGCCACTATTAAAGATCAACACTCGCAGCATGTTGTCAAAGTCCCTGGAGGTGGCACCAGGCACAGCCACTGTATGGTGATGGCAAAAACACAAGATGCAGGGGAGCAAGATCTCCTCAGAAAGTGAAATACAGCTGTGCCCTGTAACTGGAAGATTGAACATAAAAACCATATGGGACGTAATTAGGATATGGCACTGCTCAGATTCACACAATGAAATACTTTGCATCACAGTTAGATACATAAGTACTAAAAAAACATCAAGGTCACGCATCACACTCTGCTCATCCTCCCTCAGCTCTTGTGGAGGATAATCCACACAGAGGGCAAAAACTCAATACTTGGCCCAGTTAACACACAAACTCGACACACCCTGCAAATCTGAGTGTCTCACACAAATTTCTGGAATGACCCTGCAGATATACTGAATATAGAGCAGCATGTCGTCTGCATCAATGGATACTACATGTACGTCATCGCCCAGTGGAACTCACCATGATTAACACTCCTGAAAAAGTTGCTCTGCTACTGGCTACATTGTCAGGGCAAAGAGAAGTAGGGAAAGGGGACAGCCCCGACTAGTTGCCCTGCACAATCTAAAAGAGGGTGACACTTAACTTGGGAAGTTGGCTTGGCATCAAAAACACATATGTGTCGTTGCAACTGCTCTGCCATGTCCACGTTTGACAGAGTGGCAAACGGGTACACACAATCAACTGTATTGTATGCTTTTAGCATTTCTAGCACCAAGCAGGCTACGTAGGGACACTTCATACAGACCAGCTACAGCACACAATTTGCTTAAGAATGTTAAGCATCGTGGATCTCTCCGTGATAGAATCCTTTTAGACACCATGCACTAGATGCCGTTGGTGTACCAGCAGGTGAGGCGCTACTACTATACTACGGATTAACAATTCCTGGCAAGCAGGGTCAAAGGAGTGTGTGGCCATAGGCTCAGCTAGGTCACTGTTGTGTTTTAACAATCTACACTGCAGAAATTGCCTCATGGATTGTGGTTGTCTCCAATCACTCAAGGTGGCCCAAGAGAGAGAGTCACCTGTGTTCATGTACAAGCTCATAGGCATCATTGAGACTGGGCGGGAGGCTGTCCAACACATGAGTGGTCAATGTGGCAGTGTGCAGAATCTCTCCGAGTATCTTTTGTACCAGTCAACTGGGTGTTGATCACTGCACGAGCTGCCAGATTCAATCCAGTCAGGAATCCGGAAACTTATTTCTTGCGTTCAGACTGGGGGGGAATGTGTGGGCCACAACAATACACTGTGAAGGATTCATGGATGGTTGCCTGACTAGTGTGCATCTGTGGCAGGTGATCCATAATCAGCAACGTCTGCTGGGTTGTTAAGCGCTAGTGAGCCCGAAGCAAAATGGCCGCAAGTTAGTGCAGCTCTGCTGTTCAGGGCCATAATCCGAGTAATATCCTGCATTTCCCCCGATCAACTAGTGACAACAAACGGCGATTTTGGACCCCTACCTGCGCTGCACGAGTGGCTGTGAACGAGGTGGTGATCGGCGGCATCTAAAACTTTGTTTTCAGGATTTGCCAGGCCGGCTCCAAAATGGTGGCTCCTGTGGGTCGCTGACTCGCTGTGGTGATAGCTGGCGGACACGAGGTGCGGAGCTAGGGGCAGGCGTCCACAACTGGCTGCTGAGGGCGGATAGGTACGGCGGCGGTAGAGGCGAGCCGGTGCACTTGTAACATAGAGGGAAGGTGAGCGCTCCGATTCCTACGCTGGATTGCATGCGTGAGAGCTGGAGGGCATAGCGGATTGGCAGCAAGACGGCCGCAGATACGGAGAAGAAGGTGCGGCATGCCGCACCACCCCCCTCCCCCCTAGCGAGAGACATAGATGCTGTGCTGAGATATCACGCATGAGTGCTGCGGGCGTTGACAGACTGCGCACATCTGCGATACGGAGGTGCGTTGATTGTGGGGACGTGCTGGTGGCCCCCCCCATATTTGATTAATAGTGGCTGACTTGGGGGCGAAACTGATTGTCTGAGGCATCGCTGGGGAAAAACACTAGAGACACTGGCAGCGTGGCTAGAAAATACTGCACACTGGACATGAGGGAGGCTCACTGTCTGGCTGCCATTTGATTTATCAGCTGCGTGATTGTATCCGCCATTTTGAGTCTACATCGTCATCCCCCTCTGGTTGGTGCCGTTGCTGCGCTGGCGCGCTGCTGCGATGGAACTGTGAAGCGATCGACAGACGTTGTGCGGCAGTTGTGAACAACGTGTATTAAAGGCTGATAACCCCGCTGTGGATGCCACCACCTCTGGTAACTGTGACTGGTATACGGGCAAATTGACTGTGTCTGGTGCGGGACTCCTGGCCCCTCTGTGACCGGACGTGGCACTTTGGCTAACGGGGAGTAAGAGACGGCGGCTGTTGATAGTTACGGTACACCTGACCCTCCTGAACCAGGGTGAAGCCGGCAGAAGGCTTGAATAGTGTGACGACGAGCTGCAATCCCTAGAAGCGTGGGCCTGGCCTGTAACCTTAACGTACTGAGGCTGTGCGAAGGGATACGGCTATATTACAACGTGGGTCCTGCGACCCAGGCAACCCAGTAACGGATCCTTTTGGGCTACTGTCACCTGAGGAAGTACTACACTGGTCGGCGGTGGAGCCCTCTTTAAAGCCGGGGAGTTGTGGTGCAGTGTCGAGCCTTGTTGACTTCAGAGTGCGCAAAGATGGGTAAACCAGAAAAACAGCAGCAGGCCAAGCTTTCATTTGAATCCAAGCGTCTCACGAAATCACAGCAACAGGTGGCTTCGGACACTGAAACGGACCTGGAAGCTGGCAGCACTAGCAAGCTTGAACACATGATGCTTGCCATGCAGCAAAGTCTCCATTCTATTGACAGTAAAATAGATAACTTGAATCTACGTATGGATAATATGAGGGCAAAACTCGACAAGCACAGTTCGCGGATCACAGAGGCAGAGCAGCGCATATCCAACTCGGAGGACAAAGTTGAAACCATCACCGACTCCTGTACTCAAATGGAGAAACTTTTGGCAGTAATCCAGGCCAAGAACGAAGACCTGGAAGCCAGGTCCTGGCGAAATAATCTTCGCATTACGGGGGTGCCGGAGTCCACCAATACAGGCAGGATGGAGCTGTATGTGGAGGAGATGCTTAAAAACATGTTAGGCGCGGAGCATTTCTCGAACATGCTGATCGTGGAAAGGGCACATCGCTCTCTTGCGCCTAAACCAATCCCAGGAGTGCCCCCATGCCCTATAATAGCCAGGCTGCTAAACTATCGGGACAGGGACACTGCATTGAGGCTGGCCAGGGAAAAGGGAACCACTGCGTATCAAGGGGTGGAAGTTGCATTGTTCCCTGATTTCATGACAGCAGTACAGCAGGCGAGGCGTGAGTTCCAGCAGGTTAAGAAAAAGCTGCAAACACAAACTACAGTACGTAATGCTGTACCCAGCGCGCCTTCGGATACAACATGGGGGAAAGCCAGGATCTTCACATCCCCCAAGGATGCTCTGCAGTTTGTGCGACAGTTGGAGCGCCAGGAGTCTTCACGAACAGCTGGCGATGATGTGGATAATGAAGATTGAACATTTGTGTTGGGGACCAAATTCAGACTGGTATTGTTGATTTATCTCGGGATAAAATTGCAAAGTAAGGTGTTGCTAATGTACGATACTGGTGGGACCCTGGGCATCGCACAATCCGATACTTGATAGATGGTAATTGATAGGGTATGCAGAATTGGGGTATGCTACTGAGATCACACTGTAGAGATATGATTACCCAACTGCTGATCTGGAGGTGCTATGCCTATTATACGCCACGGTATGGCGCCGGAGCTCGCATTAAGAATACCAAAAGTTAATGTTCACTGTTCTAATCCTCTGTTGAGAATGCTGATATGCAGGGCGTCTATGGGCGCTGTTTTTTCCGACATACTGTCAAGTTGCAGGAAATCCCTACGAATGCCCTTAACCCCCCCCCCCCCTTAATGCATCAAGGGGGTCGGTGGGCAGCTAGCGACCTCCGAGAGGGTACACCCCACATAGTTTATGGTTAAGGGTGAGCACTGTGGGCAGACTAGCTGCCTACAGCGGGGTGGATGGTTTATTGTATATTTTTTGTTCATTACTTTGGGGATCCTTAGCATAATTGGGATGCTGAAGTGGGAGGGGGGATTTGTTGGGGTATGTTTTCCGGATACATCAATGTGAAGTACAGAATACAAAGGGTACAGCAGAAACATATAAGCATAAGTGATGCAGGTTATGTCATAGACATGTGGTTGTGTGACAGGAATGGTAGACAATAGAGATGGCAAAATAACATGGGTAACATGGAATGTCAGAGGTCTTAACCCGAAGAAAACAAGGCAGGTGCTAGCCTACTTGGACCGTCATAATGTACAGGTTGCATTATTGCAGGAGACTCACCTTACTAAGCATACAGCAGCAGCGGTGGCCACTAGATGGGAGGGGGTAAGCTTGATGTCCTCTTACTCCTCGTATGCGAGAGGTGTTATGATTTTAATTAGGAAAAATATCCAGTTTGAAAGTTTACATGTGGATGAAGATGAGCATGGCTGCTCTATAGTTGTACAGGGGAAGTTGTGCGGTACATTGATGACTATTGTCAATATATATGGGCCTAACATAGACAACCCTGGTTTCTATGAAATGTTGTGGAGTAAAGTACATAGATTACCACCGGCTGCGATTATTTGCGGAGGTGACTATAATGTTGTGTTAGACCCTTCACTCGACCGCCGCTCCACTGCAGAGTACACAGTAAAAAAGGCCGCACAAGCTGTCAAGGATGGCATGAAGGATTTGTTTTTATTAGACACTTGGAGGCTGAGACATCCAGAGGGGCTGGAGGGAACATGCCATTCGTATATCCATCAGTCGTGGTCGCGCCTTGATTACTGGCTGACCACGTGTGATGTGAACTCATGGATCACCACTGTTAGGCATTTGCCTCGCACACTGTCAGATCACGCTCCAGTATTGCTCACCATGATCATACCCACACATACACCACCACAATTTCAATGGAGATTGCAATCTTCTGCATTGAAAGACCAGGTGTTCCGGGAGGGGGTGCGGGAAGCCATAGAAAACTATTTTACTTCTAATGTTGGATCAGTACAAAGTATAGGCACGCTATGGGAAGCGTTTAAGGTGACGATCCGTGGAGTATGCTTAGGGTTGCAGGCAGGAGTGCTCAAATCTTTAAGGGGGTCCATGAAGCGGTTGGAACAGGAAATGATGCTCCTCGAGCGTAGCTATGAAACCACACCAGATAGAACCATACTGGCTAGCATTCGATCAAAGGTCTCTGAATATAACGACCTGGCAGATCAGGAGGTGAGGCACATGTCGCGTCGATGGGTGGCCAGGTACTACGGAGAGGGGGGCAGACCTGTGAGCCTTGTCCGCCAAAATTGCTGCACTATGGACTAAAAACCATATAGTGAAAACTATTGCAGCAGATGACACTATTCGCTGTGATACGCCGGGCATTCTTAATTCCTTTGTGCAATACTACCAAGCTATGTATGACAGTAGGCAAACAGCAACAGAAAACGACATAGCGCAATACTTACAGGACATAGCTCTGGTCTGCTTATCGCGACGGCAGCAGGATTTCTTAATGCACCCGCTAACGGTGGATGAAATTCGGGAAGCTATAACTGCGTTACCCAATGGTAAGGCTACGGGCAAGGATGGGCTCCCGGCAGAATTTTATAAGGAGTACATTGACTTGCTGGTACCTTACCTACACGAGATGTATGAAGAGGCATATGAGCAGCAACGACTTCCGGACACACTCCGTGAAGCGCTGATCATAACTCTATTAAAGCCAGGGAAGGTGCCGGATAACTGTGAATCCTATAGACCCCTTTCACTTATGAACACGGATGTAAAAATTCTGGCAAAGGTATTGGCAAATCGATTGCGGTTGCTGCTTCCTGATATGGTGCTACCTGATCAGTCAGGGTTTATCCCTACTCGATCCACGGCACACAATTTGCGGACGCTATTCGCGGTACTGCACCTTCTCGAACCTACCTTGCCTGCTGCGGCGGTCCTCCTTGACGCCGCAAAGGCATTCGATTCTGTCTCCTGGAGGTATATGTGTGCAGTGTTGCATCGCATGGGTGTGCCTTACATTTATACAAACTGGAGCAAGCTGTTGTATACAGATCCAGTGGCACGTGTGCGTGTTAATGGGCAAACGTCTGATATGTTCCGGATCCAGCGCGGTACGAGGCAGGGCTGCCCACTATCGCCGTTATTGTTTGCGGTAGTACTGGAGCCATTGGCCTGTATATTACGTCAACGGCATTCACAGGCGGCGCTGCGCTTCCACCAGAGGCTGCTGGCAGTATCCATGTATGCGGACGACATGGTGCTCTATGTGCGTGAGCCAGCAGTATATCTGGAGCGGCTAATTTGGGAATATATCCGCTTTGAATTGCACTCAGGACTCGGCATTAATTGGAATAAATCTGTTGTGCTCTCATTGACAGAATGCACGTCGCGGGTGGACTTGGGGTATCCACTAGACTGGGGGACGGATCCAGTTAAATACTTGGGTATTTGGATTCATAGAGATCCGCAGTTAATTATACGGACCAACTATGGAACAGCAATCACGCGACTCACGGACCAAGTCGCCAGATGGACCAAACTCCCGTTAACGTTTGCGGATAGAATAGCATTAATCAAAATGGTACTGCTTCGAAGTTTTTATATTTATTTGTAAATATTCCCTTAAAGTTAACGCAACATTTCTTTAGTACACTACGCACCTTGCTAATTACACTAGCTTGGAGTGGTAAAAAGCCAAGAGTTAAATGGGAGGTGCTAACATTACCATACGAAATGGGTGGATTTACAGTACCTGATCTGCAATTATACTATCTTTGTGCACAAGCACAATATGCCTACTACTGGCAACATGCACCACAATACACGTCGCATGTGGCGGTGGAAGCTGGCGCTGTTCACACAACACCGCTCAAGGCAATGATTGTTAACACCACCACTGTATTTGAAAATGACGAAATAGATACGGTGCGCTGTACAGCTAACGCATGGCAGGAGCTGGGCAAGAGGGCGCAGCGTTTGCCACTGTACGCTCCGGCAATGCCGCTGTTGCATCTCACGGCGCTCTCTGTGACAGGTGAGACAGGCTCACTAAAGGTTATGCAAAACGCGGGGATACATACAATGGGAGACATATATACTGACGGGAAATTTATTGAGCTTTCACGATTAGTAGGAGACAAGGAGAGCTCAGTCATGCTAACATTCATATATAGTAGACTGCGAGCAGCCTTGCGGACATTATACCCATGTTTTCCTGAGGAGCCCCCGACATTAGCAGCACTGCAATTAATATATACAACACAGTCACGGGTCAAACTTGTTACTCGCTTATATAGAACCTCCCAGACAGATGCAATGAATGTTGAAATGGGTCCCATGGAGAAATGGAACCGTATACTATCCCAGTCATTAGCGGAGGATGAATGGATCGCATGTTGTAGGATGACCGGTCAATTGACCACAAATGGGCATCTCAGACTTATTCATTACAAATATATACACCAAATGTATTATACGCCTGCACAACTTTATAAATATGCCCTAAGAGACTCTCATTGCTGAATACGCTGCGGCGAGGATAATGCTGACTTTAGGCATTTGGCATGGAGTTGTCCAAAGATATATGAATTTTGGAGAAGGGTCACATGTATACTGACAGAAATGGTGGGCGAGCAGGTAGACTGTAATATGATAATATGTTTACTGGGTAATGTGCACAAAATCAAAGCTGTTCATCGCAAACTGGTGGCCATAGCTTTACTCTTAGCAAAACGAAGGGTCTCCATTCACTGGGGAGGCAGGCCTGCGCCCCAGCATGAACATTGGTTAAAAGATATTGCATATTGTCGTGACCAACTTACATGTTATGCTGAAGAGCTACCAAGTATCACCAAGCCACGTGAAATTGGGGGGCCGTTCACTGCATATATGCATGGCTAGGAAAGAGGACTACTGACGTTCTATATGACAATCCACTACACACTATCTGTTAAAGTCATGATCTGTATTTTACTGTTACTGCTGAACTGTTGCTGCGCTGTATCCACATGCTACACTGTATTCTGTAACCATGTAAACATAATGATGTATTTTATGGTTGTTATGCTATGAAAATCAATAAACAAAACAAAACAAAAAAAAAAGCAACAGAGGAGGCAGTACACGAGTTGACCTGACTTATCCCACTGTGTGTGCATCTCAACTTGTCATGTTGCAAAGTAAAAGCAATGCAGTTGCTCAATCAGATGGTTGGGGTGCGTTTGAGCATCCGTCAGCATGGCTAACATCACAGCCTGCAACTGAACTGCAGTCAATTGATGACATAGTGATGCCTCTGTGTACAGCAAAGCCCTGAGGATATTGGCCCAGACAATACGCAAGTCCTCAGATCCAGCCACTCCGTACTGATTTCAGTGCTTCCCACTCCGACAACCTAGACGTTGTTGTGTCCCAGTTGTCAGTGAAATATTTGGAGACAAAATCCTATAGGAATGAGAAAAAAAGCATGGGCCAACAACAATGTAGGATACAGTCACCATGTGTGGCTTGGAGGCGCTGCACATGACACCTAATCTGTATGTGTATAGGGTCATGTTCTGAGAATGCTATTCACAGCAATTCAGCATCTGTAGTGTGAGCTGCTAACAAATAATTCCATTCTGAATGTGCAGATTGTGTACTGCAGAGTTGTAGGAGTACTCATGAGTGTCAGGACGTAGGATCCACTGACAGTGTTGGAGGGACCAGTGCGCAGAACATTGTGTAAGCTAAGCTGCCACCACTGGAGAGGGTGCGGGGGTGCTAAACCTGTGGCTCTCGGACACAAATGACATAGCCATCCTCAAGCCAGGGTATATGGGTACACCTTGTGAGGATGAAGGATATGTGCAGAGTGAAGTTTGCTTTGTCCACATTTGGTAATGAAACACTGCACCCTAATCTTTGAAAAACTGAAGGAGACCATTTACAAAGACATATTGCCCTCAGGCTCTGTGGCACTTTTCAATGTGGTAAATGGGACCTTGTATGGACGCACACAAAGGCTACCCTTGCCTAACCAGATTAGAGGATGAAAAAATATTGACAATGTAAACACTTATGGAATTGGGTTTAATGTTCCAGTGTCACGTGTGTTTTGTTATAGTGCAATGTTTTGTTTTTTTTTATCAGCACAACCAGAGATATCATCACAATGAGTCCAGCTCCCTTGGTGTTCCCATATCTCTGACATTCAAAGTCAGAAAGCCATTAGTACCCATGTGTGTAGTCTACTAGGAAGTGTGGGGATGTGTTTCTGGAGTAGTATGACCCCAGGTGGCCCAACAACACACATCCTTGACTTTCCATTTGGGGGTGGGGGGGGCATAGTCTTCTAAGCAATGGACTGCCATTCAATGTTTTTGCATCATGTCAGTTCAATATAAGCAATCAACACCTCCATCCCATGGCAGTATCTAAGGAGAAGAATGATCAATTGGTGACAACATCTACCTACAAAGGGTAATTTGCCACTGATACCCAAACACACATCAGACAAGGCAAGTCTAGCTGGAGGCAAATTGTCCTGTGAGGACAATAGGTTTTGCATATGCCAGTGTACTCAAAGCGACCATTCCAACAATCAGTCATGAACATTCAGTGGCAGACAGCAAGCTGCAGCAAACACATACTACCTTCTCATATTTAATCTGGCAACTGTTTTTGCCTACTTATATTCACATAATCTACACGTCAACATTACCTCTTGTCCTGCATAATCTCTACTTGTGCAGGTATGATCACTCTCACATCCACCTCAAAGTACATTCTCATCTCGCAGAACTATCATACATACACAAGCACGTCATAATCCCCCTCTAGTGCAGCTATCCGGAAAAGCATGTCTGCCCCACATGCTCCAGCCTTGTACTCAAACTCTTCCAACCAGAATCTCACAATCTCATACTGGCGCTGCCCTTTTTACATCCACACCTACAATCACAGCACCACTCTTCATCACTATCTATACAACACCACTCACCTACATTACATGTACACAATGTACTGTACTCCTCACCTCCTCAGCAGACGTTAAATGTAACCTGTCAAGTGGACAACTCTCATCACCAGTTTCACCCTCAGTAATGTCTTGGACTGCACTTTTATCACAATGTGCAGCATCACAGCCAACTCTGACATTCACACTTAACACATCACCACGTCGCTCAACAAGACACTTACATTGCTCAATGAATATGTCCTCAGTCATTCGCATCTCACCATTCACCCATCCTACTCTGCTTAAGTTCTACAGATAGTCATTTAAAAAACCAATGCATCCACAGATTCAAACATGACATACATCAACTGGACAACACCTCACATTTCACCATACAACACCATAAATTACACAACTGGTGTATACCCTTGACATACACTTATCCACTTTGTTAGAAATGACAAGTTTAAGCTTGTCTCACTGTGGCCCTGTCACATCCACATCTCAGTCCCATGCTCCATACCTCCATTGACTTCAGCACATTAACAACTATCCTTACTCAATGGCACTGCCCTGTCAGTCATCTCTCACCGTAGTGCCACAGACTTGTCGAGCCTGCTGGCATGGTGAGGCGAGGAACCACTCTCAAAGTCCATGTTCATAAGGCTCCCATCGGTGAGTGCACAAAGGCTCAATATGTGCATTTGCCAAATCTTACATTTGCCAATGCTTACTGTTTTAGGGATGTTTGCATTGTGCCAATGCTTATTGATGCATAGCAGGGTGTGGCAGTCTTGTGGGGTTATCACGGGCGTGGTTCTGATTCGAGGGTATTTAAACCACGCCCGTTCCAGAATTACCGCCTGCTGTCAGGCTACTTTCTGAAACCCGAGCCGGTTGCATCCTCCAGCGCTCCTGATACACAGGTTCCGGTCCTCGAAATGAAGTCTGGATTTGAAACCTGCTTTCGTCTGAGACCCAATTGGTCTACTCAGCATCCCATCGGAATAAAAACGAGGTCACCAAGCAATTCAAAGGCGGTAAAGTGCAGCGTGCGCACAATACAAGTATTTGGGCACTTTAGTTCATGCAACCCATTTTATGAGGGGAACGTTTTTATATTCATGTTTCCTGCAATGTTTGGATAGTTGTGAACAGTAGCAACAATTTCCGGGAATGCATGTTTTGAGATTGGGTAAAATATGATGTGTGAGGATCGTGCTGATGTTTGTTTAATCTTTATGTTTTCAATTGGTAAACAGTGCCACCCAGTGGAAATAACGCCCAATGCAAGAGTGCATATTTTACAACTCTGTTATTATGGGGTATTATGATGCTGGTGTATAATCCGAGACTAAACTACTCGTGTGCGATCATTAACGTAAACCTTCATGTGTTTGAACAGTGGAATTGTTTTGATGAGGTGTTTACTGTGCTTACTGTGAGGTAACAGTAAGACAATAGTGATCATACATGTGAATGTTAAAAGAGGACAAAACTATCCTGTTGTGTGTTTACACCAGTGTTAACAATAATGGCGTTGCTAACGCCTGTATTTACCCCATGTGAATCACATGTGAACTCAGTTTAGTCAACTAACCAGTCAGAGATCCCAGCTGGACCTAGAAGGCACCTTCCATGCTTACATATAGGTAGGTAAAAAGAGATTTAGAAACTCTTTAGGACAATCAATGTCAATTTGTTAGGTAATGCTTTCACCTTATTGCAGGAACCCCAGCAGAATGTGCTATGGTCAGTCTAGGGAGAGAGGGAGCATCTAAAACGGGAAATTCCAGGTATAGCAGAAAACATAGAAATCATTCAGCTCAGCAATCTATTGTGTGTTCAGATAATTGAGGAAGGTGACTAATCTGTCCTTGTACTTTCAGGACGTGATCAGTTTCACCAGAAGGTGCCCGGTTTCCACTAGTCCAACAGAAGGTCGAGAACGTTGTGCGTCAGTCCTTGTGGAGTTTACATCTCTCTCTCATATCCAATCCTCTTTCCCCTGACGCGTCTCAGTGCTCATCACGTACACTTCGTGGATAGCGCTTTGATGCTTAGGAGAGTTGGTAACTAGCAGCTTGAGTCATCATTGTGTTTCCATGGGACAAACAGGTTAGTGCTTGACAAGACTACAGCTCATCTCCTGCCAGACTCCAACCTTGAATAGCTGGTTCTACCTCTAGCACATCTACCTATTCCTAGCATACCTTGCCCAGGCTTAAACCAGTATTACAAGGTCACACACACTGATTCAGTCCCCTGAATTTCAAACCACTAGCTTTGGAACAATGAGGATACTTCACGTCTCTTATACAAGAAGCGCCTCTCTGAAAAACTCTACATTTGTCTTGCACCCATTACGTCTGAGTCTCCACTCCATTTCCAAAATGGAAACGCCAGTCTCTCCCACCTCTACTCTTGTTTAAGCTAGCTTAGCCCATTCAGCATTAACCTTGCAAAACACATCTGCAGCTAGGCCTCACATTCCAAAATCCATCTCCTCCCCTGTGTGGCAACTAAGAGCATGGGTATGACACTGGCTCCTGGAGCATCTACACAGCAGACTGGCCCACAACACTTCTGTGCATTCACAGTCCACTCTGCTTCCCACATGTAGCACAGGGCAACACAATAGACATATCAGCACTACCAGTTCAGCTCTGTGTGATCTGGAACAGCATCAAGCATAGCTCAAAATGACTTCATTGTCATTCATGCTCAAATGACAACATACACACAAATCATATGCTCAACTACAAATGATGTGTGTTTGAAACTTTAAAATCCAAGCTTGGACAGACAAAACAATTGTCAGTTAAAGATTTTGCAAAATACATAATCACAACCATTCACAAATCTTCACAATTGGCACTCACCCCTGTTGAGCAGTGCCTAAACTGCTGCGATTACATTATGCATGTCAGATTTCAGTTGTGGGGGCATAACATAGGATTTACCAAAGTCCATCCAGGCATGGGCAGGTTGCAGTCACATCCATAGCACTCACAAGTGATGTGGCCACATGCCGTAATTATGGCAATGCATTGTGTACGCTGTGTATGGAGTGACCACAAGTCAAATGTGGCATGAAAGTCAAGGCAGTTTAAAAAATACAACATTCCAGTCCATGAATGAAAGGCGTGTTTGTGCCAAACACATTGACATCCCAGCACATCCCTTAGTGTCCCATTTGAGGGGTGTTTTGTGTTGATTCTGCATCACACTGATGCACTATGGATGCAAACCCAAGGGATGGGTCTGTCCACTTATAGCTCATAACAGTGACTGCACACTAAAGGCAGTGCTCTGTTGCTGGGCTCTGTAGTCATTCGCATTTGTGAGGCCCTGGGCAGCTGACCACGTGCGGCGTCAGCCTTGACTGGCACACAGCATCCACCCTCAACTAAACCACTCTACACCACTCCTGTTACCAACAACTGAGGTTCAGACTGCTTGCATAAACTGAGCCAAAAAGGAGATTATTGCGGTGCAGTGTCATGCTGAATAGGTATACCTTCAGTTGTGTCACATGAGGGGGCTAGAAGGGGCTTTGGATTACCAAGCACAGACAAATGTTCACGCAGAATGTACTAACAGGACTTGACATAGCCTATCAGTACCAACAGGTCAATTTCATGTTCCAAACAAAAAAACTTTGAAATGAATAGAGTTTGCCTAAATGTCTGAAACATAAATGACATACAAAGACCAGGCAGCACCCAGCATTGTCCTTGAACAAGTAGCTGAAATATCTTGGACACAACAAGCACAATCCACTCCAGACAGTCTCATGACAACTCCTAATCCATATGTAGCTAGTCACATGTGTGTCACCTAACTGGTATTAGTATCACAGCATTTGGCACCTACTGTCTGCCATCTTAGGGACAATGTTAGGTGTGTCATATCCCATCTCTGAATCAAATGCCTGAAACAACAACATTTAGAACTTGTGCACATATGTGAAATGCACTGTCAAGTTGCTCAGTTGGGTTGAAAAGCTAGACACATACTCATGACACATATCCCCATGACGACACACAAACCAACCCTGGTCAAACCAGGATACACAGTAGGTTTCAGTGAATCAACAGCATAAAGCTTATCACAGTGCAAGAAACCAGTTGAACAAACATTCAAACCACAAGCCTGAATTAACACGCATTTTGTCTTGGTTACAGTTAGCTTGTCACACATTCTCTCTGGCCATGGAGACACACTCAGATGCACTTACCGCACAAATACTCATTGTAAAGCTTTGCCAATATATTGCAAGTAACATCAGCCTGGGACAGACAATACATCCCCATCCTGCTGCTTACCATAGTCTGGTCTGTTGCATCATTTTCTGGTTGCATAAGCAAAATCAATGCCATGTGTACACCAATAGAGAATCAAATTGAACATCACATGACCATGATGTGGCCTGTGTCCACTTCACAGAATTGGGAAATGCCCAGACTCTCACACCATAACTGCGGCATAAGGCCTGAATGAGCTGTACATTACAACGCCAGCTACTGTACAACTTTTCAATCACAGCATGTCATCACTATAATTCCAATTCTGTGACAAACATTCATGTACCATATGCTGTATACACATTCAACTAACAAATACAACAACTGTGTCCCGTAACTTACTGAGAAATGTCCTGGACATACACCATCCACATAATGTACCCAAACAAAAGCAGGATGGAATAACTGACATCTAAATTTAAAGGTACTGGACAATAAAGACCGCAGACACCTTGCCTAACAGGAATATCTGCAGAAAGTGGAGTCCTTGGAGGCAACAGGGTCGGAGCACTGTGAGAATAATGCTTACCTTACACTCACCATTGGGCACAGGAAATGTATCAGATGAGTACACAGCCTTAAATCCGTATTTGTAAAGCGCGAACTACTCACCCTTACGGGTCTCAAGGTGCTGGGGGCCGTCGTGGAAATTAAGTGAGCTATTGCCCAGAGTCACATGGTGATGAGCTGAGCTGCCGCCGGAGCCGGGGATCAAACCGTGAGCCCTGTGCTCTGAAGTCAGCTGCCCTGGCCGCTGCACCACACCTCTCCTTGAAGGGTATTGGCCTACAGTGGCATGCCACCTGTGGCAAGGTTGTCATTGCCACTAGTCTACCAGATCTATAGAAGACACAGACATGGGTCCACCACTATCAAGTCACATGAAAGATTTTTACCAGTACTTTGTGTACATGGGTGTGTCCAAGGTCACGACCATTTAGTCAAACTCCATATGTATCCAGGTGTATTGATGAGACTGTGGTCTTCCTGCACATTACAAACATATGCAGCATACTTCTCCTAAACTGTTACACTTTGAGACACTTGCACTATGTTGACATATGAAAGCATGCCCTACGTGCAATTGTGATTTAAAAATGAAAAGGTCTGTGACGTCATGTCACACTCTTAGCCAAAACTGATGTTGATGATGACACCCAGCTAATGTAGACACCAAAATCTTGACTACATACTGTCAAAGTGCTCATACACCATAGACCATATGCAATCCATGCCATACTAACATCATTGTATACTTACACTACTAATTGTACATGATTTACAGTTAACTAAAAAACTATTTTGGGGGCACAAAAATATGAAATCAAAAATGTAAACCTGCTTTATTCTGCATGAAAAGGAAGTTAAATAGGAAAAGGCCAATGGCCAGTCCAACAATGTTCAATGGGTTTATGGGCCCAAAACATCATGCCCATCTACTCTTGCCTGTACAATTTCTGCTAGGGGTCACCTCTACTGGGAGGGGCATCTAGGGGGCATGCCAGGCACCAAAGGGACAAAACCAGGGAGGTCTGGGTTGGGTTTGGGGAGGTATGGGATTAGGAGAGGGTGGGTCCACTGCAGTGGTTGGGTCAGATTGAGGGGGCGGTGGGTCCACTGCAGTGGTTGGGTCAGATTGAGGGGGTGGTGGGTCCACTGCAGTGGTTGGGTCAGATTGAGGGGGCGTTGGGTCCCCTGCAGTGGTAGGCTCACATTGAGGGGGGGGGGGTTCTGCTGTAGTGGGGGGGCTAGATGGAGGTGGGGATGGGCTGGGCCTGACTAGTTTGGGGATTTTATAATCCCGAATGGTGTGAACAGGAATAGGGAGGGGCTGTGAATGTTTGGGACAGGTTTTTTTTTTGGGTCCGAAGGTACTGGGCTGGGTATGGGTAACTGGAGGGGGTTTAGATTTAGGAGACCGGGGAGAATTTCTGGTGGGGGGGTGATTTGTGGCTTTTATTCTTTGGGGGGCAGATGTAGATTGCAGGGCTAGGGGGGTAGGTTTCCTCTTCTTGGGAGGGGGTTGGTAGGTTTGGATAGTGAAGAGTTTAAGGGGAATGAGGTGGAGTGCCTGGTCTGAGGGGGGAACAGGAGAAGCAAGGCCAGGGGTTGTGGAGGCAGAGGGTTCTGAGGTCTGTGGATGCATGTGTGTTGTCTGGTGGTATGTCTGTGGTGGTGAGTGTGCTGTCTGTCTTGGGAGTGTGCGTGCTTGTGGGTTTGTCCTTGTGTATATGTGTTTGTGTGCTGCGTGTGGCTGTTGAGGTGGATGCATGCATACATTTGCGTGTACTTGGGTCATGGAGGGTATTTGGGACTGTGGATGGGGAAGAGGCAGGAGGGGGGTGGGACAGCTGGAGCTGTGACATTGCTGCTGTCCGGGTAGAGGCCAGAGCCTGATTGGATCTCTGTAGGGCAGACATGTTAGAGAGAATGCCCTTTAGGAATGACACCCTTTGTGTTAGATGGGTGGTGTGCACCTGGATGAGATTCAGCACTGCTGTCTGCCCCACGGAGATCTGTCTCAGGATGTCGATCGCCTCCACACTCAGGGCAGCAGGGGAAACCGGAGCAGGGGGTGAGGTGCCTTGCGCAAAGGAGACGCCTCCCCTTCTAGGGGAGCGGCCACGGACAGTACTACTAGTTCAGCTCTGTGTGATCTGGAACAGCATCAAGCATAGCTCAAAAGGACTTCATTGTTGTCATTCATGCACAAATGACAACATACCCACCAATCATATGCTCAACTACAAATGATGTGTGTTTGAAACTTTAAAATCCAATAAAGTGACAATAACCACTTATATAACTTTTCAAAAAGTGGAAGATTCTATATACAAAACCAGTAGATGGGGTGATTTGTCACCCAAATGTACAGTATGCTTTGAAAGTACTGGTCTTCACAGTCCCTAAAAAAGAAAAAGAAAAATAATTGTGTTTCAACAACAGTACCATATACAACCCTTAATATACATATTTGAGATTATAATGTATACGGTAATCTGATTTACAGTCAACAGGATCAGAAACACCTACCCTACTTGTCGGGTGAGTGCATGAATACCTATGACCTTGGTAACACAAACTCAAGGCGGCATTCTGTCCCTGGAGAGACATAAAGGTGATGATATAGTTGACTACAACATGTAATTGAAAGAAAACATGTAATTCAAAGAAAAAACAGCGTATACAGTGGATTAAAAGTGTGTAAAAAACTAACACAGGTGAGGATAGAAGTTCTGCTATCAGATTGTAATCACAAAACAGAATGCAACTTGATCTAGTAATGACAGTAAAACGGAATTCGGCAACCCTGCCAACTGTAATCCATACTGGCAAGGGCTGCAGATTCCAAGGTTATTTTTGGCCAAGGGATTCGCAAGGCGTGTGTAATACCTGTTGCACTTGCTCAGTAAACAAAACCGGAGCCGGTGCACATTATGAATACCATCTATTACTCGTCGAATGGACAGAGTTGTAGGCAGCGTCAGGCAGACTAAAAGTGGATTGCTGACCTGGCGAAAAAACATGCAAAGACCGGCCCAGGCACCAAGCTAAGTCTCACCGGCATCTACATGCCGCAAAACAAATGCAAGGAAGAAAAGAAGTGCTGAATAGAGACAAGTCTGTCTATACCTTATGCCGGGAGAGACGCTGTCCTAATGTGGCCCCGTCTATGAACACCGTACGGTCTATAGGAAGTCGCAGATATACTTCCGTGTGCGTGCGGTGAGCCCGCCCTCTGTCTGGTAGCGTGAAGCGTATCGCGTCAAAGGAGGCGGGTCTACCCATACAAAATGAAACATTATATGGGAAATGTAGTTTTAGATAACAGAAACTTGGAAATAGATCGTGTGACCGCTGTTTAGAGACAAAAGCAGAACTAGAAAACAGACTATTGGGTATGGATGCCCACCATAATCGGATTGTGTCTGTAATGTTGTCACTCTCACTACATACTAGTTGGTACAGATGACAACCACGATCAGATCGTGTGTAAAATATATCAAATATTGTAACTCTCCCTGCCAACCGCATCATCAACCATATTTATCTAACAAATACTGCGAAGATGAAATAAATCAAAACGAAAGGCAAAAGGGGAAGAATGCGAAAGGTGCCACACGTCAACTAATTGTTGTGGGAAAATCATATAAAGTACGCAGAAAATTAATTAATCTTCAAAACAGCAATATTGCAGCTGAAAAATGTGCCCTCCTTATAAGCCACAATGTTCACAATCGATGGTTTCTCACAGAAACACAGGTAAACAGACTAGGTTAGTATTCCTAAAAGATCAATGGGTAATGATCCTAAAGTGACTGTAAGTCACAGTCCTATAAGCAAGACAAAGAAAACCTGGGAATCTCATCATTAAGGCCCTGGCTGTCTCTTTTGAGTCTGAAAACCCAACTTTGTTCTTTTCTGAACAAGAATTGTGTCATGTTGGCAATTGATCGTGATGTATCTGGTTTATCAAGGACTGTCCATGAGAGTTCATTAGGCCCATGTCCCATGTCGTGAAAGTGTGTGGTCAGTTTGCTGATAATCTTCTTACATAGAATCGTGCTCTTGTGCTCTGAGATGTGAATCTAAATATTTCTAGGAGTCATTCCTACGTATCTCAGTCCACAAGGGCAAGTAATAAGATAGATCAAGTTCTCTGAATTGCAGTTTGTGTGGCGTTGTACTAGCCAGGGCCATTCAGTGCCTATATCAATAGATGTTGTGTGTTGTGTTTGGGCACAGACACTACATGTCCCACATGGAAAATGGCCTCTCACAGGCTGAGAGTCCCAGATGGTTTGTTGGTGGGTAGCCAACTTGACGCTTGGTCTCGTATGTACCAGTTTGTCTTTCAAATTCATGCTATGTTTAAAAGCAAACATCAGTCTCGGAATTTTCCAGTTTCTGTTGATAGATTTCTGTATAAGACTTGACCTATTACCGAATGTGGTCACACAAATCAGACGGTTGCTCGATTCTTTATTGGGATGTGCTTCTAAAAGAGCTTCGTGATTATTGTTTCTAGCACGTTTGGCAGATTTTTTGATCAGCATGCGGGGATATTGACGTTCTAGAAGTTGACATTCTAGATCATGTGCATGTTTCTCAAACTTATCAATATCTGTACAGTTACGTCTAAAACGCAAGAATTTGCCAAACGGCAAATTGTCCCTCAACGATTTTGGATGGAAGCTGGTATATGTTAAGAGTAAATTTTGTGGCCATTGTTTTTTTTTGTAAAGTTCAGTTTTTAGACCGCTGGGTGTGCTGTAAATCAATAAGTCAAGAAAGGGTAGTTTGTCCGACTGTATTCACAAGTGAATTTGAGGTATTCATTGCAATTATTGAGCCACTGATGGAAGTTGGTTATTCCTTCCACCGTGCCTCTCCGCGTGACCAGTACATCATCTATATTACGCCTCCAGAGGCGAATAATAGACAAGAAAGGGTTCAGCGATGACAAAATCATATCAGTCTCAATGGAATGGATGTACAAATTCGCTAGACTAGGAGCGAATGTACTGCCCATTGAAGTTCCAGAGATCTGGAGAAAGAGATCATTCTCAAATTGAAAAAAGCTTTCCTTCATAGCAAGTGAAGCGCAATCCATAATGAATGGAATGGGTGTGATGGAGTCCAAGCCTTGTGATCTTAAAAGAGACTCTATTGTGGTAAGAGTTTGGTCTTGAGGAATACAAGTGTACAATGATTCCACATCAAAAGATGAGAGCAAATCTGTATCATTGTTAAAATCTACATCCTGAAGCATGTTCAGGACGGCTTTAGTGTCCTGTAAAAAAGTCGGCATAGTTTGGACAAGTGGACGTAGAAAGAAATCCACAAATTGGGAAAGAGGCTCTAGTAACGAGCCAATTCCCGAAATGATATAACGACCCAGTGTAGGTCTCTGTGCTTTGTGAATCTTTAGAAGCACATAGAAATGGGGGATAATAGGATCACGGTTGACTAAAAATTCTGCTTCTTTGTTAGTGATCCAACCCTGTTCTCTCGCCTCTGTGACGGCTGTCATTATGGTTTTCATAAGACGTTTGGTGGGGTCCGTTTTTAGATGTTGAGAAGCATTGCTCATAGTCAGCTGTCGTCTGCATTTATCTCTATAGGCAGGGGTGTCCATAATAACTATGGCACCACCTTTATCAGCTGACTTGATGGTAATGGATGTATCAGTGCTGAGATTGAGGAGTGCCATGTGTTGATATTTGACAAGTTTTGAAATTGAGATTGGGTCAAAGAAACACCCTGGTTAATGTAATGCTGACCGCTTTTTCGAAGGTGAGAACCTCCGGAGGAGTAGCATGTAAGGGCGGCATGAATATAGATTTCTTGCACAAAGTAGTATTCACCACCTGATCTGTTGGTGTGATGTTTTCTTTATCAGCAAAGAAGACATTCAGGCGGATCTTCCTAAAAAATTGTGCTAGTTCTTGATTAGTTACAAAGGAGTCACCTATATGTGAAGGCACAAAACCAAGTCCTATGTTTAGTAGGGCTATTTCATCCACACTTAGATTTTGTTTACTGAGGTTGACAATCAAGTCGTTTCCCTGCTTGTAATGTGAGTTTGCTCATGCTGCGTGTAGTTGGGGGTGAAGGTGGCAGGTTCCAATGGACTTGTGTCCCAGACCAATCGTATCCTCAGGATCGAACCGATGCTCAAAGGGGTCCACCTCTCGACAGCCCCAAGTCTGGATTACGGAATACGCAGACTTTAGGATGGTCAAGCGGGGGAAGGGAAGGATGGGGACAGCGGGGAGGGAGACCTGTGGATACAAAAGAGAATATAGTAATACTCTTCTTGAATAGTGAGGCAACTATAATAAATCCCTCTAGCAATATATGTACCCACCACTGTAACTACCTGTAAGGAAAGAAAATGCACTCTCATGAACAGGGGAGGTGAGCAGGTGATCTCAGCTCTTTACACCATATACTGTAGGAACAAAACATAAGGAAAACATAAACGCTATGATCACTAGATGAGCTAAATACACCTGTACGTATGAGATGTAGATATCTCTAATTCTCTACACCTACCCTCTGTATCAGTGAAAGATGCCAGGTGACGCCTTCGGAAGGACCACCTACTACTGACCACCCCTGTTAAGGCAAAACACAAGGCGTAGCCAAATAGCGAATTAAAGTACGTTGTAGAAATGTTCATAGCATCATGACGCAAGCAATAAAGTTTTTGACAACATGGAAATGTTAAGGGTAACTCCCTTACAATGTGAGCAAGGTATCTCATCAAGAGAAACAAATAAATGTGGCTGAATCCGTTTCTTCAATAAACAAGATAAAGTTATACCACTATAAGCAATATTGAAAGCAATTGTTCAGAGAGTTGACTTCACTCTCTGTTTGAAACTAATTAGAGGATTAAATGAAGCAAGAATAACTCCCCTGCAAGAGTCACTGCACTGGACTCGCCAATAGGGAAGTAAGAAGGATTGCCCCAAAAGGTGATTGGCTTCGTAAGCAATGAGCAAAGGATTATGCAGATTAGAATGTCCTGCTATTCTCCCTCGCAAGAGCCCCTATTGCAAGAGGACTCGCAAACGCAGGGAAAATACAGGTATGAGCCAATTCAATAAGAATAGCAGAGAGAGCTCGTAACCTTGAGCTCCACGAGCAAAATGCAGAGAAAGGAATGCGGTGCCCAAGGCACCCTTACCCGACCAGGAAATCCTTACGACCGCTGAGAAATACGGCCACCAACCGCCAGGAATCCACCAACATAATCGGCAGCTTCTCCTGCCGGTTCTCCTCCTTTTCCGGGTTGCGAGACGTCGCGCACAATGGTGCGTCTGACGTCAGACGCTCGCTGTGTCTGGGAAATGAAGTTCCCCTTGTTGCCGGCGCCGGCTCCTTCACACGGAGCCTATCAGTGGACGCTGTGAGTGTTCCCTGACAGTACATCCCCCTCTCGGAGAACACTAACAGGCACACCGTTTGTCAGGGGGACATTTGTGGAAAGTAGTAACCAATCTTGGAGCATGTACAGACGATTCAGGTTCCCAGGAGTTTTCCTCAGCTCCATACCCCTTCCAGGCCACCAGATACCATAGTTTGCTGCGCAGTATTTTGGAGTCAACTATACCGGAAACCTCATATTCCTCATCATGATCCACCCACAGAGGCGTCGGTGCCTTCTTAACCGGGCAATGGGACGGTTTCAGTAAGGATACATGAAAAACAGGGTGAATCCTAAAATGTGAAGGTAATGCAAGTTTCACCGCCACAGGATTGATATGTTTCACCACTTTGTAGGTACCAATGTATTTCGGATTAAACACACTATACCTTTTGAACGTATGTTGCGTGTGGAGAGCCAAACCAAATCCCCTTTAGGATAGATAGGTCCCTGCCTTCGGTGTTTGTCAGCCTGCCTCTTGTATTGTTTTTTAGCACGGACTAGGCTTCTTTGTGTCTCTTTCAAGGTCTTGCGTATGTGTGAGATTCTACTATGTACCTCAGGGAGTCTCTCACTGTTGCTAGGTGTCAGAAAGGGAATGAAATGGGGATGATGCCCATAAGAACTATAGAAGGGAGAGTGTTTGGTGGAGCTATGCTGAGCATTGTTGTACGCTATTTCTGCATGCCATAACCACTCCACCCATCTTCGGTGTTATTAACTACGTAACATTGCAGATATTGTTTTAATGTTTGATTTAGCCTCTCTGTTTGTCCATCCGTCTGCGGATGGAAACTGGTGGATATAGTCGAGGATATTTGTAAAGCAGAACACCATACCCTCCAGAAATGAGCGGTAAACTGAGCACTGCGGTCTGACACTATCACCCGGGGGAGGCCATGCAATCTAACCACATGGATCAACAATAATCTAGCTAACTGACCTGCTGTTGGAATCTGTTTACAGGCTACAAAATGCCCCATCTTAGTCAAATAATCGATAACAACCAGGGTAACAGTATGTCCTTTATCTTTTGGTACTCCTACAATGAAGTCCACAGAGAACCTTTCCCAAGGCTTATCCGTAGTGGGTAAAGGTTGTAGGAGACCTTGAGGTTTGCCTGTGACTGTTTTCATCTGAGCACAGATAGTACATTTCCTTACCCACAAAGGGATGTCCCTTCTGAGGGTTGGCCACCAAAACTGCTGTTGTATTTTCTCACTTGTCTTTTCACTCCCTTTGTGTCCTGCACAGGGGTGAACGTAGCGCCATTGGAAGACCATCTTTCTTAACTCTTGAGTGGAAATAAGAATCTGGTTTCTCTTTATGGGTATGCCCTGTCACTTCTTCCATTCCGGATGCCCTTTTAACCAATCCTTCCACCGGAATGTTTGTATTCCCCTTGCGACCTTTCTTAAAAAGGTGTCGGTGTGAACCACTCCGATGACTTTCTGAGGTTCAATGATCGCTCTTTCCGGGCCAGTATGTGGTTCCATCGTGGACTCTTGTCGAGATAGCACATCTGCTTTCTTGTTCTTACTTCCTGGTCTAAACATTACTATGAATGAATACTCTGCAAAAAACATCATCCATCGCAAAAGACGAGGTGTAAGCTGACGGGCAGATTTCAAGAATTGAAGGTTGGGATGGTCCGTATATACCGCAACTGTATGTCTGACTCCCATCAACCAATGCCTCTATTCCACGAAAGCCTCTTTAATGGCCAATAGCTCCTTTTCCGCAATAGTGTAATTCTGTTTGGTGCTGTTCAACTTCTTGGACATGAAGGCAATAGGGTGTAGTTGACCTGTAGTGACGTGTCTTTGGGATAGCATGGCTCCAATCGCCACCTCAGAAGCATCCGCTTCCACTATGAAAGGCAATGCCGGATTGGCATGGGTCAAGATAGGAGCTGTAATGAATGCCTCTTTAAGGATGTCAAATGCTGTTTGTGCCTCTTCAGTCCACTTGAAGTTTGAGTTTTTCTTCAGCAATTTTATTATGGGAGCTGCCTTGTTCGAAAACTATGCGATAAAGCGGCAATAAAAATTGGCAAAGCCCAGGAAACACTGGATGTCCCTCGCATTCTTGGGACAAGGCCATTCGGTGATTGCGCTTACTTTCCTTTCGGGCATTTCTTGTCCTGTTGGGGTGAGCATAACCCCCAAGAATTCTACTGTTGTGACATGGAATTCACATTTGCTGATTTTGCAAAAGACATGGTTGTTCTTCAAAGCTTGGAGGATTAAGCCCACGTGTTTTGTATGTTCCTCTTCCTTTGAGGAAAAGATTAAGATGTCATCGATATACACGACTACAATACGATCCAGATATTCCCGTAGGACATCGTTCAGAAAGAACTGAAATGCCGCTGGGGCGTTACACAATCCAAATGGTATAACCTGGTACTCGTACAATCCGTAACGTGTCTTGAAGGCGGTCTTCCATTTGTCTCCCTTGCGCATCCTCACCAAATGATAAGCTCCTCTGAGGTCGAGTTTAGTGTATATCACTGCTCCCTTGACCTGTTCCAGTAATACCAATATCAATGGGAGTGGCTATTGATTCTTTACTGTGATGGCGTTCAAGGCGCGGAAGTCAATACACGTCCTGAGCTCTCCATTTGCTTTTGGGATAAAAAACAAAGGTGAGGCTGCAGGGGAACTGGAATGACGTATAAAACCCAAAGCGAGGTATTTGTCGATGTACTGACATAGATGTTCGTTTTCGGGTTCGGTTAGGGCGTAGATCCTACCACAAGGAACCACGGTGCCTGGCATAAGATCAATCCTACAGTCGTACGGCCTGTGAGGAGGGAGTACTTCAGCCATTTGACCACTAAAAAAATCTTCATACTGTTGATAACAGGGTGGTAGTAAAATATCCTTCTCCGCAGCAGTGGCAATATGATGGCGCAAGGCCAATGCACTGGATGGAATGTCAATCTTCCTTAAACAATGTTGTTGGCAATAGTCTGATTCCATTGTCAACACTTTCTTTGATCATTCAATGGTGGGGTTAAGAGTTTGTAACCAAGGCAGACCCAGAATGATCCCATACAGAGGCACTTGGATGATATTGAAGGATAGTAATTTGTGATGATTTCCATTGTACTTGACTTCATACTCTTCTGTGGCATAACAAATGGGTCCGGATTCCAACCGCTTCCCATCAACCGCAAAAAGAACTTCTGGCGATGACTTCGGTATAATTTTGACACTTAACCTTTGAGCTTCCTCTTTATCCATAAAGCACCCCATATCTCCAGAATCTACCATTGCTTGAGTACAGGAATGTTCTTGGTTGATGTATAATACTAGTGGAATAAAGAAATGTTCTTGACCGACAAATGTTTCTTTCTTCACTAAAGGGATATACACTATGCTCGAAGATTCCCCTTCGCTAGGTCTTGAGCTTTTTAGATTTCCGTCGATGATTTTGTTGCACTGACTGCTGCTGGTCCCATCCGAGGGCGACTGTACTTGGGTTTGACTGCACACTCTCTCAGGAAATGCCCCTTTTTTGCCACAATATAAACATAATCCGTTCTTTTGACTGTTCTCTCTTTCGTCGGGAGTTAGTGAGGCCGAACCGTGCCGAACCGTCCCTATTTCCATTGGTTCCTGGGAAACTGTTCCTTGTTCAGGTAGCTTGGGACGTTCAAAGCGTGAGGAGTATCTTTCTTTCCTTCTAGTATCTCCTTTGCATTCTCTTAATCGATGATCCAAACGCATCGTTAATTCTATAAGAGCAGAGCAGGTTCGTGGCTGTGGATCAGCCTGGGCTATCACATCCTTCAACTCCTCCCGGAGCCTTTGGTAAAATATGGCTGCCTGTTTTCTTTCGGGCCAATCGGTTTCCACCACTAATCTCCTAAACGTGTTAAGATATCCGATCAAGTCTTAGTTGCCTTGTTTGAGTTCAAGTAACTCTCGGTCTGCTGAGAAAGTGTCAGCCCTACGATCGAAAGTCTTTTCGAACTCTTCCTAAAAAGTATCCCAATCATATAGTATGGGATCGTCTCTCCTAACTATAGGGACTGCCCAATGAGCTTCATCTCCTGCGAGATATGAAATAAGAAATGCCACCTGTGATTGATTCGTGGAAAAGGTTTTGGGTTTACAATTAAAGTGCAGAAGAACCTGAGTAAGGAAAACCTGTACCTTGTGTATGTCCCCGGAAAATTTTTCTGGACAGGCGAGAGGTATTGGGGTAGGGATTTCTACTACCATTGAGCTAGTTGTGGGCTGAGAAGGATTACCGAAATCAAAGGGATTTCTCTGCATCCTTTCAACTCTTGCCTGTAAAGCAGCTGTTTCTGTGCGAGAAGCCGTAAGCTCTACCTGTACTGTTGCTAACGCTGCCAACACATCATCTAAGGTGGCCATTCTGGAATCAGCTTGACCGGGAGGATAAGTCTACTCGTGGGCCGATTATTCTGTCCCAGACCAATCGTATCCTCAGGATCGAACCGATGCTCAGAGAGGTCCACCTCTTGACAGCCCCAAGTCTGGATTACGGATTACGCAGACTTTAGGATGGTCAAGCGGGGGAAGGGAAGGATGGGGACAGCAGGGAGGGAGACCTGTGGATACAATAGAGAATATAGTAATACTCTTCTAGAATAGCGAGGCAACTATAATAAAACCTCTAGCAATATATGTACCCACCACTGTAACTACCTGTAAGGAAAGAAAATGCACTCTCACGAACAGGGGAGGTGAGCAGGTGATCTCAGCTCTTTACACCGTATACTTTAGGAACAAAACATAAGGAAAACATAAATGCTATGATCACTAGATGAGCTAAATACCCCTGTACATATGAGATGTAGATATCTCTAATTCTCTACACCTACCCTCTGTATCAGTGAAAGATGCCAGGTGACGCCTTCGGAAGGACCACCTACTACTGACCACCCCTGTTTGGGCAAAACACAAGGCATAGCCAAATAGCGAATTACAGTACGTTGTAGAAATGTTCATAGCATCATGAAGCAAGCAATAAAGGGGCATATTCACAAGGAGCTATCGCCGAATTAACGGCACTTTATCGCAGCCAAAGTCATGATAAATTTACCTCCCCATTCACAAGCCCGTGTTAACAGCCCACAGCACCAGTTTACCCGCGATAGCAGCCGCAAAAAACATCGCCACAGAGGACCCCCGCAAATATCGCTAATGAGATGCAGAGTAGGGGTTCCCGTGCCAAAAGTCGAGACAACATCACACCTCAACATTCACAATGACCAGCCAGATCGGCGATAAGAACACAAAACAGGCGATAAGGCGCGTTAGCACCAGGAAATTTACACCTGCTCTGACCTGGTGTAAAGTCGGATGGCAGCCAGCACCACAAAAGGGAGCACAGCCCAGGGCCACATCCGAAGGGCAACAGACACCATGGAGCCACTCATCATGCGGCCCGGACACCCAAGAGGGCCCCAACACCCACCGCCACCACTCCAGGACCCCAACCCACACCCGGAACACCCCCCCCCCGGACCACCACAGACGCAGCGCAGACAAAGACAGCGGACCCTCAGGAAGCACACCAGCCGCACAGACCCAACATCTGACAATGTCACCATCCACTACAGGCTGAAAGTGGCAAACATCTTACGCATCCTGACCATCATCGCCTAACAGGCCTACGGCACCAACACAGCGGACAACCAACATCCCACCCCACACAAAGCTGCTGGCTTGGCTGTACCTGTTGGCCCCTGGTACCCCCCAACCAACACCCGCCAGAATCGGAGGAGTCTCACAGCCAGCCACATCCAAGTCCCCCACACCTGTCCTGGACATCACCATCACCCTGGTACCCCAGTCCCCATACGTACAACACAATGCGCAGGATCCGCTGGAGACCAAGCAAGGACCATACGCCCAAGCAGGATGCACGCACGTGTTGGGGGCAATACACAGCACACATGTACTACCTGTGCCCCCTGGTGACACAGCACACAATCACCGCAACAGGAAGCACACGTCTCACATCAATGTGCAGGCAACAACAGAACACCGTGGAACCCCCAACAATGTCACCTTCAAATACACAGCCAGTGTGCATGATACCTTCATCCTCCGACAGTCCATCATCAACCAGAGTTCCCAGGATGGCAACAAGGGAAATGCACAGCCCCTTGGCAATATCCAAATGAACACCCCACACACCTCAACTCCACAACCATGCAACTCACAACTCTGGCAATGCACACGTCACAAAATCACATAGAACAGGCACAACAACATGCCCACCTACCAGACACGACAGAACAACTTACAATGTTCACATGGGCAAGCCCTGAACATGAGCCAGCAACTGCATGGCACCTCAGCCGCATAATAGCTGAATGTGGGGAGAGGTGGCAACCAGGCATGTGTGAAGGATGCAGTAGAACCATGATTGGGAAAGTACACCATGCCAAGAGTGGCTGAGATGTGCTGGACACACCGCAGTATGCAGAACACACCCATATCCATGGCGACATACACCGCTGGTGTATGGAGTGTAGTGGACAGTGGATGCCACCATGTCACCCCAGCCAGTGGGGGACCTCACGGAAATGTTGCCTATAACGTCCTCCCCCGAAGCGTCACCGGAGTGGGATGGCCCGGCATACGCCATGCCAGCGTAGGGGTATGAATAGAAAGCACGTAGGCCTGGGCGTGGTCCTCTTCCGGAAAGACCAACAGTGTGGAGCGAATTTTCACCCCATATCCCAATCGCACAGCCGAAAATGTGAATTCACAATAATGTTCCAGAATTATCCTCTATTATACTCCGATTAGTTCAATATTTTATTTCAGTTCTTTTCCCATGTACTCTGTTTTTTGTTCTTTTGGACACCACATGCAGGAAATCATGCTGTTTTCAAACGCTTCCAATGTTCAAGCTGTGCCCATCCGGACCTCATTCAAGAACACGATGACAACATGATTCGTCTGAAGCAGTTATCTTTATTTCCACCCAATGCATTTCGGGCTTCATTCGCCCTTCTTCAGGGGTAACTACAGATAAACAATAATTGAAGAAACCATCATTACTTTGAATATCCAAGATATCACTTGATACACGAATCATACTAGGCATGTTACATGAATATGCCTAAATCACATACTCTGAGAACAACATTTATTTAAATGCCATGTTTTTAGTATTGTAAATAACATAATTCTGAGCTCAAAAGTGCGTGCCCCACTTAAATAAAACAAATTCTACCCCTTCTCTACTCCGTGACCGTTAACCACATGAATCCCCTCCAACTCCCAAACCTCACTCTTGCAGCTCACACCTCGCCAGTTTCACTCCCTTCTGACTGTGAACCTTTCAAGTCCACCCTCTCTCACGCACAGTTCACTTGTACTAAATAATACTTTTACACTCCAACACGCCCCGACCACATCCTACTAAGTTCCTGCATTCACCCCTGCTGCCAAACATACCCATCCTACAATGACACTCTCCCTCGACACCTCGCATTCACGTGTACCAACCTCCCCATATTCACACATACAAACCATTTATATACTCCCAGTCTCCTCAACCGTAGCTCCTCGCATCACCCCATTTTACTCTCAGAATCAAACCGCTTCCGACACGCGCTCTCACCAGCTTCCACACATTCTTTCACCCTTAACAATCTCCCCCTGTGCTCACATTCAAACCTCGAACCAGCCTCCAAACTCCTCCACCACTACTCCTCCCATACCTGTAAAACTGCTTCACGTGATTATCCCAGCCTCCATTGTGAAGAAAGTGTTTCCTCCCCCGTGTAACAGCTCATTTTTAACCGTCACCCAACAACGTGACCCCTCCCTCATTAGTGCATGAGCACGCATTCTTGAAAGATCATTATGGTTAAATATGGCAAAAATGGTTGAATTGAGTAGCGTGGTGTGCATCCCATCTCCCTTGATGTGTTGTTATATAAAATTGCCCTCTTCCGGAAAGACCCACGTCTCTGCCAGGGCGGTGCCTCACACCCTGCCACGAGGCCGACGCCGTCCTCATGAGCCGAGTTGCCTGCGATGCTGTGCGCCTGCCGGACCCCGGCACGCTGGACCACAAACCCGTCAGGCCCACCCCTGCGCAGCCAGGCCACACTGATCACCTACCGACACCGGCGTGTGTCAAGGAGGACCCACCACATGCCGGCGCAAGCTCCAAGCCAGAGGCCCGCAACCTTGGCAGCCTCCTCAGACCATCACGGCCTCCACGACACAGGCCCACCTTACTCCTTTCTCGTTGACGCACTTTACTGCCGCCTTTGGCCCACTCGTCGGACCAGTAGGTCCCATGTGTGAAACTGTGTCCTGAGTCATGAATGGCAGTGACCCCAAATCCGGGCCAGCGGCCACAGCACCAGACCCCCCCCGAACTGTGAGGCATAGTTCCATATGGGCATCTTGCGACACATGGTGCCACTAACCCTGTTCAAGGCCAGCCGGCGACACGTGGTGCCACTGAACCTGAACTACGCAGGCTGGTGGGGCCATCCAACCTATGCCGGTGACACTCGGTGAATGGGCCGTACTGACCGCTGCCTCCGGCCTACACTGCGGTCCAGTAGGTCACAGAGTCTTGATTTGGCAATGTTGGAGTTCACATCTGTGTACCGGCATCATCGCAGACTGCATCCCCTCTCAGCACCTGTGCCACTAAGTGTGTTCCCCGACATTCATGGACACTCACTGGTCGTACATTGGTGCCGTTTGAGTCTATGGAATAGGGGCTAGTTTTCATCCTCTTGTAGCTGATACCGAATAGTTGGTGGAAACGAGGCTTGCGCTTTCCGCTCCTCCATTTGCTGCTTCCAGATAACATCAGACCTTCCGCATCATGCCCTGGAGGACAGCTTCCACTGTCCCCCGCAACCCTCTGTAACATACACCTCGGACATTGATGGGGACCCGCTCAGGTCGCATGGCCCATCTGACTGCACCGCAAGTCACCGTCCCGTGGCTGGGTGCCTGTGCCGGCCGCAGTGCATCCGGGGCCACTAACTCTGTGCTGCTCATGCCTGGGACCCCTTCTTCTGAGACATTGAATGGCCTCTGTAGCGATGGTCTTGAGGTCATCAACGCCATGTGTCTGTGGCCCTGCGCTGCCCGCATACTCCGGCCTCAACTGCGGGCCACCAGGGCCCACACATAGCATCGAGTCTTGACCGGCCCGGACGTCGCATCTCCGCAGGAAGCACACGCCACCACCGCAAGGGCCACCTCCAACCTCCATCTGCCAGAGTCGAAACGGTGGTCCTGACAGACCTAAGGAGTTGCTCAGACCTGTCTTGGATGCCATCATCGGCCTGATACCCTGCTCAGCACTCCAGGTGCCAGTGACTCAGTGCACCGCAAGCCATTGTCCGTTACTGATTGAGTTTTGTGCTGTTGTGAGTTTGCGCAGCAATGTCACCTCATGTAGTGGGGAAGACCTGGGACGTTGATGAGGAAGTTGATGCAGGTGTAACACACCCCACTGCATCTGCATCAGGACTAACCGGAAGGGACACAATCCTAGCAATTTCTTCACATGAGCGCGCTCTTCTCTAGTGCCCCTACCTCAGTGCACTGCAACTCACGGAACCTCCTGACTGAATATTGGGTGACCTCTGTCCTTACTCCGGATCCCTCCATGTTGCTCTGCAGTTGACTCTGTTATGCTGGTGTTTTCTGTTTCCATTACACTGGTGTCCACTGTTCAGGTTGTTGCCAGCACCAAGCACTCCGTGCGGGCTGGCTTATACTCACCCCACACACATCCAGCACAGGCGTCACTGTACATGTGGCCCTGCCAATAAAGGGGCCGGGTGCACGTGCCCGTAGCCAGTTCAACATGATCTGTGCATGTGTCCCTGTGGTCTTGTATGCATGGGGGCCCTGGGCCCTACGACATTACATTGTGCTGTGTACAGCGGGTGCAGACATGTCACCGCAGGCAGCGGGCTAGAACCTGGGCATGTAGCTTTATCGTCACCCACTCAATTCGTAAGGGGAGTGGACTGTGCCGTCGTACGCAGAGCCAAAGTGGGTGTGTGACTGATATGTGCGTGCCCCTGGGCGTGGTTCTGTACTGGGTATGTGCATCTGCATGTGTCTCTATGGCAGTGTGGGTCTCCTTTGTGGGGTATAGGTGGTCCCTGAAGGGTATTGGACACCCACGTATGGGTTCTAGTTCGCATTCCATGGGTTCGGCAACACCGCACCTGTTGGGCCACCTCCTTTTGGTGTTCTAACACCTGGCATTGGGGTGCCATGTGTGGGTAGGTGAAGTGTTGTGAGCCAGCCGGGATTGCGGGTACTTCATGCTGTGTGATCTGTTGCAGGGGCTGGGTTCTCCTCTGAGTAGCTTGTCTGCCCTGGTCCTGGTGGTGGGTTGTGTGGGATGTCCATGGGCTGTTGTAGGGCATCGGTGTCGAAGGTGTGGTGTTCGTCTCCGGCATCACTGATGGGTTGTCTGTTCTGACCTGCTGGAGGTGTGGTTTGTCCCTCTGCATTGTGAAGGGGAGGTGCATGTTGGCATTGTGTTGGCGCCTTGTTCTTGTCGACATGCAGACTGTGTGACAATGTACATTGTGACTGTGGCGGTGGTGGCTATTTGAGTTGGGACAGTGGACATTTGGCCTACATGGCTGATGTGGGGTTGTAGCCGTAGATATGCATCTCACAGTTCCCTGCTCTGTCCAATGTGATTGTTCTGTTTCTGCGCCTGGGCGGACCCAGTTGTGTCCCCTGTTCTGCAGTGTGGGTGTTGCACTTTGTGCCACATTGTCATGGTATGTGCTGTGATTGCTATGTGTGTGTGCTGCAGTGTGCCACGGGGATGTGGGACATGTCCCTGGGTAATTGTAGGTGTGCAGTGTGCTACACCTCGTTGTGCATGTGTGCCATTGTGCCCATCACCCCGCGTCCCCCCAGTCCCTGTTGGATCCTCACCCTGTTGTTGTTGTGTCGGGTCCTGTCGAGCTGTATCCGTACTCCCACCTCCTTGCACCGTCTCCACACTGATGACTGTGGCCTGGGTTTCCTCCAGCTCCTCCTGTGGGGCTGGACTGCCACCTCCTGTCGCCGTTGCTGCCTTCCTGTTGGCAGCGGGTTTGTGCCTGGTTTAGGTTGTCACGTCCTGGCGGCGCCTCTTGGCCTCCTGGATTGGCCTCCTCTGCACTCCGACTGCATTCCAGGTGGTCTGCTTGTGGGTCAGTTGCTGGTAGTGTTCTGTGACTCCGTGGCGCTGGTCTTGTTTTCCTGCGGTCTGCGCCCCGTCTTCTTCTCCCTTTTCTCCTTGGCCTTCCCTGACCCCGTTGTTCCTTGCTGGTGGTCTGTGGGGGTTGTGGGGTTTGCGTTGACCTCTGCGCTGGGCCAGGGTGCATCCATGTTGCTACGTGCTTTGGCTTGTTTCTGGTGTGTTGTTTCTGTGGTTTTTATGGTGCAATTTCCCGCCAGACGCGTGGGATTTGCAGGCCTGTGGCTGCTTTTCGCTACTTTTTGTACCGCGATTGGCCTCATCGCATGATTTCTCGCGTTCGCGTTTCGCATTTTTTCGGCGTGGCGTTGATTTTCATGCTGACATTTGACGCGTTATCTGGTGACTATCGCATGCTACCGCCTTGATGTGAATTCCACGTTGACACAGGGTTATTTTCCCACGATAGGCTGCGATATTGAAAGCTGCGTTACGCTACTCTTGCGGTAGTTATCACACGTTCTTGTGAATATATCCCAAAGTTTTTTGCCAACATGGAAATGTTAATGGTAACTCCCTTACAATGTGAACAAGGTATCTCATCAAGAGAAACAAAGAAATGTGGCTGAATCAGTTTCTTCAATAAGCAAGATAAGGTTATACCACTATAAGCAATATTGAAATCAATTGTTCAGAGAGTTGACTTCACTCTCTGTTTGAAACTAATCAGAGGATTAAATGAAGCAAGAATAACTCCCCTGCAAGAGTCCATGAGAGTTCAGTAGGCCCATGTCCCATGTCGTGAAAGTGTGTGGTCATTTTGCTGATAATCTTCTTACATCAAATCATGCTCTTGTGCTCTGAGATGTGGATCTTAATCTTTCTAGTAGTCATTCCTACGTATCTCAGCTCCCAAGGGCAAGTAATGAGATAGATCAAGTTCTCTGAATTGCAGTTCGTGTGACGTTGTAGTAGCCAGGGCTGTTCATTGTCTATATCAATAGATGTTGTGTGTTGTGTTTGGGCACAGACACTACATGCCCCACATGGAAAATGGCCTCTCACAGGCTAAGAGTCCCAGATGGTTTGTTGGTGGGTAGCCAACTTGACGGGTGGTCTCGTATGTACCAGCTTGTCTTTCAAATTTATGCGATGGCTTTTCAGACTCAAAAGTGACAGCCAGGTGCTTAATGATGAGATTCCCTGGTTTTCTTTGTCTTGTTCATAGGACTGTGACTTACAGTCACTTTAGGATCATTACCCATTGATCTTTTAGGAATACCCTATCTAGTCTGTTTACCTGTGTTTATGTGAGAAACCATCTATAGTGAACATTGTGGCTTATAAGGTGGGCACATTTTACAGCTGCAATATTGCTGTTTTGCAGATTAATTAATTTTCTGCGTACTTTATATGATTTTCCCACAACAATTAGTTGACATGTGTGGCACCTTTCGCACTCTTCCCCTTTGCCTTTCGTTTTGATTTATTTCATCTTTGCAGTATTTGTTAGATAAATATGGTTGATAATGCGGTTGGCAGGGAGAGTTACAATATTTGATATTTTACACACGATCTGATCGTGGTTGTCATCTGTACCAACTAGTATGTAGTGAGAGTGACAATATTACAGACACGATCTGATTATGCTGGGCATCCATAGCCGATAGTTTGTTTTCCTGTTCTGCCTTTGTCTCTAAACAGCGGTCACACGATCTATTTCCACGTTTCTGTTATCTAAAACTACATTTCCCATATCATGTTTAATTTTGTATGGGTTGACCCGCCTCCTTTGACGCGATACGCTTCATGCTACCAGACAGAGGGCGGGCTCACCGTACGCACACGGAAGTATATCTGCGACATCCTGTAGACCGTACGGTGTTCATAGACGGGGCCACATTAGGACTGCGTCTTTCCCGGCATAAAGTATGGACAGACTTGTCTCTATTCAACACGTCTTTTCTTCCTTGCGTTTGTTTTGCGGCAAGTAGGTGCCGGTGAGACTTAGCTTGGTGCATGTGCCGGTCTTTGCATGTTGTTTCGCTAGGTCGGCAATCCACTTTTAGTCCACCTGACGCTGCCTAAAACTCTGTCCATTCGACGAGTAATAGATGGTATTCATAATGGGCACCGGCTCCGGTTTTGTTTACTGAGCAAGTGCAACAGGTATTACACATGCCTTGCGAATCCTTTGGCCAAAAATAACCTTGGAATCTGCAACCCTTGCCAGTATGGATTACAGTTGGCAGGGTTGCCGAATTCCATTTCACTGTCATTACTAGATCATGTTGCATTCTGTTTTGTGATTACAATCTGATAGCAGAACTTCCATCCTCACCTGTGTTAGTTTTTTACACACTTTTGATCCACTGTATACGCTGTGTGTTCGTTGAATTACATGTTTTCTTTGAATTACATGTTGTAGTCAACTATTTCACCACCTTTATGTCTCTTCAGGGACTGAATGCCGCCTTAAGTTTGTGTTACCGAGGTCATAGGTATTAATGCACTCACCCGACAAGTAGGGTAGGTGTTTTTTATCCCGTTTGCTGTAAATCAGATTACCGTATACATTATAATCACAAATATGTATATTAAGGGTTGTCTATGGTACTGTTGTTGAAACACAATTATTTTTGATTTCTCTTTTTTAGGGAGTGTGAAGACCAGTACTTTCAAAGCATACTTTACATTTGGGTGACAAATCACCCCATCTACTGGATTTGTATATAGAATCTACCACTTTTTGAAAAGTTATATAAGTGGTTATTGTCACTTTATTTATTCACGTTTTTGTGGTCCTGATGAAGGCCGCTGCATCCCTGTGGGGAGCATTAGGATGAAACATGTCGACCTCTCCACTCTTCTGACAGATTGAATACCCCTCTGTCGAAGATTGTCTTTTTTTAATCGTAGCCTATGATGGAGCAAGGACTCGAACATGAGACTTGCTCGGAAGCAATCCTCTCGTTTTAACTCACTAACGAATTACTAACAACGTGTTTTGTGATTAATAATACGCATTTCCTTTACACGCGGGATAAGATGAAGCTTGCCTATGTGTTTACTAACTACAATAATATGAGGACTAAGATGCATTCTAACTCGGGATCTTTACTGCGCATGCGTCTACTGCATCTACGTAGTATGACGTACTGACGCTTGGAGGGAAATTCTGGCGCCTGCGCAAAGAATCATAAAATGGCCGCTTGAAAGCTCACATGCATGGCACCTGCTTGCTGAAATTAGAAAATAAGTTTTATACTAACGCAAATGCAGAAAGGGAAATAATAAATGGAATGGGCTAGAGTAGAGGTTGGTGGTATACAGTGAAATCATTTATTTTTGAGAATAAAATTTTTCCTTTTGACTTTATTATTAGTGTGTATTTGGGCCTGTTAAAGTTGTCTGAGTCGAGCAGACTGACGTTGCGCGACGCATGCGCCCTGGCTATGAAGTACGAAGAGATGACTAAGGACTTGTCACGCGTCCAAGGTCGGCGAAGATGTGCCCTGGGAACATGAGGGTGAAGAGTTCATATGAAAGAACTTTATTCAAAAGATCGTTACATTTGTATTAATAAAGTTTAAAGATGTATGGGAAAGGAAGTGCGGAATAAAAGTTTGAGGGGAGGAGTTTTGAAACAAAGGTTTAAAGAAATAAGTGAAATATAAGCATGGTGTGATGATCATCCCCCCCTCGCCTGTCCAATCAGAAGTTAGCATTTTGTAAAATTCAAACATTAATGGGTGGTACATGGTAATAGAAAGGTATAATTGAAGTAGTTTAGTTAGTTTTAGAAAGCCAAGCAAAGCCGAGCCGAGCATTTTGACATGGGAGAAGAAGCACAGAAGCAGAGTTCGGGATGCTGTCGATGCTGGGGGTGGTGCTGATGCTGTGAGATGCTGATGAAGAAATCGAATGCAGAACCATCTATTTAATTTGGGTGGGTTAGAAAGAAGATCGCGGAAGAACCAGGAGGAGGAAGAGAGTGCCAGAGAGGGGTGCGACGTAATCGTCGGTATCTAGAGAGGTGAAGTATCCTGTCCTGATTCCTGTCCTGAAGTCTTTGTCTCCTGATCTGTCCTGGGGACCCTTACCAGCCCTTTGGCCAGGGGGTTGGTCTTCACACCACACTTGGTAATTATAAAATTCATTGTCTTGATAAATGCTCTTCTCTCTCTATCCTCTTCTCTCTGAGTATAGTTGTTGTGTGGATCTGAAATATTATACTATTGAAATTTTATTGAATTGGCACTCTTGTGAATGAGGGTGTTTGTACTGAAATGTTTTGAGATGGTTCACAACCAATTAATTTAGTTAAAGGTTTTTTTTTTAAAAACTTACCGAGTCTGTGATTATTTTATTTTAATCAAGAAATGTATAATAAGTAATAATAATTTTCACCATCAACTAGTTCCTCCTAATGGTCCATTGACCAGAGGAAAGAACTATTTGATCAGTGAAAGGTTTAGTTAGAGAAGAAATAACTAGATCTTGAGGTATGGGAATCAATAAAAACTAAAAGTTCCAGCGGTCTACTTGGTGTTAGCGGAAGCGAGTTGTATGGGCCCAGGTGAGTATATGGTAGTGGAGTATCTGTTGCTCGTACGCCGCTGGATCAGTTTTCTGGTAGCAGAGCTATGGTTGTTAGTGACTAGTTTGGTGATAAGTATAGATTATTGATTTTTGATTTATATTTTAACAAAAGAGTTAACGTCCTGTTTTTATGTTGTCTGGAAAATTCCCGGGTAATGAATAGCAGGTGGCGATAGAAACCACACTGCAGTGAGGTTACTCATCTGTTGGAATAACACTGAGAAGCTAGGTAGGGCTGGCAGTGTTAAAGTAGGGACTATCTTCTGTGTAAAAGTAAGAGTGGTTGATAGCAAAGAGTTCGCTAGTGAAACTTTAGGCGTTATATCACCTAGTAAGGGTAACCCTGAAGGAGTAGCAGGTTCTTCTAAGCTAGATTGACAGCAAAAGGAGTTCGCTGGTGAAACATCGGTCTCAAATTTTCCCTAACGGGTGACACCGGAGGAGTAGCAGGTTCTCTAGAGCTTAGGTGAGGAGTAAGCGGAAGGTTTTACTCGCAGTGAAAAGAAATAAACTATTCTTTGATTTAGTGGAACAGACAGAGTAGCGAATGTTTTTATGTCGTTAATAACAAAGAATTTTAAGAAAATATCGAGAAATAAGTTTTCTGTATTACCTTGTGAAGGGAGGGTCAGTTGCCGGAGTGGTACTGACGTCACAGAGAGCCGCACTGGGATTGGTAGAAGCAGCGGGTGTGTGACAGGAGGAGCTTTGTAAAGGAGGGGTAAGAAGCCGCCGGAGTGGTACTGACGTCACAGTGAGCCACGCTGGGATTGGTAGAAACAGCGGGCGTGTGACAGGAGCAGCCTTGTAAAGGAGGGGTCAGTAGTAAGGAGCAGAACTGACGTCAGGAAAAGGCCGCGCTGGCATTGGTCAGAGTACGAGCGTGAGCCTGATTTGATTGGATAGCTAGTTAGAAGCCGCGCTAGGATTGGTGAAGAGAGGAATTGTATGCGGGATTTCGATTTGACTGTCAGTGCAAGACGTACAGGTAGAAGATTTCAAGGGTTTGCGGAATACAATTTCCTACACCGTTCTTCAAGAATGTATGGAGAGAAAAGAAAGATGTCATTATTAAAGAAAATTAAGAATTTCTTTGTGAAGGATAAGCCTGTGTTGACTAGAGAAGGAATTCCTATTCCGCACACCGAAGACACCAGCATCTTTTATGATGATGGAAAGAGGATATCATACTTGCGTGTGGTTGGAAAACTGGGTAGAATATACGAAGGATGATGGTGTGTTAGCGTTTCCTAAGAATGGTACATTTAATGGGAGGATTCTTCAGAATTTGAGATTGAAAATGAATGATTTGGAACCTAGACCTAGGTTAACTCAATATGAGGCTTTAGAAGAATGGGAGACTGAGTCATATGAACGAGAGAAATGCAGAGGTGGAAGATATAGAGTATTCTTTCCGAGACACTTGCATGAGTCACGAGAAGGGCAGATGAAACAGTGGAGGAGAGCGATGGTATCAGAAGGGTTATATCTAACCCTGGGCGTAGTTTGCGTAGTCGCGCTACGCGAAGCTACGCGAAGACGTCGAAGCGCTACGCGAGCTTCGCGTAGCTTCGCGAGCGTGCGTAGCTGCTTGGCGCGCCCGTTCGCGATGCGTTTTTCTTGCTTGGGAACGCGTTGTTCGTGTTCGGGACGCTGTTTGCGTGCTCGGGGGCGCGAACTTACCCATGCGGTCGCCTATGGGCGCGGCCATTTTGATTTTCACTTGTCCCGCCTGTTTGCGATCCCTTATTTCCTGTTCCGGGTCGCGTATAGCGTGCTCGCGATGCGCATTCCATGTTCGGGAACGCGCTGTACGTGTTCGCGATGTTTTGTGCGTGCTCGGGGAGAAATATCGCGCGAACTTACCCATGCGGTCGCGATGGGCGTGGCCATCTTGTTTTACCACTCTATGCTATGGTTCTGGGCCTGCTTTTCTATCCTCCCTCAATCTTTGCAATCCTTAGTTTTTTACACTGTTTTTCAATTTTTCTTTATTTCTTACCTATCTCTCTCTCTGCCTAAGTCTATATTTTGCATTTTTTTCTACTTTTTACTGTGTTTTTTTTACTTTTCAACTGTTTTATATAACTTTCTTCTTTAAGCTCCTACTTCTTCCCCTAACTTTATTTTTCCCTTCTAACTTTTCTTTTTCACCTCCTCCCACCCCAGAACCATGGCGAAGGGTAGCAGCAGCGGGTCAAAGGGCAAGGCGCGTGCGCCCAATCGCCGCCTGCCTTGCGGCAGACTGCGCCCCGCAGGGGTGCAAGCCCGCCAGCTGTTTACGGAGGAGGAGGTGGCCGCCCTTGTTTTTTTTATTCAGCGCCACCTCCCCTTGACCTTGGCAGCAGGCGGCAGGCCAGGCTCCGGTTACCCGACCCAGGAGCGTCACCGCCGGTGGGCGAAGGTGCGTCGGGCAGTGTTTCGCTGCTCCGCGGTCCGGCGCACACATAACCAGCTGGCCCACCGGTGGTCAGACATTCTTGACCGGGAGCAGGACCTGTTGGACCTGCTAGGTGTCGAGGTCGTGGGGCTTGGTGAGTAGCCAATATATATAGTAGTATAAGTATTGTGATTTGTGTATACATTTTTTACAAATAACAAGAATAATGCTGCTTACATTGCAGGTAAATTACGTTTCAAAATCTTCTGTGATTGTAGGACACAGGTGCTGGGCGGTACTCTTACTTTTTTGCAACTTTGCGCTCGCTTGTCATTATTATGTAAGAGTTTACTTTAGAGAACTTCAGTTAGGTAATGCTATTGCTAGAGAGACTGTAGTCCTTCCTTTGTCCTCCTGTCAAATAGTGGTGGATGGATTTGATACTAGGTTTAGTTACTATTAGTTGATAATTTTTGAACGGTGTGCGTGACGCATCCTCTGTCACTGAGTGCTGCTTACCCCAGTCCTTAGTAGAACCTTTTGTAGTTTGTTTAGTGAGTGGTACTGGTAAGCTTAGCTTAGCAGTGTCAGTCAGCTGCAGAACATCAGACGCAACCAACCAACAATTTGGTGTATGCATTATGCACTGACTTTATGCATGTGTCCTCCTTCTCATCTATGCATTTTTGATGAAAAAAAAAAATGGAAATGCATGCTTAATGAACAATTGGCCCGCCTGGAATAGGTGGGCTAGGTCAGGTGGTACTTAGGCTTAGTTAGTGTTCTGGATTTTATTTGAATCAATCAGAATGGAACACTGAATTAGTGTTCCCCAATAAGTAGACTGTCCGTGAATTCCGCAAGCCAGTAGGCGCTCGGATTCGATAGGTCAATTTTATTGCAATTTTTGTTTCCTAAAACGTTTTTTGAGCGTTTTTTTTTAGATAATTTATTTGTTTCACAGCAATCATTAATGTTTGTGTCTTTCTTTTTCTTTATTATATCTTACATGATCACTGATCTGCAGCACCCAGGGGCAAGAAGACGGGGTCCGAGTCGGCGGGACAACCACCAGAGGACCGCTCCTCTACCGAGGGCCCTGCTGCTGGTCCCAGTAAGTCCTCCAGTGGTTATATTAACAATTATATTGCCCTAACTTTTACTGGACCTTATTTTTTCAGAACTATTAATTCTGGCTCCACTCCCTAATTATATTTTTTACAAAAGATTCTTTGATCTTGACTTGACTATCTGTTTCTAAATTCTGGTTATCCCTGCCTCTAAGTTGTAACTGCCTCTGCTATGAATGTCTGTACTCGGTACTACTACTATTAGTCTGTCGCTAAGCTTGCCCAGTTTGCATTGCCACTCTTTATTGTACGGTTTTGAATAAAACTCAGATTGACCAATACTAATAGCTCTAGCCACTGAGTCCAGTCCTTTCGGTTGTCCTCTTCTAGGCTTCTTAATCTTGAGGCTTTGACAATTACCACAAACAAAATGCACAACCAGATATTTGACTATTTTTGATAGGATATAGTACATACTACTTGGATTCTGCACAGCCCCATGCAGAACTATGCACAATGAAAGAGGATGTTGGTGATGAGAGTTTGGAACTTGGACGTTACTCACACCTCAGTCAGAAGTGAACCCACAATCCCCTGAACGACTAGCTAGTGTCTCATTAGGTCCCCGAACCCCCACCCGAAGATACCCAATGATTATGATTCCACAACCCAGAACATAACACACTTTCGCTCACTCACTCGTGTAAGTCCACCACCACCACCACACCAAATACCACAGAGTCTATGTGTAAGTTCAAAAGGTTTATTTTCAAATGACAACTTCTGTATGTTGTTGTTCTATAAAATTCAGTGTACTCCAGCCAGCTCCAACAGCAAAATGCATAAGATTAAAACAATAAAAATTGTTGCAACAAGTGCATGATGATATAAGACAAAAGATCTGTGTGAATTCTGGGCGACTCCTCACCGTAGAACGTAGAATTACTGGTTACATGCATCATTCATAAGCTCTGCAAATCTCTGGTTCGTACTCGTAGAAGGGAATCCTCTGCCTGAGAAAAATGGTGCGTGTTAATGCAAGCATTTGTCAGTCCTGCCCAAAAACTGTAACATGTTACCTATGGCTAAGTAATACGGACTAACGGAACTCCATAACAAAGTGGCTTGTTTTCCGACCTCTTGTACGCAACGCTCAGACAGTAGCTGTATGTGCTCATGTGGGCTCAAAAGGCGTCTTACTGTTACTGCACAACAAGCTGCGAGGTAACATGCGCAAAAGACATGAAGCGAAAAATGGTTGCATGGCTCAGGCTAACTTTGCAAAGAGTAGAGTATAGTATAATAATGACCTTAGGGACCATAATAACACTACTAGTGTCTGTCTACTGACTGTACTCTAGTACCCGATTTGGACTATTGAATGTGATTTATAATAATAATATGTATTAACCTTTTTTCAATCTTGCTAGTGAAAAAGAATAAATAGGGGGAGGTGTACAGGCATCTAAAAATGTGTCATGTTTTTGCTAGGCGTACTACCGACCACCAGTGCCGGTGGGGCCAGCGGCGATGGCGTTGCGGCCATTCCGGAGGGGGCAGGAGATACAGGGGGTGAGCCAGCAGCAGTGGCGGGCGGTGGTAAGTTATATTCATGACTTATTGACATTGCACTAGCTGGAAGGGTGTGTGGAGTGGACTTCACTCACTGTACTGTTGTTGAGACTTATTAGGTATGAAGTTGTAGTGAACATTATACAACGGTTAATAAAGAAGACACCCTTTACTTAGCAGCATGAGCAATGCAGTAGCAATAGCATTACCAGCGTGACTTCATTAACCAATGGCCTCTTATATCTGACTCCAACTCAGCTGTGAAAGTTTTATGGAGGAGACTAAAAGTCAGATCAGATGACCTTGATGGATGTGTTGAACAAAAAGGGAAAGAAGGGTGGAAGGAGGAAGGGCGGGCGAGATTTAATATGACGACTGGCAGAGAAGGATACGTTGGAAGCATGGATAGGTGGCTGATAGGAATCAGATGCATGTGTTGTTGAAGGATGGGTGGGAGGTGAAAGAAGAATGGATGCCTGCCTGGGTGGAAGACACAGTATGGGTGGATACTGTGGATAGCAAGAATCATCAGCGGTGTTTGGGTGAAACTCTAAGCCAAGGCAAGCAACGGAGTGAGTGGACGCATGCGTTGTTGTTGGTGAAACAAAGTAACGTTTGTGGAGAGATTAAGAAGAATGATTGACATTTACTTAGAATGGATGGATGCCTGTATGTATTCATCATAGACAGCATAGGTGGAGACTGTCACGGGATGCACAGTTTTAGGGAATGTTAAAGAAACCGCGCCAGCGTACCAAAGCCGATGTGGGGAGGGGCAGGGTGGGGGGTAGTAGTAAACAATGTATTACGCGGGCAAATACAGGTAACTTTACTGTAACATACAAATAAATAAAGTGAATTTCATTGTGCGCACTGCACCGCCAAATGCGATGCAGTGTGCGCAACAAAATTAGTTTCATTTATTTATATGTTTACTTACCTGTAATTGGCCGTAATCCATAGTTTACTACCCCCATCCTGCCCCTACCCACGCCACCGCCCGGCCAAACTCCCCGAGTCCCACCAACGACCGCTACTGACCTTATGTCGTTGTCCCATATAAAAGCAACGATCATTGGATCAGATATATAATCTGCCTTTTTGTAGTAGCCAAGGCACTGTGAAATTGAGCAATTGCCCTCCATGTAACAGAGAGAGTATGGCCAGTGCCACCCGTAATAGAAAAATACGAGCTTCCCCACCTGCAAACAGTAGTAAATCAAACTAATGTGACTCTGCGTCATGACTCGTATGTTTGTCTTGGCTTCAAGCATAGATGACCGAGCTGGCAATGCCGGCTACAACCAGGTTATGTCATTTCCCTAAACTAGAGATAAGAAGAACACTGGTGTACTGTGTACTGGTTGGAGTCCATAGTGCTAGTATAATGCCTGAAACTCCCACAAATGTTAGAGGCCGAGGAAGTGGGAGGATAGATAGATTATTACCACAAATGTTATGTACTGTGCTTCTTGCTAGTGCTACTGTGCCATTATGTGTTGAATTAATTTTGTGTTACTGTTTAGGTAAGAGTACTGGTTACAACAATATTTTTTTTCTTTCTTTTCCCAAGACAAACCATCGCGGAAGGAGTTGGCAGTCAGGGCCCGGCGCCGGAAACTGGAGGCCATATGCCGGGAGTACCGGCGGCTGGTGGCTCTGGCGGAGGAGGAGGAGGAGGCGGCAGCAGCTGCAGCCTCGTCCGATGCCCCGGGCCCCAGCCAGGCCCCAACTCCAGCGGTACGGCGCCGCGGTCTGATAGCCACCCGCCGCAATTCGCTAGCAGCCAGCACTGCTGTCCCCCATTGTGGATGCCACTGCAGGGCATTCCGCAAGAAGATTCTCCTCCGGATGGCGCGGCAAGAGGAGCAAATGGAGGAGCGGGTGAGAATCCTGGTGGACAAACACCTCAAAGCCCGCCGATTATAACATCGAGGACCCTGTTGCTTTGCCCCTTTTTATTCCTTGTTTTGGTGGGTGGGAATTGGGCGTTGGGGTTTCGGGACATTATTTGGACTTTTTTCGTTTTGGACATTGGTTGGGGTTAGGGAGAGGGGTGGGTCAGGTGTGGGATAGTTTATTTTTGTTAGGGTAATAAATTATATTTATACTTAAACATACAATGTTAATGTTTTGTGGGGGGTTACTGTTTTACGAATTAACGTCACATTGGTTTGCTTGCTGCTGCAGGGCCGCAGCCAGTGTTTGATTTAAATAATCTGCCGATGATGTATAACAAACAGATAGATGCGGTACCCCTCACTGAGTTATTTGTCCTACTAGTATTCTACCTCCCACCAAACTTATCTTACCTGTGATTGATGATGACTACGTTCGGCACAGCGATGGCTGCATGGTTTCCATAGAGAATGTAGAAGATGCCACGGTTGTGGTGGTAGTAGTAGAGTAGACACTGGCAGTAGCATTTGCTAAAAAAATTAAAAAAAGAGACAGTCACTTGCCTGAGAAAAACTGTGGGAGGAGTAGTCGAACGAAGTGAAATACAGTACAGAAGACGACTGCCAAACAAACAATATTGCAGTTGCAACTGCTAAAGTCAAATTAAACATAATGGTGGCGGGGACAGCCTAGTACAAGAAGTTATAAACTGCAGTTGTGCTGTCGAGTGAGTCACTTAACTTAACACAATCGTAATTCGTAACCTTTACTGCTGTGTGGTAGGAGTTTGATGATTAATCCAATCAATGACGGCAATTAATTATGATGTACTACTATTAGCCGTTGACGGCTTGCACAATGCACATAGACTGAGCATGGGTGGCCAAGCAGAAGAAGCTCCTCGCCCTGCCTTGCAATTGAATTAGTGTTGCTTTCACCACATCTGCCCCAGCAAGCGTGTGATCAATTGGTGTACATTTTATGTAGTCACATCACACCTCAATATAAATCACAGCCCGGGGGAAGAGGGTTAGGGTTTGATGAATGGATGGGAAGGGGGGTTTGGGGAAAGGTTTGAAAATGAAAAACAGTACGCATGGACAACAAAAGCAAAGCGCAATCTTGGCAGACGACCATGATCTTATCCAAAAAATCAATAAAGCGAGAAAAGGGAAATGCATGCGTTAATGATGATGAAGATTAGATAACTTGATGGTTAATGAGTAGTACTTAATAACTCCTACTAGACAATTAGACAGTACAGGGCACCAGTATATTCTATGCAATTTGCCTTGCCTGTAATATGCCCTCAGAGACCCAAATTCCATGTTGTACTGGGCTTACTTGTAAAGATAGCAAAGACAATTAAAAAACATTTGTAGGGATCAATTAGCAAACAAACACACAACACACAGTCCTAATGATTGCAGAGAAAAAAGGATTCAAATTAATTAAAAGATGAATGATGAATGATACTAAAGTTACTGTATTATCATGCTAAAATTGTGGAGTTGAATCTCGTCCTTCCTCTTGGTCCTATCTTCCATGGACGCTCCGCACATCAATCTTGGTGGCCTTCCTGATGCCGATTGGTAAGGTAAATGTGAGTTGTGTCTCCCAGTATAGCAAGCACAGGGTAAAGGCCGGCCTGTAACGTCTAGATGGAAAAACAAAAGGGGTATTGAGAAATCAATGAATAAAAAAAAAAACATCATTTACGGTGGAGTCCAAGAAGAGAAGAGAGAACACTTTCAGAGTGAGGCGGCTTGGATATATCGTGTAGATTCTGTTTACAGCATTAAGCTACAACAACAACAGGACAGAACAGGCCCACCACAGCACCAGCCCGTGACCCAACCTCCATTTACCTTAATTTTTGACATAGCCAGACAAAAGGCATACACAGCAACTTAGCATTTTCCTAATTAAGTGACAAAATCAATGCGCCGCTGTCAGTCATCACTACACTCGACTAGACCACTACATGGACATGTAGGTCTGCTGTGTTTACTACTTTCTTGTTGAATTGTTGTGTTTATGTTTACCTTATGCCACTTCATGAAATGCAGTTAGTCCTTGAATCATCTCCGATCCAACTGAATGACTGCGCGCGAAAAGATAGTATGGTCATCATCATGGTGTGGTACGTGTTGTCCAACTACAACTCAGTCTGTATTGACTCCGATTAAGTCCATATTCCATATTAAAAAATTGCAACAGATATTGGCCTGCACCTGCAGTAGTAGGAGTACAATTTGGTTATTAAACAACAAGAAAGGAAACATTGACTGTCACTTACTTACTTGAGTCACTTTGTAGATTAACTAGTAGAGTAGAGTTCGACTTCATGCACAACATCAACAACAAACAACAGCAATCGCTCAGAGTCTGCAAACATCCAATGCATTCCATCATTACCTGTCTTGCTCTTCTCTTTGGCTGTCAGATCATCAGATGCCTAGTTCTGACATTTTTTTTTTTTTTTTGCGGGGCAGTGGCCTCATCATTATTACTCCAGTCCACATTCATTTTGAGTGTTAGGCGCTGTTTCGGTTTTCGTCTTATTCATCTGTGGCACTTCTTTGTCACAGTTTAAGTTGCTTCCCATGGTCAGCACTGTGATGATGGTCCGCGGCCTGTGTAGTGCTCATTGCTGGTCATTTGAGTTTGCACAAATGTCAGCAAGTTTCTTCGAAGAGTCTCTTGTCTTTCTCTGCCAAGTACCTTCTGTCCTGACAGTGAGGACCTTTGGATGCCTGCTGAGGCTGTAGCCTTCGGACACTGATGAGTTTCAGCTCGAAAACAAAACGGAGGATAGCTATAGTAGTCACGTTTCACTTCTAATGGAGGCGGGACTGGTAAAGGCAACATTTCTTGTACTAATGTCTGGCTTGATGGAAATGTACTCGTGCGAGACAGGAAGATGAAGCAGGACTCTGAAGAGTGGACAGTTAAATGCACAGACGTGCAACTCCAATAGGGAAATAAAAAGAAGACGGTGGTGATGGTTTTGTTGTGATTTGATTTGAACCAGAAAGACAGATACACAGACACATAAAGGAAGGAAGAAAGCAACAATTTGAAAGCCTAGTTGTCAGGGAAGAGGAGCTCGTCCTCAAACTCTGGTGGTTCGGACAGAAGTAGGTCCTGTAACGCACTATTTACGTCATCCAAGTCGCTCTGCTCTTCCTGCTGTGATTCACGTATTTTGTAATCCGGTGGTATAAAGTGCTGATTCATTTTGATCATGGTTAACCTCTCCACGCTTTGGGCCGAGAGACTGGTCCTTTTCGAAGTTACAATGGCACCAGCAGCACTGAAAACACGCTCAGAAGAGACACTTGCGACAGGGGAAGCGAGATACTTTATCGCCAGCCTGCTGAGCACTGTCCATTGGCTTCTTTTCCCATACCAATACACCAATGGGTTTCCATCCATGAAGACCTCTGTTGGGTCATCCAGATAGGCCTGGACCATCCGCTCAATGTTAAGGGGTGCTCGGATGTGCTCGGCCGGTTTTGCCTTTGCATCAGCACTGGACTTACCATACCCCTGCTGTAGAAACCAATCAGTTGCACATTGTGCTGTGGATGATCCTGTTCTTGATGTTATTGTTGGTGTAGGTGACTGCTGGGAGGCAAATGCACTGCCCTCAGGCTCCGAAGTATAACTTGACTCTGGATGCCCTGTAGTACTGGTTATGGCCTGTGGTGGGGGGCCTGTAATTAACAGCCGTTCGCTTTCGAAAATAGTTGCTTCCTTAGCTATCAAAGTTTTGTAGTTGGCAACATCCACTTCCGAAAAAGGAATTACTGCCTTGCTGTTCAGAAATACTTTGTACCGTGGATCCAAAATTGTGGCACTAATGTAATGTGGTTGTGACAAAATTTTATTTTTAATCCTTGTATTTTCCGATAAGCGAGCGGCTAAGGTCTCCGCCAAATGATATGCGTCTTGTTTGTCATCCACACCTGCGTACGTTTCAGACACATCCTTCAGCTGTTGCTCTAGCATGTGCAACAATGGGATAGCTTGGCCCATAGTACAGTCCTCCCTGCTGACTTCACGTGTGAAGATCTCAAAAGGAAGTAGCATCTCAGTCAGGCATTTAATGAGGTCCCATTGAGCCATCTCAACGGTCATGCCTCTCACAGTAGGTTCCCCTATTCTTTGCATGACATAAGCATTGAGTGGTATGTACAGTTCAAACAGACGATCAAGCATATAATAAGTTGAGTTCCAACGTGTTGGCACCTCCTGGATGAGCGCTTTGACTGGCAGTTTATGCTCACGTTGAATGACCCTCAGCTGCTTCCGGGCTTTAAAAGAATGGCTGAAATGTGTGCATATTCTTCTGCAGGTGACCAGTAAGTTGCTGACTTTTGATTCATTTTTCAAAAAGTCTTGAACAACAATGTTAATGCAGTGTGCCAAACACGGGACCCTGAAATAGCCACCATTGCGCATGGCCAAAACTACATTACTGCCGTTGTCCGTGGCAACAAAACCAATCGTAAGCCCTCTTGGGCGCAGCCACTCAAAGACCTTGGTGTTAAACTCTTCCAAAATGTTTGCAGCAGTATGAGATTTCTCCATGGCAAACATGGCTACAGTTGCATGTTTGCGAGTGGCATGAAAAATCTCTGCAGTATCAACACCAGCAGATAGCTGTTCTCTAACACCCACAAAACTGATCCAGTGTGCAGTGATGCACATGTAATCTGTGGCTTGGCAACTGGTCCACATGTCTGTAGTCAGGTGGATACTGTGAACAGCACTCTGCTTCAAGGCCTTTCCTAGCAATTCCAGCACGTCGTGATGTAGTGCTGGAACTGCAACTCTGGCAAAATAGTAGCGGCTGGGAACATGCCATTTTGGGCAGATGGTTGACACAAATTCCACAAAACCCAACCCTTCAACAAAAGAAAAAGGGAGAAGGTCCAGTGCTAACATTTTAGCCAGCTTCGCATTGTACAAACGTGCTATTGGGTGGTTGCGTTCGTACTGCCCCTCACCCCCAAACATGCTGATAATGGTAGGCTGCATGGTTTTCCTTTCTCTTAGGCTCAACGCACTTTTTGGTAGTGCGGACCTGGTACTTCTTGGTGTCTCCGGCTGACTCTTACTCTTGTGCCACTGAGATGTTGCTGAAGATGTGTGCAACGTTAAGACTGCACTGCTGGGGTCAGGGACACCTTGTGTACCACTAGTGAGAATGTCTCCCTGTCCTTCCTCTTCCACCGTGATCGGATCTTCTTCTACTCCTTTATCCCCACCAACACCAATGGTTGCAGTTTTTTTTCTGTCGCGAAGGTGGTCCTCCCAGCTGATCAAGTGGTGTTTTTTCAGATGGGTCATTTGGCCTCCGGTACCATAGTTTGTACCAAGCTTACCACGACTAACAGAGGTATTACAAATGGAGCATATAGCAATGTTCTCCTCCTTTTCGCTAACCGTAAAGAAGTCCCAAACTGGGGAGCTTAACTTTGGCCTCCTGCTGGAGGTGCCACTTCCAATGCCGGATGATCTGTAGGGTGTGTGTTGAATTTGACTCTGTGCTGCTGTACCACTACCTACTCCTACAGAGGTGGTGGTTGTGCTGGATGTAGGTCGCTGCCGGGCCTTTGCTAATGCAAATATGGAAGCTGTAGGTCGTGTTGGTGTTACCTGTGGAGGTATGCGTGCTACATCCCTCGCAGCGATTTTGGATAGAGTAAGAATGTTGGTCTCCATCTCCTCGGGGCCGGGAGTGATGTTCGTGATGACTGGCTCGTCGTCATCATCATCATCATCTTGCTGTTCTACATCGACCTCCATAAGTGTAAGGCTTTCTGGAACCTTCCTTTTCCCTAGCTTGGTCTTGGAACGTGGCTCCCTCTCAGACTCAGTTTGTGGCTTCCAAGTGGCATCTAGATCATCAGAAGGGGGCTTGGCGAAGAACTCGATGGACTACCCCTCCTTTTCCTTGCTGGGGATTTGGAAGACAATGGATCTTCTGAATGAGTGGCTTCTTCTTCTACCTCTGCATGAGGCTCAATTTCCTGAACTGCCCCTACTTCAGGAGGAACAACAACTACTATTGCGGGCGGTGGTTGCGGCTGTTGTTGTTGACCACTTATCTGCTGTGTTTCCTCCTGCGTTGATTGGGTACTACTTTGAGATAGCGATAAGTTTATCTCCGGCTCAGCATCACTGCTTTCCACCATTAGGCTGGCTACCTCTTCCCCACTCATGTGCTTGGCCCTGGGTTGGTGGGTTGGGTCCACTGATGCGGATGTGCTGCCCCCAGCTTGCCCCCGGACACCGCTGCTGCAGGCGCAATTTTTTTTTCCCAAAAAAGGTACTGGCCGGCACACCAGACTTCAGTGTCACTTGCTTCTTCTGTTCCTTCTTCTTCTCAATAGCAACTTTCTTGGTACTGGAGGACCTGGTACCTGCTTTCTTTGGGCCCATCTTCTTCAGATGTCAGCAGCACTCAGTTGCAGAGATGTCTGGTCAGGTCACACGTCACGTTGTGTGTCCAGCAGCAGGATGTCTGTCTGGAAGTGCAACAGGCAATGATGAGAGACACACCTCCTCCTCAGTCTTTGTGCACCTAAAAGCAAAAAAGCCAGAACATCAGTCAAACATAGCACAAATCAAACAAATAGAATATAGAACTTAGTGTGTGGTGGCCTCAATTATTAAATTTCAGAAACTATTCCAACAACAACACACAGTGTAGCCATTTGTGAGACGTTGACAACAAGGCCAGGGCTTTCATGGCTACTGTACACTCTGGAAGAATAAGAATATTAAAGAACAAAAACTAAAATGTACTGGAGCATGTTTGGCCTAAATTTGTGCATCACGTGTGATGTATTATATAGCAGCATCAGGGAGCTGCAGCTGGCAATGGGGATGGATTTGGAAGCAGTAAAACAAGAGGAAAAATGGAAAGACACGCAGGCCTATGTGGCAAAAACAGCACACTAATAACTACCACAACAAAATGGCCCCCAGAAACATGGTGACTCACAGGCACAAGGCACGGCAAACAATGAACTCAAGCAGGCCTATATATGGGCAGACAAAGGATGCCTTATAAAACACACACAGCTTTAATGCAAAAACTAAAATCCACATGGCTAAAAACACTTTGGAAAGTTAGACAACCACTACAACAACACAATTATAATGACACAGTACACACGCAAAAAAGGCATTTATTTACCACACCCAATAAGTGAAATAGTCAGACCCTCCAAAAAAAGCCACATTTCGCAATTCAATTTAATCTATTCAATGCCATCCATGGCCTAAATGATGCCAAAATTCCACAGACTACACAGAAACAGTTTTATGCACCCATGGTGACTACCTCTGGGCCTACTGGCATACTGGGCCGCAAGTTTGGAGGCCTATGGCAAAAGCACAGTGGCTGGTTTAACAAAATGGCCGCCGCCCACATGGCCAGGCCACCCAAAATAACAAAAAGTGAAGACAAAGGACAGGACCAGGCAGTTGGAGACTCTGGGAAACTTGCTACCTCTTGGAAAAAATTGTAAAACAAAAAAAAAATGACTCCTTGATCACCAAACTACATCTAAATGACAACCTGAGGAGTTTTTTGTGCAAAATGAACTAAATCAACATTTTCGAGAAGGTTTAATGATGCTCGAGAGATATTGTTCGCCAGATTGTAAATTTTGCGTGTTCGGCATCGCGATCGTCACAAATTGTCGTTATCGCGCGCGCGAAAACGTACATTGAGCGCGCGAAGAAGTTAAAAAGTGTAAGTCCGCGTTGTCGCGCAGTGCGGACTTGCCCAAAGTCCGCGAGCTGAACGCCCAGGGTTACCTACTGGCTGAAAAGGCCTATTTATTTAACAAACACCACAAAAAATAAAATACGCCCCAAAAACCACTTTTACCAATTAAAAACAATGCCATCCATGGCCTCAATTATGTTACAATTCAACAGACAACACAAACAGTTTTTATGCACCCATGAGGATGACTACCGCCGGGCCTACTGGCACACTAGGCCGCAAGCTTTGAGGCCTATGGCAAAAGCACAGTGGCTGTTCACACAAAATGGCCGCCAACACATGGACAGGCCACCCAGAACAACAAGAAAAGGAAGACAAGACAGACAATGCAGGCCTATGGCAAAAGCACAATGCCTGGCTTCACAAAATGGCTGCCACCCACATGGCCAGGCCACCCAAAATAACAAAAAGTGAAGACAAAGGACAGGACCAGGCAGTTGGAGACTCTGGGAAACTTGCTACCTCTTGGAAAAAATTGTAAAACAAAAAAAAATGACTCCTTGATCACCAAACTACATCTAAATGACAACCTGAGGAGTTTTTTGTGCAAAATGAACTAAATCAACATTTTCGAGAAGGTTTAATGATGCTCGAGAGATATTGTTCGCCAGATTGTAAATTTTGCGTGTTCGGCATCGCGATCGTCACAAATTGTCGTTATCGCGCGCGCAAAACGTACATTGAGCGCGCGAAGAAGTTAAAAAGTGTAAGTCCGCGTTGTCGCGCAGTGCGGACTTGCCCAAAGTCCGCGAGCTGAACGCCCAGGGTTACCTACTGGCTGAAAAGGCCTATTTATTTAACAAACACCACAAAAAATAAAATACGCCCCAAAAACCACTTTTACCAATTAAAAACAATGCCATCCATGGCCTCAATTATGTTACAATTCAACAGACAACACAAACAGTTTTTATGCACCCATGAGGATGACTACCGCCGGGCCTACTGGCACACTAGGCCGCAAGCTTTGAGGCCTATGGCAAAAGCACAGTGGCTGTTCACACAAAATGGCCGCCAACACATGGACAGGCCACCCAGAACAACAAGAAAAGGAAGACAAGACAGACAATGCAGGCCTATGGCAAAAGCACAATGCCTGGCTTCACAAAATGGCTGCCACCCACATGGCCAGGCCACCCAAAATAACAAAAAGTGAAGACAAAGGACAGGACCAGGCAGTTGGAGACTCTGGGAAACTTGCTACCTCTTGGAAAAAATTGTAAAACAAAAAAAAAATGACTCCTTGATCACCAAACTACATCTAAATGACAACCTGAGGAGTTTTTGGTGCAAAATGAACTAAATCAACATTTTCGAGAAGGTTTAATGATGCTCGAGAGATATTGTTCGCCAGATTGTAAATTCTGCGTGTTCGGCATCGCGATCGTCACAAATTGTCGTTATCGCGCGCGCGAAACGTACATTGAGCGCGCGAAGAAGATAAAAAGTGTAAGTCCGCGTTGTCGCGCAGTGCGGACTTGCCCAAAGTCCGCGAGCTGAACGCCCAGGGTTACCTACTGGCTGAAAAGGCCTATTTATTTAACAAACACCACAAAAAATAAAATACGCCCCAAAAACCACTTTTACCAATTCAAAAGTAAACAAGGCCATCCATGGATGCCCGGCCTACATGATGTTTAAACTTTAAATTCAACAGACATCACAGAAACATGCACCCATGGGTACCTCTGGCTCTAGTCTGGGCCTACTGGCTGAAATTCCAATCAAAGAAAAACAACTAGGCCCCTGCCGAAACTACAGGCCACAACAATACATTTTAAAAAATATGGAAATCCCCCCAAAAAATGTAGGTACAAACAAGCCCCAATCAAACAAACAAGTACACCAATTCTCCAACTTACTTGTAAAATCTCAAATCCAAGAGTCCTCAAATCCAATCCAATGATATGATGCAGCAGACAGACACAAAAAGTGATCCTTCCAGCTCCAAATCCAAATGAAAGTGAACAGCACATGGACAAAACACTGGGAGGAGCCTGCTGGACAGGAACAGGAAGTTTGAGAATCAGGGGCACTTCCTTCCTCTTGGAAAAAAAGAAAAAGGACTCCTTGCTCACCAAACTACATCTCTAAATGACAACCTGAGGAGTTTTTTGTGCAAAATGAACTAATTCATCATTTTCGAGAAGGTTTTATGATGCTCGAGATATATTCTTCGCCAGATTGTAGTTTCTTCGTGTTCGGGATCGCGATCTTACCAACACTGCCGCCGGAAGTCAGATCGCGCGTCCGAATGACGTGTTCGCGGTCGCACACTCTCGCGGGATCTTGCGGCCGGATTCCAAATCTCGTGGCGCCCGCGAACGGATAGGAAGTCGCGTCGGCGAACGCAGAATCACGGTAGGTCGTTACCGCGCGCGCGAGAACGTATATTGAGCGCGCGATGAAGAGAAACAGCTACGCTACGCCGCAAATTGCGTAGCGCTCGGTAACTTCGCGTTCTACGCGAATCGCGAAGTTACCGTAACTTCGCAAGCTTCGCGAGCGTAGCGAATTTCACCGCCCAGGCTTAGTTATATCCAGTGTTGATGGCTGAGGAACAATCTGGAGGAAAGTGTAAGGAGAAAACGAAACATATGAATTCGACAGGATATGGTGAATCAGACGATGAGTTGTTAGAGGATATTTTAATTAAAAATCCACCACCGTATCAAGAAGCAGCTAGTAAGGTTGTCCGAAGTGCGCCAGTAATGGGAATACCATTAACTCCACAGATTTTACATGAGACATCATACAATAGAGTGTTGCAAGATAATGAAAGAGAAGCTTTGAATAAAACTAGGGAAGAACTAGTTCAAAGGATAAATCAATTGAATTTAAATACTGAAGCTTTGACAGTACCAGTAACCATTGGTCCAGTAATCCCATTACATGGGGATAATAAGATTTGTCAGAAACCACAACTTGTGACAGTTCCATTAAGTAGTCCTAGAAAAGAGATAGTAATCACAGATGATCAGGTTAGTGAAAGTGAGTCAGTTATTTCATTAATGGATCTCCCTATTGTGGAACCTCATACGGAAACTCCAAAGAAAGTTACGCCTATGAATTTGAGAGAAAGAAGACCTTTGGTTCCGGCTGGAACTGCAGGCGCAACAGTAGTCACCTCTGAAGAAATAGAAAGGTGGGCTCAGGAAAGAGATAATCAGAACCCAATACCAAAGATTTTAGATATCAGCAGATTGAAAGTGGAATTGGAAGAGATTATAACAGGATGTGTGGGTATAGAAAGATTAAACGTTTACAATGATGAGGAATTATTGTTTCTATGTAAGAGTATAACTAGGAGAGCAAGAATATTTCAAGAGAGACTAACTTAAGTTGCTTCAGAGATTGGAATAGACATAGGGAAATCAAAATTGTTACAAAAACCCTATTGAGTGGATTTTACTGATAAAGATTTAGAAAGTGTAAATGCTTCGGGAAAAAGGCTACAGATAAAAGAATTAATGAACATTTTGCAAAAGTGGGGAGACATTGATAAATGGAGAATTAGATGGATAAGAAAGAAAGACGAAGTACAAGCGAGAGAAGCAGCAGCTGCATTTCCAGTAAGAGAATCAAGCAAAGTGGAAAAATTGTGTCCAATGAGAGAGGTTCCAGGAGGTGGATATGTTCATGTTCCTTGGAGTAGACAAGATATTTTATCATTTACAAATGATTTTCCAAAACTGAGAGAAAAACCAGTTGAGTGGTACAAACAGGTAGAGAGGTTTGTGAAGGTTTCAAAGGTGTTATTGAAAGACCTGGATGGTCTATTTGATATAGTGGTACCTGCTCATCTATGGACAGAATGTAAGATCACAATTGATTGGCCTAATGAGGAGTATCCTAGAGATGCAAAAACAGGAGCACCTTCGGAAGAGGTAATGAAAAAGTATCACCAAGTGATTACGTATTTGAAAGGGAAAATCCCTCCTAAAGAAACAGATTGGGTAAAAATAGATAGAACAACACAGGAACCAAATGAATCTGTACATGCGTACTATGAACGGTTATTGCAGGTGTTTAAGCAGTGTAGTGGTTTTGAGAATATTGGTGACAAAGATATGGGACATTTTGTGTATCGGTTTGTATATGGCTTGAAACCAGAAATCAGTCAGATGATACAGCAACACATGTTGTGTTGGCAAAGTAAGACAGTGGATGAGATTCTAAAGTACGCAAAATATTGCGGAGATGACATTGAGGCCAGGCGTAGGAAGTTAAAAGAGAAAATGATGTGGGCACAAGTTAAATTGGCAGAGCAGCAAGAAGAGAAAGCAAATTACCAAAATAATAATCAAGTGAAAGAACAGAGTCAGAATAATCAAGGAGCGAATGGTAACAAATTTAAGGGGCGAATGGACAGAGAAGAAGCGAAAAAGAAGTTTCCTTGTCATGTGTGTGGAAAGCTTGGACATTGGAAGAACGAGTGTAAGAGTGCTCAGAATAATAAGAATAATAATGGGCCAAATCAAAATTTAATCCCACAGATGCAGAATGAAGTACTTATGAATCAGCAGCAACAAGTAGTTACTCCACAATATCAGGTGCCACCAGCTCCTATGCCAAATTTTGTGAACCATCAAAGTTTCAGTGCGAACGCCGGATTTCAAGGAGAAAGTGGTAAGAATAATAGAACAATTGCACAATATTTTTACAGAATGATGAAGAACATTCGGATACCGCACAATGACGGTGCCTGAGGGGGAGGAAGAGGAGTGCGTGCTTGGCGCATCCTTGCCGGTAGATCAGTCAGGTCCATTTGTTGATGGGAGAGTAGAAGGTAAAGACATTACTTTCCTATTGGATACTGGTGCTACCAGGTCTACTGTGAGAACAGCAGACATCCCAAACCTACCCCTCTCGGGAGAATCAATCCAAGTTGTAGGCATATCTAACCAACAGATTAGAACCCCAATCACAAAACCAATGGAGGTACACATTGGGAACTTCAAAGAAATGCATCGATTTGTAGTTTGCGATTCCAGTCCAGTAAATCTGTTGGGAAGAGATCTTTTATGCAAGATGAATTGCACGATCTATTGTACACCGGATGGTGTTGCTTTCCAAACCCCCGCTGAGGATGTTGTTTATAAGATGATGCTGGCCAAACAGGGAACAGAAGTAGATGAAATGTTTTCATTAATAACCGAGAATGAATTGCCAGAAGAGTTAAGAACGACAGTCAATCCAGAAGTGTGGGATTTTACAGGAAAAGACATTGGCCTAATGACGAATATAGACCCAGTTAAAGTGACAGGGAAAGAAGGTGCAGTATATCCAAATACCCAACAGTACAAAATGAGTCCAGAAGTAAAAGCAGGAGTTATTCCAGAAATTGAACGAATGGTTAAACAAGGTATTTTAAAAGAGGTGATGGGTAGTCCCTGTAATTCGCCAATAATGGGACTGAAAAAGCCTAGCGGAAAGTACAGAATAGTGCAAGACCTACGGAAAATAAATAAAATTGTAATTCCCTGTTGTCCAATTGTGCCAAATCCAGCAGTGATCCTTTATCAGATACCCTGGAATGCAGGATGGTTTACAGTAATTGATTTATGCCAAGCGTTCTTTTCTATTCCTTTGCACCCAGACAGTCAGTATCTTTTACGTTTAAGTTTGAAGATCGTATTTACGCATGGTGTCGTGTTCCTCAAGGGTACACAGAAAGTCCTTCAATTTTTAATCAGATTTTGAAAAAGTGGTTAGAATCGTTGATTATGCCTGGAAATTCTGTTCTGGTTCAGTACATTGATGACCTATTGGTGGCATCAAAAACACGAGAAGATTGTGTCACAGATACAATTGCATTACTGAACCATTTGGCTGAAGGAGGATAAAGGTGTCTCCAGAAAAGTTACAGTTCTGTCGACAAGAAGTAAGATATTTAGGGCATAAAATAGAAAGAGGAGTTAGAAAAGTGACACCGGAAAGAATAAAAATAATTAAAGAAATGCAATTGCCACAGACTCAGAGAGAAATGAGAATGTTTTTGGGAGTGGTTGGATATTGTAGGCAATGGATTAATGGTTTTTCTATGTTAGCAAAACCATTAATACAGATGATCCGGAAATGAGCAAAAGATCCGATTGATTGGAATGATGACTGCCTAGAGACATTCGTGAGACTAAGAAATTGTTTGTGTGAGGCTCCTGCCTTGGGCATGCCTGATTATTCAAAATACTTTGCGTTGTTCTGTTGTGAAAGAGAAAATTGTGCACTTTCAGTCTTAACACAGAGACATGGGTTGAGTCGACGTCCAGTGGCATATTTTTCAGCCACATTGGATCCAGTGGCTTCAGCATTGCCTGGCTGCTTAAAAGCAGTAGCTGCTACTTGTATGAGTCTGGAGCAAAGTGAGTCGATAGTGATGGGACATCCGGTAAAAGTTTTCGTTCCACACTCGGTTGAGATCCTTTTGACAAGAACAAGAACACAGCACCTCACCCCTAGTCGTTTAACAAAGTACGAAAGAGTGATTTTGGGAGCTGAGAATGTGACTGTGATAAGGTGTACAATCCTGAACCCAGCCACCCTATTACCAGACCCCTGCGATGAAGAAGTGAAAGATGAAAGTGATCATGATTGTTTGGACGTGACTGAGTTATGCACGAAGCCCCGCCCAGACATAAAAGAGACACCTTTGAAAGAGGCTGATCATGAGTTATTTGTAGACGGTTCCTGCCTTAGGACACAAGAAGGAGGTCTAAGTGCTGCATATGCTGTTTGTAAAATTTCTGGGGTAATTGAAGCATCCTGTTTACCTGGGGTCAGGTCTGCACAAGTAGCTGAATTGGTTGCCTTGACAATAGCATGTAAAAAGGGGAAAAATTGGAGAGTAACCATATTTACGGATAGCCAATATGGTTTAGGGATTGTGCATGACTTTGGCCAGCTTTGGATGCAAAGGGGATTTCTGACTTCTTCAGGATCTCCTATCAGAAACAGCAAAAATGTAAAGGATTTATTGGAAGCATTACAATTGCCAAAAGAGATAGCAGTTGTAAAATGCGCTGCACATCAGTCAGGAAATGACTATGTGACTGCTGGCAATAATTCTACGCGGCGTGCGGGAGAGACAACAGTGATCGGCAACAGCTTACCTCGCAAGCAAGAGTGCTATTAGGAAGCTGTTCTCCTTCCCCGCCAGTTCGAGTTGTAGATTTATATAAACTCGGTTCCTCTTCACATGTGAGGAGCTCCATGGAAGGTGATATCCCCTCTTACTTTTGAATTTATAGAAGAGAGTGATAGCACCCAGGATCACAGAGGTGAGAGTCCTGAGGAAAGCCGGGGCATTGTTCATTGCCGGCTGAAACATGTCGACACCTATGCAGAGTGGAGCTGGTGGAGTCTCATTATAAGTTCCTCTACCTTGGCATCCACTATCTTTTTTAATCCTGGATAGGGGACCTAATATTAAAATTGTAATAAGGATCTCCTATGACCAGCTTTTATATCACTTTTTCTGCACCATTTCTCACACTTGGTTTTACACTGTATGTTGTATTGTCTTCCCCTCCCTATTGCTCCACCTCCAATGTAGGGTCAACACGGAGGTGTGTTAGCAGCCCTATGATGAAGCATGACACAGCTTGCTGTGTGTGAGGGCAGTTTTTAAAGCATGGTGCTTTTTTCTTTCATTTCACTTATTGACACCTATTATCACTATATCGTTTTCCCTCTTCTTTTTGTGATTCAAGTCTGAGTGGGAGGTCGAAGAGGGACCTTATCCTCTCACCCCTCTGTTCTAGTGTGTTCCTAATAATTATGCTGACCAAGTGGCCAAATACTGTGCTAAAAATGCAGTAGCCATAAACAGAAAAATTGAAACGGGTGAAACCAGATGCCAACTTATGTACTTCTCAGTACCAGAAACATGGGATGAGATTAAACAATTGCAGGAAGAAGTTGAGGAAAAGGAAAAAGAAATCTGGATAAAGGCAGCCTGTACAAAGAGACCACATGATGAGGTATGGGTGTATTTAGATGGAAGACCAGTCATGCCAGATTGTTTGCTTTAAAAAATGGCGAGAGTATACCATGGAGCAACACACAAAGGGAGAGATTCAATGATCAGGCTATTCAGACAGAGTTGGTATAATACGAAGTTCAGGGTAATCACAGAGAGCCTTTGCCAAAGATGCTTAACCTGTTAACAGCAGAACCCAGGTAGAAAGACAGTGGTAAGCTGGGGAAAGATCGGAAAGGCAGAAGGACCCTTCACCAGATTACAGTTAGATTTCATTGAATTACCCACCTGCAATGGATTGAAATACGTACTTGTCATAGTATGCCTTTTCTCAAGATGGGTGGAAGCCTATCCTACTAGAAGAAATGACAGTCTTACAGTTGCAAAATTGTTCTTGAGGGAGTTAGTGCCACGATTTGGTTTTCCGGTCACTTTGGAATCAGATAGAGGCCCTCATTTTAATAATGAAATAATTCGATTAATCTGTGCTGCGTTTAACATTGAACAAAAACTGCACTGTGCTTATCGTCCAGAGGCTTCTGGAGTTGTTGAGCAAATGAATGGCACAATCAAATCAAGATTGGGAAAGGTGTGTGCATCTACAAAGCTGAAATGGCCAGATGCATTACCTCTTGTATTGATGGGTCTCAGAAGCATTCCAGACAGAAAAACAGGAATGAGCCCACATGAGGTTCTCATGGGAAGAGCCATGAGACAGGCATTTATTCCTGGAAATAAACTAATGAGTATAACTGATGATCTGGTATTGGACTATTGCAAAGGATTAGCTGAAATGATGCGTTCTATCTCTCACCAGGTTGGAGAAGACGCAGTTGAAAGACAGCCAGACCAAGCGCATGATTTGAATCCTGGAGATTGGGTGCTAGTGAAGAAACACGCAAGGAAATCGTGTCTAGCACCAAGGTGGGATGGGCCATGGCAAGTCATACTAGTCACTACCACAGCAGTGAAGTGTGCAGGTCTGCCCAATTGGATTCATGCCAGCCATACCAGAAGAGTTCCGAGCCCATCAGATCAACAAGAGCCACCACTGACTGAGCAGGCTGAAGCGTCAGGAGTTGTAAACTGTGAAATTGAAGAATCTAGAGTGATAGATTCTGAAAGACAACCATATGATGAACAGCCCGAGATAGGTCAGGAAGAATGGATCCCAGTGATTGAAATAATTGATGATGCTATTGAAACCAGAAGAAGAACAGAACTGAAAAGACAGGAAAGTAGTCAGGAAGAGACAGGGGAAGAAGAACACACTCAGGTGAAAATAGAAAGAGACACAAACAACCCTGAGGAGGGAAAAATAGACGAACACGTTCAGGAGGAAGAAGAAAAGTTTGAATTAAGACCTGAACAGGACCAGATAGAGTTAGAAGAACAAGTTCAGGCAGAAGAAGAAAGGTTTGAAGTAAGGCCTGAACAGGGTCAGATAGAATTAGAAGAACAAGCTCAGGAAGAAGTAGAACAAAATACGGTAGAACCTGAGCAGGAGGAAGCAAGAGAAAGTACAAGCACAGAAAACAGAGGAACAGAACAGGTTGTGCCTAAAATAAATGAAATAAAAGAATTTTACAAAGAGACAAGGAAGGTGAAAACGCAGTACAAATCAAAAGAGTCAGGAGAGGAGACAATTGGCCAACTGGAGTAAAGAAACTGAAATATCATCTGAGAAAATCTGAAAAGAGACCAGAACAAGTGAACGAAGTCACAAGTCAAACAAGACCTAAACAAACCTTAGCAAAAATCACTCGAAGAAGTCCAAGATTGAGAATTTTAAACAGGAGATGCAAGGCTCCTGAGTGGACATACGTTATACTCGAGAAATTTGAGTCCCTGGATCTGTCTGATGAGACAGAAGAGGTCCATATTGCACAAATTGATGAAAGCCAATTGAAACCTCCTTAAGAACAAAAAGGAAGGCTAAAACTGAAAAAGAAAAGATAAGAGAAAAGAAATTTTCTCAGTAGTAATAATGGCAGAAATTGAAGTGACCGAGAAACCAAAATGTGGATTAAAAAGAAAATGTTTTAGATTTTGTTTTTGTAGTATTTTATTAGCAGCATTAGGATGGCTATTTTTAACAGTAGGAGTACCTTTAATAATGAAAACAAGTGACAAGAATAACACAGATACTAATGTTAAGGTGGATAGAATAAGAGAAACTGAAATAGAAATAGGGGTAGAAGATGAAGCAAACTATCATAATGAATCAGACTATAATACGTCCTCTAATGTGTTTAATAAGCTGTTATTTCAATATGTTAGTACTATGGAGATTAATAATTGCTACGTGTGTATGAAGTTACCCTCATCAGTATCGGAAGGAATGACGTATCACCATATACCTTTAACTTATGGTGTGTCATGTAGTATTTTGTCAAGTTTATTTTATGCTACAGGAAACTTCAATATTTTTATTCAGATATAGATGTAGTATTTTCTGAATTGCATATTAGAAAGAATATGAATCCAGTAGCTAGTAGTAAAAATGCACAGTTTATGGGTGAATTTTTCATAACGATGAGTTCAATAGATTTAGTTCAGGCACACAAAGATAATCTAACATGTACATTAAGAAAAGAAGAAAAGACTTTTTGAATTTAGTAGAAGAAAGGAGACAGGATTTGATGAGGAAGGCAATTACACAGAAAACCCATGTACCTCCATGGGTTGGGAAGGAGGGAATCTATGCAAGTGACAAGGCTCATGCTGCGATGTTCCTGGACTTTGTGAAAAGGGGAAAATTCTGCCTCCATAGATTAAAGACAGATTATAACAATAATTACATTGGTTCCAGTGAATGTGAACATAACTTCCTAATATTAGGAGGATGGGGACTAAAAGGGGGAACTGATCCTGTATTTCCAGGAGTGTATTATGTTTGTGGGAACAATGCCTATTATAGGTTACCTGCAAGATGGTACGGAATCTGTTATTTTGGAATCGTTTTTCCAAAAATTTATCATGTAGATAAAATCAGTGGAACCAATGGGAATTCTAATGGACTAATACGTAGAAGAAGAGCTAGTTTTTCTGAAATTGTAGGAGACATTTTTAGTGCACTGATACCCTCAGTTGGAATCATTCTAAATTCACAGAAAATTTGTAAGTTATCAACCATAGTTGATCGTCTTTCTACAGACACTGCAGGAGGATTTCTAATGATTAACAAAGAGATGGTTGCAATTAGATCTATGGTTTTACAGAACCGTCTTGCTATTGATATATTGTTAGCAAAAAAAGGTGGAGTCTGTGGCATGCTGAAAGTTCAACATTGCTGCACTTATATTCCGGACAAGAGCAGAGAAATTAAAGGCTATATTGAAAACATTACGGGAATGCATAAAGATTTGACCCAACTGGAGGTTGACAGTGTGTGGGGAAGACTAACAAAAAGTATAACCTCAATAGGGAAATGGTTTGTTGATTTTGGGAAAGGTTTTTAGGTCAAATAATAATATCATTAGTTATGATAATAACGATAGTGATGTTAATAATAATTACATATAGATGTTGTAGAAAAGGTACAGAAGAAAAAGTACACTTGGAAAGAAAAGGAAAGGGACAGACACACAAAAGAAAATATGATGAAATACGCTTGGAAGAAATGAAAGGCAGGTTATATAAGAAGATGCGAGATTTAGAAGGAAACGAAATCGTTGATGAAAATTTGAAAGGACAAATACAGAATACTGAGAAGTGTTAAAGTTGGTATCTGGGATGGATGGGAACTTTTGTGATGGCTTAATATGCCATCAGAGAGGGGATTGATGGAGCAAGGACTCGAACATGAGACTTGCTCGGAAGCAATCCTCTCGTTTTAACTCACTAACGAATTACTAACAACGTGTTTTGTGATTAATAATATGCATTTCCTTTACACGCGGGATAAGATGAAGCTTGCCTATGTGTTTACTAACTACAATAATATGAACGAAGGACTAAGATGCATTCTAACTCGGGATCTTTACTGCGCATGCGTCTACTGCATCTACGTAGTATGACGTACTGACGCTTGGAGGGAAATTTTGGCGCCTGCGCAAAGAATCATAAAATGGCCGCTTGAAAGCACACATGCATGGCACCTGCTTGCTGAAATTAGAAAATAAGTTTTATACTAACGCAAATGCAGAAAGGGAAATAATAAATGGAATGGGCTAGAGTAAAGGTTGGTGGTATACAGTGAAATCATTTATTTTTGAGAATAACATTTTTCCTTTTGACTTTATTATTAGTGTGTATTTGGGCCTGTTAAAGTTGTCTGAGTCGAGCAGACTGACGTTGCGCGACGCATGCGCCCTGGCTATGAAGTACGAAGAGATGACTAAGGACTTGTCACGCGTCCAAGGTCGGCGAAGATGTGCCCTGGGAACATGAGGGTGAAGAGTTCATATGAAAGAACTTTATTCAAAAGATCGTTACATTTGTATTAATAAAGTTTAAAGATGTATGGGAAAGGAAGTGCGGAATAAAAGTTTGAGGGGAGGAGTTTTGAAACAAAGGTTTAAAGAAATAAGTGAAATATAAGCATGGTGTGATGATCATCCCCCCCTCGCCTGTCCAATCAGAAGTTAGCATTTTGGAAAATTCAAACATTAATGGGTATTACATGGTAATAGAAAGGTATAATTGAAGTAGTTTAGTTAGTTTTAGAAACCCAAGCAAAGCCGAGCCGAGCATTTTGACACGGGAGAGGAAGCACAGAAGCAGAGTTCAGGATGCTGTCGATGCTGGGGGTGGTGCTGATGCTGTGAGATGCTGATGAAGAAATCGAATGCAGAACCATCTATTTATTTTTGGGTGGGTTAGAAAGAAGATCGCGGAAGAACCAGGAGGAGGAAGAGAGTGCCAGAGAGGGGTGCGACGTAGTCGTCGGTATCCTGTCCTGAAGTCTTTGTCTCCTGATCTGTCCTGGGGACCCTTACCAGCCCTTTGGCCAGGGGGTTGGTCTTCACACCACACTTGGTAATTATAAAATTCATTGTCTTGTTAATGCTCTTCTCTCTCTATCCTCTTCTCTCTGAGTATAGTTGTTGTGTGGATCTGAAATATTATACTATTGAAATTTTATTGAATTGGCACTCTTGTGAATGAGGGTGTTTGTACTGAAATGTTTTGAGATGGTTCACAACCAATTAATTTAGATAAAGGTTTTTTTTTAAACTTACCGAGTCTGTGATTATTTTATTTTAATCAAGAAATGTATAATAAGTAATAATAATTATCACCATCAACTAGTTCCACCTAATGGTCTATTGACCAGAGGAAAGAACTATTTGATCATTGAAAGGTTTAGTTAGAGAAGAAATAACTAGATCTTGAGGTATGAGAATCAATAAAAGCTAAAAGTTCCAGCTGTCTACTTGGTGTTAGTGGAAGCGAGTTGTATGGGCCCAGGTGAGTATATGGTAATGGAGTATCTGTTGCTAGTACGCCGCTGGATCACCTATGTATGCCTTATTAAATTGGGTGCTAAGGAGAACAATGGTCCCATACAAGTAAAATAAAAACAATATCACAATTTAGTAATCAAAATTGGTATTACGAATGTATAAATGAAAAATAGGGTTTTTAATTAACATTTAGGTTGAACGCAAAATTAATATACAAGAAAGTGATTGAGCAAAACGTGACCGGGCAGAGGGAAATCAGCCGATTTCCTTACCACAGGCAAGTGACTTAAAAGGTGACTTTTCAATATGCGAGAATGTAGGTAAACAAAAAGTCACAATCTGAGTTACATCTCATACTCCACAGATAGATACAAATGTTGGTATAGAGTTGAAGATGTATGTGTCGACGACGTTTCAATACCAGTACGGAATTCGGGATCTCATCAGGACTAATTGATAGACCAAGTGCCTGGGAAGTTGCCTGGATAAGTGTAATGGAAAGGAAGTGGGAAGGAGAAGAGAAAGAAATCAGAGAAAATAGAATAATTAGTATAAGGTAAAAGTAGTTGGATAAAAATACTAACAAGGGGGATTCACGGTTATGCATTGAGAAGGGGTGGCGGGTGGGTGGGGGAAAAAAGGAAAAGGGTTGGGTATTTTAAGGTACGGGTGTGGTCTGCCAGGATTAGAGAAAAATAGAAGAGAAAAAAAGGAGAAATGAAACAGAGGGTACCGCAGAAGGCAGGATAATTGGCAGTTAGTAGTGATGATAATCAGTGCACGCTAATGAATGGAAAAAGGAATGGTGGTGTCACCCGCGGAGAGAAGTGACAGTAGACCCAAGTTTGTAATGTGAAAGTGAGGGGTAGAGTAGCCAGTGATAAGTGCAAATGAATAATCTAATGATATTACGGGTGGAAGAGGGAAGGTACAAGGGTGCTAGAACCCGTAATGGGGGATACTGACCAATGAGGGAAAGCGCGATGACTAAGGCCAGGGGAAGCCGGCCTCGGAGTAAGACAGAAGGAGAGCTGGTAACGGTGCTGCAAGCAACCTAAGAGGGAGGGGGAGAAGGGTTAGGGACAATAGCGCCGTCGGATAGGCATGAGGCACGAGCGCAAGACGGCCGAACTCTTACCGGGACGATGGATGATTGAGATGCCTCGGCCAAGGTAGGGTCAGAGGCAGTTGAAGGTTGGAAGGTTCCCGTCCGGGAACCTAGGAATGCGCGTGCAGTGGCGCCGGTGTACGCGTTCAATGGCGCCGGTAAGAATCTACCTAAGTGAGAAGAATTTCGAGCTGTATTAGGAGAAGAGACCGCTCTTGAGGGTCTAAGAAGTGGTGCGTGAAGGCGCTTACCTGGCGAAGTAGACGTTGTTGAGATGCCGGTTGTTCCGAAAAGTGCGGCCGTGGCAATCGGGCAGTCCTTGTGCTCGTGCCTCATGCCTATCCGACGGCGCTATTGTCCCTAACCCTTCTACCCCTCCCTCTTAGGTTGCTTGCAGCACCCTTACCAGCTCTCCTTCTGTCTTACTCTGAGGCCGGATTCCCCTGGCCTTAGTCATCGCGCTTTCCCTCATTGGTCAGTATCCCCCATTACGGGTTCTAGCAGCCTTGTACCTTCCCTCTTCCACCCGTAATATCATTAGATTATTCATTCGCACTTATCACTGGCTACTCTACCCCTCACTTTCACATTACAAACTTGGGTCTACTGTCACTTCTCTCCGCGGGTGACACCACCATTCCTTTTTCCATTCATTAGCGTGCACTGATTATCATCACTACTAACTGCCAATTATCCTGCCTTCTGCGGTACCCTCTGTTTCATTTCTCCTTTTTAGGTCTCGCCTACGCAGCGCGCATGCGCTGCATAGGAGACCTTTAGCCATCGTTCAGCTCTTTTTCGAATCACACACTCGTGCTTGTGGCGGCATACACATTGCAGGAGCGAGCAGGAACACGCCACAAGAACGAGTATGTGCTTCGAAAAAGAGCAGACTGCGTGCGCACGCACACACGCAAACAGCTGCTGCTTCTTAGCGCGATCGCTTTCACTTTCGCGGCCGCGTCGCTTTTGCGGCCAATGCTTGTTGTTATAAATGTTGGCGTTCATCAAACAGGTTTTATTAAATGATGCCTTAAAGAAATGGTATTTAAGGCTATCCTTAAAATTGCACAATAGTTTGGCAAACCTTTTTTTATAAGTTGCAATTATTTTAAAAGAAAATTCACTACTCTTGTATTCATTCTTCTTTACATATAATCATGTAAAATTCCAGAAGCGCGATAAACAAACACAAATTGTTCAGTTTCGCAAACTTGGACACATTTTTATATTGGAACCACTATCATTTAGGCAAGCTGAGCTTAAAGGTCTCTACATTTTCTTAGAGCTCACTCACAGTAAAGGCTTTGAATCATCGATGCACTTTAAACAACTTATACACATGGATACAAATCTTGCCCTTTTGAAAGACAATCCTCTCTCTAATAACCATGCTGTGGTACCCTAACCAGGCAGCCAAAAGGTTTGTTCGGCAGGGCTTGGGTCTACTTGCCAATGGACAAAATAAAACATTTAAATGCGTTATCCCTGTCCATAAACAATATGCTAGGGGTGGCTGGAATTAGGAATAGCACACCTCTGAAGATATTAGGATGTCCATTTTTAAAGGGTGAACAATACTTCATATAAACGGTGATAGCCATAAATAACTCCAGAAAATGTTGCCTACTCATTAGAGGATTTTGTTTACCTATATTTTTGGTTCTTCAACTAGGACATTTGCAATGAATTGAAGGCTCAGGCAGTGAATATCACTACAGACTTACCTTTGCTCCTTCCAGGTCTCCCAGTTTACTCCTCTTCCTCACCAACGTATTAAAAATTTAATATCAGCTCTAACTTTAAACTTGCCCATGAGAGTAATCAAAGCAGATTCAATCTGGGTTTGAGGGTCCAGCACTTCAGCCAGCAGTGTAAACGTTTTGATGTCAGGGGTCACATTGCCCAATTCCATTTTTTTTTAAGAAACCTTCCATGTTCCCAATCAGAGCCAGCCTGTCCGAAGGGGTGGTTATGCTGCTCAAGGAAACCATATTCCCACAGGATACATTTAGGTTCAGCAAATTTGGCAGGTCTTGGGCAGTCTGGGATAAATCACCATCAGCACTCCATACCCAAGAAAACAAGCATTGGCATAGCCAATAGGTCTCGCCTTTGGGACCGTATAAGTGTTTAGCCATGCAACAGTTGATGTTGTTGCACCAAGGATATTGTGCTGCATAACTAAATACTTATAAGGTCCCAAAGGCGAGACCTATTGGCTATGCCAATGCTTGTTTTCTCTTCTATTTTTCTCTAATCCTGGCAGACCCCACCCGTACCTTAAAATACCCAACCCTTTTCCTTTTTGGCTCCCCCGCCGCCCCGCCCCCCCTTCTCAATGCATAACCGTGAATCCCCCTTATTAGTATTTTTATCCAACTACTTTTACCTTATACTAATTATTCTATTTTCTCTAATTTCTTTCTCTTCTCCCTTCTCCCTTCCCCCTTCCTTTCCCTTACACTTATCCAGGCAACTTCCCAGGCACTTGGTCTATCAATTAGTCCTGATGAGATCCCGATATCCGTACTGGGATTGAAACGTCGTCGACACATGCATCTTCAACTCTATACCAACATTTGTACCTAACTGTGGAGTATGAGATGTAACTCAGATTGTGACTTTTTGTTTACCTACATTCTCGCATATTGAAAAGTCACCTTTTTAAGTCACTTGCCTGTGGTATGGAAATCGGCTGATTTCCCTCTGCCCGGTCACGTTTTGCTCACTCACTTTCTTGTATATTAATTTTGCGTTCAACCTAAATGTTAATTAAAAACCCTATTTTTCATTTATACATTCGTAATTACAATTTTGATTACTAAATTGTGATATTGTTTTTATTTTACTTGTATGGGACCATTGTTCTCCTTAGCATACATTCACCCTTGGTCCCCTCAGACCTCTAGGGTCTCCTTGTTTCTTTTTGTACTTAAGCGCAATCGCTGGATTGCAAGGAACATTAACGTTATTCCCCCTACTAAAAATACTTAGTGGGCTGTCTCAACCCCTTCCCCTCCCTTGTTCCCTCCCCTACCAATACCCCGCCCCCTTTTCTTTTTCGCAAGGCATGGCACAACACGCTCCTCTATATTCAGACGAATATATCAAAAAGATTTTAGAGGGTCCCTCCCTTTTTTCAGAAACATCCGAAACCACCAATACGATAGAAAGTTCTATTTTTGACCAACTTGAAAAATCAACCAAGAAATTCATTAGACTATAATTGATGGTCCGTATGCTTACGGAATATCTCAAAGCAGACACAATTCCCGCTGGGTTACAAGTTCGTAATATCCCAGGAGTCTTCACTGACATCAAAAAATATCTCATAGGTTTTAGCCACATTGGGACTACTTACTCAAGACACTGGATGGTCTTGGGCATAGATATAGCTAATGAGGAGGCAAAAAACTAGAGATAGAAATTAAAGACATTGAGAGACAGATTAAAGAGAATAGTGGAATTAAAGACGCAAAAACACTTTTAGATAAGGTTGAAAAAACTCTCTCTGAATTTCACAGAATTGAGCAGAGCAAGAAAATCATTAAAGTAAAACGGGACGTCAAAAACTACAAAATAGAAAGGACGTATCCTTACCTAGTTGAAGATTTCTACACAAATAGATCATACTTAGGCCCCAGAACACAGTGACCTTGGGGCAGGTTCAACAAACAACAGAACATAGTAGGTTTCTCTGATACCTCAGCCGAATCATCCGATAATTCAGATACTGCTGAAGGGCCTAGTACATCTAGAAACAGGGGCAACAACCCGAATTTTTTAGGTCAAGATCAAGGTCGTCAGACCAACCGAGGGACACCACGGCCCCCACGCTGGTACAGCGCGCCAGGAGACAGGCAAACACGCCAGAGGTACTACCAATGGTAGGACACTCAATACCTCAATGTGACTCTGTAACTAACACTAGCACTGACATCATGCCTGACACTGACTCTATCCCCATTTTCAACCTCTCGAATCACCAACTATCCGAGAAAGAAATTACGGGGCATATCTACAAGGGCTTTATCTCCGTTTTTCTGGCTTTAAAAGCCAGAAAAACGGAGATAAAACTATCGCCCTATCAACAAGAGGGTGCTAACATGCATAATCGCATGTTAGCACCCTTTTTCCCGACGCCCCCCTTTTCATCTCTAATGAGATGCAAAGTGGGCATCACTGGGCGTACCCCGGATGGACTGCCTTGCAAATATCGCTGATGTTCACATCGCGATATTTACAAGGCAGCCCATAGGATTTTAGCAGACGTTACATTTTGGCGAAAACGGCCGTTTTCGCCAAAATCTAACGTCTGCTAAAATCCTGACTTACCTATGTTAGACATAGGGGATGGATTATGCTGATACGACCACAGGGTCGTATCAGCAGAGTTATCGCCGCTTTGCAGGGAACATCGCTGGAAAACCAGCGATGTTCCCTGCAAAACGGCGATAACCTCGCTATCTCTGGAATTTTCATCGCCCTGGGGAAACGCGTTGTTAATAACGCGCTACCAGGGCGATAAATACCAGAGATAGCCTGCGTTAGGGAATTTGTCGCTCAGCACGGCCAGCGATAATTATTGCTGGCCGTTGATAATATGCCCCTACATTATTAAGTAAGGGCCTATCGTTTGTCCCCACTGTTAAACCAGATTTTCTTCAACTTCAGATTGAACTGTTACGTTTCTTCAGAAAGATACGTCTTCAAGCTTTTTTCATGACAAACCCTATACCCCCTCTGTAGCTTTTACTGCATTTCGCCCACCTTCTACTTTCTCCCCTCCACAACACAGCATACCAGCTGAGATCCTTACTTTTGAAAAGTTAGTACTCAAAGACATTACGGACCAGGAACAATCACGTAGATACATTCCGTACAACCTCACACTTTCTGAGAAAGATGCCCTACATGAACTGAAACAGATTGATAATTTAATTATCAAACCAGCGGACAAGGGTGGAGGTATTGTACTCCAGGGGATTGATACCTACACACAAGAAATCCTTAGACAACTATCTAGACCAGATCATTATCGTAAACTTCCATCCGACCCCACCAAGGAGATTCAGAAACTTATTCTTGACATTACGGAGGAAGGGATGGCTCAGGGTTTCCTTAGCAAAAATGAATTTCTATACCTTAACACGAAATCACCTCGTACTCCAGTGATATACACCCTGCCAAAAATACACAAAAATGCCGTGACACCACCAGGCAGGCCCATCGTATCTGGATGCGGCTCAATTCTTGAGCCGCTTGGAAGATATATTGATTACTTTATTAAAGACTTTGTACCGGACACCCTTTGTTACATCAAGGATACCATGGCCATGATTAACCTTGTAGAAGGCCTTCCCTTTGATCCACAACAATGCCTCTTATGTACCCTTGACGTAGAGTCACTGTACACCAACATCCCCCAAGACGAAGGCATTGATGTTATCGGGATGATTCTTAATTCTAGACCCCAACCACACCCAGTCCCCACCTCTTTTATTCTCCATTTACTGAAAATCTGCCTCACTCGTAATTTTTTCCTTTTTAATGGTAATTTTTGCCAGCAGGTCAAGGGCACGAGTATGGGCGCAGTTTTCGCTCCAAATTTTGCCATACTGTATATGGACTGGCTCAAGACACAGAGAATACTATCCCCTCATAATCCATTCAGAATTAACATTCTTGAATGAAAACGCTATATAGATGACATCTTCCTCATTTGGAATGGCACAGATGAGAATCTGTTGGACTTTCAAGATTGGCTGAACACACACTGTAATGGCCTTAACTTCACCATCAACAGAAACAAACAGGAGATTGCCTTCTTTGATCTGATGATCATAGCACATGATGGAACACTTTACACCACACTATACTGCAAACCCACTGAGAAAAATACACTATTGTCATATAGCAGTCATCACCCGAGAGCCTTGCGTGACTCCCTTCCATATTCACAATTCCTCCGCATACACCGTAATTGCCATCGCAAGGAGGTCTATTTCATGGAGGCCAAAATTTTATCCAAAAAACTGACAAGCAGAGGCTACCCACGTAAACTAGTGAAAACAGCCCTAAAACGTGCCTGGTATTGCCCCAGGGATACTCTATTGAGTCCAAAAGAAAGAACTAATGGTGACAAATTAGTATGCGTCACCACATTTTCACCTGTCTCCAACTCAGTAAGGAAATGCATCCTGAAACATTGTCCCACACTTAATGTAGGCAGCCTGAACCTAGAACGCCCCTTATTCGCTTTCAAGAAAAGCAAAAGTATAAAAGACCATCTGGTAAGGGCAACCCTCCCTAGTATCAAAAGTAATCCCACTCTAAGAGAGGTCTGGGGTTTACCGCCCGTAGTAGGTCATTTCAAATGTAGTGGGTGCAGCGTTTGTCACCTCACTGCGGATACAAAGAAATTTGTGCATGCTAATATTAACGTCACTCTATCTAATTTCTCCAACTGTAACACTGTCAATGTTATATACGCTATCTTTTGCCCGTGTAACTTAATTTATGTTGGTCAAACGACACAAAATATCAGGATCCGGATTTTCCATCACAGAAGCCAGATACGGTGTAGAACACCTAATGCACCCCTTCTTGAACATTTTTCTGCTCTTAACCACACCGAAGATGAAATGAGGTGTCAAGTGATTACAGTGATTCATCAACCCCCAAGAAGTACGAACATTGCAGGCATTCTTAACAAAGAGGAGCTAAAATGGATCATACGAACGGAGAGTCTCCACACAGGACTTAATCGCTTGGAGGACTGGTCCAACTTGCTTTAATCAGACTAGGCGCACCACGTCTATTGGGTCCTTGGTCTCCCTGGACTTTCACTCTGTCTTTAGAATTTCTGTTTCGCTTCATCATGCTACTCACCAATTGAGCCCTTGCTCATCCTCAGCACAAATGTATTATCTATGTAATCGGGGCTTAACCAGACTGGTTGTTATGGTGGTTATGTTTTTTAAATCAATCGTCCTATATTCACCTGCTGCCTTGCGAGTAATTACTAACACTTAGGAGTCCTTTTCTCTGCAACTCTAACTCTTCCTTCTGTCAACTTTCCCTATCGTGTTTTATTCTCGCCCCCTTCCTCCCCCTATGCATTCCCATCTTAACCCTACACACCTCTGACACTTGTCACGCAAACTCTCTTGTCTTACCCTTCAATTAATATGTCTATGCACTCTTCCTTCCTCTATGTCATTATACTATTAATTATTCTCTACAACTTCCCTTGCCAGAGGGCCATTCCACCTCCCCTCCTCCCTGACCGGTAATATCATTAGATTATTCATTTGCACTTATCACTGGCTACTCTACCCCTCACTTTCACATTACAAACTTGGGTCTACTGTCACTTCTCTCCGCGGGTGACACCACCATTCCTTTTTCCATTCATTAGCGTGCACTGATTATCATCACTACTAACTGCCAATTATCCTGCCTTCTGCGGTACCCTCTGTTTCATTTCTCCTTTTTTTCTCTTCTATTTTTCTCTAATCCTGGCAGACCACACCCTGTACCTTAAAATACCCAACCCTTTTCCTTTTTCCCCCCCGCCACCCCTTCTCAATGCATAACCGTGAATCCCCCTTGTTAGTATTTTTATCCAACTACTTTTACCTTATACTAATTATTCTATTTTCTCTAATTTCTTTCTCTTCTCCCTTCCCCCTTCCTTTCCCTTACACTTATCCAGGCAACTTCCCAGGCACTTGGTCTATCAATTAGTCCTGATGAGATCCCGATATCTGTACTGGGATTGAAACGTCGTTGACACATACATCTTCAACTCTAAACCAACATTTGTATCTAACTGTGGAGTATGAGATGTAACTCAGATTGTGACTTTTTGTTTACCTACATTCTCGCATATTGAAAAGTCACCTTTTTAAGTCACTTGCCTGTGGTATGGAAATCGGCTGATTTCCCTCTGCCCGGTCACGTTTTGCTCACTCACTTTCTTGTATATTAATTTTGCGTTCAACCTAAATGTTAATTAAAAACCCTATTTTTCATTTATACATTCGTAATTACAATTTTGATTACTAAATTGTGATATTGTTTTTATTTTACTTGTATGGGACCATTGTTCTCCTTAGCATACATTCACCCTTGGTCCCCTCAGACCTCTAGGGTCTCCTTGTTTCTTTTTTGTACTTAAGCGCAATCGCTGGATTGCAAGGAACATTAACGTTATTCCCCCTACTAAAAATACTTAGTGGGCTGTCTCAACCCCTTCCCCTCCCTTGTTCCCTCCCCTACCAATACCCCGCCCCCCCCTTTTCTTTTTCGCAAGGCATGGCACAACACGCTCCTCTATATTCAGACAAATATATCAAAAAGATTTTAGAGGGTCCCTCCCTTTTTTCAGAAACATCCGAAACCACCAATACGATAGAAAGTTCTATTTTTGACCAACTTGAAAAATCAACCAAGAAATTCATTAGACTACAATTGATGGTCCGTATGCTTACGGAATATCTCAAAGCAGACACAATTCCCGCAGGGTTACAAGTTCGTAATATCCCAGGAGTCTTCACTGACATCAAAAAATATCTCATAGGTTTTAGCCACATTGGGACTACTTACTCAAGACACTGGATGGTCTTGGGCATAGATATAGCTAATGAGGAGGCAAAAAAACTAGAGATAGAAATTAAAGACATTGAGAGACAGATTAAAGAGAATAGTGGAATTAAAGACGCAAAAACACTTTTAGATAAGGTTGAAAAAACTCTCTCTGAATTTCACAGAATTGAGCAGAGCAAGAAAATCATTAAAGTAAAACGGGACGTCAAAAACTACAAAATAGAAAGGACGTATCCTTACCTAGTTGAAGATTTCTACACAAATAGATCATACTTAGGTCCCAGAACACAGTGACCTTGGGGCAGGTTCAACAAACAGCAGAACATAGTAGGTTTCTCTGATACCTCAGCCGAATCATCCGATAATTCAGATACTGCTGAAGGGCCTAGTACATCTAGAAACAGGGGCAACAACCCGAATTTTTTAGGTCAAGATCAAGGTTGTCAGACCAACCAAGGGACACCACGGCCCCCATGCTGGTACAGCGCGCCAGGAGACAGGCAAACACGCCAGAGGTACTACCAATGGTAGGACACTCAATACCTCAATGTGACTCTGTAACTAACACTAGCACTGACATCATGCCTGACACTGACTCTATCCCCATTTTCAACCTCTCGAATCACCAACTATCCGAGAAAGAAATTACGGGGCATATCTACAAGGGCTTTATCTCCGTTTTCTGGCTTTAAAAGCCAGAAAAACGGAGATAAAGCTATCGCCCTATCAACAAGAGGGTGCTAACATGCATAATCGCATGTTAGCACCCTTTTCCAACGCCCCCTTTTCATCTCTAATGAGATGCAAAGTGGGCATCACTAGGCGTACCCGGATGGACTGCCTTGCAAATATCGCTGATGTTCACATCGCGATATTTACAAGGCAGCCCATAAGATTTTAGCAGACGTTGGATTTTGGCGAAACGGTCGTTTTAGCCAAAATCTAACGTCTGCTAAAATCCTGACTTACCTATGTTAGACATAGGGGATGGATTATGCTGATACGACCACAGGGTCGTATCAGCAAGGTACTCGCCGTTTTGCAGGGAACATCGCTGGAAAACCAGCGATGTTCCCTGCAAACGGCGATAACCTCGCTATCTCTGGAATTCTTATCGCCCTGGGGAAACGCGTTGTTAATAACGCGCTACCAGGGCGATAAATACCAGAGATAGCCTGCGTTAGGGAATTCGTCGCTCAGCACGGCCAGCGATAATTATCGCTGGCCGTTGATAATATGCCCCAACATTATTAAGTAAGGGCCTTTCGTTTGTCCCCACTGTTAAACCAGATTTTCTTCAACTTCAGATTGAACTGTTACGTTTCTTCAGAAAGATACGTCTTCAAGCTTTTTTCATGACAAACCCTATACCCCCTCTGTAGCTTTTACTGCATTTCGCCCACCTTCTACTTTCTCCCCTCCACAACACAGCATACCAGCTGAGATCCTTACTTTTGAAAAGTTAGTACTCAAAGACATTACGGACCAGGAACAATCACGTAGATACATTCCGTACAACCTCACACTTTCTGAGAAAAATGCCCTACATGAACTGAAACAGATTGATAATTTAATTATCAAACCAGCGGACAAGGGTGGAGGTATTGTACTCCAGGGGATTGATACCTACACACAGGAAATCCTTAGACAACTATCTAGACCAGATCATTATCGTAAACTTCCATCCGACCCCACCAAGGAGATTCAGAAACTTATTCTTGACATTACGGAGGAAGGGATGGCTCAGGGTTTCCTTAGCAAAAATGAATTTCTATACCTTAACACGAAATCACCTCGTACTCCAGTGATATACACCCTGCCAAAAATACACAAAAATGCCGTGACACCACCAGGCAGGCCCGTCGTATCTGGATGCGGCTCAATTCTTGAGCCGCTTGGAAGATATATTGATTACTTTATTAAAGACTTTGTACCGGACACCCTTTGTTACATCAAGGATACCATGGCCATGATTAACCTTGTAGTAGGCCTTCCCTTTGATCCACAACAATACCTCTTATGTACCCTTGACGTAGAGTCACTGTACACCAACATCCCCCAAGACGAAGGCATTGATGTTATCGGGATGATTCTTAATTCTAGACCCCAACCACACCCAGTCCCCACCTCTTTTATTCTCCATTTACTGAAAATCTGCCTCACTCGTAATTTTTTCCTTTTTAATGGTAATTTTTGCCAGCAGGTCAAGGGCACGAGTATGGGCGCAGTTTTCGCTCCAAATTTTGCCATACTGTATATGGACTGGCTCGAGACACAGAGAATACTATCCCCTCATAATCCATTCAGAATTAACATTCTTGAATGAAAACGCTATATAGATGACATCTTCCTCATTTGGAATGGCACAGATGAGAATCTGTTGGACTTTCAAGATTGGCTGAACACACACTGTAATGGCCTTAACTTCACCATCAACAGAAACAAACAGGAGATCGCCTTCTTTGAACTGATGATCATAGCACATGATGGAACACTTTACACCACACTATACTGCAAACCCGCTGAGAAAAATACACTATTGTCATATAGCAGTCATCACCCGAGAGCCTTGCGTGACTCCCTTCCATATTCACAATTCCTCCGCATACACCGTAATTGCCATCGCAAGGAGGTCTATTTTATGGAGGCCAAAATTTTATCCAAAAAACTGACAAGCTGAGGCTACCCACGTAAACTAGTGAAAACAGCCCTAAAACGTGCCTGGTATTGCCCCAGGGATACTCTATTGAGTCCAAAAGAAAGAACTAATGGTGACAAATTAGTATGCGTCACCACATTTTCACCTGTCTCCAACTCAGTAAGGAAATGCATCCTGAAACATTGTCCCACACTTAATGTAGGCAGCCTGAACTTAGAACGCCCCTTATTCGCTTTCAAGAAAAGCAAAAGTATAAAAGACCATCTGGTAAGGGCAGCCCTCCCTAGTAGCAAAAGTAATCCCACTCTAAGAGAGGTCTGGGGTTTACCGCCCGTAGTAGGTCATTTCAAATGTAGTGGGTGCAGCGTTTGTCACCTCACTGCGGATACAAAGAAATTTGTGCATGCTAATATTAACGTCACTCTATCTAATTTCTCCAACTGTAACACTGTCAATGTTATATACGCTATCTTTTGCCCGTGTAACTTAATTTATGTTGGTCAAACGACACAAAATATCAGGATCCGGATTTTCCATCACAGAAGCCAGATACGGTGTAGAACACCTAATGCACCCCTTCTTGAACATTTTTCTGCTCTTAACCACACCGAAGATGAAATGAGGTGTCAAGTGATTACAGTGATTCATCAACCCCCAAGAAGTACGAACATTGCAGGCATTCTTAACAAAGAGGAGCTAAAATGGATCATACGAACGGACAGTCTCCACACAGGACTTAATCGCTTGGAGGACTGGTCCAACTTGCTTTAATCAGACTAGGCGCACCACGTCTATTGGGTCCTTGGTCTCCCTGGACTTTGACTCTGTCTTTAGAATTTCTGTTTCGCTTCATCATGCTACTCACCAATTGAGCCCTTGCTCATCCTCAGCACAAATGTATTATCTATGTAATCGGGGCTTAACCAGACTGGTTGTTATGGTGGTTATGTTTTTAAATCAATCGTCCTATATTCACCTGCTGCCTTGCGAGTAATTACTAACACTTAGGAGTCCTTTTCTCTGCAACTCTAACTCTTCCTTCTGTCAACTTTCCCTATCGTGTTTTATTCTCGCCCCCTTCCTCCCCCTATGCATTCCCATCTTAACCCTACACACCTCTGACACTTGTCACGCAAACTCTCTTGTCTTACCCTTCAATTAATATGTCTATGCACTCTTCCTTCCTCTATGTCATTATACTATTAATTATTCTCTACAACTTCCATTGCCAGAGGGCCATTCCACCTCCCCTCCTCCCTGACCGGTAATATCATTAGATTATTCATTTGCACTTATCACTGGCTACTCTACCCCTCACTTTCACATTACAAACTTGGGTCTACTGTCACTTCTCTCCGCGGGTGACACCACCATTCCTTTTTCCATTCATTAGTGTGCACTGATTATCATCACTACTAACTGCCAATTATCCTGCCTTCTGCGGTGCCCTCTGTTTCATTTCTCCTTTTTTTCTCTTCTATTTTTCTCTAATCCTGGCAGACCACACCCCGTACCTTAAAATACCCAACCCTTTTCCTTTTTTCCCCCCCCCGCACCCCCCGCCACCCCTTCTCAATGCATAACCGTGAATCCCCCTTGTTAGTATTTTTATCCAACTACTTTTACCTTATACTAATTATTCTATTTTCTCTAATTTCTTTCTCTTCTCCCTTCCCCCTTCCTTTCCCTTACACTTATCCAGGCAACTTCCCAGGCACTTGGTCTATCAATTAGTCCTGATGAGATCCCGATATCCGTACTGGGATTGAAACGTCGTTGACACATACATCTTCAACTCTATACCAACATTTGTATCTAACTGTGGAGTATGAGATGTAACTCAGATTGTGACTTTTTGTTTACCTACATTCTCGCATATTGAAAAGTCACCTTTTTAAGTCACTTGCCTGTGGTAAGGAAATCGGCTGATTTCCCTCTGCCCGGTCACGTTTTGCTCACTCACTTTCTTGTATATTAATTTTGCGTTCAACCTAAATGTTAATTGAAAACCCTATTTTTCATTTATACATTCGTAATTCCAATTTTGATTACTAAATTGTGATATTGTTTTTATTTTACTTGTATGGGACCATTGTTCTCCTTAGCATACATTCACCCTTGGTCCCCTCAGACCTCTAGGGTCTCCTTGTTTCTTTTTTGTTATTAAATTGGGTGGCATGATATATCCCTCAGCTCCTCCCTCCCAGAGCGGGGGTTATAGCCCGCATTACAACTTGGTTCGTAGTGCAAAATCCCCTATGATGAAGCATGCTACCTTCGGGAGGGTGAGGGGAATCGTCCTAAGGAAGGGAAACTCCCACACTTCACTTTTGTGTTAGACCCAGTGGCCTACATACTCACCCCCTCCTTGCTTCTGTGTGGCTTTAAACTTCCCATCCCGGTCAGGAAAGACCACTGCTAGGATATGAAACATGTAGGGGGTCAGTGTTCGGCTCCCACCCCTCTTGCCTGGAGTTGACAGGCCCAGCTGGACTTCCATGATCTTCTTGGTCCAGCCATGACGGTCCTGCCAATGTTTGCGGCAATGATGGATGCGCTGATTGGCGACCCCCCCCGCGGAGCGCACCTTCCGGACGATGGTCCTCCACAGCTCGGCCTTCTGATGGGAGTTGACCTGTAAGGATGACATGGTGACAGTCCCTTAGTTCACATGCAACTTGTTGCTGAGTCAAAAACTTGTGCACATAGGTCATGGTCAAATTGGCAACAATATCTAAGGGGTAGGGAAGTGGTATTATGTGCAGTTGTCCTGTGTTCAATGATGACTCCATTCTATGATAACAGTGATAAGATGTTTACCCCAGTACACACACTTCTACAGCAGTGCACCTGCCCAGAACAGTTATCTACACACTTTTAAACTTACAAAAAACTGTTTACATGCTTGTCTATGAGATTCCTAATGCCAGTAGTGTGTATTAATTGCACATGTCCAATGACAATGCAGTGGAATCATCACTCACCTGCTCCTCTGGTTTGCCATACAGTTGGCTGTACAGAGGCAGGAGGTTGTCCAGCAGGACCTGGTTTTCATCCTGGGTGAAAGCTGGGGCCCTGCCATCTGTACATGCCATGGCAGTTCCCAGAGGATATTTGCACAGCAGCAGAGAGATGGGGAGATGCAGGAATGATGCAGGTAGTGCAGGCAAGTGAAGTCTCAATGGAACAGACAGACTTGTATCTAAACAGCAGAGGCAGTCTTTATTCCATTCGTCTAAAGCGATAGGTTCGCGTCGGTCGCATTTTCCGAATCGGCCCAGTGCATTACATTGCTTGCAGATGATACGCCTACCACGCTGTCAGAAAAGATATCATCGGACAGCGAGTGACTTTGATAAATTGGCAATGGGAGGTTACCGAGTCAGTTTCCAAGCGCTGCGCATACATTCCGAAAGCCGCGTCTGTCACCATAACAACTAACAGCCAATGGCTGTGTCCGAATCGGTCATGTTGCACCTACCGTGTCCTTTGAATATAAACCTGTGTCTGTCACCATAACAACTAACAGCCAATGGCTGTGTACGAATTGGTCATGTTGTGCCTACCGCGTCCTTTCAATAGAAACCTGTGTCTGTCACCATAACAACTAACAGCCAATGGCGATGTCCGAATCGGTCATGCTGCCCCTACCACGTCCTTTCAATAGAAACCTGCGTCTGTCACCATAACAACTAACAGCCAATGACTGTGTCCAAATCGGTCATGATGTGCCTACCGCGTCCTTTGAATATATACCCGTGTCTGTCACCATGACAACTTAAAGACAATGGCTGTGTCCGAATCGGACATGATGCGCCTACTGCATCCTTTGAGTAATCGGTTGGCAGGGCAGACACTTTTGTAAATGTTTTAATTTAGAATAAATCCATGGCTGGATGCAGCTATTTCCTGTTGAAAAGGACATCTACCTGAAACGCTCACACTCCCATGATGACCTAACCTGAGGGGCACATGTGACACTGATTGGAAGGCTATTAACAACTGGGAAACACACAACTCCATTTATCTCCTTAGGCTTGGTCACAGCTACAAAGCGTTTTTTTGGGAGTGTAAGTGCAGTCTTTACCTAGTCACTGCATCACGGCACAGTGTGACACAATGTGCAATCTGTGTGATGTGTAAAGTTGAAAGGTCCAAGTCCAGGGTGATGCATTTACAAATGAATGACTCAACCGTGACATTAAGCAGCCACATACGCTTATCTTTGATATGTGTTTTTCTAGTATAGCTTTGTGTACCATACTTTACTGGACAACCGCATTGTATGGGACTCCTACATAGTTAATGGTTTGTGTATGTGATTGTATGTGTAATGCAAACATGACAGTGTCCACCCTGTGACAGTACTGTGCAGGATTTCAATAGTGAGACACTGTGTGTATGTGGTGTACCACATATCAGGCATTACATGATCCTATTGTGTGTACATTTGAAACGTGATTGTTCTCACAAAACTATTTCTAGGCTTATTTGGCTGTGAGTTGTGGAGTATGCCATGCTAGCTTTACATGAACAGTGACAGACACTAGTGAAGTTTACACCACTGCACTGTAATTGCTGTGTCACCTTACCTTGGAAACATGTCCAGCAAGGGTCAGTATGCTGTGACATGTATGTGAGGACTTCCTCATTCATTGAAATGTGTATTTCCATTGACATCCAGTCTTAGGTTTGGTAATTTTTGTTTTGCTGTTTGTCAAAGTGATTGTTGCTAGGGACATTGTGAACTTACACCAACTGTGTTTCCGCTCTACACATATGTATCACAGACAGACTCCAGTGTACAGGCCATTCCCTGACCTACAAACAATGGAAGAACAGGACATCATCAAGAAGTATCATTTCACGAGGGGAACAATTGAAGAGTTGTTCCAGCAGTTGTCACCTCATTTGCAGCCTGGTCGCACTTATCCAACAGCACTGACCCCAAGTTGAAGGTGATGGCAGCATTGCATTTTTTTGTCACGGGAACATTCCAGCACACAGTGGCAACATCGGGTGGAATGTCCCAGCCCATGTTCAGCAATGTCCTTCGGGATGTTTTGCAGGCATTTCTCCGTTACCTGGACCACTACATACAGTTTCCAAAACCTGGAGAGTTGTCTGACATCAAGAGTGATTTCTTTGCCTTTGGATGGACACCTCATGTCATTGGCTCCATTGATGGCACCCACGTTGTGTTGATCCCACCACAGGCCAATGAACAGGTATATCGGAACCATAAACATTACCACTCTATCAATGTACAGGTGGTGTGTTTGGCGGACATGTCCATCTTGCACGTCTGCACCCGTTTCCCTGGTTCGGCACATGACGCACACATCATGCGAAACAGCGTCATCCCCCATTTGATGTCTCAACTGCAACCTGACCGTGCCTGGCTTGTTGGTAGGTGATGTTGTATGCATATGTTGCAGTGTGTGTTGGTTGTGTGTCAGATAGTGATCTGTTGTCAGACAACTAAAGTATTTTGTGTGTTCACTGCAGGAGACTCTGGATACCCCAACCAGCCCTGGTTACTGACCCCACTGCGCAACCCAGTCACCCCAGCAGAGGTGCGCTTCAATGAGGCCCATGGTAGGACCAGACGAGTTGTGGAGCAGACTTTGGGCCTACTGAAGACTAGGTCTTGCTGCCTGGACAGGACGGAAGGAGCCCTCCTATATGCCTCATTGAAGGTGTGCCAGATCATCACTGCTTGCTGCATGCTACACAACGTGGAAATACGTAAGGAAATACTTCTCATACTGGATAGCGGTGACGAGGAGGTGCCACCGAGGGAGGAACCAGGACTGGGCCATGATGACAGTGGTGATGATGATGATGATGATGATGGTGGGGATTTAAGACAACAGCTCATCCACAACTTCTTCACATGAGTGTAAGTATGCAATGAGATGAGGTAACTATACCCGATTGTTTGTTGTTGGTTTGCTGGTGGACAATGTGTATGTATGCTTGTGAGTGTCTGATACTTGTCCTGATTTTTTTACTAAGATGTGTCTTTGAAATGGGCAGATTAACATGTACAGTCTTACTGTGAAGGCTAGCTAGTGTTTATACTGACATTTTTGTGCTTAAGAAGACATGGTTTGCAGAACTGTGCTACCTTATTTACTGATTTACTTTTGTGATTTTTTTACCAGGGTACTTTGCCTTGTGATCCACAGAGTGGACTATAAAGTTGTGACCTCACCTGACACATGATGCTGTGACAGACTCCGACTTGGAACCTTTTCTGAACTCCCTGGCATGCACTTCCTTCAGACCTGTTAGTCAGTTGATTTTGTTTTTAGTCACTTTAAGTACTGTGTGATGTGATTTGGTTTTGTGTTGAGGCACCATGTTGTATCTTGAGAATAAACCGCTGTTCCACATTGATGTCTTTGAATCCATATTTGACAATGATGAGCTGGTTTGCTAACAATGATTGTTGATTGTGCAGGCAAATGGTGATAGTTTTGTAGACAATAGATTTCCATTGAATCTCTACCATGTACTACAGGTTGTGTATATCTATCATGCTGTGCCAAGGTACATTTACTCATGAGCACTTAGTTTACTACTTGAAAGTAATTTGTTACCAATCTTGTTGACAATTTCTTCTTTGCGATTTTGCGGGTCATTACAATATGTACATTTGTGATTCAAAGTCACAACATGAGCAAGTATTTCAGTATGAAGTGTTTTATTTTTGTGCATAAAGTTAGGAGATAATTACACACAATGGTGGTGTGCTCACAACAAAAACAAAAGGAACATGCAGATATGAGTTGATGGTGTTTGTAGATGAACTCTTCCTAGGTAAAGCCACAGTTATTTGAGTCCAAAGTCCAACTTTGACCCTCCATCCAATGTGGGACAGCTCTTGATGACAGTCAACAAAGTGAGCGCTTGGCACACAATGAAGGATATCAGGGGCAAATTGTCTCTTCCTGGGGGTGATGCATTGCCATCTTTCTCTCAGGGATTCTTCCTTGGATGACCCTTCCCACATTTTGCGGGGGGACCCTCAGCTGCAGGCTCCTGGTGTACTGTCGACTCTCCGCCAGACTCCACGTCCCTCCCTGTGGCTTGGGCAGATGTTGTCGTACCAGATGTTGTGGGCACAGGGGAAGGTGTTGTTAGGTGATCTGCAATTCGGCGGAGGCTGGTACCAATGCCCCTCAGCACCCCAATCATATCATATATTTTCTGGTTAAATGTGTCCAGGCGTTGGTTCTGCCCAGCCCGCAGCTGCTTCAGGTTGCGGAGGACCCTTAAATCCTGGCCCATTTCTCCCTGGTAGGCGTTGATCACCCGGGAGAGGTTTGGGTGATCTTCCTCAGCAGCACCAGCTGCATGATGGCGTGGATCCACATGGCCTCTCCCACCACGCCTACCCACCCGAGCAGGCCCAGTTGGTGGTGGCACAGTCAACACTGAGCCTCCTTCCTCGTTGACGGGGTGTTGTTGTCTGGCAACTCCAGAGCACTCTGTGTTGCTGTGCTGTCTGTGGTGTCCCGGGCTGCTGTGTCCATCAGGGTAGGGGTCAGCTGGGTGTTGTCAGCTGAGACAGGAGTGGTCGCAGAGGATCCTGCTGTAGCCACTGCTGGTGCTCTGGGCCGACCCAAACCTGATGGGCCAGGTTGGTCCTCATCGTCCGTGGATGGTTGAGAGTCGTCAACACTGGAGATCTCCTGGTCAGCCAGAGTCTGGGACTGGCTGTCCTGATTTGTTCCGGGGGTGTTCCCAGCTCACCCTGTGGGTACAGAAATGACACAATGATTGATGTGAATGTCCACTGCACCCCAAATCATACCCATTACATAGATGACTGAACCTAAGAATGAGTTAATGTAGATAGATTGGCCTCCTTCCTCCATGATGCCGGCCTATGTTTTTGGGGAACAATGCAATTCTGACAAGATGGAGATTGGTGAACATGTCCAACTATGTACATAAATGGGCAGGTTGTGTTTAGTTCTCAATACATGTCCAAAGACATTGACTGGTACCTGACACTCTGTGGATGACACAGGTGGGTTGGTGTTGTCCACATCCCTACTTTCACGGTGACATACCTACTCTTTCGCTTCCAATGTTGGCGTTTGTCAGGCCTGTGTACTGGGGTTAGTCCATGTCTCAGCAGTCACATAGGTGTGGCTGCCTACACACTCACAGTCTGTTTCTTTTACCTGAATTTTGTGGTCATGGTGTGAGTGAGGTGCTTATTGTTCTCATCTAATGACACACAAGTGAATGCCTGTAAGGAGCCAAATATGTGACTGCTTAGCTTTGTGCCTACACAGATCATGCATTTTGTAAATTTACTCCATACTCAGATGAGATGACAAACTCTGCTTTCTGATATTTTGTGACTAACTAATTTAATGAGCTGAGGTTTGAGTGCTTAGGCTCTATTTGTGAAACTTATACTCCTCCTCCTGTGGTGTTCTCCACATAAGAAAAAGAAGGCTCCACGCCTTTAGTAGGTTTCAACCTCAAGTTTATTCACCTCATCCATCAACCGCCTCCAGCAACTGCCTCATAAGAACACCCTTACATTCCAAGATCCAAATGGAACCTTGGATTATGGCACATCACACATCTTCCCTCTTTACAACTTAAAATAAACTTAACATAAAGAACTAATGACATCTCTTAATGTATGGCTTCCAAATATAATAGATAATTAAGAAAACAAACTAAGATGTACGAGCAAAATGTATCATAAAATCATCAATACAACATCTAACACACATTACCTTTCATATATAAAGGTTGTTTACACACTCTTTGGCTCCTTTCCTGACAGAGCCTAACAAAGAATGTGGCCCTGTTTGTGGTGAATCATTACCATTTCTAGAATACTGATTGCTATCACAACCATATTGCATAAAAGCAGAATCTGAATTGGATTTGACCACTACAACCCTGCTTTTATTCCAAATTCTCCCATCATCAGTCTTCACAGCATTCTTGAACAATTTAACAACTCTTCTCACTTTAGTATATTTTGACCACATTTACATCCTACAGGTGCCCTTATTTTGACATGGTCACCCACAACCACACAATTGGCTAGTACACATTTCCTTTCATTAAAATACTGCTTCCTAACCTTTTGTTGTCTAAGTTCTTTACACCTCCAATCACCCATCTCATTGTTCTTCAACCCTTTGTTCCACACCATCCAACCTGGACACAACTTTGAGTTGGATGCTCTTCCTTTGAACAATTCAAAAGGTGATCTCCCCGTCGATGAGTGAGGATACATACGATATGCTGTTATCCTGTCTTGCAGGACAGATTTCCAATTTAGATTACTTGCCCTAGCTAATTGAATGCTCTCTTTGAGAGTTTTATTCACCCTCTCCACAGCTCCATTGGTTTCTGGGTGATAAACTGAACTCCGTTTATGAATTATCCCACATTCTTTCAAATATTTCTGCATTTCAGTTGAGCAAAACTGAGGACCATTATCTGAAAGAATGGAATTAGGATAGCTTTCCCTCGTAAATATCTCCTCTAAAAATGTAATCACACTTGCAGAAGAAATGTCTCTAACAATTCAATCCATCTTGAATATAAATCCAACACAACTATCAAATAAGTTGTGTCACTCACACCATACAATGGTCCAACTATGTCTGTGGCAACTGCATCCCAGGGATGTTTTGGAAGCTTTCTGTAGACCATGGGCATTTGTTTATTTTTCAAAATCTTATCACTCGCACATCCATGCAATCCCTCATCATCCTTTCTACTTCTTTATCCATTCCTGGCCACCAGAACTGCATCCTTAATCTCTCCTTGGTCTTCACTATGCCCAGATGACCATCAGGTGCAAAGTTGAGTAGTTGTTTCCGTACCCCAAACGGTGGTACGAGTTTAGTTCCAAGAACAAGCATACCCTCCATCACCGACAATTCTTCACAAACCATAGACCAAGGTTTTTCAAGATGCTTGTTTTTTCCTAATAACAACAACTCAATCACTTTAGTAATTTACATGTCCTTGTCTATCTCACTCTTCCATTCCACCTCTTTGACTGCACCCATCGTCACCTCACACACATTTATCCCTTCATCCACATGTCTTTCCTCTTCCTGGCCAACCTCCTTAGCATCCACCGAACGTGACAAACACTCTGCTGGACAATTGATCACATCAGGAATATAGTCAACTTCAAAATCATACTCTTGAAGTGAAATGGTTCACTTCCTAATTCTTGACGAAATGGAATCTAATCCTTTGTTTGAGAAAACCTCTTTCAAAGACTTATGATCTGAAAGCACTTTAACCTTCATACCCCAAATCAAATTCCTGTACTTTTTCAAAGCCCAATAGATTGCTAATGCCTCTTTATCTATAGCAGAGTAATTTAACTCTGAACCACTTAAGCACCTGGAAGCACAAGCTATTAAATGTTCTACACCATTTCTCTTCTGGAGAAACACTGCCCCAATGCCCTTAGCACTAGCATCAGTCATAATATGTGTCTCTTCACCCGGTATAAATGCCTGCAAACAAGGTGCTTTCTTCAAATCTTCCTTGACAAAATTGAATTCTTTGTCACACTCAGAACTCCATTCAAAACTCACAGTCTTCCCAATCAACTTCCTAAGACTTTGGGGCCGATTCCGATCTCGGTCGGAGGCGCACCTAACACCATTCGGTCGGGAAAAAAGCCATGCGAATGCCTGTTTCCCGACCGATCCGCACATTAATCCGAACGAACAAGTACGATGCGCACAACAGCACAGATTCCGACCCAGTCGTACTCACCCAATCCAGGTCCTGTTCCCCGACCGAGCCGAATCCGTAAACGCAAAATCGAGTCGCCCGGAAGCTAAATGCAGCCCTGTCTGGCCGGACAAGTACGATGCGCTTCCCGTACGCGCCGAACCCGTCGCTACGCACGGCACGTCAAAGCATCCGGGAGAGGCGCACATAAGCTCCGATTTGCGCCACAACACGATCCACGGCTACGAGACGAACACGCCAGCGACGAGGACGAGGCGAAGCAACGACAAAGACGAGCGAGGCGAACCAACCATGAATCCCATCGTTCCGATCCTACCAATATTCTACATCTACTACCGGAACAGGCACGGACGCGTACGGCGCAGAAGGTAAGCCAGACACCAACCACAAAAACAAACTACACGTACCCGACATATCACACACACACAGAGGGATGCAGAAATTACTTACACCAGCAACAGCAGCACCATAGGGGCGGGATGCCCATCACCAATGCCACATATACACATAGGGGCCCGGATGCCTGTCACTACTACCACCCTTACCCAGGGGTGCCAGATGCCTACCACTACTACCACCTCTACCCAGGGGGTGCCAGATGCCTACCACTACTACCACCTCTACCCAGGGGTGCCAGATGCCTACCACTACTACCACCCTTACCCAGGGGTGGCAGATGCCTACCACTACTACCACCTCTACCCATGGGGGCTGGATGCCTGTCACTATTACCACCCTTACCCAGGGGTGCCAGATGCCTACCACCACTACCACCTCTACCCATGGGGGCTGGATGCCTGTCACTACTACCACCCTTACCCAGGGGTGCCAGATGCCTACCACTACTACCATCTCTACCCAGGGGTGCCAGATGCCTACCACCACTACCACCTCTACCCATGGGGGCTGGATGCCTGTCACTACTACCACCCTTACCCAGGGGGTGCCAGATGCCTACCACTACTACCACCTCTACCCATGGGGGCTGGATGCCTGTCACTACTACCACCCTTACCCAGGGGTGCCAGATGCCTACCACTACTACCACCCTTACCCAGGGGTGCCAGATGCCTACCACTACTACCACCTCTACCCAGGGGGGCTGGATGCCTACCACTACTACCACCCTTACCCAGGGGTGCCAGATGCCTACCACTACTACCACCTCTACCCAGGGGTGCCAGATGCCTACCACTACTACCACCTCCACCCATGGGGGCTGGATGCCTGTCACTACTACCACCCTTACCCATGGGGGCTGGATGCCTGTCACTACTACCACCTCTACCCAGGGGTGCCAGATGCCTACCACTACTACCACCCTTACCCAGGGGTGCCAGATGCCTACCACTACTACCACCTCTACCCAGGGGTGCCAGATGCCTACCACTACTACCACCTCCACCCATGGGGGCTGGATGCCTGTCACTACTACCACCTCTACCCAGGGGGTGCCAGATGCCTACCACTACTACCACCCCTACCCAGGGGTGCCAGATGCCTACCACTACCATCACCTCTAACCATGGGGGGCTGGATGCCTACCACTACTACCACCCTTACCCAGGGGTGCCAGATGCCTACCACTACTACCACCTCTACCCATGGGGGCTGGATGCCTACCACTACTACCACCCTTGCCCAGGGGGTGCCAGATGCCTACCACCACTACCACCTCTACCCATGGGGGGCTGGATGCCTACCACTACTACCACCCTTACCCAGGGGGTGCCAGATGCCTACCACTACTACCATCTCTACCCAGGGGTGCCAGATGCCTACCACCACTACCACCTCTACCCATGGGGCGCTGGTTGCCTGTCACTACTACCACCCTTAACCAGGGGGTGCCAGATGCCTACCACTACTACCACCTCTACCCATGGGGAGCTGGATGCCTGTCACTACTACCACCCTTACCCAGGGGGTGCCAGATGCCTACCACTACTACCACCCTTACCCAGGGGTGTCAGATGCCTACCACTACTACCACCTCTACCCATGGGGGCTGGATGCCTACCACTACTACCACCCTTACCCAGGGGTGCCAGATGCCTACCACTACTACCACCTCTACCCAGGGGTGCCAGATGCCTACCACTACTACCACCTCTACCCATGGGGGCTGGATGCCTGTCACTGCTACCACCCTTACCCATGGGGGCTGGATGCCTGTCACTACTACCACCTCTACCCAGGGGGTGCCAGATGCCTACCACTACTACCACCCTTGCCCAGGGGTGCCAGATGCCTACAACTACTACCACCCTTACCCAGGGGGTACCAGATGCCTACCACTACTACCACCCTTACCCATGGGGGGCTGGATGCCTGTCACTACTACCACCCTTACCCATGGGGGTGCCAGATGCCTACCACTACTACCACCCTTACCCAGGGGTGCCAGATGCCTACAACTACTACCACCCTTACCCAGGGGTACCAGATGCCTACCACTACTACCACCCTTACCCATGGGGGCTGGATGCCTGTCACTACTACCACCTTACCCATGGGGGCTGGATGCCTGTCACTACTACCACCCTTACCCAGGGGTGCCAGATGCCTGTCACTACTACCACCCTTACCCATGGGGGCTGGATGCCTGTCACTACTACCACCCTTACCCAGGGGTGCCAGATGCCTACCACTACTACCACCCTTACCCAGGGGTGCCAGATGCCTACCACTACTACCACCTCTACCCATCGGGGAGCTGGATGCCTACCACTACTACCACCCTTACCCAGGGGTGCCAGATGCCTACCACTACTACCACCTCCACCCATGGGGGCTGGATGCCTGTCACTACTACCACCTCTACCCAGGTGGTGCCAGATGCCTACCACTACTACCACCTCTACCCAGAGGGTGCCAGATGCCTACCACTACTACCACCATTACCCAGGGGTGCCAGATGCCTACCACTACTACCACCTCTACCCATGGGGGCTGGATGCCTACCACTACTACCACCCTTACCCAGGGGTGCCAGATGCCTACCACTACTACCACCTCTACCCAGGGGTGCCAGATGCCTACCACTACTACCACCTCTACCCATGGGGGGCTGGATGCCTGTCACTACTACCACCCTTACCCATGGGGGCTGGATGCCTGTCACTACTACCACCTCTGCCAGGGGTGCCAGAGGCCTACCACTACTACCACCCTTACCCAGGGGTGCCAGATGCCTGTCACTACTACCACCCTTACCCATGGGGGCTGGATGCCAGTCACTACTACCACCCTTACCCAGGGGTGCCAGATGCCTACCACTACTACCACCCTTACCCAGGGGTGCCAGATGCCTACCACTACTACCACCTCTACCCATGGGGGCTGGATGCCTACCACTACTACCACCTCTACCCAGGGGTGCCAGATGCCTACCACTACTACCACCTCTACCCATGGGGGGCTGGATGCCTACCACTACTACCACCTCTACCCAGGGGTGCCAGATGCCTACCACTACTACCACCTCTACCCATGGGGGGCTGGATGCCTACCACTACTACCACCCTTACCCAGGGGTGCCAGATGCCTACCACTACTACCACCTCTACCCATGGGGGCTGGATGCCTGTCACTACTACCACCCTTACCCATGGGGGCTGGATGCCTGTCCCTACTACCACCTCTACCCAGGGGTGCCAGATGCCTACCACTACTACCACCCTTACCCAGGGGTGCCAGATGCCTGTCACTACTACCACCCTTACCCTTGGGGGGCTGGATGCCTGTCACTACTACCACCCTTACCCAGGGGGTGCCAGATGCCTACCACTACTACCACCCTTACCCAGGGGGTGCCAGATGCCGACCACTACTACCACCTCTACCCATGGGGTGCTGGATGCCTACCACTACTACCACCTCTACCCAGGGGGTGCCAGATGCCTACCACTACTACCACCCTTACCCAGGGGGTGCCAGATGCCTACCACTACTACCACCTCTACCCAGGGGGTGCCAGATGCCTACCACTACTGCCACCTCCACGCATGGGGGGCTGGATGCCTGTCACTACTACCACCCTTACCCATGGGGGCTGGATGCCTGTCACTACTACCACCTCTACCCAGGGGTGCCAGATGCTTACCACTACTACCACCCTTGCCCAGGGGTGCCAGATGCCTACCACTACTACCACCTCTACCCAGGGGTGCCAGATGCCTACCACCACTACCACCTCCACCCATGGGGGCTGGATGCCTGTCACTACTACCACCCTTACCCATGGGGGCTGGATGCCTGTCACTACTACCACCTCTACCCAGGGGTGCCAGATGCCTACCACTACTACCACCCTTACCCAGGGGTGCCAGATGCCTACCACTACTACCACCTCTACCCATGGGGGCTGGATGACTACCACTACTACCACCCTTACCCAGGGGTGCCAGATGCCTACCACTACTACCACCTCTACCCATGGGGGGCTGGATGCCTACCACTACTACCACCCTTACCCAGGGGTGCCAGATGCCTACCACCACTACCACCTCTACCCATGGGGGCTGGATGCCTACCACTACTACCACCCTTACCCAGGGGTGCCAGATGCCTACCACTACTACCACCTCTACCCAGGGGTGCCAGATGCCTACCACTACTACCACCTCTACCCATGGGGGGCTGGATGCCTGTCACTACTACCACCCTTACCCATGGGGGGCTGGATGCCTGTCACTACTACCACCTCTACCCAGGGGGTGCCAGATGCCTACCACTACTACCACCCTTACCCATGGGGTGCCAGATGCCTACAACTACTACCACCCTTACCCAGGGGGTGCCAGATGCCTACCACTACTACCACCCTTACCCAGGGGGTGCCAGATGCCTGTCACTACTACCACCCTTACCCATGGGGGGCTGGATGCCTGTCACTACTACCACCCTTACCCAGGGGGTGCCAGATGCCTGTCACTACTACCACCCTTACCCATGGGGGGCTGGATGCCTGTCACTACTACCACCCTTACCCAGGGGTGCCAGATGCCTACCACTACTACCACCCTTACCCAGGGGTGCCAGATGCCTACCACTACTACCACCTCTACCCAGGGGTGCCAGATGCCTACCACTACTACCACCCTTACCCAGGGGTGCCAGATGCCTACCACTACTACCACCTCTACCCATGGGAGGCTGGATGCCTACCACTACTACCACCCTTACCCAGGGGTGCCAGATGCCTACCACTACTACCACCTCTACCCAGGGAGTGCCAGATGCCTACCACTACTACCACCTCTACCCATGGGGGGCTGGATGCCTGTCACTACTACCACCCTTACCCATGGAGGGCTGGATGCCTGTCACTACTACCACCTCTACCCAGGGGTGCCAGATGCCTACCACTACTACCACCCTTACCCAGGGGTGCCAGATGCCTGTCACTACTACCACCCTTACCCATGGGGGCTGGATGCCTGTCACTACTACCACCCTTACCCAGGGGTGCCAGATGCCTACCACTACTACCACCCTTACCCAGGGGGTGCCAGATGCCTACCACTACTACCACCTCTACCCATGGGGGGCTGGATGCCTACCACTACTACCACCTCTACCCAGGGGGTGCCAGATGCCTACCACTACTACCACCTCTACCCATGGGGGTCTGGATGCCTACCACTACTCCCACCTCTACCCAGGGGGTGCCAGATGCCTACCACTACTACCACCTCTACCCATGGGGGCTGGATGCCTACCACTACTGCCACCCTTACCCAGGGGTGCCAGATGCCTACCACTACTACCACCTCCACCCATGGGGGCTGGATGCCTGTCACTACTACCACCTCTACCCAGGGGTGCCAGATGCCTACCACTACTACCACCGCTACCCATGGGAGGCTGGATGCCTACCACCAACAACACCCCCACTCACAGGATGGCTAATACATGACACCACAAGCACACACCAACATAAAGAATGCAACATAAAGACATCCCCCAACACCATGACAAGCGTGTGTAGACTGTGTCAAATGCCTACAACACTGAACATGACTTTGAACCTACAATGTGACCCCCTATCACATGTGCCACACATAAATGTGTGTGGCCCCCACAATGCAAGCAGGCCATGACCATTGTGGCAATGGGGTCCAAACTCCCATCATCACAGTGACCAAAATGTAAGTGTGGGGCCCATAGCTGAAGCACATCTTGAACATTGTGGAAATGGGGTCCAAACCCCCATCATCACAGTGACCAAAATGTAAGTGTGGGGTCCATAGCTGAAGCACATCTTGAACATTGTGGCAATGGGGTCCAAACCCCCATCATCACAGTGACCAAAATGTAAGTGTGGGGTCCATAGCTGAAGCACATCTTGAACATTGTGGCAATGGGGTCCAAACCCCCATCATCACAGTGACCAAAATGTAAGTGTCGACAAAGAAAAAGCTGCAAGGGCCAAACTGCATGGATGATTCCTGGTAACAGAACAACAAACACATCAGTGGCAAAGTAGTGCTTGTGTCCCATAGCAACATAGATTGGGGGAGGCAAACAGTGCAGTGCAAATAAGACATACCTTTGGCCATGTGCAGCAAACATCACCCATGGGGGCTGGCACTGTCAACATTCATCAATGACACAATGACAGAAGTGACCATCAGAATGCAGACCCACATATTTGCACCAATGGGCACACAAATGCAGATACCCTGTGGAGACTGTAGATGTGAGGTGAACAGATACCATACCATGGCAGCAATGGGACACACAAACAATGATCATTGTGCTGACTGATGACCTAGGAGTCCCAGGGACAGCAGGGGAAACACACCAAACAACATACTAAAGATATGCCAATGCAGTGGTGCAGATGCACAAATACAAACAGGCAGACCCACACTGCACATCAAACACATCAGGTGAGGGGGGGGGTACCAGTGTCCCCAGGCAACCACACAACACATGAGGAGGCCTGAATACCAATTACACAGATGTGCATACAGTGCCACACAAAGGCAACTCATGGATCCAAATCCCCTATGTGGGCAATCAGGCATTGTCAGATGAGAGGGAGCACAAATCACACATGTCACACAAGCATGTAGGAACAGCAACTGACACAGCAAGACACAGACACACCACAGCACTACCCCCAGGGCCCCCACAATGTGGTGAGCCTGGGCTGCATTACAATCCCACTCTGATGACAAAGCTAGATGTCGTTCACACTGTGAACCACAGTCATGTGTCCTGAGCAACAAACTACCATCACACCTACACAAGCACAAATCAATCAGCACGGCCAGTAAGCCAAGGGCAACATGGAGGCAGGGGACTAGCCGGGCAACAACTCTCATCTGCACACACTCAACACCACACACCTCGACCTCCAACAATGTGCAGCAGTGAAGCTCACATGCACTGGTGACATTGCACATGCACCCATGACAATCCCAGGGGTGGTGGTGGGAACCAAGGTGCAGAAACACATCACACATGGCCAGTCAACAAGACTCCTGAATGTCTGACACACTGCACACTACGCTGTACATGGACATGACGGCAATACCACACAAACCAATGGGATCCCTGCCACAGTCACACACCAATGAAGATGCCAAGGTCACCCACAAAGAACACACATAGACAACTACCAACATTGCAGCCCTGACCCTGAGGAGTGCCAGCAGTCACACACACAACGTGTCACAACCAATGACAGCTAACACAAACCGGAAATCACATGACAGGTGTAAACAACAAGTGCCAAGGGGAATCCTGACTGTGACCCATCAGCGTCTGCCCACAAACTCAGCCCTGACAGCAAACACACCTATGGGTGACACCCTGATGACCAGTAATGTGCCATGCACCCACATCACAGAGAACCCAGGAGAAGACTTTGGGGGAACATAGGTCAACTCAGCAAGCATCACAAACAGGAACATCACTAGGGATCCCAGCATGCACAGCAACATGGAAGTGAACACACAGACATGCTCATACAACACACACCTTGGGCGCAGGCGATCTCACAGGAGTACACACTGCCATGAGGGGACTCCACTCCTGTGTGAGGAAAGCTGTGCCATATGTCGCATCAGTAGGGCTCCATCATGTCAGCAGAACACTTGGTCACACAGTCAACAATTAGCACCAAATGAAGGCTCCCATCACATCAGCCTGGTCATGGGAGTGTCAACGAAATCAACAGCACAGATCCAACACACATGTATAGCAAGTTGCACTGACAACACAGATGAGTCCTTCCCCATTGATGCCCAAACCTGCATGTCCAGTGGAGATGGCCACACGGTCAGGGAACTAGACTAATTGAACAATGGCAAGCACAACAGATGTGCAGGGGTGGAAGCCACAGATGTGACATTGCAGATGTAAGTAGGAAATCCCATTGCCAAATATTGAAAACATGACACCCTCAGATGCTGCTAAGGATGACATGGATACACCACAGGATAGGACACAGTCCCCCTGGACCACATGGGTTCCGGCACAGTAACACTTCATTTTCATGAGACCAAATATCACCATCACTGCAGCAAGGGCATGGTTAGCATCATCAACATCATGTACATCAGAAGCAAAAGCACTAGAGAACAGAAAGTTGCTTTATTCAGCATATGTGGGTTCAAAACTTGAAGTCATTTAAAAAATAAACAAAGGCCAATGGCCAGTCCATCATGAAAGTCAAAACAGGGTGACAGTGGCAGATGTCACCCTACGCATGCCTGCACTGATATAAACCAGGGACAATCCCGTAGGAGGGGCATACGGGGGGGCAGGCCAGGCACCGCGGGGACAGGATCAGGGCTCACCAGGAGGAGGCAGGGAAGGGGTGGTGGGTGCTGGAGAGCCACTGACAACTGCAGTGGAGGTGTCTGACATGGTGTGTGCCGGCACAACTGGGGGCATGACTCAGATGGTGTGGGTGCCGGCACGACTGCAGTGGACCGTGCAGATGGAGTGGACAGGTTCGCCACTGCAGTGCCCAAGTCAGACAGGGTGGTAGTGGACTCCACTGCAGTGCCTACCTCCAGGGGAGGAGAATGGGGATCAGGTAAGGTGGGCAGGACAGAGGGGAGGACACCCTCACCACACCAGTGGCACAGACAAGCGCAGCGGGAGTTGTGGGGCCGGAAGAGCAAGTGGCAGGGGAGAAGGCCGGACCCTTTTGGGGATGGTGTATCTGTGGGTGGGGGAACCTGGGGCAGGGTGTGGTGGGGGCACCTGTGGAGTGGGGGCCTGAGGGATGGAGGAAGGAGACTTGGTGCCTGAGCTGCAGGGCGGCGGCGGGGTCTTGCTCTTCCGGGTCCGGGGGGACTTGCGGGTGGGGGCGTCAGTTGGTCTGCGCCTGGGGGAGGGTGTCCGTGGGCGAGGGGCACTCCGCTCCATGTGGGTGGGCTTCCTCTTCCCCCTGAATGCTGGATCAGCTGGATCGGAGGGGAAGAGGCCGAGGTCACTGAGGAAGAGCCGCTGTGTCTTTGGGGTTGCAGGTGAGGCAAGGGAGGGGGCTTTGGAGGGAGAGGCAACTGAGGACTGCGCAGTGCTCGTGGATGTGTGTGTGTGTGCCTGGGCCCCATCCCCTGTGAGTGTGGTGTCAGTCCCCTGACTGTGCGTGCGTGTGCGTCTTGTTTGTGGCGTGTGTGTCTGTGTGCTGCACGTGTCTGTGCTGGTGTGTGTCTGTGCCGGTGTGCGTGTGCTTGGGACAGGTAAGGTGCTGGGGAGTGTGGATGGGGCAGAGGCAGGAGGGGTGAGGGACTGTGGAGGAGAGACACTGCTGCCGTCAGGGAGGAGTCCATGGACCTATTGCCCCTCTGTAGGGCAGACATGCCCGATGAGATGCCCTCCATGAACGACACCAGCTGAGTCAACAGAGTGGTGTGTGCATGGAGGACAGTCAGCATCGCTGTCTGCCCTACATGGAGCTGGCGAAGGAGGTACACAGACTCCTCACTCAGGGCAGCAGGGGACACAGGGGCAGGGGGTGCGGTGCCTGGCCCAAAGGAGACACGCTCCCGAACATGGGAGCCTCCACGGACCTCGGGAATGGGAGCCGATGGGAGGGCGGTGGTGGTGGCGGGGACAGCAACACTAGCTGGGGTGTGGTGGCTGCTGACACCCGCCTCCATAAGGGAGTCATCCTCCGAGCTGCTGCGGTCCTCAGCTGAGGTGGATGGTGCTGAGGACTCCTCGGTGTGGCTCCCCTCGCCCTCCGTGCCACTGGGTCCCTCCGACCACTCCTCGGCTGCTGACCCAGTCTGGCTCTGCGGCTCCTCCTGGTCTGTGGAGCTGTCCCCTCCTGTGGCCGTGGATGTATCTGCAATCAATAGGGAAACAGACAGACATCAGTCACCTGCACCGAACGCACACACCACAGTAAGTACAGCACATTACAGAGCAAGCCCTGCCATCCTTAGTTGAACATTGCTAAAAGTGCCCAAACAGAACAGGAGAAGCCAATTGTCAGTCTGATGGTCAACCATGGCACTCACATCCCACCTGGCCTTGCACCCATCTGTCTGGTATCTGTTGGATGGCAATAGCCCAGTGTGGACACATGCACCACCTACACAGTAGTTGGACAGTGCAGAGAACCCGGTGAAGCATGTGAACATGCACACATCACAACTCTTGCCACTGAGTCAGTACAGGTGTCCAGATGAAAGGGATGCCCAGAGTCAAATAGGAAATGCATGTGATGCATTCCAGCGACAGACACCATGATGCACCCATGTCCTGATAGCCATTGCCACAATGGTGTGCATGTAGCACATGTCACTCCCCTGCAGGATCACTAGTAGGAAGTCACATGCCATGGCACAGCCATGCCTGCTAAGTCATACATCACTGTCTCCAGTCTAAGCCTGGGCGTAGTTCGCGAAGTAGCGCTACGCGAAGCTACGCAAAGTGCAGTTCGCACTACGCGAACTACGCGTAGCACTACGCGAACTGCGTAGTGCACTGTTCGCAATGATTGCACAGTGCCGGATGCTTGTCCGCACTGTGCAATCATTAAGCGGCATCTTGCACAGTGCGAGCTGTCTTTACTGCCGCTCGAGTAGATTTTTACTCGAGCGGCAGCTTTCTCAACGCGGACTGGTAGTTTCTCATCGCGGCGGTCGCGAGCATACGCGACCACTCGCAATGAGAAACCTGACCTCCCGCGTTGAGAATCTCGCCGGGATGTGATTTTGCTTGCTCGCGGTCGCCAACTTGACGTTGAGGACCGCGAGCAAGCAAAAATGACCGCTGCACTACGCTACGCTACGCTACGCGTGTTTGCACTGTGCTACGTGCTATTCGCGTTGTGCGAAGTAGCGCAACCTTCGCAAACTACGCGAGCGTAGCGTAGTGCTTTGCCCAGGGTTACTCCAGTCACATGGGCAGGGCAGCCAGACAACAACACTCTGCACTGTGTCACAATAGTAGGTCATGGGGAATGAAAGTCCTGGAGCTGAACAAGTGCACATGTACATCCCCCACACACCACATCATCTGAACACTTATTTGTCCAGGTCATACCGATTGGACATATGGGAGACCTGTAACACTACCCTCTGAACCTGAGCACCTCACAATCTGCTGTGAATGGGAAACAGCTGCATGAACTTCACATTCGCATACCCCAGTCTGCACGGTCAGGTGATCAAACACCTATATGTCACACAAGTATCGTCTCCCATGGTCACATCTCCGGTGGCATGCTGAGCCCCAACCGAGAAACACCCCAGCAGACCTGACAACGAAGCCACAGCACACTGACACAGAGGCAGACACCTGAGGGGACAAATCACTGAGCACAACGTGTCAGCTGATACACGGGAGTGGGAGTACAGAGTGTATTGTATGGCCTGGAGTAGGCATGACTGTCCTGCCCCACATGAATGAGGGATGAGCCCTGGACAGTAGGCAGCTGGCTAAGTATGTGTGACACACGTAATATACACACTCCTGGGGCCCAAACATTGTTCCCACCCGCAGCATGGGTGTGTGCCAGATACCCCAGGCACATGTGGTGGATCAGCTCTGCAATTGGACCACATATCAAAGTAACACGCAGATTACATGTCAGAACACAGCCATTGTGTAAGCAATGGACCCACCCATGATGCCCACCACAGAGTTAGGGAAACAGATGCTGTCCCCCACCTTGAGTCAAGCAAACTGCAAGGACACAGTACCCAAGTGACACAATTCCCTGACTGTAAGGGCCACACCAGGGTATCAGATGAGGAGTGGGCAGTGCACAATAGAGGGACATGGGTCCTGGACCACATGACTGATGTACTGTGGATGTTTAACCAGGCCAGAGGAGGGCACATAGCATGGCAGACATAGTTCACAATGCAGTCATGGACTCACCCCCTCCTTGCTGCCCTCTGGCCTTCAGCTGCCCATCCAGATCAGGGAAGACCACCGCCAGGATCCTGAGCATGTGGGGAGTCAGGGTCCGGTGTCCGCCCCTCCTGCGAGGAGGCGACAGCTTCAGCTGGACCCATGCGATCCTCCGGGTCCAGCCCCGAAGGTCCTGCCACCTCTTCTGGCAGTTGCGGATCCGGCGCTTGTAGACCCCCATGGATCTCACTGCCCGGACGATGGTCAGCCATATCTGCTGCTTCTGGTGGGCATCAACCTGTGAGGATGACAAAGTGAGAATGCCATTACTACACATGCAACATATCCGTGCATTACACAGTTGTATATACATGTCTCAATCACAGGGGCACATGATGTACACAGGCAGTGCAACGATGGCCATGGACAGTATGCCAGCAGTTACTACATGGTATCATTGCCTGGGAAGTAAAACCTTGTTTAAATGCACTGTCACTGCACTATACCTGTCCAGTGCATGTAACTACACACTATGGGGGGTGACAACTACTCAGTGAGCCTGCTAGCCAGTGGCGTGCAGACTGTTAGCCTTGCTAGTCAGACAACATGCACATTTAGAAAGGCAGTGGACAGAACACTCACCTGCTCCCCTGCTTTCCCATACAGCTTGCTGTACTGTGGAAGGAGGTTGTCCAGCAGGGCCTGATTCTCCTCAGTGCTGAAGGCTGGGGCTCTCTCCACAGTACGTGCCATTGCAGGGTCCAGAGGGTGCAGATACAGCAGCAGTGTAGTGGCAGATGTCGTCCTGGAGCATGTAGTGCAGGCAAGTGAGCTCTCAGGGGAACAGCCAGCATTATATGTGTGCTGCAGAGGCAGATACTGTCCCATGTGTCCAAAGTGATAGGTCCAAGTCGTTTGCATCTTCTGAATCTGGCAAATCCATGGAATTGCACCACTTACACACGCCCCCAGCATCCTTCAAATGTTCAACTTCATGACACCCATGAATTTGCAACATTGTTGTGGGTGACCAACTGAATTTACAGCATCAGACTCGTTCAAATTTTGAAAACGCTCCGTTGCCAGGCTAGGCCATAGCCAATGGGTGCGCACCGATCGGACCATTGCTGTTCAACGCGTACCTAGGATACAACGCGTACCCGCACACATTGAATGCAATGGGCTGGCCGGGCACACCGATCGGACCATTGCTGTTCAACGCGTACCTAGGATACAACGCGTACCCGCACACATTGAATGCAATGGGCCGGCCGGGCACAACGATCGGTCCATTGCTGTTCAGCGCGTACCTAGGATACAACGCGTACCCGCACACATTGAATGCAATGGGCCGGCTGGGCACACCGATCGGTCCATTGCTGTTCAACGCGTACCTCGGATACAACGCGTACCCGCACACATTGAATGCAATGGGCCGGCCGGGCACACCGATCGGTCCATTGCTGTTCAACGCGTACCTAGGATACAACGCATACCCGCACACATTGAATGCAATGGGCCGGCCGGGCACACCGATCCGTCCATTGCTGTTCAACGCGTACCTAGGATACAACGCGTACCCGCACACATTGAATGCAATGGGCCGGCCGGGCACACCGATCGGACCATTGCTGTCCAACAGCGTATTGCGAATACAACGCAAACCAGCACACATTGAATGCAATGGCCAATGTGTGCGCACTGATCGGTCCATTGCTGTCCAACGCGTATTGCGAATACAACGCGTACCAGCACACATTGAATGCAATGGCCAATGTGTGCACACTGATCGGTCCATTGCTGTCCAACGCGTATTGCGAATACAACGCGAACCTGCACACATTGAATGCAATGGCCAATGTGTGCGCACCGATCGGTCCATTGCTGTCCAACGCGTATTGCGAATACAACGCGAACCAGCACACATTGAATGCAATGGCCAATGTGTGCGCACTGATCGGTCCATTGCTGTCCAACGCGTATTGCGAATACAACGCGTACCAGCACACATTGAATGCAATGGCCAATGTGTGCACACTGATCGGTCCATTGCTGTCCAACGCGTATTGCGAATACAACGCGAACCAGCACACATTGAATGCAATGGCCAATGTGTGCGCACCGATCGGTCCATTGCTGTCCAACGCGTATTGCGAATACAACGTGAACCAGCACACATTGAATGCAATGGCCAATGTGTGCGCACCGATCGGTCCATTGCTGTCCAACGCGTATTGCGAATACAACGCGAACCAGCACACATTGAATGCAATGGCCAATGTGTGCGCACCGATCGATCCATTGCTGTCCAACGCGTCCCTGTACAAGTCATTGGCATATGTCACCATGCCTGTCACAGGTGAACATATGCAGCCACATATACTTCCCAGGGAGTGAGGGGCACACCTACAACACCACAGCCTGTCCAAACTGTATCCTACGGCATGTAAGGCTGCATTACCTATTCCGTGTATGGGGGTGAACATGTTGTTCTGTGGGTGTCACTTGGGGGCAGCCACCCCCAGGCTGTGCACGTGTTCATGGGGACAGAATCCTTGGTGTTTCGTGTACATGACCACTGTGATGTGCAACTGTTCATATCTGAGCATGTGGCATGGTCACATTTCACCGTGGTGTATGTGTATGTCATGTCACATACCCCCTGAGTCCCATGTGGGACGGTATGTTTAACCCAGGGTGACCCATTGGCACAATGGTGATGGTCCTCCACAGTCTGTGTGCATGTTGTGTTTACAATGTCTCTGATTTCATGTGCACAATTGGAGGCAGTCTCCACATCCACGTTGTTTGTGCATGGACTTTGATGTTGTGCGTGTGTGTGTCACAGACGTCCATGTCTGTCCTGCCGAGGCAACAGGGACCACTACCTGTGGGGGTCATGGTTGTTTTGCTGTGGTGTATACATGATACACCATGTCATGCCAGTGTCCATGTGGCAATACAGGGTCCCTGGGAATGTACCTGTCGTTGAGCTGTGATGCCTGGGGCACATCTGTCCTCACATGTCACTGTGGGGTGTGTTTCTAACGTGGCAGCAGGAGATGGGAACTGTGACACGGCCTCATGATATCCAATGGCACGACCTGGGACTTATTGATGCCACTTGTTGAACTGTGATGTTAGATGTTGGCCATGTATGTGCCATACATATCCTTACAGAACTGCACACATCATGTACTTGTGCCTCATAATGATGTATCATGTGATATTGAGTGTGTTCAATGCCACATATGTGGGGTGACTGACAATCTTGCTTTCTTCACCTATGCACTGCAGGGCACCAGCTGTCCTTAGACCATTCCCTGACCTGGCAACGATGGTGGAACGTGACAGCATCCGACGGTACCGCTTCACCAGGCAGCTGATTGAGGATTTGGCAGTGCGCTTGGCCCCACATTTGCTACCTGGCCGGCCGTACCCTACAGCGCTGACCCCCAAGGTGAAGGTGATGGCAGCCCTACACTTCTTTGCCACCGGTACCTTTCAACACACTGTGGTGACTGCTGGTGGGATGTCACAGACCATGTTCAGCCGTGTGCTCCGGGATGTTTTGGAGGCTATGTTGATATACCTGAACCAGTACATCTATTTCCCTAGACTCCAACAACTCACTGGCGTGAAGAGTGACTTCTATGCCCTGGGGAGGATGCCGTATATCAGTGGCTCCATTGATGGGACACATGTGGCTTTGGTACCACCACAGGCCCAAGAGCAGGCATACAGGAACCGCAAACACTACCACTCGGTCAATGCACTGGTGGTCTGTCTTGCAGATATGAGCATCTCACACGTGTGTGCCCGTTTCCCTGGTTCTGCACACGATGCCTACGTGATGAGGAGTAGTCGCATCCCGAGGATGATGTCACAGATGCGGAACCAGCGTGCCTGGCTTGTTGGTGTGTACTGACTTTGTACCATTGTGTGTGTTCTGCTATGTAGTGTTCCACCCTCTTTTCCAACTCTGCTAATGTGCAATTGTCTGTATGTAGGTGACTCCGGATACCCCAACATGCCGTGGTTGCTGACGCCCCTCAGGAACCCTGTGACACCAGCCCAGATGCGCTACAATGAGGCACATGGTCGGACCAGGAGAGTGATTGAGCAGACATTTGGTCTCCTGAAGAGCCGCTTCCGCTGCCTCGACAAGACAGGAGTGTCCCTCCCATATGCCCCAGCAAAGGTGTGCAAGATTGTCATTGTCTGCTGCATGCTACACAACCTGGCAGTGCGGAAGGAGTTGCCTCTCATCCTGGATGACGATGACCAACGTCCGCCACCTGTGGAGGATCCTGGCCTGGACCACGATGCCAGTGATGATGATGATGATGATGGTGATGTCCGCACACAGCTCATCACCAACTTCTTCAGCTGAATGTGAGTATCCAGAGATGTCATGTCAATGATGTGAGTTTGCATGATATGTGTTGGTGGTGCTCTGGTGCTGTTTGAGTGTGTCCATGGGCTACATGACTGTATGCGTGTAGCGATGTGTCCTTACAGGTAGTCTGTACTCCCCAACAGTGTTGACATGCTAACTTGGTTCTGGGTGGGTATCTTGTGACATGTATTGGGCATGAGTATTGCAGTTCTGTCCTGTTCTTCAGTGCTTTTGACTGTGTGTCATTTCTGTCCTTCACAGGGTACTTTCAGAGTCGTTTGGTCAACTGTGATCCCCGACACCGTGATTCGACTTCCAGGGTGGTAGCTGTCGTGTCCCTACAGGTGATGTGCACCACACCCATGGACTTCCTTCCTTCTACACTTGTTGACTGTGTGCCCGCTGCCAGGTGGGATTACCTTGCATCTGTGGTGGTTACAACATGTTGCAAATGTGTAATAAACCTGTGCTTCACTTTGTGATGTGCGTTGTCTGTGGTCACACATCTGACTGACATTTGCTTACTGCACCAGTGGGCTAGTTAACACAGACTGTGAATAGGTGTTGGGTCTGTGCAATGCAACGTATTTCCTGGCAACATCAGTGTAGGCGATGAGTCAGATGGCCATGGTGTGTATGTGTTGTGTAGCCCTGGTGGTGCGCCTCCCTCATATGTGTGACGTCGCCATGACTCACATGCCGGTGTTGTACTTGCTGTAGCAGTTAGCATGCACAGTGTCATTTCCCAGATCATCATCGCCACTTCAGAGACAACGTAGGAATCACAACAGAGGCAAGTATGGTGTATTAGTGAGTTTATTGACATACATGTGTGAGTATAGTGCACAGGATGGTGGGTGCTGTACATTGTGATTGTAATCCAAAGTTCCTAGATGATTTGGAAGTCCTGGTAGCAGAAATGTCCAGAGTAAAGTCCACAGTAATCTGAGACATTGGTCCAACTTGAGCTCCCCATGTCATGTGGGAGAGTTGTGTTGCAGTCAACAGGGTGAACAGTTTGAGCACAAAGGTGATTATCCAGAACAGGTTTTGGCTTCCTGGGGGTTGCACATGGCCATCGGCCTCTCACTTGCCCCTCCTCGGACGGCCCCTCTTCTTTGGGGGGACCCTCAAGTGCAGGCTGCTGCGGTGCAGGGGACTCTTCGCCAGAGTCATCCGCCCTCCCTGTGGTAGTTGCAGTTGTTTCAGCACCAGATGTTGTGGGCACACAGGGAGGTGTTGACTGGTTGCTGCTCATCTGGCGGAGGCATTGTAATATGTCCCTATGCACCACCGTCATCTCTTGCAGTGTGTCCCACTTGGACTCCACGCGGGACATGTGTGAGTCCAAGCAGGCATGATGGGCAGCCTGCTGCTGTTTAATGTCCCTGCGGAGCCCCACTACCTGGCTGAACTCTCCGGTGCTGGACTGGTATGCATCGGCTATGCGTGCCAGTTGTGGGTCATCATGCAGTCCAGACCCCTCTGCGAGCAGCGACCTATGTCTCCCACCCCTCCCACCACCCCTGGCGACACGTGCAGTACCTGAGGTGGCACGCACAGGTGACCATGGGCCACCTTGGGGGTTGTTGGTGGTGGTGGTGTCCATGGCCCCACGTTGGTCCAGGGTCCCTGTGCTGGTGGTGGTGGTGCTCCTTGGTCTGTCCATGTCGGCAGGGGTGGTATGTGTGTTGACAGTCGTTGGAGGGGTGGGTGCAGGGGGTGCAGCTGGTGGTCCTGCTGGTGCTGCATGATGACTTGCTCCGGAGGTGCCAGGTGGGTCTTCTTCATCCGAGGAGGGCAGAGGCTGTTCCACACCAGTGAGCTCCGTATCCTCTTGACCCTGGGACGGGGACTCCTCAGCGTCTGCTGCTGTGTCCCCATCATCACCTGTTTTTGGGAGACACACACAATGTATGTTATGTTTCTGCAGGCATCAATGGTTGACACATCTGACAGTTGTGACTGTGCCTCTGAATGCGGGCCTGTACATTGCATTGTCCTAAGTTGTCACAGTCAGGGGTTGATATTGGTGTAGCACATTGTCCTGCATTATTTGGGCATTTCTATGTGAATGTTGGGGTGTGTACATGGTCTGCATTGGTTGTATTTGGTTGACATCCGGCCCTCCTTCCCACCCAGCCAGATATTCCACCATGGAAGGTGCTTTCATTGCAGGGAGTGCAAGTTGTCTTTCAGGATGTCAGTCAGTGGTGTCCTGCTGTTGGTTGGTGTACAGTTGCCAGCAGGGCCTTGTGCTCCCCACAGCAGTAGCCAGTGTCAGCCATCTTGTCAGTTGTTTTCCACTCCCTCTGATGTGCGCATGGTTCAGGGTGGTGTTGATGGGACAGTTGTGGGGGTGACCAATATCTGTGACTACCACTCCCATCATGCTATTGCCTCCACCCCACTTCCCAGCATGCCCATACTTACTTGCTTTTGGGTGGACTTCACTGTGTGTGAGTGTGAGAGCAATGGCAAGATGGCTGACAGTGGTGTCCTGCTGTTGGTTGGTGGCCAGTTCCCAGCATGGCCTTGTGCTCCCCACAACAGAGCACCAGTGTCAGACATCTTTGATGGGGCTTTCCACTCTCTGTGGGGTGTGCATGCTTGAGTGTGAGCTTGCTGGGCCATGTGGGTGGGGGATGTTGAGCTGTGACTACCACTCCCATCATGCTATTGCCTCCACCCCACTTCCCAGCATGCCCATACTTACTTGCTTTTGAGTGGACTTCACTGTGTGTGAGTGTGAGAGCAATGGCAAGATGGCTGACAGTGGTGTCCTGCTGTTGGTTGGTGGCCAGTTCCCAGCATGGCCTTGTGCTCCCCACAACAGAGCACCAGTGTCAGACATCTTTGATGGGGCTTTCCACTCTCTGTGGGGTGTGCATGCTTGAGTGTGAGCTTGCTGGGCCATGTGGGTGGGGGATGTTGAGCTGTGACTACCACTCCCATCATGCTATTGCCTCCACCCCACTTCCCAGCATGCCCATACTTACTTGCTTTTGGGTGGACTTCACTGTGTGTGAGTGTGAGAGCAATGGCAAGATGGCTGACAGTGGTGTCCTGCTTTTGGTTGGTGGCCAGTTCCCAGCATGGCCTTGTGCTCCCCACAACAGAGCACCAGTGTCAGACATCTTTGATGGGGCTTTCCACTCTCTGTGGGGTGTGCATGCTTGAGTGTGAGCTTGCTGGGCCATGTGGGTGGGGGATGTTGAGCTGTGACTACCACTCCCATCATGCTATTGCCTCCACCTCACTTACCAGCATGCCCATACTTACTTGCTTTTGGGTGGACTTCACTGTGTGTGAGTGTGAGAGCAATGGCAAGATGGCTGACAGTGGTGTCCTGCTGTTGGTTGGTGGCCAGTTCCCAGCATGGCCTTGTGCTCCCCACAACAGAGCACCAGTGTCAGACATCTTTGATGGGGCTTTCCACTCTCTGTGGGGTGTGCATGCTTGAGTGTGAGCTTGCTGGGCCATGTGGGTGGGGGATGTTGAGCTGTGACTACCACTCCCATCATGCTATTGCCTCCACCCCACTTCCCAGCATGCCCATACTTACTTGCTTTTGGGTGGACTTCACTGTGTGTGAGTGTGAGAGCAATGGCAAGATGGCTGACAGTGGTGTCCTGCTGTTGGTTGGTGGCCAGTTCCCAGCATGGCCTTGTGCTCCCCACAACAGAGCACCAGTGTCAGACATCTTTGATGGGGCTTTCCACTCTCTGTGGGGTGTGCATGCTTGAGTGTGAGCTTGCTGGGCCATGTGGGTGGGGGATGTTGAGCTGTGACTACCACTCCCATCATGCTATAGCCTCCACCCCCTTCCCAGCATGCCCATGCTTCCTTCCCTTTGACTCTGCTTCCCTGTGGGGTTGTGTGCCTGTGCTGACAAGATGGCTGACAGTGTTATCCTGGGGTTAGTTCTGCTACAGGTCCCATGTGTGTCCCTGTGCTTCACACAGCATGACCCAGGGTTGTGGTTCTTTGTGGGTTATTTGATTGGAGTGTGAGGCAATGCATTCTCCCAGGTGAGTTGTGTGGAGTTTGTGTTAGGGGGTGTGGGTGGAGCTGCTGGTGACTATGGTCTGTGCTGTGAGTCCTCCTTCCCACCCAGCCAGATATCCCACCATGGAACGTGCTTCCATTGCAGGGAGTGCAAGTTGTCTTTCAGGATGTCAGTCAGTGGTGTCCTGCTGTTGGTTGTTGCACAGTTCCCAGCAGGGCCTTGTGCTCCCCCAGCAGTACCCAGTGTCAGCCATCTTGTCAGTTGTTTTCCACTCCCTGTGATGTGAGCATGGTTCAGAGTGGTGTTGATGGGCCAATTGTGAGGGTGAGCAATATCTGTGCCTACAACTCCCATCATGCTATTGCCTCCACCCCCCTTCCCAGCATGCCCATCCTTCCTTCCTTTTGACTCTGCTTCCCTGTGGGGTGGGCTGCCTGTGCTGAATGGATGGCTGGGACTGTTGTCCTGGCAGTTGTTTGGCTAAAAGTCCCAAGAGTGTCCCTGTGCTTCACACAGCATAACCCAGGGTGGTGGTTCTTTGTGGGATCTTCAGTTAGGATGTGAGGCATTGCATTCTCCCAGGTGGGTTATGTGGAGTTTGTGTTGAGGGGGTGTGTGAGGGGAGGTGCTTGTGACTATGGTCAGTGCTGTGAGTCCTCCTTCCCACCCAGCCAGATATCCCACCATGGAACGTGCTTCCATTGCAGGGAGCGCAAGTTGTCTTTCAGGATGTCAGTCAGTGGTGTCCTGCTGTTGGTTGTTGCACAGTTTCCAGCAGGGCCTTGTGCTCCCCCAGCAGTACCCAGTGTCAGCCATCTTGTGAGTCCTTTTCCACTCCCTGTGATGTGAGCATGGTTGAGAGTGGTGTTGATGGGCCAATTGTGAGGGTGAGCAATATCTGTACCTACAACTCCCATCATGCTATTGCCTCCACCCCCTTCCCAGCATGCCCATCCTTCCTTCCTTTTGACTCTGCTTCCCTGTGGGGGTGCCTGTGCTGACAGGATGGCTGGGAGTGTTGTCCTGGCAGTTGTTTGGCTAAAAGTCCCAAGACTTCACACAGCATAACCCAGGGTGGTGGTTCTTTGTGGGATCTTCAGTTAGGATGTGAGGCATTGCATTCTCCCAGGTGGGTTATGTGGAGTTTGTGTTGAGGGGGTGTGTGAGGGGAGGTGCTTGTAACTATGGTCAGTGCTGTGAGTCCTCCTTCCCACCCAGCCAGATATCCCACCATGGAAGGTGCTTCCATTGCAGGGAGTGCAAGTTGTCTTTCAGGATGTCAGTCAGTGGTGTCCTGCTGTTGGTTGGTGCACAGTTGCCAGCAGGGCCTTGTGCTCCCCACAGCAGTAGCCAGTGTCAGCCATCTTGTCAGTTGTTTTCCACTCCCTGTGATGTGAGCATGGTTCATGGTGGTGTTGATGTGCGCATTGTGAGGGTGGGCAATATGTGTGACTACGACTCCCATGATGCTATTGGCTACACTGACTTGCCCAGCATACACAGAATTCCTTCCTTTCAGTGAGCTTCCCTGTGAGGTGGTGTTCTAGTGGTGGCAAAATATCTGACTGTGTTTGTTGGTTAGATTTGTACCACTGCCTTGCTCTATTTGTTGTTAGGTTTGTACATGTCATGACACAGTTACATATCACTATGAGATGGCATGTATTGTGTTTATCTGACTAACATACACATCTTGGGATGATTATCTTTTGGTTGCTGTGTATTTGCTAAGGGTGCATGGTTTGACTCTCCCTTGACAGTGATGTGTGTGTATTGTGGCACAATATTGTGTACATTTGTTGTGTACTCACCAGGCTCTGGGATGTTTTCTAGTCCATATACGCTCACTGGTGGTAGGATGGCCCGCACCTTCTCCTCCCAGGGCCTGAGGTAGACTGGCTTGGCAGGAGGGCCACTGCCGGTGTGTTGGCTCACGAGGTAGTCCTTCTTCAACAGCTCCCTGACCCTCCTGCGCACGTCATACCACCTGTTCTGAATGTCTATCTTTGTGCGCAAACATGGTGATTGTGCGTTCACCCTGTCGACGATCCTCTCCCACATCTTTGTTTTCTGCGCCATGGGTGTCTGTTGGACCAGTGTACCAAACAGCTGTGGCTCTACCCTGAGGATCTCATCTACCAGGACTTCCAATTCACTATCTAGGAACTTATGATTCTTCTTTGGGGGCATGGTGATGGGTGGTGATGGTGAGTGGTGTGTGTGTTGGTGTGCAGGTGAAGGTGTGTGAGTGTGTGTTTTGCTGGGTGTATGTGAGGTTGCTATTTGTTGAGATGCTGATGGTGTGTGGCTTGTGTGATGGATGAGCTGTGGGTGTATGGTTGCTGTCTGTTGAGTGCTGGCAGGTAATTTGAATTTGCAAAGGATCATGGTAGGGATTTGTGTCCTTTATATGGGTGGAGTTGTGGGTGTGTGTTTGTTCCCTGCCCCCCCCCCAGTATTTATTGGCTTTGTAATTGCTTGTTTGGCCTTTTTTTGTGTATTTTCCCTTTGTACTTTTTGTGCATGTAGGAGACGTTCTTGTGGCCGAGTCTGACCCTGCAGTTGTCTCGTACGGGCTTCTCCGATTCGTTCACGCTGTGTTTGTGCTGTTTTCTATGCTGCGGACGCGTCGGTCGCGGTGTTTTGGGTTGCTTCGGCTCGCAGTTTTGTATGCGTGTCGGTCGTACGGCTTGTCCTCCGTGCGACTCGGTCGTGTTTTCCACGCGTTGCATCGTACTTGGCGAGTGGGAGTTCGCGGGTACGTTTCGTTCGGGATTGTTCCGGGTGCGTGTCAGTCGGTTAGATTCGCGTGTTTTTCCAGCCGGATTGCTGTTTACCGCGCGGCTCGGTCGTTCGGCTTGTGTTCCGTACGAGTCGGTCGGGTTTTGCACGCTTTTCATCGTACTTTGCGGGTCGGGCTGCACCGGTACGTGTCGGTCGGAATTAATTCCGGCTCCGAGTCGGTCGGTACGTTTTCCGGCCCGAATCGGAATCGGCCCCTTTGTGTCTTGTCTGCATAACCTGGAATGAATTTACAGTAATACTCCACCATCCCCAAAAAGGATACCAACTCTTCTTTATTACCAGGTTCCTGTAATCTCACTATGGTGTCAACTAACTCCTTTTTTGGAAATACGCCTTGCCCTTTAATGCAATGTCCGAGGTAATTAACTTCTTCTACACAGAATTTACATTTTTCCTTCCTCAGTGCCAATCCAGCTTTCCTCAATCTTTCCAATACAGTGTACACTCCAGAATGATGTTCCCTTTTTGTGCTCCCATAGATTAACAAATCATCCTGGTAGCATTTTACACCAGATACTCCCTTAAGCACATTCAACATGATTCGCTGAAACACCTAGGCTGCTGAGACAAGGCCAAATGGCATTCTCAAGAATTTAAATATTCCCATGGGTGTTATGAACGCTGTCAAATCTTGAGATGTTTTATCTAGCTCCACCTGATGGTGAGTGGAAGCTAAATCTAAAGTGGTGAAGTATTTAGCACCTGCCAGTGTGCTGATAATCTCGTCAATGTTAGGTAGGGGAAACCTATCTACAACCACCTCCTTATTAAGAGCACGCAAATCAATACACAAATGAATCTCATCACTGGGTTTTTTGGCAACAACAGTCGGAGCCAACCTGTTAGAAATGGGGGTCTCTAGTTGTCAATGGCTGGCCACTGTCCAAGTAGGGACCCTTCTTCCTAAGTCAGAGTGAGAGGGCTACCCTCTTTAATACCCCTGCTCAACCCTGTAGTAACGTAGCACGAGCAGGTAAGCTTATCTCAGAGGCAGTGTGTGAAGCATTTATGACCATACACAGTAACACAGTGAGGAACACTACAAAGGGACACCACACAAGTAGTTATAAAAAATAAGTATCTTTATATATATATATGCAGACTTATCACAAGACCAATAACTGTAAAAGCCACAATACTGTCAAAAATAGGATTACTGTTGCAGGACTGTCAAAAATAGTTCAATGGTTGCAGAAATAAGGTTCAAATTCAAAGCAGTGGTCTCTGCGACCCTTTCTCCCACAAAGTACCTGGATTTAGTAGCAAAACCAACAAAAATGTCGCAAAGAAGTGTTAGCGATGAATTTCCTCACGCGAGGCTGGCGATGCGTTAAAATCCTTGCCGCAAGGGAGGATGATGCGCCGATCTGCTGATGCGTGCGGAGACGATGCGACAAACTTCTTCACGCTAGGCCGCCGATGCGCTGAGGCCTTGCCGCGAGGGCGAAGATGATGCGACGATCCTGTTGCATGTGCGATTGTGTTGCGATGCGAAGAAATGGCGCTCCGCGAGGGAGCGATGAAATCCGGTGCGATCAAAATGGCGGACGCACGGCATCCGCAAAGCGATGTCTTGAAGCGATGATTTCTTTGGGGGTTGCGAGCGCTCGGCGACAGCAGCGCGTCGATTTTTCCAGCGCGTCTCAGCTGCAGCGTCTCGCAAAGGGGCGTTAGCGATGGTTTCGTGTTGCGAGCACCCAGCGGCAGCAGCGCAATGATTTTTCCAGCGCTCTCGACTGCAGCAGCTCGCAAACGTGCATTAGCGACGATTTCCAGCACTCTTTTCTCTGAAGCAAACTAGAGGCCCTGGAACTCACAGGAGCCTCATCAGCAGATAGCAATCCTCGAAGGGAGGAGCAGGAGGTTGGTGGTGGAGTCTGATGTGCCTGAGACTCCAGCAGGAGGCTAGCTCTTTTCCTAGCCCTTGGGTAATTGCTGTAACAAAATTAAAAGTTCTCTCAAAAGTCCTTTTCCTTCTTCTTCAAGGTCCAGGGGTTACTGCTGCAGGCCAGTGCAAGAAACAATACACAAGCACAAGGACAGCCACTTCCTGCAGATTCCTCCAGTGGCACGGACAGAGGTTCCTCTTCAGATCCAGGAGCAATACAAATTGTAGGGGTTTGAGCACAGATATTTATACCCCAAAAGTCTTTGTTCTCAGAAGCTACAAGTCACTGAACCCAGCCAGAACCAGTTCTGCTCAGTCCTGGAGCACTTTGTTTACCAGGCTGCATCCTTCCTTTCAGAAAGAGGGGGTCTGCTATCAGACACACAGTAGGAGGTGGAGCCAGCATTCACCTTGCCAGGCACAGCCCTATTCAGGTCAAGGAACTACCCCTCCCCACACTCTAAATGCAGATCTCTCTATTCAACCCAGGTCTGACTCAGCCTGCCCTGTCCCTCCAAAACCAGACAGCCAATACACATAACAGCAGAGCACACTGGAAGGCTTAGGCAAGAAAACACCTATTTTCTAAAAGTGGTATTTTCAAACACAGGATATAAAAATAAACTTCACTAAAAGATGTATTTTAATATTCTGAGCTCAGGCATACTAAATTTGTTTTTCTACCATGTTCCTGGGGTCAGTTAGGACTATAGCATGTAATAGTCAAACTGCCCATTCTGGCCTATGAGGAACAGGTAGCCTTACAGTAGTGAAAAATGAAATTGGGTGTAATTCACTACCAGGACATGCTACACACACCCTTCAAGTCAAATGGAGAAGTGTGGCTCAATGGTTAGAGCGGCAGACCCTGATGCAGAGATCTGGCCCGGGACCAGGGTTCAATTCCCGCCTCGGCGGGTCTTGGGCTCAATTTCCTCGGACCTAATAATTCTCGCCTCGGTGCCTATTCTAATCATGGGTCCCACTCTGCAACTCTGGGCAATAGCTTGCTTAATCTCCACAACGGCCCCAACAGCGCTGGGATGCCTGGCTTCACCCTGGGGGTGCCCAGGAGTGGACATTTCACAGGGAAAAGCCAGGAAGGGTTCCACAGCGGTATGCGTACAGCGCCTGGACACCCCTTTGGGGGTATGGGTGCGCTTTACAAGTACAAATTTCATTTCATTTCAACGCATGTCCTACCTTACACATACAATGCACCCTACCATAGGGGTGACTTACATGCTGCCAAGGGAAGGTTCAGGGGCTGGGAAGTGGGTGCACTTCACAGCCAAGATGGCAGTTCTGGACTGCACACAGACACTGCAGTGGCAGGTCTGAGACACACTTTACAAGCTGCTTCTGTGGGTGGCACAAATCAGCGCTGCAGGCCCACCAGCAGCAGTTGGTTTACCAGCCCTGGGCACACACAGGCCACACTACTAGGGACTAACAGATAAACCAAATAAGCCAATCAGGGATATACCAATTCACATAGACATATTTACAAAGGGAGAGCATATGCACTTTAGCACTGAACAGCAGTGGTAAAGTGCCCAGAGTCATAAAACCAACAAAAACAGGTCAGCAAAAATACAGGAGGTAGGCAAAAAGTTTGGGGTGACCCTGCAAAAAGGGCCATTTCCAACACAACCCCCTTCCAGCCAAAACGCAGGGTAGACCAATCACTACCTTGATGGGCTTCCTTGCTTCGGGCGATAGAACACGGAACTGGCCCACACTGCAGGGGCATATGTCAGCTCTACTCCAATCTGAACCCGGGTGGATTCCTCTGTCCACACTCTCAGGGCCCACTAAGATAACCAATGGGGAATTCTTCCCCTCTCCTGTGGACACCACCTGTGCAGCACCTAACCTTAACTGGCCCCCAGGTGTGTCCCACCAGATAGACAACAAGTCACAGTAGCCACTGACAATAGAAGGTGATGAGACCCAGGCCTTATACCTCTCAGGCTCCTCAAACATTTGTGGCATCAGAGAGTGGGGGGCAGTAACCCCAGGTGCTGGGCACCTTTTGTCCACTCTCCCTCCTGTCAGGTCAGGCAAGGCACTCTGACACTGACCCACCAGCCCTGGGCCTGTACCCAGCGGCTGGGCCAGAGACTGGGGTGGGCTCTCCCACACCCGGTCTTCCTCTTTGGTGCTCGGTACCCTCCCACCTGGAGCGGTACCCTTTTCCAGAATTGCCAGGGCACCTGTGGCAGGTGTCCTGCACAACTTGCCCACCAGTTCAGGGGTTCTATCCTGCAACTGGTATCCCAGCATAGGGTCTGTACCCTTAGACTGGGCGGAGGTCAGGGTTGAGGCTGCCCTCTCCCCGCCCCCTTTACTGGGGCCTGGCACCCTCCCACCTGGAGAGGTGCCCCCATAACACAAACTGGTAGGGGCACTGTTAGCAGCTGCCCCTTCCTCCAGGTCAGGGGGGACACCCTGAACCTGGCCCCCTAACCCAGGGTCTGTACCCTTAGGCTGGACCTGTGCCTGGCAACCCAGGACTTCTGGGGGAGTACACCAATTCCCCCCAAGGAAAGCACACTCCTCTAGAGTTGTGCGACAGTCTGCCTGGCACACCAGGACTTCCTGGGAGGCACACAGGCCCCCCTCACGGGAAACACACACCTCCACCAGTTCAGGGCCTGGACCCTGCAACTGACCTACCAACCTGCAAAAACCCTCAGGTTGCACCGGGGTCAGAGGCGAGGCCTCCCTCCCTCTGCACCCCCTTCCAGCATACTGCACCCTCCCACCTGGAGTGGTGCTCTTAGAAACAAAAATGGTCGGGACACTGCTTACAGTTGTCCTTCCCTTCAGGTCAGACAACACCTGGACCTGACTTACCAACCCAGGGACCAACCCCTGCGGTTGAACAACTGCCTGGCCAACCAGGACTTCCTGAGGGTGACACATATCTAGCGTGTCGCGTGACAGTCTGCCTGGCACAGAGCTCACGACCTCCTGTCCCTCTGACAGTGCGTGAAGATGCCCCAGGACAGAAGTGGCGTCACCATGGCCAATCCTAGGAGGCTCAGCCCTTCTGGCTGGCCCCTGACCCACTGGTTCTTCCACTGGGGACTCTTTCCCCCTCTCACCCCTCATTCTGGACTCCTGCACCCTCCCAACTGGAGTGGTGCTACCAGACACTAGAACTGCTGGAGGTCTGATTACAGGCACTCCCAGCTCACCTAACACGGGGAGACCCCCCACAACGGACGGTCCATCCGGACAGACTAGGCTCCCTACCTGGTGTTCCCTCCTGGAACCATCCAGTCCTGGAGACTGAGGTTGGGGCACTTCGGGACCTATCCCAGTCTCACTCCTGCTCCCACGAGACAGGATGTGAGGCCCTACAACCTCCTCACAACAAGGGGACCGAGCTGTATCACTCTGAACCTCTCCCACTACTCTGGGTTGGAAGACATCTGAACCACTTCTCTTAGGGTCATTCCCCAATACCTCTACAGAGCCTCTGGTACTCACCCAGAGGTCTGCCTCCTGTGCAAGCTCCCTAGGATCAGAGAACTCACCCTCTAACACATGTTGGTTTAGCTCTGGAAAATTGGAACTCACAATATGCTCTCCCACAATTGGATTACACAGTTCCACGCAGGTGCTAACCTTTACCTCACAATCCAGTGTCTCACACATGTACCCCACACCACTCTCCTGGAATGGGCGAGACATTAACTGACTGTCTCTATCACTCAACCCACACTCTTCTGGGCGGTCCTCACACTCATACACCAGGACTTCAACCACGGGGGAACCCCTCTCCCTGCACCTCTCATCCAGAGTCGGTAGAGTGTCCCTCCCTTCACTAGGACTATGGGCCCCTGCGCTAGTTCCCCAATCCACCTCAGGGACACTGCACATCAATGGAGCTACCTCATATCCTTGAATCCCCTGGTGTAGATCAACCCCCTCCTTCAAGTCAGGTACCACATCTCTGGGTGGGTGTACTGCACTGTCATCACTATATACCTCAATTTTGCTGCCACCACTGGACCCCACCCTCACTGGTGAATCCAGACAATAAAAACTGCGCTCAGGGGATAACCTACCCTCCCGAGCTAACTTCTCCTCTTCTGCTATCTGCGCTAGGTGCGCCTCCAGCTGGGCAATCTCTATTTGGAGCCTCTCTAATTTCAGCTGGTTCTCCCTCTCCCTCTGTCTGTCCAACTCCTCTGGGGACCATGAAGGGGATTGGGCACTACCCTGTGCACTAGACTCCGCAAGGGACTCCCCACCTATAGGACCCTCCCGCCTGTCCACCAACTCCTCTGGGGACCACGAGGGGAATTGGGCACTACCATAGGCACTATACTCAGTGAGGGACTCCCCCATATGAGATGTTCCAGACCAGTTTTTTCCTCCCCTTCAGACTCTCCAGAGCCACCCTCAGACCAACTACCCTCTTGGTAGGTGTACTGGGACTCCAAGAATCTCCATCTGTCTTGTTGCCAATGTCTCAGGGATGTCTGCAGGGATAGCTGAGTCTCCTTCCTACTCACTGCTAAGCCCCTCTCCTCACAGAACATCCTTAGCTCCTCTAGACTGTAGGTCAACAGATCATCTATATAAAAGGTAGGTCTCATTTCGGCAAGACCCATTGTAGCAATAACTGACAATATCAATTAAAAAAAATAGGCTTGTCCGTTGTAGCAATCACGGGCAATATCAATAAAAAATAGGCTTGCCCGTTGTAGCAATCATGGGCAATATCAATAACAAATAGGCTTGCCCATTGTAACAATCACGGGCAATATCAATCAAAAATAGAATTAAAACTCTCAAAAATGTATGCGGTACGTTATGGTCTGCACTCACTAGTAGTGTACACTATAATTACTGTATGCGATCATAAATGCAAGTCCAGATCCTCACCGCTGACCACCAATGTTAGAAATGGGGGTCTCTAGTTGGCAATGGCTGGCCACTGTCCAAGTAGGGACCCTTCTTCCTAAGTCAGAGTGAGAGGGCTACCCTCCTTAATACCCCTGCTCAACCCTGTGGTAACGTAGCACGAGCAGGTAGGCTTATCTCAGAGGCAGTGTGTGAAGCATTTATGACCATACACAGTAACACAGTGAGGAACACTACAAAGGGACACCACACAAGTAGTTATAAAAAATAAGTATCTTTATATATATATATGCAGACTTATCACAAGACCAATAACTGTAAAAGCCACAATACTGTCAAAAATAGGATTACTGTTGCAGGAATGTCAAAAATAGTTCAATGGTTGCAGAAATAAGGTTCAAATTCAAAGCAGTGGTCTCTGCGACCCTTTCTCCCACAAAGTACCTGGATTTAGTAGCAAAACCAACAAAAATGTCGCAAAGAAGTGTTAGCGATGAATTTCCTCACGCGAGGCTGGCGATGCGTTAAAATCCTTGCCGCAAGGGAGGATGATGCGCCGATCTGCTGATGCGTGCGGAGATGATGCGACAAACTTCTTCACGCTAGGCCGCCGATGCGCTGAGGCCTTGCCGCGAGGGTGAAGATGATGCGACGATCCTGTTGCGTGTGCGATTGTGTTGCGATGCGAAGAAATGGCGCTCCGCGAGGGAGCGATGAAATCCAGTGCGATCAAAATGGCGGACGCACGGCGTCCGCAAAGCGATGTCTTGAAGCGATGATTTCTTTGGGGGTTGCGAGCGCTCGGCGACAGCAGCGCGATGATTTTTCCAGCGCGTCTCAGCTGCAGCGGCTTGCAAAGTGGCGTTAGCGATGGTTTCGTGTTGCGAGCACACAGCGGCAGCAGCGCGATGAATTTTCCAGTGCTCTCGACTGCAGCAGCTCACAAACGTGCGTTAGCGATGATTTCCAGCACTCTTTTCTCTGAAGCAAACTAGAGGCCCTGGAACTCACAGGAGCCTCATCAGCAGATAGCAATCCTCGCAGGGAGGAGCAGGAGGTTGGTGGTGGAGTCTGATGTGCCTGAGACTCCAGCAGGAGGCTAGCTCTTTTCCTAGCCCTTGGGTAATTGCTGTAACAAAATTAAAAGTTCTCTCAAAAGTCCTTTTCCTTCTTCTTCAAGGTCCAGGGGTCACTGCTGCAGGCCAGTGCAAGAAACAATACACAAGCACAAGGACAGCCACTTCCTGCAGATTCCTCCAGTGGCACGGACAGAGGTTCCTCTTCAGATCCAGGAGCAATACAAATTGTAGGGGTTTGAGCACAGATATTTATACCCCAAAAGTCTTTGTTCTCAGAAGCTACAAGTCACTGAACCCAGCCAGAACCAGTTCTGCTCAGTCCTGGAGCACTTTGTTTACCAGGCTGCATCCTTCCTTTCAGAAAGAGGGGGTCTGCTATCAGACACACAGTAGGAGGTGGAGCCAGCATTCACCTTGCCAGGCACAGCCCTATTCAGGTCAAGGAACTACCCCTCCCCACACTCTAAATGCAGATCTCTCTATTCAACCCAGGTCTGACTCAGCCTGCCCTGTCCCTCCAAAACCAGACAGCCAATACACATAACAGCAGAGCACACTGGAAGGCTTAGGCAAGAAAATACCTACTTTCTAAAAGTGGTATTTTCAAACACAGGATATAAAAATAAACTTCACTAAAAGATGTATTTTAATATTCTGAGCTCAGGCATACTAAATTTGTTTTTCTACCATGTTCCTGGGGTCAGTTAGGACTATAGCATGTAATAGTCAAACTGCCCATTCTGGCCTATGAGGAACAGGTAGCCTTACAGTAGTGAAAAATGAAATTGGGTGTAATTCACTACCAGGACATGCTACACACACCAAGGCATGTCCTACCTTACACATACAATGCACCCTACCATAGGGGTGACTTACATGCTGCCAAGGGAAGGTTCAGGGGCTGGGAAGTGGGTGCACTTCACAGCCAAGATGGCAGTTCTGGACTGCACACAGACACTGCAGTGGCAGGTCTGAGACACACTTTACAAGCTGCTTCTGTGGGTGGCACAAATCAGCGCTGCAGGCCCACCAGCAGCAGTTGGTTTACCAGCCCTGGGCACACACAGGCCACACTACTAGGGACTAACAGATAAACCAAATAAGCCAATCAGGGATATACCAATTCACATAGACATATTTACAAAGGGAGAGCATATGCACTTTAGCACTGAACAGCAGTGGTAAAGTGCCCAGAGTCATAAAACCAACAAAAACAGGTCAGCAAAAATACAGGAGGTAGGCAAAAAGTTTGGGGGTGACCCTGCAAAAAGGGCCATTTCCAACACAACCACTTCGTTGCCTCAACGGATTCATTAACACCCATCTCAATCAGGCACTCAATCTCCTTCTTCACACCAGCCTGTTCGTTCAAGGGTATCCTCCTCACTTTGGCAACAACAGGAATAGCACCCTCTTTCACCTTTATGTGATCTTTATACCCTTTAAGACACCCCAACTTATCTTGAAACACATCACCAAACTGCTCATCCAGAACTGCCATTGAATCATCAACTTCTTGCACTTGTGGATCAGCATTCGGATTCAGCATAACACCTAGTAAACACTGATGTGGCCACCCTAATAATGTGTCCCTTCTCCTGGCTGCATATACCTTTCCAGCAGTCATCCTACCACTCAGTTCAATACATGCTGTGAAATACCCTTGCGTGTTTATCGACAACCCTCCATATCCTACAGGTGAAATATCAGCCTTTAGAAGTGTCACTCTATCTCTAAAGGAAACATCATATGTATCCTTGTTAATCATAGTCAGGTGTGAACATGAATCAAACTTAATTTCAAGTTCTTTTCCCTCAATCATAACAACATGAGACGGATGCTTGGCTTTTCCATCATCCACCTGATACACAATCTCTTTAACCTGTGGCTGATCTCTACTTTTAACCTTACTTTTACAGCACTTTGCGAAATGGCCTTTCCTCCCACAAGCATTGCAAATGACCTGCAACGCTGGACAGAAAGTAGCATTTGCTCTATGACCTAACTTGCCACATCTAAAGTAGGTTACTCTGTTATCTTGCACACTGTTACTTTCTGTGGCACGAGTAGATCTCCTATTTTCTACATCCAAGGAAGTCTTACTCTTAACTTGACAGATTACCTCCTCAACACTTGTATCAGATTCTTTGGACTTCTTCTTAGCATTGCTCAATTCATCTACACATTTCATCATATGTTCTACACGTTTCGCAATTGCTATCACTTCATCCAAGGGCAGTTCATCTTTCAACCATAACTCTTCTCTTATTTTGTCATGCGCACACTTTAACACAAATTGGTCCCTTATTCTCTCTTCTACCGCTCCACCAAATTTGCAACTGGCCGCTAACTCCCTTAAACATGTTAGAAACTCTTCGACCGATTCATCTTTCCTTTGCTCTCGCAAACCAAAATGGTATCTCTCCATAATGGTACTGACACGTGGGAGATAATGTCGATCTAATTGTAATATACATATTTCATATTCATTTAATGTCCTCTGATCAGCAGCACTTGGTTCCGGTAAATTCTCGAGTACTTCTTGACCTTCTCCGCCTAAACAACGAAGCACTAAAGAGTGCTTGCATTCTGCACTTCAGTTTGTTTCACAAACTCTCGTATAGTTCACAATTTATTTTCTCCACTTCTACCACTTAATTGTTGGCTCTCCTGGACTGGTCAAAAAAAATGGTGGCTGTATCACGTTCTGCATTTCCACTTAGAATGTACAAAGTAAACTGTCAACCCCTGCGCACTTGTAAGGCAAAAACATACACAGTAATCCTTTCTAACACAAATATAACTCTATTTGGAAGATAAAAACAATGACTTTTTTTTTTTTTAAAGTCACAGTTGAAGTCCTAAAAATTAATGGTCAACAAATTGTCATTTCAAAGCTGTACAAACCTTCAGACTTAAATCCCAATTACTGAAGATGTAGAATACTGGCAACATAAAGCAGTGTTTAATCCCATAACACAACTCCAGCATTATACCACTAGTTCTTTGCCAAATTTAATGAGCTGAGGTTTGAGTGCTTAGGCTCTATTTGTGAAACTTACACTCCTCCTTACACCCAGCCCAACCAGGCCACCAGGAAGAGTGTTGTCCAGACAATGCTGGGAAGTGTAGTTGCAAGATGGTTGTCACTGATGGCTGATGTTTGTAGCACAAAGGCACATTTTGTAGTTGTGATAGGGTCATATAGCAGTCCCCAGTGGCAACCATCTTGCTAGTACACCTCATCTCACTGTCAGGTACCCATAGGCCCAGATGAAGTGGTTGTGCAGTGTGTGTGGAGGAGTGTTTGGTGTTACTCCAACTCGCATCAGGCCCTGTCCTACATACACCTTCCCACCCAGCCCAACCAGCCTACCTGGAACTATGCTTACCTGACAGTGAGTAGAAATTTAGGGACAAGTGTTTGGAGCACAAGGCCATGATAGGAGTTGTAGACAAAACACACACCAGTCATCAGTGTCATACTTCTAGCAAGTACATTCCCACTCACTGTCAGGCAAGCATAGTTCCAGGTAGACTTTTGGTGCTAGGTGGGAAGGTGTGTGTAGGGCAGGGCCTGATGGCAGTTGTAGCCATTGCAAATACTCCTTCTCCCTCCCAGCCCAGATAACTCCTCTGGGCCTATGCCTACCTGACAGTGAGTGGCAATGTACTGCCAAGATGGCTGACACTGTGGACTGGTGTCTGATTTGTCCACAACTCCCAACAGGCCCTTGTGCTCCAGACACCAGTCCCCAGTGTCAGCTATCTTGCGGGTCAATTTCCACTCACTGTCAGGTACGTATAGTTTCAGGGGTGCTGGCTGTGCTGTTTGGGATGAAGAGTGTTTGCATTGACGCCATTTCTCATCAGGCCCTGCCCTACATACACCTTCCCACCCAGCCAGCCCCCTTGAAACTCTGCTTTCCTGACAGTGAGTGGGATTGTACTATCCAGATGGCTGTCACTGGTGTTTTGCGCACAAGTCCTTGATGTGAGTTGGGGACAGGTGAAACACCATTCACCATTGTCAGCCATCCTGCTAGTGGATTTGGAACCACTGTGAGGAAAGCATGGTTCCTGATGGGCTGTTTGTGCTGGGTGGGAAGAGTGTGTGTAGGTCAGGGTCTGCTGAGAGTTCTGGTCACACCACACACCAGTCCCCAGTGTCAGCCACTTTGCAAGTACATTTCCACTCACTGTCAGGTCAGCATAGTTCCAGGTGGGCTTGTTGCTCTGTTTGGGATGAGTTGTGTTTGCACTGACTACATATCCCATCATGCCCTGTCCTACACACACCTTTCCACCCAGCCCAAACAGACCACCTGGAACTATGCATACCTGACAGTGAGTGGAAATGTACCAGCAAGATGTCTGACACTGGTGCATGGTGTGAGGAGAACAAGGCCATGATGGGAGTTGTGGTCAAGTCAGACAACAGGCACCAGTGTCAGCCATCTTGCCAGCACATTTCCACTCACTCTCAGGAAAGTTGAATCCCAGGTGGGCTTGTTGGCATGGGTGAGAAGGTGTGTGTGGGGCAGGCATGATGGGATTTTTAGTGACAGCAGATACTCCTCCTCCCACCCAGCATCACTAACTCCTCTGGGCATATGCCTACCTCATAGTGAGGGAAAGTGGACTATCAAGTTAGCTGACACTGTTACATGGTGTTGAAGTTGAAGCCAACTCACATCAAGGGCTTGTGCTCCAGACACCATGCACCAGTGTCAGACAGCTTGCTGGTACATTTCCACTCATTGTCATTGAAACTGGATCCCAGGGGTGCTGTTTGGGATGTGTGGGACGAGTGCGTGTATGGCATTGCCTGATGGGATTTGGAGTAATGGCAACCACTCCTCCCCCCACATAGCACAACCACTTCATCTGGGCCTATGGCTAACTGACAGTGAGTGGAGAATGGACTAGCAAGATGGCAGACACTGGGGACTGGTGTTTGGAACACAAAGCCATGATGGTAGTTGTGCTCAATTCAGACACCAGGGATCACTGTTAGCCATCTTGCTAGTACACATCCCCTCACTGTCAGATGCCCATAGGCCCAGATGAGCTGTTTGGGTTGTGTGGGAGCAGGAGTCTTTGCACTGGCTACATTTCCCATCAGTCCTTGTCCTAAACACACCTTCCCACCCAGCTCAAACAGCACACCTGGAACTATGCAGTCCCTGATAGTGCGTGGAAGTGTACTTTCAAGATGTCTGACAGTGGTGCCTGGTGTCTGAGTCGACTCCAACTCCCATCATGGCTTTGTGCTCCAAACACTAGGCCCCAGTTTCATTCATTTTGGCAGTACATATCCACTAACTGTCAGGAAAGCATGGTTCATAGTGGGCTGGTTGGGCTGGGTGGGAGGAGGAGTATTTGCAATGGCCAGATCTCCCATCAGACCCTGTACTACACACACTCTTCCCACCCTGCCCAAACAGCACCCCTGGAACTATGCTTTCCTGAGAGCGAGTTGATATGTGCTAACAAAGATGGCTGACACTGGAGCCTGGTGTTTGGAGCACAAGGCCCTTTTGGTAGTTGTGGTAAAGTCAGACACCAGTGCCCATCGTCAGGCATACTGCTAGTACATTTTGAAACATTGTGAGGTAAGCTTAGTTCCTGTTGAGCTGTTTGTGCTGGGTGGGAAGGTGTATGTAGGACAGGGCCTGATGGGAGTTGTAGCCATTACAAATACTACTCCTCCCAACTAGCCCAGCTAACTCCTCTGGGCCTATGGCTACCTGACAGTGAGGGGAAGTGGGAGAGCAAGAAGGCTGACACAGCTGCATGGCGTTAAACTTGAATCCAAATCCCAACAAGGCCTTGTGCACCAAACACCATGCAACAGGGTCAGCCATCTTGCTAGTGCACTTCCATTCACTGTAAGATAGCAATAGGCCCAGATGAAGTAGTTGTGCTGGGTGGGGGGAGGAGTGGTTGCCATTACTCCAACTTCGATCAGACTCTGTCCTACACACACTCTTCCCACCCAGAGAAACCTGACCACATGGCAGAATGGTTTCCTGACCGTGATTGGAAATTGATTACCAAGATGTGTGACACTGGTGCCTGGTGTCTGAGTTGGCCACAAATCCAATCCAGGCCTTGTGCTCCAAACACCAGTCCACAGTATCAGTCATTCTGGCAGTATATTCCCACACACTTCCAGGAAAGCAGAGTTAAAGGGGAGCTGGCTGTGATGGATGGTAAGAGTGTGTGTATAGCAGAGCCTGATTGGAGTTGTAGTAATGGCAACCACTCCTCCCCCCACCCGCACAACAAGTTCAGATGAGCCTATGGCAACACGACAGTGAGTGGAAAAGTACTGGCAAGATGGCTGACACTGGGGCCTGGTGTTTGTAGCACAAGGCCATGATGGGAGTTGTGGTCAACTCAGACACCAGGGGCCAGTGTCAGCCATCTTGATAGTACATTTCCACTCACTGTCAGCTACCCATAGGCCCAGATAAGATAGTTGGGATGGGTGTGAGGAGGAGTCTTTGCTGTCACTACAACTCCCATCAGGCCTGGGCCCACAAACACCTTTCCCACACAGCTCAAACAGCACACCAGGGAGTGCACTATCAAGATGTCTGACACTGGGGACTGGTGTCTGTGTTGACCACAATTCCCATCATGGTCTTGTGCTATAAACACCAGTGCCTAGTGTCAGCCATCTTGCTAGTACATCTCCATTCACTGTCAGGAAAGCATAGTTCCAGGTGGGCCTGTTGGGCTGGGAGGGAGGAGGAGTGTTTGCTGTCACTACACTCCCATCAGGTGTAAGACCACACCCACCTTCCCACCCATCCCAAACAGCCTACCTGGAACTATGCTGTCTCTGAGAGTGAGTGGAAATGTTCTGGCAAGATGGCTGACACTGTGGAATGGTGTTTGGAGAACAAAGCCTTGCTTTCAGTTTGTAAGACGTGTGTACATGGTAATAGTTTTATGCATTTTCATTTTCATTGCAAGTATGTTGTTTATCAATATGACATACACATCACATGCTCATTGACTATATATTTTTTTAATCTAATAAGTAATTTAGTTAACTTTGTCCTTTACAGTGATATCTATAGAGGTGTAATTGCTAACTTTAGTGGATTGTGGAGTAGGTACTTACCAGACTCTGGTGCTTCTGTGAATCCATAGACGCTCTCCGGCAGAAAGATAGCACGCACCTTCTCCTCCCAGGAAGGGAAGTGCACAGGTGGTGCAGGAGGGCCCCCGCCAGTCCTTTGGGCATTTGAATGTTCCTTTGCTAGTAGTTTTTTGACCCTCCTTCTCACGTCATACCACCTTTTCCTGATATCTGCTGTTGAACGTGGTGTGTCAGCTACTGCGTTCACCTTGTTGACTATCCTGTCCCACATCCTATTTTTCTGGGAGATGGGGGTCGGTTGGCCTAGGGGCCCAAATAAATGTGGCTCTACTTTGACTATTTGATCTACAATCACTATCAACTCCTCATCTTTAAAACGTGGCTGGTTATTCTGGGGCATGGTGAAGGTGATGGTGAGTGTGAAGGTGAGGGCGAGTGTGAATGTAAATATAAAAAAGATTGTGGGTTTGTAAGAAGCTTTTTAAAGAAAAATCTGTGTAAGTTGTTTGGTGGGTGAAGTGTGTCAGTGTGTGTGTAAGGCAAAGAGGAAGAGAGCACAGAACATATATGGACTCTTCTTCGCTGGCAGCAGTGGTGTGAGCAAAGGATCATGGTCCTTTTTTGGCCCTTTATATAGGTGGATTGGTGGGCGTGGTTAATATTTGATTTATTTTTTATTTGGCGGTGCCTATGCTTGTTGCCATTTGTAACACAAACCGAAACGGTTCCAAAACCACGTCGGATGCATCGAAATCTGTTCGTCGGGTTAACCGAGTCTTGTTAGTAAGCGGAATACCTATGCGACGGCATTTCTGAACAACTCGGTCGGATCGGGCTTGTTTCCGACCAACGCGGTTGGGCGGAATGTTTTCCGACCGACTAGGTCAGAGTTTTACATGCAATGCATTGTAACACAGCAGTCGGAAAGCTTGCGGTCGAGTCGGTCTGAAACCATTCTGACACCGAGTCCGCATCGTAGTGAGGCCCCTGGTGTGAGGATCTAGCGGACTCTAGTGGACTAGACTGGCTTGGTTTCTCCTCCTACCGTAGCTACAGAGGAGGGAGCCTCATTTGCTAGGGTTGTGAGAAGGGCTGCTGAGGTCCTAGACCTTCAGCTGCCCACTCTGGCTGTCAAGACTAATGTCTTGAGGGAGGTGCTTCAGCCAGGAGACACCCCATCCGAACTGCTTCTCCTCCTTAACAATGCCCTCACAGATTTCTTACTCGGTGCCTGGTCCAAGCCCTGCACAAGGGCTCCTGGGATAGGTCAATGGCCCGCCACCACCGCCCTGCTCCAGGGACCCCTTTTTCCTCACAAAACACCCCAGCCCGGAGTATTTGGTGGTCTAGGCATCCACATCCAAAGTAAATCCTGGTGCATTACCTACCACTCCCCCGGACAGAAAATCCAAGCGGCTGAACTCCTTGGGAAAGAAGATGTTCTCTTCCGCCAGCCTGGCACTGCGGTTGTTGAACACTGCTTACCATACTCCCACTCACTCTGGGACTATGTTGCGCAGATGCTGCCAATGCCCTCGGAGGAGACCCGAGCTTACATGTGTATTCAAAACCTTCACTTCTACAGTTAAAAAGACCAATAAGAATCAAAAACAGTTGTAAATGTATTCTAGCTCAGAGCTGGAGTAAGTCCAGCACCACCATTGGTACTGTAACACCTTCCTGTAGAAATCATTGAAGGTAGGGACTTTAAATATAACTTCATAGCAAATTATGTTAAAAAATACAAATATTTAACCTATTTAAAAGTATAAATACATTTAATTTAATGTTAAAAATGATTTCACAATATAATATATTGATAATTTAATTGTAAAATATTTAATAACCTTTTTGAATTAACATACATTTTTATTAAAGTGCAATAAAATGACTTTTTTATTTAAAGTTCAGATACATAATTTTTCTATTTAATATATTTAAATAAAATATTGATTTAATAATTGAGTTATTTCTTTTTAGTATTTTTTATTTTAAATGTACACAGCTCATTAATATTTCACACAAATATATGCTTACTATTTTTTTCTGGTCTAATATAGCTTTCTTATTGTTCCCCATACTTTACCATAGGTAGATCGAGTGGGAACTGCTGTAATATAAAAAAACGTTTGCCAACATCGTTCCAAATAGATATTGCCCTCTTCAAACACTGAGGTTATCTAAAAGCCATTTATAGGTAGATGAGGCTTTGTTTTTTGATTGCTTCCTGTAAAAGACATGGTCCCTGATCGGGCACTGCGTGGAGCAGATTTCTGATGTGAAATTTTTCAGGTCTAGTATTCACGCACGTGGATGTACTGGGTGCAGGAACCACTAACTTGACTTTACAAGCCAGAAAATCTAGCGGGTAAATTCACTGTGGAAAAGCTATATTGTAGCCCGGATCCCTTACGTAGCCCCTACCCGAAACCATAACAAGCTTACATCCTCCACTCCTTCCTACTCCCTCAACCCTACCTTGAGCGAGAAGAATTGCATATATGCAGCAGGTAATAAATTATGAGGTGATTGTGGCGAAACCATATTTAAGCACTAAACACTACACAATTCATGTTTCACCAGTGGGCATTGCCTCGATACTCTCCTTGAGGAGCCACCTCAATAACTTTAAAACTGTTTGTACAGCCCAAGGCCTGAGGTGTGTTCTTGTATCAGGTGTAACTAAAATCAGCCTTGTGAGGCAGAGTGGGTTATGACTTTCAGTCTGTGCTTTATGTAGCTGTGGCCAGGGTCGAACTTAAAGAAAAAATAAGCCCAGGGACGTAAAATAAAAGTTTCCACTGTTAAAGAATCGAATTTCCAGAAAAGTGGCCCACATTTGCAAACTGGGGCAGTTTTCAACTTGCAAAGACCAGCTGTATATGTGTTTTGAAAGATATGGAAGACTGCATGCATTTGTGCTTGCTGCAGTCAATGTTTGTGGTGATACCAGAGGAAAATAATCTTCCCACTAAACCATAAAACAGACCTACAAACTCACAAAAACAGGCCCACATACTGACCTATCAGACCAGCCCTTCGGTCACTGCCGGATTGCTCTGTAGGCCAGTCCGACCCTGGCTGTGCCCAATTTTCAAACTGTTTCCACAGCGTTTGGCACATTAAAAGAAGATTGTTAGTCCCATTGTTTGCATGATTAATTGGTGGAAAGCAGAGATGCTGCATACACACTGCTATGCAGAGAGCAGGTTTATCAAGGTTTGTCTTCAGCCATGCTTAAAGGCATGATTGTACGGTATAGCTGCGGCTAAGGAAGCCTCTGGCTAGCTGGGATTTAATGCATGGGCGGTGCAAGCACGTATTGATGCAGCCCAAAATCAGCATGGAGCAGCCCTGAAGCCTTTGACGCAAGGGGCAACCAGCATTTGCCTGATACAGTTATTGGCCAGTCTGGCCTTAGATCAGGCTGCTCTGGCGTACTCTTGCCTGGATGCTTCACAACAGGAGCTCTGGTGCTTCTCCTAATGCTGCCATGTCCCCTATATCTTCAGGCCGCCGACAGCCTTTGTGTCCCCACTGTGGAGGGTAGAGCCTATCGCATGAGGCCTGCTTGCATCATCCATGCCACATCTTTAGCAGCTTCTAGGGTTTCTGACCTGAGCATGTCAGGCTCCTTCTGTGACACATTTCACAATCTGGCCGCTTAAAGGAAGCGAACGCATGGTAAGTAGGGGTTCATGAGAAATCAAGGCATACAAATCCTATTATACCATAAAGGGCTTCGCCATTCTCCAGCTGGGTCTCCACTTTGCTCTAAATCAATCTGTCTCATACAGTTAGGACCTGCTGAGCCTGCATTAGACTCCGGCTATGTGGATCCAGGAAGACATCTGTCTTTTCTTTTTTTTTTGTCCTCATATCACCATGGCTTCTGCAAACTCGAGCTTTTTGACAATAGCTATCCATCCCTCAGCCTACTGCACTTATTCTGGCCCAGGCCGCACCAATCGAGCCATCTGCCCTGTTACCCAAGCGGCACCTCGTTGTAATCATAGGACCTCTCATTCTATTGATTCCGAAGTCAACATACTACTCCACCTGAGAAAAGCAGCCCATATCTTATTCGCATTCATCCCATCCGATTAACACTCCATTTCCATACAGCAATTCCATTGTACAGCTTTGAGTCAGTCTGTGGCACTAGGAGAGGATGGATCAGTCCAATGCTTCCAGATCTCCCTCCTGGCTAGGAGCACAAGGTAGTACAGAGGGCCCGCTGCGCTTTACTCAACAGACTACAAGAGACCATCTCCACCCCAAGGAAGTCCTCTGTCTGACATTTATCTGCACCCACCATAGCCTTAGTGCCTTCTTCTCAGGTCCCATGATCCCACCAAACCAAAATCTCCAGTAATGCTCAACGTGAGCGTCATCACCAGTGTACATGGGGGAACTACAATGCAAAGCATTTGGAATACTTAGCGAAAGGATGGTTCACCCCACTACAGGCTCTCATAACACAAGATCTCAAATTGTCTGAACAGTGTGGCAAGGGTTGGCAGCCGCAACACATTGAATAGGGGCAGCAGCAAGGTTGGTATCATGTACCTCACGCGCAAGTGACTGTAGTGTGTGTAACAGCAGTTAAATTGAGAAATGGGTGGAGTGTAAACAACAATCCAAATTCGATCAAGAGAAGAAGGTGAGGAAGCCTTATCCCGCACATGAGATCAAGGCATATTCCCAGCGAAAATATGGCAAAAAATGAGGCAAAATAGAATGTTTTACAACATATTTTCCTAAGTTGTTGGATAAAAAGCAGTAGGCCGTTCTCAAGGGACAATTGTCAAGTATTTCAATACTTCATGGTCTGTCCAAAGAGTCCAACCCTGTCCAGAGAGTCTTGGGAATTAATTGCAAAGAAATTTAGTAAAAATGGGGGAAATTGTGCATTTTACAAAGTGATTTTCATAAGAAATGGGGGTAATTGTTCATTATACAACGCTATTTCCATGAGAAATATGGCAAAAAAGAAACGGGTTCTACCAACAGTGGAAAGGTAACTTGGCAGGGCCCCTTCCATGTTTTTAAAACGTTTGCACCATATTTGTTTGATTCTACCTTCCACTTTCTTCCATTTTCATAATCTGCATCTTCCAAGTAAATTATCAGTCGTGCAGTGATTCTAATATATCTGGAAGGCACAGATGAGAGAATGAAATGTTACACATATCTCACACTCTTAGGGGCATATTTACAAAGTATTGGCGTAGGGCAGCGCCGCAAGTCATTTTGCTGCGCTGCCAACGCCAATTCGAAAGGACAGGAAAGCACAGTATTTACAAAATACGGTGCATTTCTGTCCTTTCAGCCAGAGCCGTTGCACAATTAGCAGCCGTGCGCCAACGCAGATACCCTTGCACCATGGTGCAAGGGTGTCTGTGTTGTTGGCATGATTGTTTTTGTGCAGGAGGGGACACCTTCTTGCACAAAAACAATCATTGGAGGTGTTTTCCTCTTTCTATGTGTGCTGCAGAATGCAGCACACATGGAAAGAGAAAAAAACGATGAAAAATAATGTTATTTCTCCTCGTTACGCCACCCCTGGGGAGACGCATGGTTTTAACACATTCCCAGATTTACGCCATGTTGTGAATCTGGGAATGTGTCAAAACCTATGTGCATTGGGTGGGAAAACCCACTGCAACGCCCATGGCATGCCTCCCCGATGCAGTGCGAGGCAATGCAGCAACCTTTATGGTGTTGCCTCACTCCATATCTACAAGGCAATGAATAGCAACGCAGGGTAACTTTTTGTGGCCTTGTAGATATGGCCAAGCCTGGTGCACCACCGGAACGTCACAAACAGTGATGTTTCGGCGGCGCACAGGACTTGAAATAAGCCCCTTAGTCCTTATGCAGCAGAGGTGTTCCTGGCTTTAGACAAATCATAAAGGCTTATACAATACGGTTAATGGTAATGTAACAGAGACCACATAGGGTCTGATTGAAGGCATACCACTTAGATTACCCAGTTATCAGAGAGCATATTTACAGTGACACTAAGGTCGCTATAAACCTCTCCTTATATACCATAAAAAACCTTCACATGTGTCATGAAATAACCACATTGACAGCAAGTGCCCTGTGGTACACTGTAGATCATGCTCTAGCATCAACAATAACTTCATCTCGCTCAAATATCACCTTTAAATAAATTTGGTCAATTCGCATACTGTGTCCGCAGAGAGCACCCTACCCTTTTATTCTAAAAATAAGTTTTTTGTAACAAAAGACATGCTTTTTGCTTCAATAAATGCACATTTATTTCCTCGACATTTCCTATTTATAAAAAAAAAATACGTGGCTGTCGAAAGGTCTTGCCCCCCTCTGCTGGGAACACTGATATATTCTCATGCACTTCTGCACTTCAGCAAACTGGGGCCTGACAGAAATACAGAGGGCCACACACCCACGGTACAGGAAATACTCTAACTACTCATCCATTCATTCATTCCCTGCCCACTAGAATTGGCCTAACTCGTTGTTGGAGCCAGATTTTCTAATCTTTCACGCAACACAGTGTAGCAAGACAACTTTCTGCACTGCGCTGCATGAAAGGGAGAGAGCAGAAATGCACCATATCTATTAAGACATGCACCATATCTATTAAGACATGGCTCACTTGTGCTCTCTCATAGCGCTGGGGCAATACAGGCGGCCTAACACCAATGCATGCACCTTATCACCACGGTGGAAGGGGGCCTGCATTTCAAGGAGAATTGTTTTTGTGCAGGAAGAGACACCTTCCTGCACATAAACAGTCTTTCGAGGCATTTTCCTCTTTCTATGTGTGCTGCAGATTGCAGCACACATATGCTGCAGATTGCACACACACAGAAATAATGAAGAGAACGACATCCTCTGGGAGTCGTAGCGATTTCACACAATCCAAGGTTCACAAAACTTTGTAAAAGTGGGATTGCTTAAAATCCATGGGTGGGTGCATGGGAAGGCCCTTGTTCCACCTATGGAGCGCCTCCCAGAAAGAATTGTTACGCAATACAGTGCAAGCCTCTGCACTGCGTTACATTTTTTTTACAAACCCACGCAAGGCGGCGCAAATTGCCCCTTGCGTGGCTTTGTAAATATCTACTAACATTTTACATCATGGATGGGTCACAAAAGTAGTGCAACCATGACACAAAATGTTAGTAAATCTGTCCCTAGGTCTCCTGATTACAAGTAATCGATAGCCTCCCAGCATTCAGAAGGAGACATACCAGGCCACTTATTAGAACGCAGAGGCTCCACATTATACAATCAGAGCTATTAGCCACCCTGAGGGCCATCTAGCCCACTAATAAATGCACATAGATGACATATTCACCATGTACTCCGCACACCTGTATGACGCAGTCATAGCAGCAGATGCATCTGCACAAAAAGTGTATATCAGAGTGGCCGGTACAGCATGTTTGCAAAGGAGCAGATCCAGAAGTTAGATGCACCATTATCGCTGCCTGAAGTTAGCCTAGATGTAGACCAGATTGCGACTCAGAAAGTACTGGGGTATGATTGCCTCCTTCTAGAGTTTGATAAAACATTCAAAGACCGCTTGGACCCCAGTTGTTAAGCATGTATGAGGCAACAAAATGGGGGAATGCTACCTCCCATGTCTCGCCAGGCACTGATCACCGTGCTTCAGAAGTCGGGCAGAGACTTACTTTTACTGCTCATCTTACCATCCTCTATCATTATTTAATCTGGACAGCAAGATTCTGGGTAAAGTGCTCTTGAATAGAATTCTAGTGCTTGTTTACTTTCTAGCACACCCAGATAAGAGTGACTTTGTCCAGGAAAGCAACACAGCGTTCAACATTTGCAGGCTGTTCCACATCATCGATGGGATCCCCACAGATGGCAAATATGCAGTAGTGGTTTCCACTGACATGGAAAAATCGTTTGACACACTCAAATGGGATTGCCTCACTCAGACATTGGAGGCTATAGGCTTCAAGAATGGGATACTATAATTGATCCGTTTGCTTTTCACAGGCCCTACAGCACATGGCAAGTCAGGGGTGTGGGTGCCTATCCCACTTCCTGATCAATACAGGTACAAGACAGGACCACCTCCTTTCTCCACTTATATTTGTGATAAGAATGGAACACTTTGCTTACCTTTAAATGCCAGAATTCAATACAATACAATACAATTATTTAAATTTTTGAATATATACGGCCCGATTCCGATCTCGCTCGGAAAGCCCTACGGCTGACTCACACTCGTAGATCTTTCCGAGCGACTCGTGCTCCTGGGCTCCGAGCGACAGAGTACGATGCGCTGCAGCGCTGACGGACTCGGGTCGCTCGGAGCCCCATTGAAGTCTATGGGAGCCTGGTGTACGTTGCGTACATAGGCTCCCAAAGACAATAAACGCACGTCTCGGACGAGGGTGCCCCGTGTCGCGGGGACGCCTAGGTCCCACCTGCACCATGCATGCATGTGTAGGGAGGACCCTTGGATCCCCCCCAGTGATCGAGTCGTAGGGGCCTGGGTTAAGGAGGGCCCGCTATGGACGCCCGAAGACCGCTTCCTGGAGCTTTTTCAAGTTGGAGGCTCCGACTCGATCCAGTTGCTCAGCGCGTGCATCGTACTTGGTCATCCGGGAATCCGCACCATTGCACTGTGCGTGTCGGCCATGGCGGAGTCGTCCGGAGGGGATCGCTGACGCATACGAGCAACTCGGAGCTCGAGGCGATTATCGCATCGTACTTGCTCGCTCGTACAGCTGTACGAGTCGCACGGAAATCACGTGTATGACTCGGACTCGCTACTGACGGATGCCGTCAGGAGCGCTTCCGAGCGAGATCGGAATTGGGCCCATAATGTTATATTTTAGGTAATATTATTTATATTTTAAATATAAATAATATTAATTAGTACATAAGTCATTTTTTAATACAAACATTTTTCATAACATGTATAATTTTTTTTAACATTAATTAAACATAGTACAGATTTTTAATATACATTGGACATGAAATGTATATTTTTTGAATTATAACAATAATTATTAAATGTTTAATAATATTTATTATTATAATTTTACATTAGAAAAAATATGTCAAATAATTATTTTAACATAAGTATTATTTTGTAGTATTTTTACAAAAAATTATAGTAATGCATTTACAATGTACCTCAAGTTTAATAAAGAAATGTATAAATCTTTACTATTTAAAGCAGCCATATTTATTTCTAACTTGTATTTTGTAATCGGTCGGTTTTGTTTTAGGTCATTTCTGAGGGGAGAAGCTCGCGGTTGGAAGCTGTGTCGCATCGGGTAAGGTAAGTTTAATTTTCTTTATTAAAACTTTAATTTTGGGTTAATTTGAAGGTAGTTAAGTAGCATGCAGTGTGTGTGGTGTTAGGTTTTTACATTTTTGGTGAGTTGTATGTTTTAGTTATGCGTTAGCGAAATGCCGTTAGTTTGTTAATCGGTCGGTGTTAGAGTTTGATAGATATGTGAAATTATGTTTAAAGTATGGTGTTAGTGTTATATTTATTTGTATTATGATAAAATGTATATGTATATTTGTGTGGGAGGGATTGTATTTTTTTATTACAGGTTTTGGTCGATTGGAAGTTGCCGTTGGGAGAAGAATGCGTTTTTTTATTTAAGGAAGTGTATATTAGTTTTAGAAAACTAATAATTATTTTACACTTCCCTAATTTTTTCGAGTTTTCATGGAGCGTTTCTTTTTTTAAATACGTTTTTAGGGATTTTTATGGTTTATCGTTTGTGGACCTATTGCCGGTGGATTCTTTTTTAAACAGTTGGATTTTTCCATTTTTGGGGGGATTTCTATCGCTTATTGGGATTTTCTAAAATGTGGTTTTATTTATGGCAGTTGGCATTTCGTTTCTTCAGCGACGAAAACAGTAAGTTATTTTAAATTATTTATTGTGGGAGGGAAATGTTAAAAATGACATTGTTATTGTGATTTATATTTTATAAAATATAATTATTATGTCAATTTATTTTATATATATTAATAAAATAATTGACAATATAATTATATTTTTGGAGTTAAAAAGAAATTATTTGTTTTTTGATTATGAGTTTTTGGGTATTTTGAGGTATTTTGAGTTAAAGTAGGCTTTTGTTTCAAGGTATTCTAGCCCTTTAGTTGTTGGGTAGAGTATTACTTTGTATTGTAAGTACTCAAACATTTGTTTAGTTTGCTTGGTTAGTTTTGGGCCTAGTTGTGTTACAGACTGCTCTATTAGTTGTTGGTAGCTGTGTTCTATTTGGATAGATAGTAATAGTTTATGTAGAGTTGGTGGAGTTCTGCCTGTTGTTGCTTGGAAGGCGTTATGACATCCTTCTACAGCATTATTAGTTTTAGCTTCTTTGTTTAGGGTACTGTTATATACATTCCACCATGGAACGTGGAATTTAGGCTGCCTTCTGTGTCCAGATCTGTGTAGCCTTCCCACCCAGGTATCCTCAAAATAGTCAAGTAGGGGACTTAGAGGGTCATTACGATGACTGGCGGAAAAAAATCCGACCGCCATGGTTGCGGAAAATCACCGTCCGCAGGTACCGCGGAAACCCCGCCGACCCTATTATGATCAACTTCCAAAACATTCCATCCGGGGCGGTAGGAGCCATCGAAAAACCGCCCGTAGAGGGCAGAGAAAGTGAAAATTCAACCACGACGGTCGGTAACATAGCGGAAACACATCAACACGCCGCCAGACACGCGGAGTGACCGCCAATGATATTATGATATCCCCGATGTCACATCGGTACGTTCCGCTGTTTCCGTCCACCGCGGTCGCCAACAGTAACCAATGTGAGATCCGGCGGAAGCCCTGCAGCACAGCCATCGCTGCCGATGCTCCGCATAAAAAAATGGCGGGCAAGTCAAAAAAATAAAAAAAGGCCAGCAATAGCACACAGGCAACTAGCCCTGCCCCCAAAATAAGCAGAAACCTCCCAATGACACCCCCATGGCAAATTCAATTATACAAATCACAGGACAACCCACACAGCACACCTGACTGCATTACACCATCTTGACACACCCACATAGCTGAGCATAAAACCAGCCCCTTCCCAGTCCACAATCCTTTGCAATACTCCAGCCCTGAAGGAACCAAAGCCTGCAGCACATTGGATAGGCAAAACACCACACATCTCACCAGCACAACAACACACACACACACCACCTACACCACCCTCACAACTGCACCCCAAAACATCAGCACAGCACACACCATGGCACATCACAAAATGCCAAAATTCACTGACACTGAGTTGACAGTAATGGTAGATGCGATAATCAGAGTAGAACTACAACTCTTTGGCAGCATGGTCCAACACACACCATTAGCCACAAGAACAAACATGTGGGCAAGGATAGTGGGCAGGGTCAATGCAGTAGGGAATGTGCCCCGCAACAAGAATGAAATCATGAGGCGGTGGATGACCTGAAGAGTGTTGTCAAGAAGAGGAGGGCCAAGAATCGTGAGCTGGCTGATGCGACTGGTGGAGGCCCTCCCATCCCACCAAAACCGTTCACTGCGTGGGAGGAGAAGGTGCTTGCCATACTGCATCCAGAGAGTCTTGAAGGAATACCCGGGGGAGTGGAGGCTGGTAAGTACCAACTAATGTATACCATGAGCCTGCCATGTACTGTCTTGCACAACTACAAAGATACATCCCTGAGGCACAAGTACACACATCTGCACCCCAAAAACACACACAGGTCACACTGATTTTACATCCACCCCACCTCAAACATCACAAAGGTAGACCACATCTACTGTGTTGTATGTGTCCAGGCAAACAGCACTACAACTCCCACCAGGCCCCCTGTCCCACAGCTGAGCAGGATGGACTACTCCCCACACCCATGTGGCAGTCATTGTGTGCTACACCCTCACCTAACAGGTAGGTAGCCCTCTTTACAGGGAGGAGTGTTTGGAATAGGGAGGCCTGCACTACAACTCCCACCAGGCCCCCTGTCCCACAGCTGAGCAGGATGGACTACTCCCCACACCCATTTGGCAGCCATTGTGTGCTACACCCTCACCTAACAGGTAGGTAGCCATCTTTCCAGGGAGGAGTGTTG